>BLKR01000115.1:50000-650000 GCA_011170035.1 Teleogryllus occipitalis | reverse complement strand
AGTCGTACATGTATATTTGCACGATATCACCGAACCTAACCTAAACCACTCCTCATTTAAGTCTGGCCTAAACATCTTATCGAAACCTCACTCAAACCTCACCACGTTTTTGAAACGAAACTTCGTATTTTTAGCACTAGTTCCATACATACGGGTTGTCTTAAGCAATCAGATCGGGCAGCTTATAATGAACTACGAGGGGTAGGTCTCAGAATACTTAATTCAGATTGCTCTAAAATTCTTTACAGGATTTTTTAGAGAATTCCAGATTGTGACACTCATTTCAACGAGTGCAGTTAAAAGGGGTAAGTTTTATAAGAGAAACAAGCAAAATATTTATTTTACCTATTTCTCGCATACAATAATGGCATAGTTTCTCTTTAGGGCTCCTTACGAAAGGCAATCATGTATATTTAAAGAAAATATGGCGTTTTCTTTTAATAAATTAGAAAAGCTCTCTTCACGAAGTCAACTCCACTCGGAACATTGATCTCCAAATTAAATGTAGCATGATTCTTTAGCTTTCGACTATCATCAAATTAGCAAAACTACCTCCCCCAACCAATCCAAAATAGCCGCTCTTAAAGTGCGAATCATAATGTGCATTTGGATCATTACGGACATTCTCTGCATACACTACGATTTATTTATTTTTGTTTATTCAAAGTAGAAATTCCTTTTTTTTATGAGATTCATGATCACTGGACTTCATTGTCATGGAACGTTTCGTACGCTCTCGTAGTCATGTTCAGGTTTGACAAACCTATTTATGTCATTACTAATATATAATTGAAGGGAAGTGATTATGATTCTCATTACTCTGGATCGAAATTAGATTGACTGGCATTCTCTAATTCTCCTTACTATTTATAAATATTATGTTGTGCATATTTAGAAACAACACATCATATTCTGAACACAAGTTGAAAACTGCATGGATTGACCCTTGTTCAATTTTTAAAGTTTTTGATGATATTTTGATTCTTAAATTTTCCTTTTTTCGGTCTCGTTTAATTAGTTAATGAGAAAATACGCCACAAATAATAATAATAATAATAATAATAATAATAATAATCATTGTAGAAATCACGACCGTTAATAAGTATAATAATAATGTCATAATAATAGATATGACAGCTAATGTATTCTTAAAAAGTGTTATATTACAGATATACTCTCGTAGATGTGTTCCTTACTGTTCAATAAAATATGCTTTGAGATAAAAGAGTTTTCACTAACATGATTCACTTCTTTTTTATTTTTGAGACAAAACAACAGTAAAGCAGGATTTTAAAATTAAAAGAACAGCATTTTTTTAATGTTAATGAACATCGTAATCGACGCAAACCTTCTAAGTATAAATGGAGAACAACACAGTGTGACCGACAGACGTGTGCACCTTGCCCTCGTGAACTCAGGGAAGTGTTTTAAATTTGCAGAAAATCGTACCGCTGCCTCTTCGCACTCCACTTGCGCCTCAGGGGGAAAGAGGGGGTGCGCAGCGACCACAAAAATGGGCGAGGGCGCGAAAGCCGCCTTCCTGCGCGGCGTCCTGCGTCGAAATTAGCCCGTCCGCCGCGGGGGCGCGCGGGGCGCGAGGGTGCGGGCGACGCCAACGACGCCGCCCCGGGCGGGATAAGATCAGGCCAGCTGAAGCGCCGCCCACCAACCCCGGCGCCGCCGCGCTGCCGCCTCCCTCGCCATCGCCGTCCCTCTCGCCACAGCCTCCCCGTCGTCGCAAGCATTGCCACAATTCCCTCTTCATCACCTGCTCCGAAGCCGCCCCCTCCCCGGGTGAGGCGCCGCTGACGGCGCTCCTGCCATCCCCAGCGGCGTCGCGGGGCGCTACCCTTCTCCACGCCCTCGGCGGCGGCGATGGAAGCGCACGCGGGAGCGCCGGGGGCGGGACGCCGGCAGGGGCGGCGGCGGAGGCAGGAAATGAAAATCGCGTGGCTCTGTGTTTAATTTAGATAAAAGCATATGTTGAACGGCGCCCTTCCGACCGCCGCGCCACCGCCGTATCTCCCGGCCGCCCGCCCTCCCGCCCCCGACTCGACCCGCCCCACCGCCGCTGCCGCTGCTGCCGCCGCCGCCGGCTGCAAGACGCGCGGGAATCACAACATTTAAAGAGGGGCGGCTGGCCCGATGGGAGTAGCAGCCGCCGCCGCCGTCGCGTTAGGGAGCGGGGAATGGGAGTGGTTGAATGGGGCGCAGCAACATGAGAAGCAGATTCAGATAGTTGTGCTCCAGGTTAAAGGTGGGCATTTGCTTGAGAGCATGAGAATGGGTCAAGGGAACCTTCCCGCCATGTCGTGAGAAATATTTCAGAGGGCGAAAATACCTACATTTCTGTCTTATAGGAAAATGCAGTTATTCCGCGAATTGAAAAGGCTCAATAATGTAATAAGTTAACTATTGCTAATACAAAAATAACTTAATCCCGAACTTTTCTACGTAAATCACTGCAAAATATTCTGTATTTCTACAGAGATTATAACATCAGGAAAATCTTTTGTAATTACTACAAGCATGCTTAGCATAAATTAATGTGTTGATAAGAGAGTGTTAAAAAATAGAATAACGACTAATTGCGTTTTAACAGAAATATTTGTTCTCCACGTTTAGCATTAAATTTAAGTATCTTGAATCTTTTAAAATTATTCTTAAATAATCTACGTAACTTTTTTACATCGACAATTCAAAATTAATTCAAGGAATCTCCATCAGGAACGTAAGATCACTGCGACTTATCACTGCTCTAAACTAAAAATAATCGAATGAGTAAATAAATAACAAATAAGTAAGAAAATAACCAAATAGAGGAAAATGGACATATTTAAAGGTAATAGCAACTGGTTTCTCATCTGCGAACGGTAAAGTATTTGTCTCTTAACTCTTGGTATTAGCTATCATTAATAGTATTTTGCCCTGATGTCATGCCGGATAATCAAAACATGGTTCAATCGGGCGCAAATCACGCCCAGGCAGAGGCGTACTCGAGGTCAGTCATAAAGGAAGAGGGAAGGCTGCGTTCCAAAGTGCTGGTTGTGGCAAATCCAACTTGTCACAGTGGAAGCTTAGCTAATATACGAAGGCGGATAAAATGTCGTCGCTGGATTAATATATTTATGACTTATTAATTATGAATTAATTGTAAATAAATGATTAACATATTAATGACTTAGTTAAGAAATCTCTTTGGCAGCTGATGTACAACATTATTGTGTGTGCATCGCCACAACCGTGATGTGTGTATAAAAACTACCAACAGTTGTAGTATAAGAAATCATTTTTCGGCTGAAATGTTATTTCTTTTCGAAAATGTTTGTATTGTTGGAAACTGCTAGAGAATTTCAGCGAGTGCAACCCGAAGGTGATGAGGCAAGATTCAGACTCGGGCGTTCAAGATAAAACCAGTCAGCTCAGACATAGACAAACACAGAGGCTGCTCGTGACTGAAAATGAGAGTGTGCTGCAATTACAATTCGCCATATTTTTTTAAAGAAAAGTTAAATGAGTTTGCTTACTCACTGACGGAAAACAAAATGACATGACGCTCTTTTTGGCAATAAAGCCTTGAGTGTAAACCAATGGTCCTTGGTATACGCAAGGTTGGGACTTATGAATATGGAGAACTTTAGTACATTTCACATATAATACAATTTAAATTCGTGAGTATTTTTCACACGAAAATACTAAATAAGCATTTAGTTATCGTGGTACGTGGTTTTAATAACACTTCCACTGAAATCAAATTACTTCTCTCAGCGGGTACATTTCCCATAATTTTCTTTCAACTCCGTATCTACTAACTCAAATTTGAATGATTTACTAGTGTACAGATTGTATTTCAGTGTAGTTCTAGGCTTCCGCGGCCGGATCATGTGAATGATCTTGGCTGTCCGGGTGACGCCGCGTCGAAGACTGTGTTGCCGACGTTTCGACCATCTTTTCGTGGTCTTCCTCAGGGCTGGTTTGACCTCAGGGGTGGTCTTTCTCAGGGCAGACCAGCCCTGAGGAAGACCACGAAAAGATGGTCGAAACGTCGGCAACACAGCCTTCGACACGACGTCACCCGGACAGACAAGATCATTCAGATTGTATTTCAGTTTAGTTTAGTGCTTATGAAAATATGCATTAGTATTCACTTGAAAACGATGACAATGATTACTCTGGTTTTGAATAGTACAGCGTGGTTTGGTTACATTCACTCCTGCCCTGTGTTGGTTGAGAACTCCGCCCGCGCCTAGAACTCCGGTATCTGCAGCATCCATGACAATTAAAACAGGAATGAAGATGACGTCAGAACTTGAGCAAGTATTTGGTTCCTGCACATGCGTATCGCTATAGAATACTGTTCACTGTGTCGGCGAGGATAGTACTAATCATGTTATTGACACGAGTGACTGAGTGGAAAAGAACGGTGATGTGTGTATAAAAACTAGAACGGTTATAGTATAAAAAAATCATTTTTCGGCTGAATGACAGTTGTTGCGATTTCGAAAGGCCACACATTTGTATACCAAAGCATTTAAAGAAAAGTTCCATTTCTGCGCAAATTAAAACATGGGGAAACCGGGGTTGGTTATTTGGACACGTTGGTAGTTTTTTTTATTTTTTACACAATTACGGTTTAGTTTTCACAAGTTTTAATCTGTCAATGGAAACCTCATTTTTTTTGGCTACCTTATGGTATTTTTTTATTCGGGAAAGTTTGACTGTCGTTCTTTTAGTCATAAAATGTCATCAAGAAAAGATGTGCCATCCACCTCAGTTGTGGAGTTCATTAGCACCGTCCTTGGGATGGGTTGGTACTAGCATGGGTACGTTGCCACACTACTTCCATGGGAATGTGCAGTAATAAATCAACATAAAAATAACCATTGTTAAATGCTTTATTTACAGAAGTAAGTGCAAAAACTTTTTTCGACATTTAGTCTTTGCATAGCTTCACATTGGCAATTAAAGCAGTTTTGATAGTTTCAAATCTAAGAATTTATCAGTCTTTTATCTATTTTTAATAACAAATGCTTTTTGTCTTTTTTTAGACAATTGAGTGTGGTAACTTCGTTTAATTGTTTCTATTTCCAACTATACGGTCTTGAATTTGCTATAAACGAGCAAGGCTAAGTTAGAACTGAAGGTTTCGCACTGGCTTCCAACATACATATTAACACTTTAATATAGTAATTGCTTTGATATTTGAGAAAAAGTATTCACGTGGCCAACCGCACTTGACATTATTTAAGCTTGGTTATTATAACTTGTTAACTACGAGCACAATAACATTTATTCTGTTGTAGGGTTTTTAAGACATGAACACATAGGTACTGATTCTGAGCTCTTTTAAGATGCATGAAGTAGTATTCATTCGTATATAACATGAACTGTACAAATATTAGGTAATATTGTTATGCACCTTTTATGCTGAACACAGATGAGTTCTGAAGCTCACAGATGAGTTATATTAATGCAATTTTGAATTTTTTATGCATCCACTTCAGTTGTGCTATGTGCATCTCAAACTGTTCCTGAGATTGAGCACATGCAATTTCTTACCGTGCCTTTTAATCTGCGAGTACACATTTTGTTATAAAATTATCAGATTTTGAACAAAGTTTAGAGGCTGAATGAAAACATTTCTAATTTAATTGACTACACTGAATATATCTTGTATTAGTGTTAGTATTAGCATTTTGAGAGTAAGATATGAGTAGCAATTTGAGAGTATATATAAAGATTATGCAAACTGAATGGTTTGTAAATTCACGCACTGTGATGGATTCAACAGTAACGTTAAGAATTTCTATTTTCGGCTACTTCAAGAAATATGCTTTAAGAACTTAATTGTAATTACACATGAGGCAATAAGACATGTTTATTATTAAAAATTTATAATTTGCGAGATTTCACATACGTCTGGTCCTCCAGCCTCCTTGTTTCCAATTGTGAAAAGAATGTGAGAATTTCACGCAATTTTTGTGAAGATAGAGAATAATCATAAGTTATGTAGAGTAATTTCCAATGTTATTGAAAATTACACCAATGAAAACAAAGTTGTGGAGTGTGTCAGATGCTTGCCTCGGTAATAGTATAAGATAATTCGATGTTCTGGCGCGTGAATGCGATAAGATATAATACATATCTTGATTGTATTCACGTCGTTATATAGTGCATCTAATTCTTTTATCAATAAGGTAAAAGGTAAGTACATATCTGAAACGACTATAAACACTATAAATTGTAATTAAGTACATTCCACGAAGGTACGATCAAACATGCAGCGCGTAGGTTTGTGGGGCAATACATTTGAGTAGATAGCTCCCCTTCTGTGGTTAACTGGGCGTCCTAATTAGCAAAGCATTCTTGGGTGCGACTGAATCCGAGTGGAGGCGTCGGGGGTCGGAGCGGGGCGGAACGAGGGGAGAGGGGCGGGGGCGGGGTCGTGGCGGACAGCAGAGACGCGCCGCTCCAAATGCAATGAAGCCGACAGGCGCGGGCGCGCGCCTCCTAAGTAATTAATCGGTCCCCTCCCGCGCTCCGCTCCTCATCCCCCCCCCCCCCCCCCGGCAGAGCACTTCGCTCGCAGATCCCCGCCCACTCGCCCGCTCGCCCGCTCGCTCGCTCGCCGGTTGCTCGCCCGGCGGCGCGGCGTGCCGGATCGAAACACAATACCCCGGCGTCGTTGCCTGGAACTGCCGCGGGGAGTGTTCATTTGGAAACAAAACGGGACGGCCAAGTGGAAGTAGATGCGCTATCAGTTTCTTCGATTTGGTTAATTCCACAGGGTTAGCGGGAAGCTTGGAAACTAACGGTGTGCCCACGCACTTTCCGTCCGCCAAGTCACTGGTTGGCAGGATTACCTATTTAATGAATGAAAATAGTAATTATATTATAAACAGTAATTATATTATACGTTTTATAAACAGTAATAGCGCCAAATGCCAATAAAAGCATTTTAAGATATATATTGTTTTCTGCTCTTATTTTTTTACTGCGAATTTTGTATTTTAATTTATATAAAAAGTATTTGTATTGAAATAAAAATAGGTTTTGAATGATCAGTTATGTTGATTTGCATTATTCAGTTGCAATAAATACTCTTTAGAGGTGGTGATGAGGCCTCGCACAAATGAATAAAAGTTTCAAATATTTCCCTTATTTTTGGTGTACAAAACTGCCTTTTATCATCAGACATAAAAAAATCCAGGCAGAATTTTTCAATGTATATTTACTATAGAAATCATAACTTTCGTGGCACATTACTACTCTCAATACAAACTGACAAACTTACACACATTTCGCCCAAAATTTCTCTCGTACATTCAAGACAAGTCGAATGATTACGTTTGAAAAGTGTCTCACAAAGGCATATTTTACCGAAACACATGTTATATCTTCTCTGGTAGATATATCTCCTGGCGACCTCTTTACTGACATGCCACTTCGCGTCGAGGTTCGTTGTCGATAAACAGTTTACGTACTCCGACAGCGGGCGCGATTGCGCGCGCGGGCAGGTGGGGGTGGGCGAGCGGCCATGCGGGGAAGGCCGCAGTTGATGACGCCCATACGTCCCGGGTCGGCGGCGCGGGCGGGGCAAGGCTGACAGCGGGGGTGGGGCGGGCGTATCTCAGGGAGGCGCGTTCGGCAGTAGGCCGACAACGACGCCGCCAAACGTGGACTCGCGTTAGGGCGCTCGCGGCGGCGGCGGCGGCACGAAGGGGGTTGAGGCGGGGCGGGGCGGGGTGGGGGCGGGGAGGCACCTGGCGCCTGAATGCTGATGAGGTGCGGGGCCGGATACGGCTGCCCGATACAGAGCGGCCCGCGCCGCCGCCACCGATACCCCGCGTCCCGACCCGCGATAGCATCGAACCGCGCGAGTAATGAGCGCCCGCAGCGCCTCACGCGGAGATAGCGGGCACTAAACGCCGCCACCGCCGCCGCCTTCGCCGACTCCGCCACCCCACGCCCCTATCGCCGTGGCATCTCCCCGCCCCGCCCCGACGAGCGTCGCCCAAGGCGCCTCGGGCGACGCGGCGTCACCTGCGCTGACGTGTGAGAGAGGAGAGAGTTGCGCGGGGCGACGCGGAAGGGGCGGGGCGAAGGTGGGGGGGGGGGGAAGTGTGAGCGCGTCGACGTGTGAAACAATACCGCTGAGTTCCTTACGCTGCCTCGTCACCTGTCGGGGTCGCGACAGCTTTATAATTTCGAGAGGCGATAGGATTTCCCGCTCGAGGCGCTACGGGCGGCTTCTGTGAAAATGATACAACTTTGGAGCTCTTATCTAAGAAACAGTAAACTCCTCAAATCCCCGCGGCAATTCGTGTGCTTGTCTTCAAGAAGATTAATATACTCATAATAAATAATTTATCTAACACCTAAGAGATTTCTTCAAATATCAACACGGAAATAACGAGAAAATGAATTATGTGTGATATACTCAAACTATATGTGTAAGACCAGGGAAAAGCAAAATGTGGATATTGTATTGGTTTTAAAATCGTGGATCAAATTTTATAACCATCTAATTATTTTAAATGTTTTACAAAAGTCAGTAATGAAAAAGGATATTAATGATTACTGGAATAGCATGCTTCATAGGCATTCGTCAATTTCCAAATCTTTAGCATGTTTCAGCTAGAAGGTAAGTACAATGTCAAGCTTTTTTTGTGAACAAAAATTTCTCTATACTGCGCAAGTAACATACAAAAAAATAAAACAATGCACATAAGAATCTAGAGCAATATATCTACATGACTCTCAAATGGAACACGCGAATACTACATGCATTTCATCCAATATTAATCAAAGTTTTTGTATATTTATTAAATAAAATAAAGTCGGATTGTTATTTATATCTGCTATGCAACACATTCCCCCAAATCTCTGATCGCAAAAACGTCTATATAAAGTCCAACTTACAATTTGGGCACGAGAAGTAATCCGCAAATAAGAATACTGCGTTAGCGACGTAAGTAGCATGAAAATGGTTGGCAACCTCTCTCCAGGATTCTAAGAAGGTGCGAGGTCGTTTTACAATGATTTGGAAATGATGACTTATTATAACACTAAGATCAATTTTTTTTCATAAAAAATACACTTGAGTGACTCTATAAAACTGCCAAAGAAAAAAATAAAAGAAAAACAAAACAAAATTAACATTTAACTTGTGCACAATTACAAGCTAAGAGTGAACAGGTTCAGCAGTTGTATGCTCCTTCATTAAAGTCCAAAATGAAATTTACTTGCTTAAAATTAATCACTTATCTTATAAATGGTGTTACATTTTGTTATGTAAAATATTTACCTTCATTAAGTCTTGTATACTGTGAACATTAAAATATACATTTTAATCTTTAAATTCTCAATTAACATTATTTTATTCTGTCTTAGAATAATAAAAATACTTACAAATTAATACTCCCTCTCCTACTACCTGTCAAGAAAAAATCTGTGAATACTATCATAATAGGACACGTAAATTTCCACTCCTCTAATAAGCGTTGCTCTTAACTTAAGCGAAAAGTTCAGTTTTGGTCAAGATTTTAACGCTCGGACCATTATGCAATAATTGAATCCCTTCTGCGTCTACGGTTCGTCAACATAAGCAGCAATGAAAAGTTCAATGCTAGGGTTAAGGGTTGACGAAGGAAATACGCAGTTTTCCGTCGCCCCAATTACGTCGGCTGATGGCCAATTTCCTTTTCTTCCAAACGCTCGCACAAATTCATTATCTTCTGGTTGGAACTCACGAAAAGATGAAACTAGAATTTTTAGAATCCACTGCGATGAACACCTCTTAGACAGTATTCAACTATTAAGAAAAGGTTAATAATAAGAAACTAGTAGTGCTCAAATAGCACGAACTTTCTCGCTCGTATTTTCACGCAAAACTATCCGAAAAGTACTAAAATTTTCAAAAAATTGGACTTAATCTTATTTCAAAATCTATACAGATTTCATTAAGGGAAATAATCTCTATCACATAATTCTAGTTGTAGGAAAAAGCCGAAAAAATTTTGAATTTTTGCAATTTCCAAAAAATCAGGGGTTTTAACCAACATGAGACCTGCATCATTCTCTTAAGCGCTATTCGCACTATCCACCAACAAAATGTAATAAAACATAATAGTGCCTACTTTTTGAAAATTTTGAAACTGCCGCGAAGGCTGTTTGTAAAGTTCTCCCCAAAATTAAAATATCAGTTTCAAACGCAAGGGGCAGCGACATCAGCCCCATCGAATGGGGAATATCAATTTTGGAGAAAAATCGGATGAATGGTTTAGTCGTTAGCGATGTTCACAGAGGGACCGACGTTATGCGATTACCGACGTATTCGATTTTTCGGTATCAGTGACCCACAAAACATGGATTCTGGCAACACCACGTTATAGAGGATTTTTTTATAAATTAAGCAACTGGATTTATCCACTTTTTCGTAACCAGGGCTCTATAATGAGCCCTTCTTCCGAAAATGCGCGTTTACATAACTTTCTCTCTATTCCGTAGCGAGAAAGTAAGAATATCATAAAGCTGGAAAGGAAAGAACAGCAGCCCATTAGCACAAGCCACATGTATAATTAAGTCCGGGGACGAGCGTCGTGCATGTATAAATGTTCTTGCATGTAAAAAATAGTACCAGCGATTCACATGGTAGGATAATATTCTCCTCAAATAATCTATCAAGATATGAATGAATCAATCAATAATCAATTAAAATATGAAGTTCTTTACATTCTTTAGAGCTCTTGCAGTGTTTATTTACAAAGATAACAACTTTTCCTTCCGTTATGGAGAATATGCGGGTTGTAACAGTTTCTCATGACCTCATGTAATTGGTTTGGTGATTTAGTTCATTCAATATTCCAAGGATCCTTATTTCTTTGATGAAGTTCTTTTTTGTCATTGTGGGAAACTGGAATCTCTTCAATAGGTTAATTAATAGAGTCTTTTGCTGCTTCATCAACTACTAATATATTACCGGAAATACCTAGACGCGATAGGATCCAAATGAGTATCTTTTTCTTGTTGATGTATAATAAGTCGTAATATAAGTTTGCCATTTCATTCACTATAGGTTCCATTTTAGTATGCTTAACAGACGTTAAACATTAGGTAATCTTACTAGCAGAGTTTTGGAATCTTTAAAAATAACAAATTTGTCTTAGGTTTGTTCTTGAATATATTTAAAGGCGAGAAGAATGCTACATGCTTTATTGTAAATAATGGAGCAATAATCATTTAACCTTGACTGTAGTAGTGTCTCTTTTATTTGTACTGCACAAACAGCTCCCATTTCTTTACAAGAGCCATAGGTGAAAATGAGTGTACATCCAATGTATTTGTCCCAGATTTCGTTGAAGTAAGCTTGGTAAATTAACGTGTTACCATTAGTTAATCATAGTTCCTTTTTTGGAAGTATCATCTAGGCTGATATTGATATTTATTAGCGAACGAATCTATGGAGGTGTTTTTAAATCATCGTTACGTCTCAATTTAAATTCATTGTTTATGCCATTGCACCTAGGGGCCTCTTACAGCACATTTATTTAGCATTACTTTAACCACGTGCAAAAGTGCTGAATTTAAAAGTGTCTGTGCTAGTCAGTTGGAATCGTTCGGAAACGGTCGTCATTCTATGGGTCCTGAGCATGACATCAGCTGCCCTCCGCTTCTTTCGTGGGTGGTGGGCTGCGTGGGTGGTGGAGCTACGTCAGCTCGTTGATCCTTGTCCGGTTAATCCACGTGCGTGCGTTCACGGAGTTCAACTCTTCTCCACCTGCGCGAGCTATCAGCCGCACAGACCAAATTGACAATAGCGCCCTCTGTGTCGTCAGAGAACATCACTAGGGTCCACCAGTTTATATTCATTCAAATCTTCACGCAAATATTTATATTCTTTCAATTCTTCATTCAAATCGAACACTCCTGGCGCTGTCCACGAAGTCAGACGTTTTACCATGTGGTACAAAACTTAATTTGCCTACCGCAACCTGGTGCAAGACCTGGCTCTTCAACACTTAATTTGGGGTCGTCACCCCTGCCACACAGCCTCTTGCTGCTCTCCAAAAATGATTTTATCCAACGCTCTTCGGACGTCATCCGCCGCTGCACGGGATGTCAACGGATAAGTGACCGGTCTTTTATTTTAAATTTATTTTTGATGCATCAGAATTAATTCTGCCCTGAGTGTACTTCATTTTTGGTACTTTTTAATTCAATAACTGGAATGGGCTGAACATTTAAAGACAACAAGAGTTAGTACAATAGCTATTGTCATATATAATCATATTGATGTAGATTTGCTCATTCCTTTTTCATCTTTTTTTATGCTTTACTCTTTTATTCACCTACGTGTATTCAATATAATGTATATGGCTGGAAGCTTTTTTTATTTATTGAAAGTACGTCAGTACAATTTATAAGCATTTTTGCAGTTATCATTCCACCAAGAGAGTTGTTTCCTTATTGGTTTTCCTGAAGTTTTTGGAATTGTTTCATCAGCTGTTTTGAGGATGAGATCAGTCAGTTTCTCACTTTTTCATCCAGGGAGAATTAGAAAGCTTCTTCTAGCATGTTAATGTCATTTTTTATATTTCCTTGTAACTGTCAAAGTTATAAACCTGGAATTTCCATCTTGGAGGATCGTTTATGCAGGGAGACACTGAAGTATTATTGTGGTAAGTTATGAAAATGGGAAAACGGGCACTTCCATGTAGAACGCCAGTCCCATTTAAAAGCATTAGAAGATGAACATATCAATTATTAAATCAATAGCACTTAACCTTTTATGTGTATATAGTTTAGGCGAGTGTATTGATTTTTGTTAAGTATCAATATATTAGGGTCTTCTAATATTTTTTTAATTATCTTTCCTCTAATATCACCTTTACAAGATCCCCACATTAGGATGTTACTAAAATCACCCACCATAACAAAGAGTTTACGTAGTTGATCAATGGTGTTTAATATTCCATTTTCTGTGAAGTTATAACAATTGGGAAAGTAGATATTACAGCTACTCAAATATTTTCTTCCCAGGTTAATTTTTACTCCAGTACATTCAATACTAGTGATTATATATATATATATATATATATATATATATATATATATATATATATATATATACCGCGTTTAATCATTTTTTGGCAACTTCTTTGCATCGCCAAAGACGGTACGCTCCACCGGGCGATAAAAGCAGCCACGATTAGATGCTTTTGAGGACTTGTGTAGTTATTATACTAATCACCCCTCCAGACCTTGATTAATTTGTTTTTTATGAAATTCATTGTAAGTTTCAAACAACGTGCTCTAAAACACTTATAAATTCGAACATTCCCTATGGATTGTAGCAGAAAATGGATGCCGAATGTGTTGTTCAATTGACTGGGTAGTTTTTTTTCCTGGCTGATCGGTAGTTTATTGAAACCAAGCGTGAATTTTTCCGGGCGTGATCACAGACTTTAGCCATCTGCTGAGCTATTTCATTTGTTATGGTATGATCACAATGCGAGAACGTCGTGACTAGTGGCTTGCGATTCCAAATGACGTTTAGTGTATGAATTATCACAATATTCGATGATGAATACTAACAGAGTTTCGATGGGACCACCAAGACAAGAAATAAATCAATCATGATTTGTAATAGTATAATTTGTTTTTTTTTGTTATGTGAAACCATTGTTTAATGTACAATGATTCTTGACTGCTTAGTCTTGCCGTTGGTCTGGTAGTAGTAGCCGTCACGGCAAATGTGCGCATGCGCGGCATACCGAAATTTCTCTGACTCTTAGTGTCATTACTCAACAGCTACGTACACATATCATTTTAGAAAAGATCGTGACATCACTTAAATATCAAAATTGATAGATAAATTGCACCGAGGAAGAAGTATCTGGCTTTAATATTGCAGGTGTTTGACAAATGCGAACAGTTTTTTACCTTTTGCCATTTTCAAACTTTCAGAGGTATTATTGCAAATCTATGCCATATTTATCCCTTACCACACTTGCACTAACATGCAATGCACTACCACCAAGCCGGGAGAACTCGTTGGGAGGACTTAGTTGAATTCGTAATGTGGACTTAGTTGAATTCGTGACTCATTGCGAAGTCGCTAGCCTTTCATCACTGAGGCCTGGGTTCAATTTCCGTCGAATCTCATGTGAAATTTGTTCCAACAAAACGAGTTTGGCTGCTTGACGAGGGCTAGTCCCTTTGAAGTGTCTTAAACCCAACCCCTATTATTATTCCTTCCCAATCCTGGCTGCTGGGTAGTGACGCAGGGGCGCGTGGAGTAGAGGCGCGTATACGGAGATGCTACCTGGCGGTCCTCTTCGACGACTGACTATACGAGACGAGACTGTACATATAAATACAGCTTGATAGGATATTAATGGAGGATTACTCCTCAAGAAGCGCTCAACGCTCGACCAGGAGCGAAAAGGCGCGTGGCGTCAATAAAGTCAGAGACTGATCGGGAGCTTGGGGCTTGTCCCGGATGTGGCGGTGCCCCTCTTAAAGGAGATTCCTGGTTGGGGGAAAACCCCGCTAGCCGACGGTAGGTCGACCCCGGATCCCGACATCTAGCGGGGGAAGACCACTGCGACCTTCCGAGGAAAAATCATGCATAACACTTACGGGACTCATGGTCTTGGCAATTGCGCGTGAAATCACTAACAGTCAATCAGTTATTTTAAACTGGAATTCATAATATTTTCCAGGAGTATTCTTATAACTATCAAAGAATTCTTCACAAAACGCACGATTAACTAAATATTAGTAAACCTTATACACTTTTAAACTAGAATGATAAAGAAGGTTGGAACCGTCATTTTCTTTGAATGCAAAATTAAAAGAAGCACCTAATTTTTTCCAAGAAACGGACCTACAAAAGTCACCTTAACACAAGAGAGAGAAACTCATTGAAATATTAAAATATGACGTCGTTCATTACCCGACGTCGCCTGAAGAGAATTCGTAAGGACACATAGACCAGTGTAATTAAAAGTCTACCCTCATTTCAACCATGAATTTTTACAGAGCTCCACGTGGTATTTTGCGGCTCAGTTATTTACTCACCGGAGACAGCATCGACACAATTCGAGCTATCGACCCGCTCTCGATCCTCGGGTCATTGAGTGTAATCGAGAGAGGAGCGGGGTGCACGGGAGGGCGTTAGATGCAGGTATTGTTCAGAGTGGGTTTTACAACCGCCACCGCCACACGGAGCGCGGGTGGGGGAGAGGGGCAAGGGTGGTTCTCAAAACGGGCGGGCTAATATCCGCGTTAAAAACGGCAGTAACCCGTACAAGTTTACGAGCGGCGAACAAGGCGGTTGGGTCGCCGGGTGACGCGATGGCGGCGGCCGTGGGGAGTGCTAATCAACCAGATTACCCGTCCCCGGACACATCTCGCGCGCTTTCACCCCGCCCTCGC
Source organism: Teleogryllus occipitalis (assembly GCA_011170035.1). Taxonomy (NCBI): domain Eukaryota; kingdom Metazoa; phylum Arthropoda; class Insecta; order Orthoptera; family Gryllidae; genus Teleogryllus; species Teleogryllus occipitalis. The sequence goes on along the minus strand of BLKR01000115.1, from coordinate 634,559 downwards.
CCCTCCTGGCCCCCGCGCTCCTGCCGATGATGGAAGCGGACTTTACAAGCAGAATCTGGCCCGCAATCGCGTCGGCTCTTTTTACGGCTTCGACGTAACTCGTGACTGCGGCGATCACTAGGCGGCGATTTTCCGTCCGAAGCGAGTGAAATATTGAAGGGAAAGCTCCGGCATGACGACCAGAAATGGAATTGGGGAAGCGCGCGTAAAATTATCATTACTCTGGGGAACAGCAGGTTTCTCTCCCAGTGGCGGGAAATCGTAGAACTCGCTTACGAAAATAATCGCGGTTTAATCTATTTCACAAACTAAAAAATATTCTCAAAACATTCCCAACAGATTGACAAATTATGTTATTAATTTCATGAGTTGAATATTAAATGAATTGTAAGTTAACTTCATTTATTAGAACGTTCAGAAATTTGAAAGAAATGAGTTAAAAAGGAACCCAACTATCTGCCTACAAGATGATGTAGTTTCAGACTCGTTTGGTATTCATAAATGGTCATCTGAACAGTGGTGGCTTGTGATTTTACAGATTGGTGGGTCACAAAACATGAAGTGGAGAGACTAGTTGGTTCCGTCAACAAGTCCAATCGTTCAAGAGACTCCGAGTATTCTTAAAAGCAACCAAGAACTCCTCCAAAATTTAGCGGAGCAGGTGACGTCTATCCCTTCAAGAACGGCATGAAACGTCAGTTTTTCTAAAGTTTGTGTATGACCACTTGAACTTGTTCAGTTTTCGAAACTTGTACGTCTTCTGCTTAAATTCAAATAGACACTACATCATTTGTATATTTTAATAAATATCTCTTCACAAAATACTCACGGGTTGAATGCGCCCAGTTTCCAGCTTTCTCATAAAATGCCACATATGCCCTATCCTTGATTTCTCGAGACACATGACATCGACCTGCATTTTCCCCACCCCTGTCTTCTTTAGATTCCCTCCCCAGGTCTTTTAGATGTTAACGAACATCATGGAGTTATACTCCTCACACACAAGGCATCGACGCTTTTTATTTATTTGTTTATTTTTACACAAGGTCTGATGCCCTCCGCTTGCAGCCAACGGTGGGAGCCTTGTAGCTTCATTCAGCAGCGTAGCATAATTGTAGCTTCTAGGAAGTACAACAGTTTTATCAAAATATTAGCGTAAGTAGTATAATTTTCAAGTAATGATTTCATTAAAAAAGTACAAAAGATATTCTAAATAATGATTTAAGTTTCTCGAACTTCTCATGAGTTCTTAATATTTACATTGCATATATTTTTCATGAATTAATGCATTTCTGGATACAAAACTGAAAAAAATCTCTATCAGGTTTCTAAAGTCTAAGGAGTTTTCGTGTATACGAGAGTTTACATTGGCGTATTTTCGAACGCTCTGAAACAAAATTTTCTTCAAGATTGCTCCACTTTTCTCTCTCAAAAATTTCAATAAGAAAAAAAGAGTTTGCGCTTTTGTGTTATTTCGATGTAACTATTAAATCTCCCACAAAGATGAGAAAAAATGTTTTTAATCAAACACATTTCATGGTAGATGATTGATTGATTGATTCTAAAAATTGTGCTTTATTTTCTTTTAAATATACTTAAAATGCTTTCAGGTCTACGTAGCTCAAATACGAATACTTCATCTCCTACACCCGCCAATAAATATATTTCTTAAGATCTCGTATACGAAAGCATTGTCAGTATTTCAACAAATTTTGTTGAAGGTGATTAAAAAATAAAAATTCGAAGTTAATAAACGGGTGACTTTTTGGAAATTAAAAAAGATTATATTAGTTAATATACGTCTCCTATAGATTTATCTGTTTTATTCTTGATGACTGTCTTAGAAGATGACAGAAAATTGAGATAATGTGCTGTCATTCAAGCAGTTTGATGAAGAGAGTTTTGCAAAAAATGATTAAATGTTTGTGATACGCAGAATTTGACGTAAGTACTAGCGACCATTCAAGCCCCCTTTCATTTCATTTTCTTGAAGGCTCACAAGTGTCTTTAGTGAGACCGTTGAAGAAGCGTGGAGATTGCACAATGACAGCTGGGAGTCACGATGGCTCCCTCCCACCTGCCCCGAATGCCGCCCTCGGCCGCCCCCTCCCCCTCCCGCTGGCGCCGCGCAAAAAGGTCGAGGGGGCGCAAGAATAATTGTCGCGTCCGACCGCCCCCACACGCGCCTTCGCCTTCACCGCCGCCGCCGCCGCCGCCCCCGCGGCGCGGGATTGATCACGCGTCTCTTCGACAGCTCCATTCCTCCGGCTCTGCGCTCCCTGCCGGCTCTGCATCCTCCGCACGGTGGCCGGGTGGGCGATCCACGCGGTCACAACTCGAAGCGCGCGACAACAAACAGAAGAAACATTTGCACTTTTACCTACTGATGCCGGTTTTCATAGAGTATGTGAAAGATATGTCCATCAAAATTTCTCGAATATAGGTGTTATTTAATTTTAAAAAATAATAAACAAAAGTGACATTATTTAGACGTTGTTTCTCTCCTGACTTACTTTTTTTAACAGTAGGAAAAATTAAAGAAGTACTAGCATTTAGAATTCCAGCTGATAATTTTTGATTCTGCACGTAATAAGAGAATATTGCTGTTATAATAAGAATTGCATTGACATCTTTCGTACTTGAAAATACGCCGAAATGTTATGTAAATGACGGATCGAACGGTCTATGTAAATGTTGGTGCCGCATTTTTTAAATTATACCACACTACTCACAAAATGATTTTCGGGCAGCGTAACAAAATAAATTTACGAAGAAAGGATTAATTTCTTATTACAAGTTAAGAACTGAAATTTAGACCAGGACTTCATTCCCACACGTACATGAACATTCGATTGGAGCAAAATATTAAGAAAAACTTCACTCGCTAGCAAGAGAACGCCGACACGTTCCTGCGTAAAAGGTGAGGGAATGTTGGCGTTCCGCCTCCGGGCGTGCGTCCGCGCAGAACTGAGCATTCGGGCATCGTGGCCCGCCGCCGCAGAGGCAGCGGAGTTTTTGCCGGGCTAAGTGCTCTGTGTAGAAGTGGCGATGCGGCGTGTTGTGCTGGCGGAGAAAAAAAAATAGAGCAGCGGAGAGCGCCCTCGCCGCGTTGCGCTCCTCGCGCCCGCCGCGCCGCGCCGCGCCACGCCTCCTCCTCCACTCCGCTCCCCCGCTAATTCTTTGTCTGTCCTTTTGTTCCGCCCTTCTTCCGCGTTGCCGCCGCCGCCACCGCCGCCGCCGCTACCGCCACCGCCTGCGACGGGTGAGCGGCGGTTTTTCTCCCCTGTGAGATGCGCGAAGGCAGGAGGCGGGCGAGGGCGCCTGCGGATGCTGCGGTGAGGCTTGCCAGGATGGGTGAGCGGGTGACGTGGTCTGCTCGCTAACACGTGACAGTAGAAGGTCGGGAGGTGAATTTGAAAAAATTGATTGGATGTTCGTTCTGCCTGTGTTCTTTCGCAACTAAAATTTATATTAAATGATTCACAGTTTACTTCTTATCGCATAATATACATAAAAATAAATAAAAACTACGATGACAACGTTCTTCTCAGAAATATATTATTATTATTATTATTATTATTATTATTATTATTATTATTATTATTATTATTATTGAAATAACTTCATAGTTTACTTCTCGCTTCCAATTTAAAGTTCTAAGAAACAATATGAATAAATGAATTTCAGATAAAACATGAACTTTTTAATAATATTTGTTCGAAATCACAATGTCTGGAGCTATTCAAACTCACATCCTGAGCAAGATTTAAATTGCAAAGAAATATTTCTTCTGATAGACCAGAAGATATGAAGATAATTATAAACTAGTAATCAAATATTTGCTATCACTTACAGGCATGCACTATATTCTTAAACAAAACTAAAATTGTAAACATGTTTTGGGGATTGAAAAAAATAGTAGGTGATTGAACGAAGCGTGTTTCGGAGGTTCAGTCATATCTGCTGAAAAGGGAGATTCCCTCTATTCTAAATGAGAAAAAAGCATTTCCATTGTAAATTTTCCAATTTCCCTGCATTACGCAAAAAATCCTGCATATGGATGGAGGCACCTCCGGAAGTTTCAAAAACCGGTATGAACAAAACCAATCAAAGTCACTTAACTGCGTCGATTTTTTCTTTTTTTTGCATAACTCGAATAATTTGAATGTCGCCACTGACAATAGGAGCGTATACACGTCGGTCGAAATTTATGTACATTTTGATTTGTGTAATGCTTTTGACCCATTATATTAATATCATTATACATGAAAGAACTCAAAATTGAATTAAGAAAAATACAACCTTAGTATAAACGTTTGAAAAATGGTCTAATATGTTGCAATATAAACAATATTAGTCACTTTTAATGAGAACATTATAGATATATTACAATGTATAATGCAAGGCAGTTCGCATATCCAAACTCAGAAGTACCAATTGAGAATACGAGGAAGGGATGCTATTGCGTGGCCTTTGGTGAGCAAGGAAATTCTTGATCAGCCTTTGCAACAAGGTGGACGGACGATTCGTAATCATAACAGACATTATTTTGCTAGTATGTGAGGTGAGTGTAACGAAGAAATGTCCAATAAGGATTGAAAAGGGCGGTTTAATTAAAACGATTGGAAAGGGCACCAGACTGCATACGTCTATGTCCGCGATTGCTGCTTCTTCCTTCCTTCCTACCTGCTTCTGTAAACAGTAAAGATCTACTGAGTCTTTTTTCAGTAGAACAGTGGCGTGAGCAGCCTTGTTTCAAAGGACCTACGCGATCCACGACAGCTAACATTATTACTAGAACTAGTTCATTGGCCCAAGGTTTTCATACGCTATGACGGAATATAACAGAACGAGGGGAAAAAGAATACCTCAACATTTTAATAGACAGCATTTGAAATCATAGTAGTCGGAATTATATATCCATAATGGGAGCAGTGCAATAACTTGATTCTAGTATCACGAGAGAGCAAATTATATAGATGGCGTTTAGGAATAAATTTTGCAAACTTCTAGACAACGGTCGAAGATGGTCACTTTTTGGCAATGAACAGGTGACTGGAAATGTCATATAACGAAGTTATACTTGTGATATTTATCTCTGATAGGCACACACAGATATGATAAACACACATCATACATTGCTGTGCGGCCGACACACGAAACCTCTTTGAATGCGACAGAACGTGAGCCGGGACAAATGCCACATGTTCATTAGCCAAAAGTGATAATTTTCGACACCCTGCATGCCCTAGAAGTTAGTAACATTTATTCCGAGACCTCCCGTAAACGAGTTCGGGGACAATATGCAGCGTGGCATGGAAGTATCAGCGCTGGGGCTCTGCAGCGAAGAAGCGGCCGTGCGCCCCGAGGCTCGAACGCCCGCCGCGGCGGCCGGGGACGCTCCGCTCCGACATCCGATCGCCATTAGCCCAAGCGCCGAGCGCCAGTGAACGCTGCGCCGCGCCGCCCCTGACGCTCGGGGGGCGGGGGCGGGGGCCACCGGGGTGGCGCGGGGACGGGGCGGGACGGGGCGGGGCGGCGCACAGCTTTATTAAACAGCCGCTGCCGCCGCCACCGCCGCGGAGCAGAAATCGCTTTGCCATGCAGATGTCTGCGTCAGAGCCACGTGCCGCCCCCACATGAAAAATCGACAGCGAGGGCGGCGGCGGCGGCGGCCGCGCCGGCGGGGCCGGGGGCGGGTGCCGGGGTGCGCGAGGGCCGCGTAATTACAAGAGCCGTGTACGACATCGCGCACAGAGGCGCGTCTCCACCCCCGGCCGCCCCCGGCGCCGCTGCCCCCGACGGAAAAAAATATCCGCGCTCTCGCTGCGGCGGTATCGGAACGCCGCCACCGCCGCCGCCGCGGCTACCCCTCTCTCGAGGCGTGTCTCGTCGGGGCCCAAATATATTTTTAAACGCCCCCCAAACAAGACACGTCCCGAGCAAGAGCGTTGCCGCCGCCGCCGCCGCCGTCGAATCGCGCCGTGCCCAGGCCTTGTCCGGCGCGCGGCGACACGCTCCGCCGGCCATGTCCTGCGCATCAATAAGGCATAACGACGCGCCCGCGCCCCGCGGCCGGTCTTCGAATTAGAGCGCGTAGAGGCGCCAAGGATTTATAGCGCGCTCCGGCGCCGTCATTACGCTGCCTGCTGCTGGCTGTGTAGGCGGCGGCGGCAGCGGCGGCGACGCGCATTAGCCCGCGGACGATCGGAAAGGACGCGCGCTTTGCGGTGGACGTGCGGGGCCGTCCGATGCGCTGCGGCCCACGCTGCCGCTTCTTATTCAACGAGACGAATCGGAGGAGTTACATGCATCACCGGCATTGGCAGGGAATCCGCAGTTAGAGTGCGTTGGAACAAATGTCGGGGGAGCAAAGAATGCAGTAAGGAAGGGGAGTAATTCAAGGGATCAAAAATGTTTTCTGAAATTGATCAATATGCATTGAACTGAGAAGGTGAGTGAGAATGAATTAGAATCTACACTAACGCTGTTTTGAGATACAGTCCATTTTATGTTTTCCAAACACCTGTAAATCCATTGGCAAGAAAATCAGTGATGGTTATCATCCCTTCATCTGGGAAACTTCAACTTCAAGGCCTCAAACCCACGAGCGTCGCCGGTAGGGCAGGGGGGCAAACATCCCTCTGTAATACTGGAGTTGAAGGAAGACGCAGCAAAAATTGTAGGAACGCGCGACACAAAGCCCCTCGGGCATTTTCAAAATAAAAAAACTCCAAATTTTCTGAATAAATTTTGTTGTTGATTATTGAAAAAGACATTTAAGAGAATCGTGCAGGTCTCATTTTCTTTGAAATCCCTGATATTTTTGAAAATTCCAAAATAAAAAAAATTAAAAACCCTATAAAATTGAAGATAGAGATTTTTGCTTCAGACAGGCGGTTGTACAAAATTAGCTCTTTAAAAAAGAGTCATGTACAATTTTTAGAAAAATTAGTAGAATCGGCGTAATTTGGACTTACGAAATTTTACAATACTGTACAAGATGATTTAAATATTCTTGTTATTTGGTATAATAATTGGAAAACAAAGATCAATACTAAAAAATCACTAGCAAAAATATTTTGTCTAAAACGAATCACTCATACATATCCTCTTATTACGTATAACTATATGGAAACTTCTTGGGTTCCTACTACTACTACTTCAATTACCTATTTTGGATTACAACTAGATACTAAATTAATTTGGAAATTACATATTTTATCTCTTATAAATAAAACAAATGTCAAATTATATCCATTTCTGAATTAAAATTCTCACCTATCTTTAGATTCTCAAAAATTAAACTAAAATACTTCTTATATGTGTCAGTAGCATGTTCTGAGATTAGTTTTTAAGTTTCACCTCATATTCTATTTCCCGTTTATGTAATTGTTCACATCTTTGAAAGCCAATTCTTTGTCAAATGAGAATTAATAAATATTTTAAAAAATTCCTAATATCCTCTTAGAGCCTGTGATGCGTTGGATTTGTTTGCTTGAGACTTCGATTAACTTAGACTTCTTTATTTTTGGATCTACTGGCTTTTAGACCTGACCTGGAACCCATACGCGAAGTTGAAAGACGCATGTCCAACTTGATGAATAAGCGCTACTCTGTCCACACTGTGCCTCCTTATTCAATGGCTCACACGATATGCTTAGGATTTGTACTGCCTATACTCATAATGAGACGAAAGAGTAATAGGAGAAAAGCATATCAAAGAAGAAACATTTTAGTGAATCTAGTCATGAAGGAATAACATTTTATTTTGATTTAAAATAACTATATTAAATTTTGCGCTAAAGCAGAAACATTATTTAATATGATTATCTTAGTTTAATTATTTCGCGTTTCCGAACGTCAAGTGTTGAGGTCATTAGTTCCATAAGTGTAGTGTATGCTTCTTCTCGGGAGGTGGCAGAGATATTCATTCGGTGAGGGGTGAGATCTGGAGCCGATCTAAACGTTAGCTAATGAGATTTTCCCCAACCAGGTATCTCCCACCAGCAGGGTACCGCCCAAGCCGGGACAAGTTCTTAGCTTCTGACATGTGTGGTAGTGTAGGTGCATGCAAGTGTTAATGTGTGAAAGTAGGGGATGATGATAGAACAAGGAAAAGGAAGGAAAGATCGCCCACGGTCCGTGAACATTTGTTAGGCTTCTGCTCCGGCGTTGATCGGAGAAACAATGAAAAACTACCAATTCGAGCAGCCGGCCGCTAAAATTCTCCTCCAGGCAGCAGCTGAATTCGAACTAGCTATCAAACGAGTGTCAAAAATTCTGCTACTGTCAGGACTTGGAACTATCGGTCAGAGGCACTGCAGTGACATCAGTTGATACCCTGAGCCATTTAAACCGATATGATTGTCTTGGAAATGCATAACCTCTGCGTCTAGAAGTCTTCAATAAAGTAAAGTTACTTTTATATTAATTTTTTAAAACTTTTATAGTAACATCGGTACCATTACTTTTCACGAGACTTCAACACATACACAAACGCAATTCTAATGCACAAAAAACTAAATAAAGTTTAAATAGGGCTAGAAATGCACGCTAGTGAATTTGGAGGGTGCATACTACTCGTATTTGCTCCAGAAAACACGGTCAAGACGCATGGGATCCTGGTCTCCTGCACGACGTCATGCACTACTGAATGCGTTCTTCCTTTCCGAGAAAAGACGCATGTACTTTTTTGCGGTATTGCATGCATTCGACTCATACGCAAATTTAGATGAAAAGCCGCATCATGTGATCGCAGCTTAAGAGAGCGCAACGATGATCTTCCAGTGTGGACTGGGTTGCCAAATGTGTTGCAAGCTCTTTCCCCATCATTTCTTCGGAATTTCCCCAAATAGCCTATCCAATGAAACAAAACTCTCCATACAAACGAAAAATATTCTCCAAATTATGGTCCAAGGACATGAGCAACCCCTGACGATTCCATTGGCTGACCCCTTAAATTCAAATACTTTATATCAACCTTTCAGCTGCTCAAAGAACTATCCTATTTTCTTTTTCTCATATTTTCTTTCTCTGCGTCTGTCATTCATGTCTCTCTTTTTGATAAGAGAAAAGAAAGAAAAAGAGAAAGAATAACGTCAATTGTTTCTTTTTTATTCATAATAATTGAGAAAATAATATTTCTATCTCGACTTCGGATAAAAAGAATTTCCCCAAAAATTCCCCAAACATTTCCCCGTCATTTATGTTCCACGTTTTTTCCCCACAACGAAAAAAATTCCCACTTTGGGAACAAAATTCCCCAAACTGATAACCCTGAATGTGGAAGCGGTCTATCATTGCATATCTACTACTGCGCGTCCGAGGTTAAGAATGAAGTTCAGGGTCTTGTGGGCTTTTCCGGTAATCCCCTTCCCCATTTTAAGATTTCAAAATTGTTTTAAATCCTCATTAACAAATTTTTAATGACAATTTTGATAATAAAATTACACCTCGAATACATTACATCTTTACAATAACTCGTCGTGAATATCTTTAAAATTTATTAATTTTATAGGGAGGGATACGTTCGGCTCTTGAATCAGTCACAGCCACGATAACATGTGCTTCGGTTATCATACTGTGCTCAGAAAGAACACGTTCCGGTTGTAACACCTGCAAACATGTTCGCCTGTGTTTCGTTGCGAGCTTAAAGGTTTTAATCACATCAAAATTTAAATGTAATTTCGTTTACTTTTCTTCATTTTGGTTTTTAAGATATCATTTTATAAATTTACAAATTTAAAAATTTATTTCTTTTTCTTTGCGAAATTAATTTATAAAATGTGGTTCTCCAACCGTAAAGCGCATAAGTGGTAAGTGCTGCATAATGGGAGAAAATTGTTATTAATGTTTATAACTATTAACTAAAACTATAAATTTCGAACAGGTTTGCACTCAACGCCTAGTGGCAGACGACTCTCGAGGTAGCTGGCTTTCGCATGAATCATATCAGTTGGTTCCAGTGAACTCTACTTATTTTGTCCTCAAAGAAATTTCAGATATTTTGTTCGGTAATCAAAACTTATTAGTCTTCTGTTAACAATGTAACAAGAGCATTGGCCTTTTTACAACTGCATGTAGGTGGCTTGAATTTTAAATATTGTATTGAAATAGTGGGGCACTAAAATTAATATTTCTTTGTGATTTCTTATGACACATTTCGAAGAACAAAGGACGTGAGAAACTTAATGGTAATGTTTTGCTGTATACCAAGAGTTGCATAAGAATAGTTTTAGATTTGAGGAAAGGGAAGAAAAGACGCTTTCATAAAATTGAAAAGATTGAAGACAAACTAATTTAGCACTACACTAGTGCCGCGCCCCATTTAGAGGTTTGTCGACATCATCAAGCGCCTAACAGCGTTGATACAGTACGACTGAAAAGCTCCACATTTGCCATCACTAGAGCCCGGAAGTTTGGCAAAATGCCGTTATGTTATTATTACGATTTTAACACTTTTAATAATAGGAGTCACTTATATGTGCTTATGGAATCATTTTAAAAGATTTTCATTTTGCCTTTTTTTTGCCTATTTTAACTTCTGATGATATTTTAGGTATTTTTGCCTTTTTCGTCATTTTTTGCTTTTTGCTTAATTTTTTTTTCTCTTTTTACCCTGGCACCGATTTCTATAGTATTGGAAGCCATGTGTTATATCGTTTTCTATCGGTCTGCAAGCCAGAACAATACGTGGTCATCGTCGTGTTTTGTCTTTCTCTGCAACCGGAGGCATGGTATCAAAAAGGAAGTGTTGAACTCGGGCTCTAGGGTCAAGAAGTGTTAAAAGCCGCTGTGAAAAAGCGAGACGATACCCGCTAGGAACCTTCGATTTTATTACACTGACACCCACAGGCTTCCTTTTGCCACGAGGGATTCCATCCCACACTACTAAAGCAGAGCGCCTTGGAGGTCCTATATGACATGCGATACGGCCCGGCTCAATGGCGATTACACGAATTCGAAGAACGAAAGTAATATCAGTGTTTTCACTGGTGCCATTTGAAGATTCAAAAGAGAATATTTCAGTTCGCTCCGTTACTTCGTAGGAATAACATTGTGTTAAAAAAACATCGCATTAATAATGCCGAAATTGAGCGTGCCGTTAAGTAGTAACTTGCATCGCTATGTGCGTGAATTTGGCGAAGATGTATTTTCCACCGATGGTGCTATTCTGTTTTGCAAATTGTGCGAGAAAGCTGTCAACCATGAAAAGAAGTACTTCATTTCTCAGCATATGGCAACAACAAAACATAAATCTGAAATCACGAAGAAGAGTGGAAAAAAGGAACAACAGTTAATTTCGGCGGTGGACGCAACATCCAGTAGACAGTCCCAGTTTTCTCTCGATCTGTGCAAAACATTCATGGACGCTGGTATCCCTTTTTGGAAATTGGAAAACCAGACGTTTAGACACTTTTTAGAAAAATAAGCGAAAGAAATGGTACCATCAGAATCTACGTTAAGGAAAACCTATCTGACCATGTGCTATGAAGAAACTTTAAATAGAATTCGTGAAGCAATTGGTGATAAAAACATTTGGATTTCCATTGATGAAACTACGGACACTACAGGACGCTATCTAGGTAATGTCGTCATTGGAACTATGGAACCGACTTACTGTGAGTTCTCAACTTTTCTTCTTACATCTGAAGAATTGGAGAAAGCGAATGGTACAACAATTGCTCAATTATTTACAAATTCCTTACTACTTCTGTGGCCTGAAGGCATACGCCATGATAATGTTCTACTTTTCATCACTGACGCTGCCCCGTACATGAAGAAGGCAGCCAGAGCACTGAAAGTACTCTTCCCGAATATGCTTCATGTGACGTGTTTAATCCATGGACTTCACAGGATTGCTGAAGAGATAAGATCTTTGCATCCTACGGTAGACAAGTTGATTTCGAATACTAAAAAAGTGTTCTTGAAATCTCCTTCCCGTACCCGGATTTTCAGACAAGAAGCGCCCGGATTAGCTCTTCCTCCACAGCCGATATTGACTAGATGGGGAACCTGGATATCCGCTGCTGCGTATTACGCAAATCATCTAGACAAAATCCGCGACGTATTTAAGGTTCTACCAGAAAATGAAGCTGCATCAGTACGTGAAGTGAAGAAGCTTTGGAGTAATGCAGAACTAAACAGTGAACTTGCGTTTATCCTCGCACATTATGGAAAGTTGCCTCAGATAATTGCAAATCTGGAAAAAAGGGGCGAAAATCTTGTGTCAGCCATGAAAGTCTTTCAAGAAACATTAGAGAGTTTAATGCAGGTGCCTGGAGAAAAAGGTTTAGCTGTAGCACAAAAGTGCAAAAGTGTCGTTAGCGCGAATGAGGATTTGGAAAAACTGAAAACAATTTGTAGTGTTCTGAGCGGTGTATTTGGAGTTGATATTGATATGACTCCAAATTCAATAGCCTGCTTTATTAATGCTCCCATTTCTTCGGTTGAAGTTGAAAGGTCATTTTCGGCTGTGAAGAATATTCTTTCGGACAGACGGTTAAGTTTAAATGTAGAAAATCTGAAGAAATATTTAGTAGTTATGTGCAACCAAGAAAACAAAGATCAAGTTTCCATGTAAATGTTTATGTATGATTCAGTGTTAATATAAAAACTTATTCATTTGAATCATAACAAAATTCTTTTCACTTCATTTCCTTTTCTATTATCATTTGTTAGATTTTACATGATTTTCTGTACCCTGCCATAGCTAGAATAAATGCCTTTTTAGTGCCTATTTTCGTAAAAATAAATGCCTAAAGCTATCCCATTGAATTATCTCTGCAGCAATGGCGCAATATAGCGTTCCTTCACTAAGTTCAGCACCTGATGATGTAACAAAACGAGTTACGAAACGTTGTGCAATTGTTGAAATAAATGATTGTCATAAAAATCTTTGGATACTTTTATTTGTAAACATATATTGACAATCAAGAAGAAATATTGATTTGTCAATTCTTTCTAGTTTCACAAAGAATTATTTTCTAATATTGGTCATGGCAAACGTAGAAAACCGTATCGACCTTGAAACACTTACTGGTGGGTTCCTGTGGAACCTACGGTTTTGCGGTAGTTGTTTTTTTCCTGGGGCTTTTATCCAGCCGACAGCCGATTGCCCTTTTCGTCCTGAAGGGACGCGTATTTGACCATACACTAGACAAACACTCTTGCGGGCTCCTCTGATCTGGGGTCAGCAGAACGCGAGGCCCTCCGCGACAACACACACACAAAGTCAAGGGACAAACAGCCATGCCCAAGGCGGGACCGAAGCGCTGAGTCGGTACTCGCTCTTAGCCACCTCGGCCATCCAGGTCGGCTGTTGCGGTAGTTACTCTGGATAAATGATAAGCCATAGTACTGTTTACAAGCTGTGGTACTTCAATCAAGCACCACTTAATGTACAGACAATGTGACCGTTAGGTATTTCTGTTGTGTCAAATTAAAAAAAAGAAATAACAAAATAAAAAAATCATTCGTGGGTTAAATGACATAAAATGGGTCGACATCTTCCTGTTGTGTATTAACGTTATTTCTTCAAGTAAATAATATTTGTTGTTTGTTTCGTTTCCGTTTACACAGAATAAATAAATACAGTTAGAACGTAGGTAAATGTTTGCAAACTAGTGACAGATTAATGACAAAAATGTACATATTTTCCACGTATAATTGAAGAATGTATTTTTTGACGGAAAATAATTGTTTTGAAGCAATTTATTCAGTAACACAATATCGTGTTTCGCATTTGCACACTACTGCGAAAAATGGCAATAGTTATTTATTCTCCGATTTATTTATCGTGGCACTTACCGTCAGCTATTACAGTGTTATACAAACGGGAGCTTGAACGTCCCTACAGTGAGGTCATTACGGTGTCGTTCACGCTCCTGATAGAATGACACCGTAACAGCTGATTAAAATTTAAGTGTCATTATAAATAAATCGAAGTACATGTCACAAGTCCTCTACATAAATCTTTAAGGATGAGGCCGGAAGGTAATCGGCGACGCGAAACGAAAGCGTAGCGGAATAGTTAACCTTCCAACCAAGTCCTTAAAGACTAATACAGGACGTGTTACATACAAAGGTGTTTTTTTGTTGTTGTTGTTATTTCTAGTTTTTCACGTATTCAAAAGAAACATATACCACTTTCATGAAGTCATTATTCTCGACGTTCTGTAGCAAGAGTTGTTGATACAGGATCGTAATACCGTATTGAAATAATCGCAAAGCGCCGAAGGACCAAAATGCCCAAAAACGACCACCAGGACTAAAATGACCAAGAGGACCAAGATTTAAAAATCTGCTTCTAATACTAACGAAGATATGTCACGTCTTCAGTGGGGATACATTCAGTGGAAAGTTAAAAAAAATTAACTTTAAAATATCTGCACCAAAACGAAAATAACTATTGATGTTATTTATTACCAAAATATCTGTTTTGTGGCAACGACACGTTTATCTAAAGATTTTGATTATGGTAAAATCTAAACCCAAAAGTCCCCTAAACTACCTTAATGGATTCTCGATCATTTTAACGGCCGTTGCTATGGATGCGCTCTGGCTCTCTGGTGTATTTTGAAGTGTGATATATATATATATATATATATATATATATATATATATATATATATATATATATATATAGTAACCGTCACATACCTACCTCCTGATTGGTAGTGCGCCGAATTACTAAAGTAAATCTATCATTTACTTATTTCGTGACGTGTGGTTACACCGTCACGCAAACCTGGGAATACCTCAATTAATGGATAAAATTCCCTATCGGTGGTGAGTTCGTCTTTGCTATACTAATGATCAAATAACAAGCAAACACAATTGTGTAGTTTTAAATAACAGATAACATGTATTCTAACGAATGAAATTCTCTATACAATGGAGTTCACATATCCTCCTATGTTCTCCCTTTTTTTGTTAAACTATGGTAGCTAGTTCCCTACCTAAACTGCAGTTTTCACTAAAGCGATAATAACTTTGATCCCCGTTTACAAGAAACAAGCAACAAATACATATGTACACTCCACAAAAATATCACTTATGAGACACACAAATCACAGTTCAAATACTCATCCTGCAAAAAAAATACATACAAACAATACTCAAAATTCTCTAATACCTTTTAAATCATTAATAATGTTACACTTAATATTCACATTTGACATTCAGCTTCTACGTAGCCATTCAGTACGAAATTTTGTTTTATAACGTCTTTTGACTGTCCATGAAGTAATACTCTAAAAGAAATAATTGAACGGCTTTTACTCCTGTTCAAAATTTCACACAGGCAATTTCTCTTAAATGGGTTGAAACAGCATTAAATCAATTACATATGAATCTAGATAAATGATTATGTACAAGAACAACTTTTATCATTAAACACAAGGATTACTCTGATCTGATTCCTCTTACGACTGTAGAAAAGAAATGAATTTACTGGCTAGCAAGACAAATGTTCAATGAAACTTGCCCGATCAACGTCTGTTATTGAAGGAAGCATTGCAACGTTTTAGCTAGTACAATTATAATTCTATCTTAGAAGTTTTCCAGACTGAAATTTAATGAATGTTCTCTCTGTTTTAATGTGACTCACGACCGGCGAATTCCCCAAGCTGGTCCCGCGCTGTGTAGTCGGCTGCCGAGCGATGCTCACGCCTCAAGGTCGTCGTTCTTCTGCAACGGTCCGTGCGCTGCCTGTCGCGTCGAAATCGGAATATTTCCGAGCGCCGTCTCCTCGTTGTTCAGCGAAGTTTTACCACAGCTTTCACAGAGGCGATGGTCGCATCATAATGCGAGTCCGAAACTCCAAGTTATGACTTCGTAATAGCAAAAGTCAAGCTAGTTGTTGGATAAACCATACTTCTAAGAATTCTCAAAATTCTATAATAGGATTTCCAAAATGAAATTCCAAAAATAAAATAAAATAAGATAAAATAAAATAAAAGCTTTTATTAAAGCTTTTACATTCCGGTATCTTCCGCGTGTCCCTCGTCGACTGTGTGGTGTACCTGTAGCCTTCCGTTCACCTCGGCGACTCGAACAAGAAAAAAAAACGAGCTCTTCCGACACAAGTTCATGCCGCGTCCGTATTTTCACAAAAGTTCCTGATTGGCTATAGTCTGAGTGCGTTCAGAAATCTTTTTCTGGCTGACGCCATCTCTTCCCCATTATAGAAACTAAGTGTAGGGCATGATGTCGGGTATTATCGCTTCTATTTTTTGTTGGTCATAAATGTAGCCGACGACAAGCGGTTACAATATCAATATATATATATATATATATATATATATATATATATATATATATATATTAAATATAACTACCTGTGGCATGTTTGATACGTGAATCGTTGGAAATGTATTTATTCATGTATCTTTAATTTCCGCCTAATAATGTGATCACAACTGGGTCACGAAATGTAGCCACTATATTCCACAATAAATGGGGTATTTAATGTGAATGTTTGGATATATATTTAATTGGATGTAATTCTTTTGGAAACCAATCCTCTTTCTGAAATAAAAAGACAATCATTAGGAGTGTTAATTAAATTAATTTGGCACCTGATAGTACTTTGTGCCGAGTGTACTAAAATAATTCGTCAGTAAAATATTACGATAATGACCATTGTAAATATACCCAATGATGTTTAATTCCATTGGTTTAAAAGTACAATTTCCAACAGGTTTTTAAATAATCTACTAACTATTTACTAATAAAGTCCTATTTCAAATTCAAGTTCCACATCAATCTAGAAGGGAAACTAATAGTATACTAACTCATCACGATTGTTTCAGATTTTCTCATCGTTAATTGGGATGGAGCGATAAGGGTGGAGGGCCGAAAATTCCTTCGTAATCGCCCGGAGGTCGGCGATGTGGAGAAATCGCCGGGGCGTCCGCAGCGACCTCTGACGTTGACTCGGGGCGTTGTCAACAGCACACTCGCGCGCACCAGTTTCCTCTTTCGCCACCTGGAGAGCAGCACGTCTCGCCCGTTACGTCATTCTCTGGATTTCCTGCTTCCGGGCAGGGTCAGGCGTTCAATGCCCTGATTTCCCTCTCTCGTATTATCGCTTCTTCAGCAATCCCGTGACGAGAGCCCTGCCTCGTAGAATTATTTTTTGGTAATATCAAGAATAAACTTATTTAAACCAAATTCATGCGCAGTTTTGCTTATTTTTTGAAGTATTGTTAAAAATAATGTAATCAATTGATGTTACTAACATTTCACCGTATTCTTCATTTAATTATTACAGTACAATGAACTAAATATTATGGCCTCTCTTAATAAAGGGAGTGTTACTAGTGTGAAAAAAAGGAGAGCACCAACACAATAAAGTGTTTTATACTTGCGAAATCCTCGTGAAATACCTTCTAAATGTATAGTTGTAATGCATTCGAATGCTGCAAGAAAGAGATAAAGTAATTGATGTCCTTTCAAGAGCTATATTAGAAATGAATTCAATAATATTTGCATTTTTTACTCCTCGCGTTATTTTGTATTCGCTAGTGTGTTATTAGCATGCTAATCCCTGACTGGCATCTTAAGAATAATTCTATAATTAATAAAAATAATTATGAATAAAACTATTTATGGATTTTAAAAGTATTTACTAGAAAAATTATCAATGTTAATAGCAATTACTATATTCATAATATTAGGTCTCCACAACACGTCAGGCACAAGAATGATTTTCAAATGTTGTTTAATACTAGTTTGAAAATTGAAGTTTCTCTGTGGTATTTCTTCCTTACTTCGCAATACAGGAATATTTTTGTAAATCCCTATTCACGAATATATTTTCATTACTGTTGAGACCGGTTTCTGACTGTCTGACTGGCAAGAGGCTGACTGACAATGGCGCATTGACATTCATGATGATGAATAGCAGCTTTAGGTGAATGATGTGAAAAAATGAAGAATAAGACTAATATCGTCGAAGACTCTTCGTCCACTAAAAATTCTCAAGAAATGTAAATTGAACACCTCTCTACAAAATGTCTCGCATGAATTCAAACCTAAAACTTGAGGGACAAAATTGAACAGGCTAACCACTAGCTCATTTGTTTTCTTTGTCAAAGGGAATGCAAGATGACTGAAATTTACAAAGATTTGAAATAAATTTTATTTACAATTAATAAAACGTGTAAACACTGTCACAAATGAACAGCTTTGAATTCCTCGCCGGAATAAAATATATTCTCTGTCGAAATATCTATTACGGCAAACACTTCAAGATATCTAGTGAGCAAATAACGTGAAAATAAATGAAAACAGAATTATTACAGTTGATTGTCATGCCTTAGCGACTGAGAGTGAAAGTGTTCGTGTGGTTTTCTATTTATAGAACGATCCCCGAAGTTTCAAGTTCCTTAAAATATGTTTGTATCCTGTACATTAGTCCGCAGTGAACGAGCCCATTTGTAGACATCAACAGTGAGTTGTTGGAAACAAGTCGAGAATTGCATTATTTCGACGCAAACTCCGTGAGTCGCTCGAAGGGTGTTAGGAGAATCCTCCGTGGTGACATCGGCAGCGCTGGCGTCGCCGTTGCCGGGGGCAGATGAACTCCAGGGAGCGCCACTCACCTGGGCCACATCGCGACACTTTCCCTTCGCGGTCGACAGCTGCGGTGACGGCGGCGGTGGCAATGGGAGCGGCGGCGGTGGCGGTGGCGGTGGTGGTGGCGAAGACAATCGTAGCGACCCTGGCAACGACACAAACACGCTTTCCGTGCCTCCGGCGCGGAGGCCGGAGGTTGTTGCTGGCCAAGACTCGCAAACATGCATCACTCCATTCCTTTGAAGCGGGGTGTAAAGAAGTCGAAAAGATACTAGTAGAAATATGCAAATAAAAAATAATACTATTGTGTAAATGTTTGGTAGATAAATAGTTTTAGCCGCGCATGATTGCGCCTCTTATGTTGAACAACATTCTTGACGATGTATTTCTGCTAGTTCGGTCTTATCCCGCCTCGTGTTCTCGGCTCAGCGGCTATCTGCTGCATCGCCGTATCCGTTCATTGCCTTTTCTTCATTGCGGTGCTGGTCTCTACCGAACCTGTAGAGCATGCAGCTCGAAGAGGGCTAAGGAGCTCACGTACGCTCGGAATATGAGACAGTTTTTACTCGTCCGGGCAAATAGAAATATGGTCATGATCTGTCAAGTAAAAGTGTCACGAACGAATCCCGCCGACTCCTGACCTTCTTTAAGATAGTATGCTCTCACGATTGTCCTTATCCTGGAGGGTCTAACTCTGGAGGGCGGTGTTTTACAAGGCAGATGTTGCGGACTACCTGCCACGCGCCGGTGCACAGATATGCCGGCGCACCCACTCCTCCCTGGCTACTGATTTGCAAACAGGAGCCGCAGTAAAACTGGATGGCCAAAATTCGGCATCTTTGTGAAACGCTTTCACTCGACTCATGAACACGGGTGGGTAAAACTGTCATGTATCACAAGCGCGTAGTCCCTCAGGACATGGGGAACCACGAACACGCTTCCCGAAGGAAATAAAGATTCGATAGGTTTTGTTAATGACTCACGAATTAAGTCACGACCACAGAGGTGGTCACAAAATTATGAATCAAGTTTTTCCGGGCCCCCATTTGGGCCAGTCGGGCAGAACTGTAGATTATCCCGTGTGCATGTGGTGAAGGAAGTCACTCTAGAACAACTCCGTCCGTATATATTGTGTAAAACGAATTAGATGAAATTCTTTATCTAAGGGTACGAATTCAAGTCTGTCCGATTGAAGTAATTGAGACTATCTTTACCTTACCAAGAAAAAATCGAAACTATAGTTTGGGGATACGAATGAAGTCAAAAATCAAATCATATCAATAAGACTTTCTGTGTCTCTAAATTATGAATAAGGAGACCTATAAATATTAAAAAGATTATAACCGACAAACCCCGTACTATAAAGAACTATTGATTATCCTGACGACCATAAGTGCTGTTGACTCGCATTGTAAATATATTGGAACCGTTTGAAAAACATTCCTTTGCGTATACATTTTTTATTGGAAGCAATTCCCTCTCCGCATAACCATTGGCTCCAGAAACCAATTCCTCTCCGTTGTTCACTAAAACGTCGCCACGCGTTCCGTATCGGTCATAGTTGATGCTTTTCACAAACGATTGCTCCACACGCCTGAGGAGCCATCTTAGCCTTTGGAGTTGGATAAATCCATCTGAAGTTTATAGTTATATGATAATCATAAGCCATTCACTTCCAGGCCTGTCGGAACTTGTCAGACAAGATAGATCTGTCGTATTTCACAATAGGGAGGGGTGAATGTCTTGAGTTTCTAAAAACTGAACTTACTTACTAAATTCAAAAAATCCAACGTAGGGTGTATTTCAAAGACGTATTAAAAAAAAAGACCAAAAATGATTGTAAACACAAAATTATTTATTAAAACACAAAATAGATCTGATCATGTTTTATAATAGCGAGGGGTGAATACCTCAAAAGTTTCAAGGAACTGAACTTATTTGCCTTAAGAGTAGAGAAACTTGAAGATTGTGAACAATGATTCGTCTAAAATTCAAAAAATCCTACATTAAGTAGTTTACAAAGACGTATTTGAAAATAACAAAAACAAAAATGAGGGCAAAAGGGTTAGTAAACACAAAGTGATTAGTTAAAACACAAAATAAATCTGATCATATTTCACAATAGCGAGGGGGAATACCTTAAAACGTTCTAGAATATAATATTATTTGCCTAAAGAGTAAATAAACCGGAAGATTGGGACCAATGATTTCTTGGAAAAATAAAATATCCCACGAAGAGATTTTCAAAGACGTATTTGAAAAAATAACACAACAGTCAGGCCCAAAAGGGTTGCAAACGCAAAATAATTTGTAAAAATTTCAGAGTTGCTATGACACTCTTAACAGGAGCTGCCATCTCTACAATTTTCCTTTCGGTCCGCCCGCGCACGCGGAAGGCGTGACTCTTCCAACACAGACTGCTTACCAGTTGGCCAGCAAGCATTTCAAATACTAATAAAAGTATTGACGTCCTACACGCATAGACGTTGTGAATTTTTACAAGAGCATCTGCAGATTATCTTCAGAGTCTGCTATAAGCACAGCGTAGCACATAATGTTTATCTGGTTATTACCCATCGTGTAGCCTTCCATTGTTTACACGCTGTCAATTAGTTTATCCATTATGAAGTAAAATCATCGAGCAAGTCATAAAAGGCCATAAAAGGTGTTCGGCGTGATACGCCGAACAGCCTGATCCTGGTAGGAGCAGGCCATAAAAGGTGCTCGCATATCAGGATACTTAAGAGTTGTCACTTGGAAACATAAATACCTTAGCATAGAAGCTAAAGTTAAAATCTGCAAGGCAAATGGTAAGACCAGTTTTGACATATAAGCTGAAACCCGAGCTGATATTGAGCTGAAGAAAGAAAACAACTATACCAATTAGTAGAAATAAACACACTACGATCGATAGTCGGAAAGACGAGGAGTGACAGGGTAAGAAATCAGGATGTAAGAAAACAGTGTAAAATAACTGATATAACCAAATTTGTGAAAAGAAGGAACAAGTAATAAAATAACCATATTACACGAATGAGCGATGATAGACTGGTGAAGATAGCCAGGGAAATGATACCATTAGGAAGGAGAAACCCTGAAAGGCCGCAGAAAAGATGAAGAGAAGATCTGGAGTCAACATCTAGTGAAGCGTGAAGAAAAAAGGTATACAACCTACATAGAAAAAGAAGAAGACATAGACGAAGTTGTATACGGAAAAGACGTATAGACGCCACGCAACTTAATTCCCTTTTCTTACCCAGCGCATCATTCCCATACTATAAAATTGTACCGGAGGAGAGAACCGGAGTAGGAGACCTTTAGCACACTCAAGGTTGCGATGCCTCATTCCGTGTTCTTATTATTCCGAAATCTCGGTAAAAAATAGAAATTCAACATGTATTTAATTGTTTTAATATCAAGTGCAATAGCATTTGGTTGCAATTTTGTATTAGATACTTCATAAGCCGGCATTCGAGTTTTGACGATGACCTCAGCTAAGAAACTTCGGCGAAGTCTGCCACTATGCACTGGTCTGATCAATCATTTCTGAGGTTTCCTATGATCAGTAATAGGCAGATGTCAGTTCATCACCTTAAACAACGGAACTTGGATAACGTTCAGCCTTTTCTTCTCCAACCTACTCGACTCCTAAGGGCTGAATTATTGATAATTTTGTGTTTCTGGCCACGTCAGAAAGTATGATCATTAGTCTCGTAAGTGTTGTGCATGTTGATTTCCGATAAGGGTGATGTTCGCCTCTGAACGTGAATTCCGGCCAGATTGTGGGGAGCCGCCCGATCAGGACAAGTTCCAAGTTTCCGTGTGGTCACCGGACATGTGTGGTAGTGTAAAGCATGTTGTTTTAAGAGTGTGTGGGTTTGTTGGTCAGGTGTGTGAGTTAATGGGAAAGGAGGAAAAAAGAATGAGGAAGTAAGGAAACAGCGCGGGTGATCGTTGGACTGTTAGTTAAGGTACCGTTTAGGCATTCGCAAGGGGCAAAAAGGTGAAACCACAGAAAAACTGCCGATCAGAGCAGTCAGTCAGGATATTTATCCTCCTGGAAATAGTTGAATTCGACTTAGCTATCCAGCTGGTATCGAAAATCTACCACTGTCGAGATAGGGACTTTAGGGTAACCCAGCTAGAAACACGGCTGTGGCAACAGTTGTTGCACTGCCGTTCCAAAATACCCATCCCTCATCACCTCGAAATACTAGTAATACTGGGAGAATGCTGATTTCAGGCTGGGGTTTGGCCTCGGTTGCAGTAACATCGGAAACAAAGTTTTATTAATTTTTAACGCGCCGCCTATTGATTTTGATGATATATAGCTTTTGAATTTATAGGCCACTAGCGTAGTTTTAATGTGCATTTAAATTATACGACGTATCTTAAGTATTTCAATTTTTTCTTCCTGCTGCTTTTCCCAGGGGATGCCGATTTCAGCTATCCGCGCAGGGTACCCACTCTGTCCTTCATGGGGACACATTAGCCTTTACACTAGACACACATGCGGGCTCCTCGGTCCGTGGTCAGCAGACGCACAAGGTCTTCCGCAATAACACATACATAAAGGGACTGATGCCCACGGCGGGACTCGAGCCCGCGACCCTTCGGACTGAGGCACTGATTCGGTACACGCTCTAGCCACCTCGGCCATCCAGGTTTGCAAATATTTCAATACTTTTTATTATTTCTTCAAATGTGAGACCGGATGATTAAGCTCAGAGTCATCATTGCGCCTGTCTCTGCAGTGACCTCGACTGGCAGGTCCTAGAGTTCGAGTCCCGATGGTGTCCCCTCTGCGGGTGTCCGAAGTTGAACACATTACGGAAGAAATAGTGCCCCAACATCGCATTTCCGTAAAATCTGATGTAAGTTCGGTTTCGGTCCATAAAATAACATTTAAATTAGTCAATACAGTTTATGCCGATTTTGACAGCAGATTAACGCTGTCAGTTATTTTTCTTAATTTTTCATATATATATTTACCGACTTGGTGAAGTGGATCCATGGGAGTTATTGATATGACATAAATTTTATTGTTGATTAATCTCTGCTCTGTTACTCAGACAATATTTAATTCATTAATTTGGGATATAACAGATATAAATGTGGAAATAATCTTCAGTGACTTCTACTGAACGCGAAGTCGCGAATTAATACTGCAACAATGAAGCTTCTTTTCTCTATTACAGTGAATTCCACTACATGACGAGGCGTTAATGACCGAGGAAATTGGGAACCAGACGGAACAACCGTTTCTCACAAAATCATAACATTTATTATCATTTAGGATTTTTTATGTATCAGAAGATAATCACATTCCGTGAAGAGATAATATTAAGTATCGTACGATGAAAATATTTGTCTACTCTCGATACCGTTATTGATTACAACTTTTTAATGAGTGATTCCATAGTGTTGCATTTTTCGGACGAAGCATTGGTATTTCCAAAAAAGAAAAGATGTCGAATAAAACTATTTCTTAATCCAATATATTTTATACTAATACAGTATTTTCCCTATTTACAAAATTTTAAGCCTTAACAATACAAATTGCAGGTACTAAGTACGCATATTCTTTTACTTCTTAGCCTTACATCTGTACTGAGCCAAATGAAGGATATCAAAGTACATAAAGTAGCTTTCGAGCTTATTTTGTGTTCTAGGAATATAGTATTGTAGAAATGTATTTTTTTCTCAGGCCTGCATCAAGGGAAAAATATTTTGAGTGAAAAGTAAATCTACTTCGATTCTTCTTGGATGCAGTGCACGTCTATTTCGAACCCCATAAAATAGCAATAATTCAGTTTTGATGATATGAAACAAGATAGGCGCGAAGGAAAGAAAGGAACCAAAGCAACTGAAACAAAACGGAACGAAATCTTCACTAACAACCGTTGTCTTTCACAACACAGCGTTCGAACGCAAACATTAAATTGTCGTTACGCGCTCTCCCCCAAATCAAATCTAAATGGAGTTGGTCACGTAAATTGCGAAGCTGTGGCATTCTATTTCAACCTGCGGCGCGACAGGCGTGTGCAGCACCGGCACCCACCCTCACCGGCCGCGCGTGGAGATGCAGGGGGCCTTGGCCGTGCCCTTGCCGTGGCCGCGGGGCGGAGGGGGCGACGCGGCCGGTCACCGCCGCCGCCGCCGTCGCCGCCACCGAGGTGACAAGAGAAGGCAGCGCGGCGCGCGACGCAGACCCCCCGTCACGCACGCCGCCCCACGAGCCCGGCGTCGCACCGCGCCGCGCCGCATCCGGGAGGAAACGCACCGCCGGCCACCCAGCAACCTGCTCGCCGCTGCCGCCGTCGCAAGCACCTTCAACAGGTTAGTGGCACCCGCTCTTTGCGCGACGTTCCGCGTGTTAGATGCATGTCTAAGGAAGTGTGTTTACCAACCCTTTCAACCCACGGCACTGCCATCTTACAAAGGACAGGATTGAAACAGGATTGAACTAATGGGGGGTTTCCAAAAACAGAAAATTATATCGGATTTCCCCTTCCGAAAAACTTCCTGCAAATTTACTAAAAAATGTAATTATTATAGAATAGCTTTTTGTGTAGTGGGCTATTTGATTAAACATTATTTTACAGATAAAAATATATTGCAGGTCATATTTTTCAAACATTTTTTGCATTGTTTTCCGGGACACCCGCCGCCCTCTATGAAGGGAGGGTGGGGCGCTCCTAAGCAACTGCTTGCAGGTAAATCTGGCCCCGATCTTACAATGTGCCTGTAAAAATCGCCATGAATAGGGAATGTCATGTTAATATTAAACGTCCTCAAATTATTTTTCCTGGTATGGCGCGTGTTTATACGCCAATACATTTTGTACAATTAATTTATGATTAAGATGCAATTACGGTACCATCACTATGTATAATTGTAATTATTTTCTGAATCGTAAGATGTATGTTATTTCCGAATAGTGCACATAGGCCGGTTTACAGGAGAAACGAGTTTATAATTCCCAACTCGAATTATCTAATTTTTAAAAAGTGTGTATTCGAAAGTGCAAATCCCAGCAAAAGTTTTGAATATTTCACTAACATTGCTCCATTCTTTTTTCTTTATATTTTTTGATCATATATAAGCGAAGTACGCTTGTAAAAATGGCGCAGACACGATATTCGTTGAAAACATTTTCTGGAATGTGCAGGAAGCCATTTCTACCTGTACACCACAAGGAAAAGAAGAGAAAGATGGTCGGTGTGCTCTCCGCCTCGGTGTGGCGGTAGCTCCGATCCTGCATTCAAATTCATTTGATAAATGATGCGTTAATCACGATAATTTCACGCATTTCAACACAGCAAATTAAGCAATGTAGGCATACACTTTTGACTAAGCATTCTTTATTTTGTTTACTTTTTGGCGTTTACATTTAGTAGTACCTTGTAGGTACGTCAATTACATTCCGATTTAAAGTTTCTTCTGTCAGCAGCAAAACATTTACCGTAAATACATCGTTGTATCTCACATCTTCGTGTTTACTCCTGAGACTTCTGGATTATTATTTTTATTGCTGTTTTCGTTTCTCTGATTGACATTTTTTAATCCCCCTTTTAATATTTTTACCATCGAATGTCTCTTGCAATTTATTTAATTGCCCTTCAATATTCAATAACTTTTAGTTTTTATGTCATTCATCAAGGCTCACGTTCAAACATCTTCTAAAAAGTTCTTTAGATTCATTTCAATAGCACTACTCTTAAGTTTTCAAATTGGCCTCACGTCTGTGTGCACTCGCAGAATTATCAGTCTTTCGAGACATTTGGGGATAGGAGAGCAGGACAACACGACATGATGGGAATGGAAAGAGGTCGGAGGAAGAAACAACGCGCATTTATCGTTTGACCCTTTGTAAGGTACTACCTTCCACGAATTCATCAAAGAAAACCATAAAAACAAGTTACAAGATCAGAGATGTCAAATCAGTCTCTGAAATTCCGATAGTTTCGGATCAAGAAATTTGCTAACGTGTGGTCTAATAGTCGCCACCATGAAGAGGACTGCGTTCTCCGCGATTTTACGGGGCAGCTCTCGCTGGCTCCTCTCGAGGCCATGTGCTCGACTGTCCTTGGCGCCGATTGCGGGCTCCCGATCGTCGGTGATCGGCCGAGACCGCCGTGCGCCGCGCTCGCCAATAAGTTGTGTACTACCTCCGGGCGAAGGGAATTGATTGATTTTTTCGTGTTTCCGGGCGCGTCAACTGCGTTGGTAATTAGTCTCGTAAGTGTAGTGCATATTTTTTCTTGGGATATGGTGGTGATCTTCCCCCGTTGGATGGCGAGATCTGACGCCGACCTACCGTCGGGTAGTGGGGTTTCCCCCTAACCAGAACTCTCCCACCAGCGGTGGCACCGCCCCAGCCGGGACAAGTTCTAAGCTCCCGACCGGTCCCCCGGAATATGTGGTAGGTGTGTGTGTGTGTGTGTGTGTAGGGGGAGAGGATAGGGCAGAGAAGAGGCGCAGCGCGCAGTCCGTGGCCCGTTTGGTAGGGTACTGCTCCGGCATTCGCTTGGTGTTGATCGGAGAAACCACGGAAAACTACCGATCAGAGCAATCTCCTCCAGACAGCGACTGAATTCGACCTGGCCGAAAAGCTAGTGTCGAAAATCCTGCCACCGTCAGGACTCGAACCTAGGACATCCCGGTCCGAGGCGCTGTAGTAACATCAGTTGATGCACTGAGCTACCGCTCCCGGTGACTAGACCGCCACTAGGAAGTAAATATCGGATTCCAGGATCAAGAAGAAATGTTGGATTGTAATTAAAATAAGCGATCAGCAATCTCCATTTTACAAAATTTAATTTCTAAATGAAGTATTAAATATAATAATTCATATTTAATATTATACGCAACTGCAGAATTAATTTAGGCTCCCCGACCCCCTGGAGAAACTGATGTTTTGGGAACTAACATCCTGACAATGAAAAGATTTTGAGATGTTTCGGTCTTTGAAATAAGAGACATTGAGTGATTAGGAAAATGCCAAAAAGTTACGAGGAAGAGTAACCACAAATAAAACCCATTTTATTATTATTATTATTATTATTATTATTATTAATATTATTTTTATTATTTGCATATATGCCATCACAGATCACATTTCTTCCGATGTCCAGTCGTACTCTATCCTGGAGTGATATCGACGTGTGGAATTATGGGGATCAGCTTTTCCACTGTATCCCTTGTTAATGCAAGGTTGTTAAGCTTTGAATTATGAATTATGAGGTGACAGGATAATGATGAGGGTGACGGGACAATCCAACCATGCTTAATCAGGATTCGAAACTCCAGCCTTCTCTGCGCAGACGACGGCTGCCGCAACCGCCTGCACCACCGGCATTTATATTATTATTATCATCATCATCATTCCATTTTCACACCAATTACTTGTCTCACATAGCTAGCACACAGATACAGCTTCAAAGCATGTTAACTGATTTTTTAGCCATTAAAATATTCTATAATTATTATAATACAATATAAAATATCAAACTTAAAATTACAAAATAACAGCTAAATTTAAAAGCTTTAGAATCTTACTAGTTCTCCCGTGAATCTCCTGGCCAATGAGCACGTCCTGATGATGACTGATTTTAAAGAGCGATGATGATACTCTTGTCCATACCTAAGTCGTCTAACGATCTGCTAAGAAGTTTTGGTACGACTCCAGTTGCTGATAGGACAATTGCAGCAGTTTTGACGTCTGCAACATGCCACTGTTCTCTCACTGCATATGCTAGCTCTAAGTATTTATCGATTTTTGCCTGATATGTTGTCATCACGTTGCTGGTACTGACAACAGCAAAATGGATAAACCAAAACTTTACAGGCAGATTTATACCAGAGCGTATCATCGGGTCTATTGTGCTGGATTATTGCCTGTCAGAATACTGCGGACACAATACAACATATGGGACTTGCTTTCAAGCACCGGTTCTGGATGATATTGGTAGTACGGTGTTACAGTGTCCGCTGAAGTCTGTGTTTCTTAGCGAGCTTGGCATGGATGATCCGGTCCACTTGTTCGTGATACGTTCTGTAGTTTTGGGGTAGTCCACTGCAACCCGAGATGATATGCTGGATGGTTTCATGATCTCGCCCACACATTCGGAGCTCATCACTACGTGGTTTTGGGTCTTTAAGTATGTATTTAATGTAGTTCTTCGTTGGGACAACCTTATCTTGGATTGCCACCATGAAGTCTTCAGTCTCAGGGTACAAATATCCTATGCTGAGCCATTTGGGCGACATGTTCCCATCGACATTTGGATTGGCAACTGCAGCAGGATATGTACCGTGGCGAGCTTTCTGTTTCTAGGAATCCATTTCTTGTTGAAAAGATGACTGTTGCATTCATATATTTTGTTGTTTTAGATTTAGAGGCGTATAGTAGTCATCTACCTGAACGACCACCTTGTGGAGTTGAGAAGAATTCGCTTTCCCTGCAAAATACTTTCTCATATCTATTATCTACTTAGCGTAGTAGTTTGTCAACTTTATGATACCACGCCCTTTCATTCATCGCGGCAGTGTATTCCTCTGAATAGCGCTTCTTGGATGGTGGCAACCAACACGTGTCATTTGGACTCACACCTGTCTTTCCATTTCCTCTAGGTCAATTGAAAACCATTTGAGAATACCCATAAAAAACGTGATAATGTGAATAGCGTATGTATTGATGGCAACCGTGAGGTTTCTAGAATTGAGAGAAGTTCTTAAAACTGTCTTGAGTCGGTTAGAGAGCTCAGTTATTAGTGTTCCCTTCAGTTTGTGACGTGCTATCATACATCCCTGCTATATACCAAGATATATCTATAAATCATTGGCTTCCAGAGCGGATAATACCTCTCCACTTTGAGTCTGGTATCTAGCTTTATTGGCGAGTTTACCCTTCTGTATTTCTTGAATTTTGCATTTATCAATCCCCAACTGCATACCAATGTTTCTGGAAAATTCTTCAGTGGTTTTTATTTCCATGTCTAGACCACGCATTGTACCTGATTAGAGTTTGTTGTTGTTGTTGTTGTTGTTATTATTATTATTATTACTATTAGTATTACATATAGTTATGATTGTCCTTGAATATTTCTGACATATATTCACAAATTATTTTAAAAAAATAACCATACTTTAATAACATTTTGGGGAGTATTCTATTTCATTAAGCTTACTTTAAATTACTTTTCAAATTCTATTTTATTTGTTTTTATTTTTAAAAAGGAATTGTGTTTTGTATTCAATTTCTAATTAATCAATTAATTGTTTCTTTTACTTAATTGTAATTAGTCCGTATTTCGATTATAATTAGTCAATTACATTTACTTGAAAGTGTCATGCCATGACAACGCGCGGCGACTTGAAATATTCCCGCGGCTGTGAGTGCCCATCGACGCTCAGACGTGCATATAATGGAGGGGTGGAAGGCGGCCAGTCGAAATGTCAATTAAACAGGGAACTCCTTCCAAAGAGCAAGGTCTCTCCTTCCACCGAGCGCGACGTGGAGCTTCACCAGACTTGAGTGGTTGTTTTCCTCCGGATTGAGAGCTATAGCCAGGACCTCCCGATCCACGTACTTTCAGGAGGGAACTCGCCAATAACGTCGATAATTCGGACTTCCCTGCCCAGAAAAAAATATCGTGAAATGAATATTGAATTATCTACAGTACCGGCAGCGTATAAATGACTCTGACAGTTGTTATCTCGTCACGTGCAGTGGTACATCATGTGACTTACTCTGAAGCAATCAGGTTGTGAGGGTTTGTTTACTTTCTCACAGCCAGGGTTCAGCGTTGCCCATCTTACACGCACGAAGCCACGGAGGCCAAAAGTTGCGACTTTGGAGAAGGTTATGAACATGACACCAAGACATGTCATAGCCTGTAAGAAAGTGTTAATGTTTTGATATTTAATTTATTTGTCATGTAGGTGGTGCCATGGGCGTAGTAATGTGAGGCAACATTCTTAGTATAGATGAAGTAATCTAATGCTACAAAATACGAGGGTAGTCCCAGAAGTACCCTGCCTGACCTAGAGATCGCAGTAGTTTTTCGAGAAATATCACTGTATTAGAAAGTAGACAATCTATGAAGCATATGTTTCAAGTTTGAAGACGCTACGTTGTTTAGTATTTGTTTGGCAACAATCAATAGTGAACGATGTGAGTGAATGTATAAAAATGGAGAAAATTGGTCATCGTTACCAATACTTTCATCTGAAAGGCCTCAGCCCAACCAGTATAAAAATTGAACTAGATTCGACTCTGGGTGAGTCTGCGCCTTCGTTTACTACAGTAAAATATTGGGGAGCAGAGTTTAAACGAGGCCGTACGAGCTGCCAAGACGAGCATCGCAGTGATCGACCAAATGAGGTGACTACTCCAGAAATGGTAAAGAAAATCCACAAAGCGGTACTGGGTGATCGTCGACTGAAAGTGCGCGAGCTAGCAGACATAGTAGGCATTTCGAAAAGTGCGGTACATCGCATATTATTTGAAAAGTTAGACATGAGAAAGCTGTGTGCAAGATGGGTGCCGCATTTGCTCATACTCGAGCAAAAACAGTAACGTGAAGATGTTTCAATTGAGTGTTTAGCGAAGTTTCACCGCAACAAAGCAGAATTTTTGCGCCGTTTCATAACCATGGATAAAACATGGGTCAATTGAGTGTTTAGCGAAGTTTCACCGCAACAAAGCAGAATTTTTGGGCCGTTTCATAACCACGGATGAAACATGGGTCCACCACTTCACCCCAGGGAGAAAACAACAATCAAAACAATGGACTGAAAAGGGAGAACGCGCACCAAAGAAGGCAAAGGCCGTTCCATCTGCAGGCAAGGTCATGGCGTCGGTTTTTTGGGATGCGCGTGGGATAATTTTCATTGACTATCTTGAAAAAGGGAAAACTATCAACGGCGAATATTATGCGAACTTATTGCGACGTTTGAGCGAAGAAATTAAGCAAAAACGGCCACACTTGGCTAAGAAGAAAGTGTTGTTTCATTAGAACAATGCACCAGCTCACAAATCCGTTATTGCAATGGCCAAAATTAATGAATTGAAACTTGAATTGCTACCTCATGCACCCTATTCGCCAGATTTAGCCCCCTCTGATTATTTTCTGTTCCCAAACTTGAAAAAATGGCTCAGTGGTCAAAGATTTTCCAACAATGAAGAAGTGATGTTGGTAGTTAATGGCTATTTTGAGGAGCAAGACAGTTCTTATTATAAAAAGGGTATCAAACTTATTGAACATCACTGGGAAAAGTGTATAGAGCTAAAAGGAGATTATGTTGAAAAATAAACATTTTTTTTCCAAAATTTTTGTTTTTTCTTTTTTTGTTGGGTCGGGTACTTCTGGGACCAGCTCCGTATCGATATCAAGATTTTAACGGCTATATACGTTTTGGGGTTTTGCGAAAAGGAAAATGAGTTTTTTTCAAAACGTCATTAGAGCCGCTTTTACGTTGCCGGTTCTATAGAACGTACTTGTTTATAAGCGTCGTCAAGATTGAATGACTATTAAAACGATTGATTACAGCAAGTTATATAGTAAAACATAGAGAATAGGCTATAAATAACACTACATTTTTTGTAAGCCTACATTTACCCTATATAAAATGTAAAATAAGACAGTCTGTACATCCAATTCAATCCATGGTGTACAGTATTTTATCAATAATTACACAAGTAAAATGTTTACTATATTAATGGATTTATTCATTCGCTCCACGTCTCTAATCATTCTGTTGAATTGTAAATGATTTTACCAAATTTTTACTCTTGTGTACGTACGTTCAATGTATTTAAGGAATAACATCCTTCGAATAGACGAAGTTATGTAATCCTACAAAATATCGATATCGGAACTGTAATGGATATATACATTTTGGGGTCTGTGTAAAATCTGTTTTTTCAAAACGTCCTACTGTCTGACCGTCTGTCTGACAAACAATACATCTGCCTACATTAATCATAGATTTTTTCCATGGCTGCATCTGGATGAGTATTCCTGGCTACATCTGGTCTGGCCCATTCGCAATTTGAAACGAATTCTTCAAATTTTTGGGGTAATTCATAGTAAGCCCCACGGACATTTTTTAAATTTCTCAAAAATGGCTCTAATTTTTACTTTCTTGCTACTGCTTACGCAATATAAAAATTCATCGTTTTTTTTTGCCGCAGCATAAAATAACTTTCTTTGTACTGCGTATACAGAATGTCCAGAAGCTCCCGTTAAAAAAACAAAAAAACAGATTCTAAGTTGACTTTCATGAAGAATGGCAGATCCAGTTTTTTGAGAAAAAAATCTGACTTCCAGAAAACTGAGTTTAAATGTTACTTGCGGGCCCAAATTTAAACCGGCTGCCGCGTCAACCCAGCCGGTTTGAATTTTGGGAGTCACCGGCGTGGCGTTTGCCAACGGGACTGAGCGTTTCTTTGTGTTTCGGCGAAACTGTCGAATGGGACAAACATAGCTTGCCGCACACTTTAATATCATCAAGAGTTTTATGAGTATTTAATCCAGGCATATCAAAATCGCGGGCTAGGTAACAAGCTTACTAGAGCTCGGGGGCACTGCTTCCAGAGAAATTGGCGTCCGATTTAAAAGTAGGGTTGTACGAGGTGGAGGTTCGTCACTAGAGACCTGGCCAATGACAGTCTTTGAGAGAAGTTACTCGACTCAATTGTCACAAATTTAGCTATATTAATATCCATATTCCATTTACATTTTATAAAAAAAATAATCTATAAAAAAATTTTAATTTTTGTCAAAAAGGGCTCCATATTTTTTTATTAAACGTTGCCGTGAGATAACGCGAGGAAAGATTTAAAATGGCACAGGTCTATTGTAGTTGAAGTCTCTGAATTTCCGAAAATTGCAAACATTAGAAATAATGCCTTGAAATATGTGCTGTTCTTGCGTATTAGTTTAATAAATCGTCCCATTCTTTAAATTTCTATGTCTTGAGTTTCTCATTCTGCTTCCATGGATTGTTCCCAGTGTTCGTAATTTTGCTGGTTATGACAATTAACGATTATGAAGTCTGAGGAACAATAAGTCGGGGCCGCACTGTACCGGTGATTCTTAAGCGAGAAATAAAAATATAAGCTACGATTGGCATGGAAGGTGAAGCTGAATCGGTAGAACATTGTCGATTCAACATATGTTATGGGAAAACAAAGCACACTCAACTGAAACTATGTTGGTGTCCCAACCAAACCGACCTCAAACCCAATATTGAGGCATCGCAATTGTAAGGTTGACTGAATCGATTGATTACTGAACACGTCGAAGAGCTACGGCCATTAGTCCCATTAGTGTAGTGCATGATTGTTTTCCGAGAGGTGGCAGTGTTTCTCTTCCAACGCTGGATGGTGAGATCCGATGTCGACTTACACGTCGGTAATTGACAGACAACTGCGATTTACGATGTCTATCTAAATTTATTAACCGATTAAACTTGTTTCAGAATTAGTTTATATGTCAACACTACACAACATTACAACTTTCAAATCTTCATTCAAACGTTTAATTACTCTATCTGGCGCCCATAAATATGCTTCAGGTCATGTAGTATGTATGAAACCAGCTTTTTTGCTGTCTTTCTCTCTTAGGTATTTCATCAGATATGGCTTCCTCTTTATATTCACATTTACCAATATTTCGTTATTCCGAATTCGCCTTCTATTTTTAATTATTTTATTTTTAGATAGATCTTATTGAATTAGGGCACTGAACAATGAAATTTGTAATTAAAAAGAACACGTGCGATTATAATGAACTTCGGTTCGATTGAAGTTCAAAAATCTCTAAAAAGGATAAAAACTGGGATAGGAATTAATTTTTAGTGAATTGATTTTAACAGATAAAACCAATTATAAGAAATAAAAGGTTGAAAAAGGTCAATCCGCTGGATTTGCGTATTCTAATTTAAGTTTATTACAATAAATTACATCATTCGTTGTTGATCATCTCTCCTAGATCTTGTTGATAAATTTATAAATCTAGGTTAAAACATTGGATCTTCAGATATTCATAGATATGACAGTTGAAGACCTCCTCACAAGCTCAGGTATGAAGAGTTACTGTAATGATGGATAGTCTTGCCATTCCAATAAAATATATTCCGAAACGGTGGTGGTGAGCAAGTCAATGAGTAAGATATAGAAAATAGGTATTTTTTTACTGTGATTTTAATCAAACAACTAATAATCGTTAGATGGTGATCTATTATGTGATTTATGAATGTCATTTTTAATTTTCTTAGCGTTCTTTTGCAGATGACTCACGAAATATTTCTCAGCATTGGCACGATTTGATGTTATTACTTTCTGCGTTTGTACAGCTGATTTAGTTGATAGTATATTTGGACATATTTTTCCTGAAAGAAATAGGCAAATTTAAACTCGATTTGAGCTAACTGGATTTTTTCATCATTTAGAAGATTATTTAGAAGAATTGAGACTATTTTGAGTATTAGTTGTTGCATAAAGCACAACTTTGATATGTTTATTCGCACGTTTTATTAGCGACAATTATATTCTCGCGCTTTTGTGGTGGTTACGTGATTTGTGATTCGCGATTCCCCCATACATTTGGAGTTTTTCAGTCTTTCGTTCAAAACTTCATAATGAGTGGATTTGATTTATAAAGGTGGAAAAAATGTAAAAGTTATAAATTATTTATTTGTTGATTTTTCGTGTTTTTCTTTCATTGCCATACATTTATTCAGCTTTGTCTACATCAACAGTTTGTACATTTTCACGCACATCATTGAAAAAATTCTCCATACCCCTTCATACATTCCTCTCCCTTTATTTTCTCAGCTTGCTTTCCTCTTTTACACAGCTTCCATACACACAAATCCCTTATGAAATTTTTACTTACACACAACCCCCCGTTCACGCTTTCATAACGGTAACCTTAAACTTTTTTCACCTGCTTGACTAAATCATCCTTAAACTGTACTACTTTCTCTTTCCTAACGTCTATATTTCTTACATTTTCCTCCTAATTCCTTAGTTTCTCTATCATCTTCCTTTTTCCCTCTCCACTTTCTACACATAGTATTAGTCAACCTCTCTTTCCCTCTCCATTAATTATCCTTTCTCCAACTTCTCCCGCACCCCTCAATCACAAACAAGTTCCTATGTATCCTCATCACCCCTACAAATATTGCAACTTGCCTATCTTTTCCTTTCATCCAGTAGATCTTACATTTCATCTCGTTCCCTATTCTATTTCTGTCTTCACCCTTACTCCTTTTAACTTTCTCGGTATACCGCAACATAGTACTTCGTTACAGAAGTCATTGGACTGTACTTTGTACTTGTACTTTGACTGTACAATTCTCTCATAACAATCCTGTTCTTCCACTTCCCTGTCTCTCTCTTTAATAAACTTTTTTTAAATTAACTAAACTCTCTCTTGACAATTTTACAACTCTTGAATATCTCGTTCCTTTTCCCCACTTCGTTTTGTCCGAATGTTCACTTCCTTACCTCTTTTCAATATTTTCTAGCTGTCCCTCCTCAACTTTCTGAAACTTGCTCATACTATAATGCTATTTGAGCCAACTTTTCAGTCAACTCTCTCCATCCTGTCTCTTTGCTAACTACATACCCTGGCGTGATTCTCTCCAATTCCAAGCACCCTCTTAAAAAACTTTCTTTTTTCTTCCCATTCCCACATCAAAATCCCACCTACTAGGCTATCGAATATCTCAATTTCCAGCAATCAATTTGATTTATCTTGTCAAAGAACAATAAAAACTTATGTGACATATGTGGTAGAAGTATATTTCACACTATAACTTCCCGTATCTCTCCGATCACTATTCCACCCTTTCTCCTTTATCTAACCCCTTACTCATTATTTCTCTATTTTTATATATCCCAAATATTATATTCTCTTATTTGCTCATGCGTTTACCGTTCGAAGTTTATCTTATTACTTAGTCCTCTTATCACTTCCTTACAGCGGATCATTATTTCACTCTTTTCTGCACTCAGCTTCATACATCTATTATCTGGAAAACTCTCCAACCTCTAAACTCAATTTCTCTCTATTCTTTTGCCAAAATAACTACATCATCCGCTTACGTAAGAGAAAACACTTCATTACCTATTCCCACTTTGCAAGCATATTTTTTTCTCTCTAAACAACTTTCCTGACCTGAAAACGTTAAACAGTGAGACAAATATGTCCCTTGAGCATGACATTATTTAATGTGTATGAGCACAAAACACTTCTCCAAATTTTCACCTTGCATCTTCCCTCTTTGTATATTTTCCTAATATAATCTACAAGTTCTTAGTTAATATTCATTATTTCATCGTTTCTTTGCTAACATTTATATTTAAGGTATCCTACAGCTTCCTCAAACCTACTATAAAAAAGCTCTGATTTTTAGATCTACATAACTAGACACTTTTTTCTCTTTAATCTCTCTGCTAATCTCGTGGTTAATCACATAAATGTTGTATCTAAATCCTTTCCCTCTCCTAAAACATCGCTGGCTGTCTCTTAAATCCTGCCTACTGTCTTAACATTAGTGTTCTTTGCGGGATCTCAGGATCTCTAGTTTTGTTTCATTTTCCACGTTCTAATTACAGCCTAGTTACTTTGATAATTAGGTGTATTAAAAAAATGTACACTCCATTTTTCCTTAAAATTACATTAGAATATTGCATTACATTAGAATGATAATCTCTTTAGCAATATATTAATGTTCATAAACATTTTAAGATTGTCGAAGGCGGTGGCCAAGCGCCAAGCCAAGTTTTTTGGCAGGTTACTTCGAGAGATGCGACCATCTTTTCGCCAGTTAAAAGTGATCGTTTACTTCTATTTTCTGTGATTTACTAATGCAGAATTGCCAGATTTGGTATTTTACACCCCACAATGAAGTATTTTTGTCTATGGGAGAAAAATTGGAGAAAAGAAAATTATAGAGAAAAAGTTGGGAATTCTTTTACATCATTAATAAATATTACATATTGTATCATAATTTTCCATTTCTTTCATTGTTAGTATAATATAACTACGTTATCCGGTATCAACTGGGGCCGGTGCCGATCCTAAATAAATAAAATCGGTGCTATTCAGAGAATAAGGGATAAACGATAAGAAAGAACATGGATTGTAAACATTTTAAATTAAGTTAAAAAATTATCGGCACACTTTTCCCTAAAATCACAATGTAAAATGTGTTCAATATACATCCGAAAAATCTAACAGAACCCAGGATAATGACCAGGGTATCGCCACTTCGTCCCCTCTTCCCTTCCCCTCTGCAGGCAGTCCGTCTCGGGAGGCGATGGGATGGAAAGAAGAGGGCCGTTTGGTGGGGTGAGGAACGTCGTCAACTCGACCGCAGGCCAGTGAATTCTAGTAAATATATACTTAGATTTTTTAACGTGGCATCTCAAGGCGCGAAACTTGGATACTTGGATTTTTTTAACGTGGCGCGAAAGACGGAGAGGTAAGGAAAACTCCAATAGGGAGCCGTAAAAGTCGGAGCTGTAGTGACGTTGCAGCTCCCCATTAGTCTGTCTTCCCATAAAGGATTAGTGTCTGTTCCCGTCAAGGTGCAGCGAGAACTTCTAATTTATTTAGGCAGTGTAGAATCTTTTACGTAAGAATGTGTATTACATGTTTAATCTTTGATATATATATATATATATATATATATATATATATATATATATATATATATATATATATATATATATATATATTCCGTTATTATTCATTATTAGTAACTAATCCTTTTCGATGACATCATGTGCTTGGAGATTCACTTCCGTCATTTGTCCCAAATCACAAGTTTTTAATTTAATTTCACAAACAAAATATTTTATCATTTAACTGAAATAGGAGAACGACAACTATATTTTATTTTGGTAAGGTTGTGTCATTTTCTGGTACACAAAGTAAACGCCTATGCGAAAAAATTAACTGAAACCTTGACGGTTAATATGAGCGTTTATTAAAACAATGTAGAATATGTATATACAATGGAGGTGCTACATATTTTCTCGCATTATTGGAAACGGTTACGAAGTATTATAATAATATAATTTCTGCCCTCATTTCAGTCATCACTTGAAAAAGTACAAAGACAAGTTAAGGGCGCATATCAACTATTTTTTTTTTTGGTAGTCAGGAACAGTAGCCCTATTTTACTTCTACGAAAGAAAAAAATATGACTATATCTCAACTAATACAATATTTGCAGTTCATTATACAGACAACCAAGGATCATTTCATAAATCAATTTAATATTCATAACTAAAGGCTTCAATTGCTTTATGAATGCGTACGTACAGTCGACTCCGGTTATACAGAACTTAGATATAGTGAACCCTTGGTTATAGTGAACTTAAGTCACAGGTCCCGTTTCACTTACACTACAAATAAGCATATGAAGATTCGGTTATAGTAAACGTGGGAAATACGTCCTGGAAATGAATTCCCTCCTGGAAAATAATACAAAACGTCTCAGTGCCGCAAATTCCAACACTAAGCAGCGTGAAAAAATATCGCCGGCCAAAGGTCATAATCGAAGAAGTCTGCCCTGAGGTGATGGTAGCGATCCCGGAAGGGGCACATTACTGATGAACTTTTGTCACTCAGCGGAGTCCTGCATGGGCTAAAAGTGACGGCGGCGACGCGCAATTGCTTCAGTTTCAATCTCGGTGTCACTGGATATCTTGCGGGATAAAGCGCGTTGAGTTGTACGTAGGCGTCAGGACGTACGCCACGGACAGCGTGGCGATACCCGCCGTGCCGCTCGCAAAGAAAAGCCATCGGTTTCATTAGTCGCTTGCGCCATCCCGCCACCGAAAGCATCTCGGTGGCGAGTAATAAGTGGTAATGTGTTCTTCAGCGAGTGGTAATGTGTTCCAACTGTGCAAGAGGGATTGAAGGGTGTCAAGACTGCATTACGATACTTAGAGACAGAGGACATTGCAGAATCAACTACGGAGATAGAACGAACTCTGGAGAAGGATCTAGAGAAGTTACACAAGAAAAAGTACGAAGCAAACAATTGAAAAATAATTGATTTTTAAGAACAAATAAAGACATTGAAATTTTAAGTTCGTGCTGATAATGTATTTTAGTGTATCCCTATGTTAATAAAATCAATCGTTATGGAGAAATTCGTTTTAATTTTGACATCATCGGATATAGTGAACAAAACATTTTAGTTCCCATTCGGTATTATCGGCATATTCTTCCCAACTTCAATATAGTTGAGTGCAGGGGTGTCCAGAAGGAAGGGGACAGTTGAGGCAACTTGTCCCTGACCCCGACTTAATTGTGGCCCCGAATTTGTTTTTTCATTAAAAAGAAATGAAAAAAATATTTCTCTCCCCAAATTTAACGATTTAAGTTATTTCCGATGTTTGGAGAAATGTATCAGAAATAACTTAAATTGCTTAAAATAAGAGGCTCCTTACATCAACTTGGAACAGATTTTGTTTAAGACAAATATCTCTTATTTTCCATTTTGTATTTTCCAAATGTTAAGTTTTCGCAATTTTCGAAAATAAGCTTAAAAGAATGGTGCAAGTCTCGTTGTCGTTTCGTATTTTCTTCCATTTCTGGGGGCGGGGGAAATTGAGCGGTTTATTGAGAAAATATTTTTTTTTAGAATTGCATAAATTTTCCGAAGCCCAAATTATGCGAAAACTACTATAAAAAATAAAGAGCTGATATTTTACAACAGCCTTTATCTGAGGCAAAAATCTCTTTCTTATATTTTGTAGTTTTGAAATGTTAACTATTTGCTGTTTTCAAAATAAACGGAGAGATAGCCGAAAATGGGATTAATACGATATTTTTATTGTCACTTTATTTGAAGTGTCTTTCAGAAAAAAATATTAAAAATTTTTTTGCTTATATTTCGCGCAAAATTTCGCGAAAATTACTCATATTTTTGAAAAAATGAACAAGACTTTATTTCAAGATCTGCTTTTACGGAACAGTTTTCATTGAGGAAAAACAGGTATAATTTTATTTGAAGGAAGACGCCGAAAAAAATAGAACATTTTCAATTTTCCAAAAATTATCAATTTCAACGTAAAGGAGTCCTAGACCGTTATCTTAAACGTCCTTTACGCAATCAAAAAATAATAAAACAAAATTGGTATCATTTTTTTGAAAACTTTGAAAATGTCCCAGAGGGTTCATGTAAAGTACCCTTCAAAATTAAAATATCGGTTTCAAATTCAGAGGTCGTTCCAATGAGCAAGATCGATTGGCGAATATTAATTTTGGAGAAAAACGGCCGAACGGTTTACGCACTAGCGTTGACCGCAGCCAGACACATTTTCCCGTCAATCAATTTTTGGGTATCAACGACCCACAGAACATGGATTCTGACTCCCCAACGTGTTTGGGGAAGTAATTCACTACATGTAGAGAACATGATTTCTTCACATATTCGTTACCAGGGCTCAGTAATAAGAGGTTATGTGTTGAAAATTCGCCGTTTTTCTCGAAGCATTAAAATAGTTTCCCTATACGGCATAAACAGAAGCGAGAAAACAAGAAGTTATTCCAAGAATTTCAAACAGCTTCGTCGCGGTGTTTCCATTGTATTGCAACGCCGCGTGAAAGATTATAGAAGATTAAAGATTAAGTAACTCCTGGTAAATAACTAACTCTAATACTAATTACCTAATTAAATGACTAAATACTGTGCCTAGCGGGACATAAAATCGTACGCGAATCGCTGTTTAAATTCGTGCATTTTTAATTGCTTAAATCGCCAAGTTTAAACTTAATCCGTGGACTCAATAGACGCAGAAATCCTAAAAGAAACAGCATTTTTTTTTCATTCCTGAAAGCCAGATGTCGATTTAGCCGTGATTGCTAAACCACTGTGCACTCCTGGCCAGGCTCCTGCGCGCGCATCCACCCGGCAAGAACGAACGAGCGCAATGCGCACAAAATTATTCTGGTCACTAATGGGTTAAGTAACTTCTGATTGATTCATTGATTGATTTTTCGTGTTTTCGGGCGCGTCAACAGCTATGGTCATTAGTCCCGTTAGTGTAGTGCATGTTCTTCTCGGGAGATGGCGGTGATCTTCCCCCGCTGGATGGCGAAATCCGGCGCCGACCTACCGTCGGCTAGTGGGGTTTCCCCCTAACCAGGACTCTCCCACCAACGGGGCACCGCCCTAGCCGGGACAAGCTCTAAGCTCCTGACCGGTCTCCCGGAATATGTGGTAGTGTAGTGCATGTTAGTGTAAGTGTGTGTGTGTGTAAGAGGAGAAGATAGGACAAGGAAGAGGAAAGACAAATCGCGCGCGGCCCGTGGCCCGTTTGGAAGGGTACTGCTCTGGCATTCGCCTGGTGTTGATCGGAGAAACCACGGAAAACTACCGATCGGAGCAGCCGGCCGCTAGAATTCTCCTCCAGACAGCGACTGAATTCGACCTAGCTGAAAAGCTAGTGTCGAAAATCCTGCCGCCGTCGGGACTCGAACCTAGGACCTCCCGGCCAGAGGCGCAGTGACATCAGTTGATGTACTACTCGCGCAACTTTTCTTGAACGATGATCTTGCTTCCCCCTCCCTTGAGCAAAAAAAATGCTGAAGGCCACAGCTCGCAGCGAGACACTCATGACAACATTCCAAACATTAAAACTTTGTTGGCGTGAAACAGAAGCTAGTCACAGGTAGTTGCTTTCATAATCGAGAACTTCTGTTCAGCTTTATTGCCATTATCAAAATATATTATTAATATTATCAAAATAAATGGCTGAGAGAGGTCCAGGTTCTTGAAGGGAGGTACTTCTACGTAGTGTCCCTGCTGTTGATTACCCAGTGACGATCTGGCCACACACGTAGCAGGTTTGAATGATTTTTCAGAGGTTGGCATTATTGTACATACTCTAGTAGCCGACTTTGTAACCAATACCCCCACTCCGCTCCCATTTCTTCAATCCATCGTTCAAGAAAAGTTGCGCGAGTAGTACTTGAGCTCCCGCTCCCGCTTTAAGTAACTCCTGATAAATAAAATACTAATTAACACATTAAATTACTAAATACTCTTATATCAAATTAATTAAATCTTCCTACATAACTAATTCTTACGATTAAATACCATCTGAAAGATTCTCGTAAAAAGAAGTGCGGGAAATTCGAATTTGCAATTTTGAAAATAGCATAATTATGCTATTGTAACGTATTGTAGGACTACAGTTAGCAACCGCCACAAAGGGCGGCGGCAGAGGATTAGACGCCAGGGGCCAGGCAGGATGTGACACGCCGAGGTATTCTGGGAAATCCTAAGAGCTAGGGAAAGGGATGCCCAAAGTACGGGACAGCGCATTTTTGCCGCGTGCCGCGTGTCAAATTCTTGGAATCCAGGGAAATGGATGTCCAAAAATGCCTGGCAAAGCGGTCAGTGTGGGCCGTGTGCAAAACCCAGTGACGTTTCAGGTCACGTGGGTGGGGGCTATATAAGAGCGGACGCAGAGCGCGGGGGTGGGGTTTGTTGAGCTGAGAGGGAACCCTCGTGCGAACGCACAAAAACTTGCGCCCAGGGCGGTGCGGAGCCGAGCTAGGCTCGTGCGGCAAACCATGTGTTGGGACGCCGTTGTGGACTATATCCACGGGTGACAAGAGGTCGCCGGAGCTGTCTGCTGTGTGCGGGAGGCTCGCTGAGGAGTGGCGCGGGCCACGAGTCAGTTATTCATTTTAAGGATCGCTCCTGCGATCAGGAAAGTAAAGATCTACCAGAGCTGTAACTTAAAGTAGTACTGTACATATTGTGAATAAACCTGTACATATTTATCATTGAAGCTCGTGTCTGTGATTATTGTGTATTCCCACGACGTCACACTATACTAGTCGTATTCTTAAAAAAACGTGTACATGACCTGTCTTAAAGAACTGAATTTTTAGAACAGATTTCACTTAACGAAAAATCTCTATAATGAATATTTTACTATTGCAATGTTTATTTCTTGTTTGCAATTTTAGAAACTGCAGGGTTCCCTGAAAATGGGTCCGGCACAACTTACTTTACCGTCCTATGCTACAGTGGAGGAAAACACGTTAAAAGACGAGAAGTTTTTGAGATAAACAATTTTGAAATAGTTTAAATAATTATTGTTTCGGCAAAATTTCACAAAAACTACCCATATTTTTGAACAGTTGAACCTGCCCTTTATTTAAAGATCTGTTTTGGTGAACATTGTCTATTGTGGAAAAAAAGTCTATCTTCATTATTGTAGTTGTACGAGGACATCGAAAAAAATTGAACTTTCGCAATTTTCGAAAATTTACCGAGTAGAGCGACAAAAATGCGACCTACGTCATTTCTTTACCACCCTTCATTTCTTACCATTTTCTTTACTTTCAAATACAGGGGACTGCGACATTAGTCAGATTGGAAGAGAGTGGTTTCGTACTTAAGAGAATAATATAAAACATTGTAATATAATCTGTAATCTAATGACAGAGTCCAAACTTATAATGACCTCTTGAAGGATCTAATAATTAAATAAAAGAAATAACTTGAGTTTTAAATTAAGAATTACGGTACAGTATTAAAAGGCTAATACCACGAAGTCCATCTGACAGGAGGACATTTCAGTTTAAATGTCAAATACCATATCGTAATTCGCATAGATTAATACCAGCTCTGCAGCTGTCGACGTTTCTCCGTTCTCAAGCACCAAGCATCTTCAATTGTCAATAGATCTTGCATTTCTCTTACCATTATAGCCTCTCTCACGTCCTGGTGCCATACAAGTTTGGGTCTTCCTCTTTTGTGTCTTTCTACCGGCATTCATTGCAGGACTTGTTCTTTTCTTCTTTCGTCTGTCATGCGTATTACATCACCGTACTAGACGATTTGTTTTTCTCTATTTCGTCAGGGATAGTTTTCTTTATATCCTTTTTTCTTATAAGATGTATTACAGGTCTGCCGCTCATACAACAACACAAGTGGCGCTAACTGCGCAGCAACCCCAGCCACATAACAATATCCTTCTGTCATGGCCAACTGAAATTTCATTCGTTTCTGACCAGTTTCGACTTGTTCACGTTCAGTTATGTGAAGATTATGTGTGTGCTGATGCCATTGTGAAGAAATGGAGCAACGAATAAACACGAAAGTTTGCTCAAAATTGGGGAAATCGGCCACGGAGTCTTAGGAAATGATTAAATCTGTGTACGTGATTGGCCATGATGCTATGTTCACGAGTGTTTGAATGGTATTAGACGTTTAAATGT
This sequence comes from Teleogryllus occipitalis, assembly GCA_011170035.1. Classification (NCBI taxonomy): domain Eukaryota; kingdom Metazoa; phylum Arthropoda; class Insecta; order Orthoptera; family Gryllidae; genus Teleogryllus; species Teleogryllus occipitalis. Next base: position 589,698 of record BLKR01000115.1, on the reverse strand, counting down.
GAAAGAGAATCGACGGAAAATGATGAGAGTTATGGGGTTTCGCGTTTAAGTCGATCTGACGAAAATGTTAATCGTGTACACGCGTTGGTAAGGTCAGTCCGTCGAATGACGATAGAAGTAATTGCCAATTCGTTGAAGTTGAGTGTAGGATCGGCTTTACAATAATACCAGATTTAAAAAATGAAGAAGCTCTGTACACGCTCACTCCTGAGCAAAACGAACTTCGAATTTCTGCCTGCAGAGATTTGTCTGCCATGGGCGATCAAGATCCAATTTTTTGCAAAACATCGTTACCGGAAATGAAAATTGGTGCCTACAGTATGATCCGGAAACGCCAGACTGCTGAGTGGACAATCCCAAAAAAGAGTCGTCCGATGAAAATGAGAAATCGAAAACAAAATCGAGCCTCCAAATCGAAAACAAAAACGATAGTGACCTTTTTCAATAGCCGGGGCATCATTCACCGAGAATTTCTTCGACGAGGGTTCACTATGACTGGGGAGTAATACAAAGACGTTTTGAATCGGCTTCTGCAAAGAATGCGGCGTGTTAGGTTTGATTTGCTAGACAGTGGCAATTTGTTGTCTCTTGCACGACAACGCACCATTTCACAAGTCCATCATTGCGCAGCAATTTTTGACAAGAAGATAGGTAGTTAACATCAACCACCCTCCATATTCTCGTTTTATTCCCTGCCGACTATTTTTTATTTCCAAAGTTTAAATTAAAGATGAAAGGGGAGCGGTACGAGTCTGTAGCGATCGAAGCAGTAGTGACAACAGAAATAAAGTGTTAAAAGAGGGACATTTCAGAAGGCGTTTGAGGACCTGTACACTCTGCAAGCGTTGTATCGAATAACAGATAGACCGTGTAGAAACTTGATACCAAATATACTTACTCGTATATCCTCTGTGTTATATTGTATGTATGCCAACAGTCCTGGAACATTTTGAGCACACATGTGTATCATCATTCCTGATTCTGTCACATCTGCTGTAACGACATTTACGCCAGTAGTCCATTTCAAGTGCAGCTCCCCTCTTTACCCAGACATCTGAACAGTACGTTGTAACACTCTTGACTAGTGTGGAGTAAAGATTTCTTGAATAGTGTTAGCGACAGTTTTGTTCCATAAGACAGAGTTACTACTTCGTATCACGTTTCTCCCAAAGCTTATTTATCTCTCAGTTTCTTCTTGGCTAATTCCCTTTTTGTCAAACAATATGTCCAAATATTTAGATTTGTTTACTTCTCTCATTTTTCCTCCATTTTTCAGAAGAAGAGCTTCTACTTCACTGTTCCCAACTGCTAGACATTCTGATTTGTCCATGTTAATGATGAGTCCTGCTTTTAAAAGTATTAATTGAGGTTACGGGTCATGAAAATCAAATTGTCTGAATTTTCTGAAATGACTATCTGGTAATCGACAAAATATAATGTATACAATTTATCAATCCCGATCGTAATTCCCATTATTCTGCATTGTTTCTCCCGCTGTAAAATTTAACGAAAATACATTTTAAATTACATTAATAATTATGCAAACAAAATTAAATAAACTAAATTACGTAAAAGTTCATAAAACTTTTAACATCTAATTAAAATAACGTGTGGATATAATTATTAAAGACTATAGCATTTGTGACTACTAAAAATTCGGCCATAACATTTTTATATTGAGGAGTTTTGAAAATGCCACCAAAATGTCTTTTAAAGAAGTTTCGCTACATTGAACGCCCTTAAGAACAGAAAGTGACTGAAGTAAACGCAAAGACGTCTTAGCGGTAGAATTACAAAACGAAGATGTAACAAAATAACGTGGTTGCTTTCCACTGAGGAGGTCCACCGAAATAAGGTGAGTGTTGGCTCTGTTTACCAGGTGTTACGCAGTTTAGCTGTTAACATTTTTCTGTTGTCAAAACATGGAACTTTAGCAGGACATACTTTTGAAAGCGAATACAAGTTCATGAGCTGTCAACAGGAAACTTTCCCAATATTTTTAAGATGAGACGAGTACAATCGATTTTCTTGTTCATACACATTTTCAGAACATTTAGAGTGTCTCTTCTAGTGAGGAAGCACACGCTTTTACATAGGCGCGAGTCACTAGTTCTATTTAGTTTCGGGTCATACAAGTTCGTAATCCTTTTAAAACCTGCACAATTACACTAGCTTTAGTCTGAAAGTCGAATATTTGGTTCTGAAATATAAAGCATGTACATCTGCACCAGCTAGAAATATTTTTGTGAGCTACTAAATGCGATCATTCACCAGTGTTCGGCCGAATTGACCGTTTGACTGATATGCGAACTTCTCACTCTTGCCAGCACCTCTCTTTAATGAATTACACATTCTTCTTGTTTGCTCATATTTTGTAATCATTTTAGTCATTTAATAAGATTTTGGTGAAACTGACAATGAATCACAGCCATGTAACGTTTTGAAATAATAATCTGTAAGTTATTAGTACTTTTATTAAATCATTAATTTGCCTCAACAGTTAACGCTCATTTTAGAAATGTCAGAAATTACGAGATTGCTACTAGGAGTTTTTCTCAAATCATGCCATTATATTGTAATCTGAAACCTTACAACGTAACGTGACATTCTAAAATAGGTTATTACTGTGCCAGGAGATTTAAAATTACACGGTGGAATAATATTCGAAATTAAGTGGCATGTATACGAACAAAACTTCATGAAGAAAGTAAATAGCCCATAATTGGTTTTTCGAATTAATTTAATTAATAATATAATTAATAATCACAACACGTTTTATGAATTTCATGAGATCAGATTCTTTTTATTAATTTTAGCAATATAATGATATCTCCAGATGCAATGTTCAATCTGGATGAATGCTCGATTTCATTTGTTTTGGCTTTCTTTCCATGTTATGCGTTACTTAATTAGTTGAAATAAAATTCGAAGTTATAAGCCCTCCCCACCTCAGTAACCTAGGGTGTACAAATGTAATATTCAATGTAAATAATTGCAATTATAACACGCAAGCTAGATCCGCACCAAAACACGGCATATTATTAATAATAGGTTTAAAAGTGAAAATAACTCAATAGTAAAACAGAACTACGACGCCCCTATGCATTACAGCATTAGAGGCACCGTACAATGCAAGAGTAACTATTCTAAATTTGAATTTCTAATATTGCTTAGCGTTGAGATTAAATTGCATAGAAAAATACCCTCGGGACAACAAAAACCTGGTTTTAAAAACTAGATAATATTGTTTCTACGTTCGGCGCAATTGTTTTTACTTTCTCGCGTACATATGTATATACGGAGTAATATACGTAGTATAGAGAAAGTTATGTAATGCTGCGCGAAAAAACGGAGGATTTTCGGCACAAAAACATTCATTGCCGGGTTCTGATAACGAAAAATTGGATAAATCCAGTTGCTACATTAAGAAAAAAATTCTTTGACACATGGTGTAGCCAGAATCCCTGTTTTGTGAGTCCTTGATTCAGAAAAACCAATTGAAAGCATTCGTCCGTCCGTCCGTACGTCCGTCCGTACGTCCGTCCGTCTGTCTGTCTGTCCGACTGTGAACACAACTAGCGCCTAACCCACGTGTAGGATTTTTTTCAAAATTGATGAATCACCTTTCCATCTGGCTCTAGTTGAAGCTTTGAAATTTTGAAACAAGTTTTTTTTTAAATTTGAGAGTACTATACATGAAGCCTCCCTGGATATTTTCAAAATTTTCTCAAAAATAGCTTCAAATTTTTTTCTTTAAACTTCTTGTAAGAATATAGTAAAATGGTAAATTGCAAAAGTTTGCATTTTTCGACATCTACCTACAACTACAAAATTGAAGATAGAGATTTTTCCTTCAAATGAAATTTGTTGTCCATGATTACTCCTTTCATTAAGGTCAAGTACTTTTGTTTCAAAATTTTTGTTGTTTTCTCGCAACATGGCGTGCATAATTTGCAATTTTGAAAAAATACAAAAACAAGATTTTCACAAACGGCTCCATTTTTTTCTTTTGGTAGGAATAGTGCAAAATTTACTCTTTAAGATGAACGTTATATTGTTCTATTCTTTTATTTTTTCAAAATTTACACAAATGTATTTTTTTTTAATATCTCTCACGCCATTTATATGCACATTCCCAGCGATTTGTTTACACTTTTTCATTTGCCCTTAGATGTGCTTAAAATGATTTGAAATGAAGTTTGTCGAAAACTCAATAGATTCTTGTGAAAAGAGCTTCAAATTTCGCATTTACACTAGGCCATTTTCTTAAAAACGGTTCCAAGTTTTTCAAAGAAAATTGCCATTTGAGACGAGGTTTTACTATTCTTTAATTTTCTTAGAGTAATATTTCGGTTCTCCAATTACAAAACCGAAAAGTTGAGAAAATGTCAAAAAAATGTATTGGTTTTCCCCGACCAGGTATCTCCCTCCAGCGGGGTACCACCCCATCCGGGACAAGTTCTAAGTCCCTAACCGGTCTTCCGGCATGGGTGGTAATGCAGTGCATGTTAGTGTGTGTGTGTGTGTGGGGGGGGAGATAGGACAAGGAAGAGGAAGAAAAGATCGCGCGCGGTCCGTGGCCCGTTTGTTAGGGTTCTGCTCCGACATTTGACTGGTGATGATCGGAGAAATCACGGAAAACTAGCGATCAGAGCAGCCGGCCGCAAGAATTCTTCTCCAGACAGCGACTGAATTCGACCTAGCTGTAAAGCACTGAAAAGCTAGCACTGAAAATCCTGCCACCGTTGGGACTCGAACCTAGGACCTCCCGGTCAGAGGCACTGCAGTGACATCAGTTGATGCATTGAGCCTCCGCACTCGGTCTTGGAATCGAACTCGGGTACGTAGATTTATCTCGGCTAGTCAGCATATTCACTACTCCAATCGCCTTATTCGGCAAAATAATCTTCTTGACATCTCAAAAGGAAAGTTGAACATTATGAAATTTTTGAAAATTCAGAAGTTTTGCTGAAAATCGGACGTATTTGAGTAAAAATGAGTAAATGTTTTTATTTTTGAGAAAATCTTGTTTACGTAATTTTTCAAAATAATTCACTCAAAATTACGCGAAACGAGCTGATATTTAAAAAAAATTGGACATGACTTTATTTAAAGATCAGATTTTGAAGATCATATTTCATGAAGAAACAAAATATGTCTTCAATAATGTATTTCTACGAATTCTACAAGATCTTCAATTTTGTAGTTGAACATGTCAAAGAAATTACGATTTTCCAATTTTCAAAGTTCCACAAGCACGTAATGAAAACAGGAACTATGACATTTTATGAAATTAATTGTACAATTTAAGCAATTTGGTTTTAAAAAATAAAACCTTTTTTTAATAAAAAAACGATTTTAATGAAAAAATCTCCATAATATTTTTTAAACATCTCGTTTTGAATAACAGATTTATTAAGAAAAAAGCTGTCTTCTATGTTATACTTCTAAGAAAACGCAAACAAATTAAACTTTTTCAATTTTCGAAAATTCAGAGAATGAACGAAAATCGGACCTGCCCCATTTTTATAGGCGTACTTTGTTATTATACCCGAGAAAAATATGAATCCAAAAATTTGTAGCCTTTTAAAAATATTTAAAATGTTGAGACCTTACGCAAAACATCCCTAAAATTTAAAATATTCGTTCTTAATTCATGGAGAAACGAAATCAGTCCAAACAACTGAATCGTTTATTTCAGAAACCCGGCAAACGCCAAAATTTAAAATGCACTTTAGCGGTGGAATATTGTTCCATGAGAATAGACACATCCCTTATTCGTTATTTACCTGAAAAATATTCATTTATTAACTGCTTTAATATTAAAAAATATTTTGAAATCGGAAAAACTGGGACACTTTTTCTCAATTTTCTCGACAAGACAAATTTGCCGTTTGACGGGTTCCTGAAATAAACGATTCAATTACAGATTATCGATTTTGGTGAATAACGTATGATTGATTTAGCCGTTAGCGTTGTTCATCGACGGACAGAAAGATGGTCAGACACACATTTTGCGGTAAACCTATTTTATGGTGTCAACAATCCATAAAACGTGAATTCTGTTGACTCAACGCATTAGATGATATATTTTTTATACATAAGAGCAAGAATTATCCACTTTTCGGTAGTATCGGGACCAACAATATTTTTTTCTGTCGAAAATGGCCACTTTTCACTGCAGCGTTAAAATTATTTCTCTTTACTACGTAAGTAGCATGTGAGAAAGTAAAAACTATCAGGTTAATTTTTTTATTATCAAATACTCCCTTTCGTAATATCTAGCATTCATCGTATCAGGAAATTGAAGGTAGAGAGAAACCACCAGTTACTTCCTTCCTTTACGTAACAACTCTTTCCTTCGTCTCGAAGAGCACGTAGAACATCGAGTTTTTCCATAACAACATGTGGAAGAGAAATTTCCGTCCAAAAGATATGGACTTACGTTACAGGAAATCTCCAGAATAAAACGCATATTGGCCATTTATACTGTCCAATGAAAACATTGTATTAAGCTATATGCTGACTTAATCCAGAATAATGTATAGGACAACCCTTTCCGTTACTTCGTGTGTGCCAATAAAACAATCAATTAATTTATAACTTTATATTGAAAAAATCTGTTTAATTTCTCCGACATAGATATTCGATAAATGAAGCAATTCTTACAAAGAGATATACGAAGACAAATTGGTCTACTCGAAGCACCTAAAAAGCACGAAGCCTAAAAATCTTAGTAGATTGCTCATGACGATAATTATTCGGGCACTTCCTAATTATCCACTTCCTAATTATCTGAAAAGAAAAGAAACAAAGAAAGAAAAAAATCGTGCTTCTAGAAAAGGGTGCATTTTCAATTCTTAATGTATTATCGCAATTGGTAGACATTCTTTTTCTTCAGTCTTTCTTCCAGTACCGTCATTTAAGTGAAAGAGAATCATTAAATATCTCCCTATTATTAAATATTAGCCCTAAAATTTCCAAAGAAATACATGGAAAAGGTACACAGCCCAAGAATCTCCTTTCTCAAGAGAACATTGGGCTAAATATGATGACATGACTAGGAGTCGATCCAGATTTCAGTCGCAGAAAATAAACAAATTGGAGCATAAAATTCCCTTGTTGGCCGCAGGGCATCTAAATATTCTGAGGGAGGGAGCTCCCAGTGAAGAGGCAGGCGCGGGGGCGGCGAACGCTACAGAGCGGAGCGAGTGGAGCCGTGTGGGGGCGAGGGAGGGGGAGAAGGGCCGGGGCGCATCAATCACTCGCTAGTCGCCGCTCTTCAGCGACCGCACGAGAGCTCGGTCAACAGCCGGCGGCCCGCCTCCTCCTACGCCGCACAGGCCGAGGCCACCGAGACGCGAGGCGATCCCACATCCCCTGCGCCTCAGGTGCAGGGGCGACCTTCGCACTGTCCACGGAAATCTCCAGGTTAAATTGATTAAATCACCGATATTCCTACCGGGAGACGTGGTTCGGGGTATCAACTGATGTCACTGCAATGCCTTTGACCGAGAGATCCTAGTGTTGAGTCCAGACGATGGCAAACTTTTTGACACTACCTCCTCAGCTAGTGCTAATTCAGTCGCTGTCTGAGGGAGAATTCTGCTTTGTCCAGCTGCTCTAATAGGTAGTTTTCCGTAGTTTCTCCCATCAACACCAGGTGAATGCTGGAGCAGTACCCTAACAAACGGACCAAGAACCGCGCGCGATTTTTTCTTCCTTTTCCTTGACCTATCCTCATCCCCTTACTTACACACACACACACACACACTAATATGCACTACACTACTACACATAACGGGAGACTAGTCGGGAGCTTGTCCCGGCTGGGGGGTGTCCCGCTGAAGGAAGATGCCTGGTTGGAGAAAAAAAACCGCTAGCCGACGGTAGCGCGGCGCCGGATCTCGCCATCCAGCGACGGATCACCGCCTCCTCTCGAGGAAAAAACGCAACTACACTTACGGGACTAATGATCTTAGTAGTTGTCACTCCCGGAATCACTAACAATCAATCAATCAATTCGATATTTATCATTTCAATTCAAACAGTTCGTGCTTCCGGTCGCGGTAACTTCCTTGGTGATGAGGGTTGTACGTGTATACTTCGGTTTTTATAACATGGCGCATTGAAGCCTGTTTTCACGATGGAATATGGCACGGCTTTTCACGTCTTTCTCGGTCGCACCGCTAGTTGTCGCTTAATCTGCAGCACTGCTTGGTATGGACACAGTCATGCCACATCTAGTTGCACGACCAAGGAAGATGTGAAAAGTCATGCCATATTCCATCGTGAAGACAGGCTTTGACGCGCCACGTTATAAAAACCGAAGTATAAGTACTACAGCTAGGTAGTGGCAGTGCTCTTCCCTGCTGAAACGTGAGGTAGGTCAGGGCCTCCCAGCTACTTCTTCAGTGGAACACCACCCCGCCCGGAATAAGCGTTGAGATCATGCCTGAACTTCCGATTTAAGTGTATAAAGAGGATAAGGATGAGGAAGAAAAGATTGTACGTGGACTGTAGCTTTTTTTTTAGGGTACTGTACTAGCTATAAAGCTAGTTTCAAAGATCCGTCAACATCGGGGCTTGAACTCTAGAACTACTCTGTAAGTTTTGTAGCAGCACCAACAGTTATTTTCAAAACAAATTAGATAACATAGACATCACTTTTCCTTGAAAACCAAAATTTACGAAACCCACTCCCAGAAGCCCGATTCTTAGTTAATCTAATTTTGAAGCAGACTTAAATGCGAATAATAATTGGAATGGATCCCATGTTCTAGCCCTGGACTTGGGAAAGTTTTTCAGTAGATAAAGGAGTTTCAATTGGAATATTTTCAATACCAATTTACAAACTATTTTAGTATTGGCATTGTTAGGTCAACTGGTTGGTCGACAAAATCTCTGTCATCATTCATCAGAAATGAAATCTTATTCACATCATTTGGAATTCATGAATGGCAAAAGCGTTTTCTTTCAAATAGACTTGTTGTTCTTACCTGCTTTGCGTCATGATAAATCTTTTGTTATTTACTTAATTTTAGAAATAATTTTTATATTTTAATTGCTGATTACTAAGTGCACAGATTGCAGTGGAATTTCCTGCGCGTAAGAAAATGGGTCGTTAAGTAAAAATTTGATTCCAGAATGATTTAAATCACGTTTACGTAAAATAATGAAGTGCCAAGAAACTGCATGAGTATGTGAGAATATGAGTAACTTGTACTTATATTCAGATTTTTATGAAAGGCATGTGTATTATACTTCTCTTAACTCTTAACTGAGTCAAGGAAAAGTAGAACTGATAATTAGCAACGATCAGCGACGTATTGCTGATTTGTTGAGTTATGTTGAGCTGATTTGTTGAGTTTCTTACGAGAAAATGAAACACACTTAACTGAGTGAATAGTGATTAATATTGAATGACTCTATAAATGCAATGATAATATTAATAAGAAAACTATTATCGGCTAGTGTTCATTATGTATATTTTTTTCCCTTGTGAAGAATATTTTTCAGACGAAATTTACTCAGATAAATGTCTGTAAATATAAAATATATTTAAGGATTTTTATTTATGTGCACTCATTTATTTACATACTTTCTCCTACGTTTCAAGGTCAGCCCACTAATAGATGATCACATTAGAGATTATTAAAGCTTTGGTGTCAGGTCACATTCGCGTCTTCTCAAAATGATTACAAGGGGATTCCCCAAAATTCATGTTAGCTACGTGAACACCACGTGATCGAACTAAGAGAAGGTCTTCCAGAACTAGAATGGCAAAACGTTACGTTGCTGCCCAATTTTGCAGCAACGGTAACTTTGGAGTGGCATCACAATGGAAAGTTTGTGGAGATAAACCACGCCTATTTTTAACGACACATTGGATGAAGTCCCCTACTGTTTTCGTGGGGTGACCTGAGCACGTTCGAGAAGCGTGAACTGTGAAAGCCACGTGCCTGTTAACATGCGGGACATCCAGTATTATTTGAAGCATGCAATTTTTCCTCGATTCTGGCTTGCATTCATATAAAAAGACGTTTAATGAGCATTCGTTTTACCTGACGTTCCTGACGATTTATTAGAACCCTGGAGAAAATATTTAATAGTTCGTTAGCTAATATTTTAATTTCTTGAGAATAAATATTTATTCCCAAGAAAATTTATTTTTCGAGAAAGGTGTTCGATGTTTAGGTTCCTCTGTATCTTGACGAATCTTTGATAAAAAAATGCATTACTCTCTCCATTTTTTTAACTATTTAGATATAAAATATTTCACAATTGTTATGAGATCCAATTTTGAACACGAATCATTTATGCAATTTAATGTTGACTATTCATACCTTTTTATTTTGATCCTCACTCAATAATTTCAACTCATAGAATCATATTCTATTATTTAGGAAACGTTAAACAAGGAAAAATACCAAGAATCCATTACAGACAATTTTTACACTACAAGGAACCGTCCGAAAGCATCGCAAAACTGTTAAAGCTCCTGCAACTTCACAAAAATTGTAGTCCATTTACTTGTATTAAGGTCGAGTGGCCTATTTCGCGTCATTGAGTTCGATGATTACACAATATGTTAAGGGTATGAACAAACTAAACCCTTTGGAAACTATGAAGACAATTCGAATACAAACTTTTGAAGAAAAAAAAACCTTCTACGTAATTTTTAGGCAAAATAAATATTGTAAATCCATTATACCGAAATAATTAGAAAAAAATATGCAAATAAAAATTATGAAGCTCACAAATGTATTATAAAAAACTATTTCTGATATGCTATGATTCAAATATTATTTTCAGATATACAGGAGTCCCAAAATAGGCGTAAAAATCGCCCGTATCATAATGTACACGTTTTTTGGTCTTCACACTAAAAAAAGTATCCTTAAGAGATACATGGAATTACTCCTCGGCAACCTCCTCCATTATCATTTTAACCGATTGTTCTCTAGTCTTTAATCCTAATTACGTTTAAAGTTGCGGCCGCTGCTCCTTGAGGCGTTGTCGTAAGATCGCGGGTCAAAACGTTAAGTTGCGGATCAATTGAGTGCTATCACTTTTTCAGTGAGAATAAGCGTTCTTCAACACGTGACCAATGATATCGACGCTCTAGCACAGGAGTGCAGTTACGTCAATGGAGATCACTTCGAACATATTATAACGTAAGTTTTTCTAATGCAATTGTGTAAGCACGTTATGTTGACTAGTCAGGATACGGAAGAAATCAATAGAATTCCTTATTGATGAGAAATCTATGATTTCATTTGATCAAATGGCTTCACCTGTTTTCTACACTAGAAATTCAAATGAAACTGTAATCACATAATGTTCATTAGAATGTTAATATTATTTGTGTTTTTATTTGCTAATTTATTGGCGGTTTCGTTTCCACCAACCCCGAAGTGGGAAAGGATTTACTGAAAATATATTTATTTTTCATTTTGAAGTTCACATAATGATTTTTCAAACTAAAATGCTTGTAAACAAATACAATAATTTGAACCTATAAGTTCTTGGGCCCTTTATGTATCTCAGAAAATAATTGAAGTACTATGAATGTGTCAGGACATAAATGTTCGCATTGCTATTCTCTAAGTTGTTGTTTCTCCGCTCTGTTTGAGATATTAATAGAAAATTATGAGCAGTGATACAGGATTTTTCTAAAAATGCTATTGGATATATAGAAATTTTCAGACGTTTCGGTTTTAGACAACCCTTATTCTTCGAAACAAAAACTAATGCTCGTGCATTTCACGATAACACGAATACACTAAGTGGTATAAAACTTCGTTACGAAAATCTTAATTCAGTAGGAAATTTTTGGAAGGTGTTCCAAGACGCTTCGTTGCTAAGAGAAGAAATTCCTGAAAATGCCTCTTGTCTTCTGAAGGTCCGGTAATTAAGTATCTGTCGGCTTGCGACACAAAGCCCTAGAAATATCGGGGGAACTTTCAGAAGGTGCGACGGGAACGGGATAGTGCTATCTCTCTTATCCAGTGGAGGAAAAGGAAAACGTCTCACGTCGGAGAGAGAACCCCGAGCGCTTCCTGCTTTGCTGCGACCGCAGTATTCTACGTCTCTGATAGTGTGGGTGTTTTTCGATAAAGGAACAAAGAATTTTCCGAGTAAGGAATGTTATTTTCCTTCTGGAAGTATCTTTAACACTTAGTTATAAGATAAAACTTGAAATTGAAAAGTAGGTGTCCCATTTTCGGTGTTGCAAACTCTGTATATTCTAAACTCTTTATATTCTAAAAAACTTGCAAACTCTATATTCTCTCTGTATATTCTAAAATCCCTGTTCCTAATTTTCAAAAACCATAATCATTTTCTCCGTATTGACATGTTTTATAATTCCAATTTCGTAAAGACTGTTAGCAAACTTGGCAAATGCCGTAAATTAATTGGTGAGATTGAGAGCTTGCTTTGAAAGGATATGAAAATGAATTGAACTGTCGCTCAAGAGTAGTGATAAGCTTAGTTTTTTTGACATTCTCTATGATGTACAGAAATACTGCAAGTTTACTGTTGTGTTCAGAGAAGTTTAGACATTCATTCTGAAAATGAAAAATAAAGCAATCTATTTTGTCTGATAAAATTATAAATATTTTTTTATATAAATATAGTGCTATAAATCATCAGAAATTTAAGAAGTTCCAAAACTAATTCTGCTTTAAGAAAGAAGTTGGTCGTATAAAACATTGCTAGAAGTACTAATACGAAATCATCAGCAACGATTATTTGAGTTTTTGCAGAATTATACGAGAACTTTTATTTAACCATTTTAAATTATTTTTAGAGATTAGTTTATTAGTGTATATTAAAATACAGGAAAAAGGAAAATGACTTGTGGACAGAGAAAAGTTATATAAAGCCCCGTCTTTCCTAGAAACGTAATAAATCTGGAGAAAGAAAATTATTTTCTTTACAATCATGAAATATTGTAGAGAGGATCCATTTATTGTTCTTTTCTATTAGTTTATACTCGTACATGAAAAATTATCTGAAATAAAGTATAGAAGTGAAATAAGAGTATAGAAAATGAAATAAAATATGGAAGTACAGTAGTAGAAGTATAGAAATGAAATTAAGTATAGAAGATGATACCAGTTATTTTCCTTTTCCCCTTGTTTATAATGAAAAATTATCTGAACAATAGTCTGAGCAGAATGTGTATATAATTTTTAACGCTATTTAATATCTCCTTCCTATTTTCGTGCACAAAGATCGAATATAACGCCCCCCCCCCCTAGTGAGTTGAAATCCCGCCGCTAAAGAATGTGCCCCGGAAATGAAACGTGTGACGTCATTCAAAAGTGTCCCGCGTATCGCGGTGGCGGCTGCGTGCACGCTATCCCGTGTCTGGCTGCACGCACTAGTCACCGCCACTATCGTCTTCCCTGCTGCCAAGGGCGACTCGCCCGCCGGACTTGCTCTATCAAAACTAGCTGCCACCTCTCTCAGAGACCGTCGTGCCGGTGAGGTGATGTCAACAGTCCTCACACAGATAGAACCAAACCGGGGGACTGAACGTTTTGTTTGTATTCAGGAAAGGCCAATGGACGTTTCTAGAATGTGAAGTCTTAAATTCATGGACCTTCAGTCTCTAATGTGCGACCTTTGCACATCAATACATAATTGTATGTCCAATGTATTTCTGACACTTGCTGTCAATGATAAATGTCATCAATATTGTAATAAATACTCGTAGTTTGAATGTATCAGGTAGGATTAAAAAATTATTGGTCGAAAGAATGTCGTTGCGGATTATAAAAAATTATTAAAAAGATGATTTATTTTTTTTAATTTTTCGGCATGTTTTTTTTTTCTTTGTAGGCGTTTTATTATAGATTTTTGTAGTTCCATTTGTTTTGGGGCATATCAATTTTTTAACTTAGTGAATTTTGAATACAGTAAAAGATCTTTTGGCCTTAGATTAAATAAAAGCTTAATAAATAGAGAGTAAGGAGATGTTATAATATAATAATTAGACAAATCCATGAATCAGTAAATAAATGAGAGAATGCAATAATGAAGATAACATGAATTAAAGTTTCGAAGTAACTTCCTGACAAATATGAAGCTTGTTCATGGGGGTCTAAGCTGTAGCCATGTTTTGTAGATTGTCCTTTGGATTTAGGAAATGGTATTGCATTGTAACTTAAGTAGGGTGCAACATGTCTTTTGAAAGTCAGGATCGAATTTGATGGAATAGTAAAGAAGTTCCAAGACTGATTTTTTGAGTGTTGAGACATAATGATAAATTAGTAACAACCTTCAGACTTTCAAAACGCATTTTGACTGACCTTTCTCTCCATTTTCTAAGTGGGGTAATTGGCCTTGGTTATGAAGAAAGCTCCAACCCTTAAAATTGCACTTTTTGGAAGAATTGTAGGAAATGTTTCATGAAAGGTACATTCTATGTATTACATCACACAGAAAACGTAGTGTTCGGCCTGGAGTATGTCCAGCTAAGCTATATTTTCCTTGTGTCTCGTACGGATTATTGAAGAAAGCGACCATGGCACTTGGATGCTTTATACCTATAGATAGGGCGAATGTCCAAAGAATCCATGCGGTTTGTTTAGTTTCTGCTTGTTTTAAGTACGTATATTTAGTATTGCACTATTGGTATGTCATTACAGGTCACAAATATGTGAAGGTTATAATTTCTGTGATTCAAAGCAGCATTGGGTAATACGATTCACATTACACAACAGAGATAGCAAAGAAGTTTCTAGAAATTAGAAAATTGGACTTATTTATGGAGAATTCTTCAATCGCTCAATAGGTGTGGACGAGGAAAAGAATGTGAGGAAATTTCTAACATTTGATTTCCTAAAAACACAGCCACAGCCTCGAATTTAAATTAAATCCATCTTTCACAAACGTCATTCATGACTCGTATGAAATATTTAGAATATTTTCCACATCATATCTTCCACATTTCACGAGGCAACGAGGCCGTGTGCTTGCGTGCGTGTGTTCAAGGCCTCCTTGCAAAACACAATTTTTTGCATTGAAGTAATGTTTTCTCTAATTTTACCATTACCATTAAATTGTTCACTAGTGTTATTTTCCCTTGGAGCCAGTGAACCTTAATTTACTGCCTAATTTTGCAGTTCATAAAAGTGATATAATAGCAAATATCTATTCATTGTGAAGTGTTTTGATAATTTATTTGATCACTGCACTACTCTGTGTTTTTAATGACAAACATATTTATGATACTTGCCACATGGTGCCTGCAGGTGGGGCAGCTGATTTCGTGCACTTTGCTACTTTGTTTTCTATCTTTCCACTGGCAAAGCTAATTACAATGATTGTACTTAACCTCGTTACTTTTTACCGTGTTAGTTTTTATTTCCCCTTCCCATGAGTACAGTGGTGTGGGATTTTTTTGTCAATAGGACAGTATACAGTTCGTTTTTGAATATTAACCTTGTGGCTTTAATAGTTAGATGTATATCTTTATCTTAAATATACAAGCTAAAACTGATAGTTTAGTAATTGAAATATAAATCGATCAGATCTTTGAGCTTCCTAATTTTGAGAAAAAAAATGTATATTTTACTCCTAATACTAGTTGTTGGAAATTATTTGGAATAAATTTAAATCTTCTTTTTCTACATTCATACTTCATTTACATTGCATTCGAATGAATGTTATGTAAGACACGAAGAATTACGTAGCTTACATAGCATTCGAATGAATGCTAGTATAAATGTAAATGTAAATATTTTTCATTTTATTTCTGAGTTAAATGAGATTTATTTTCTTTATCATGTAATTTCTTTCAAACAAAGCGCTTTAACCAACAATAATAATATTTACAATAATACACTAATAGTATTCTTCATATCATTCGTGATGTATTGAGAATTAGTAGAGCCAAAATTTAACTAACTGATCCTCAGATCATTTCAGAATCTCAAATCGCTTTAACATGTCCAGTAAAATGGTCAAGTGATACTGATCGTCATCGACTTATGCATAATATTTGTTATGAAGGGTTCTGGAAACAAACGAGAAAGTAAATTTTCCAGGAAAAGTTCCATTCTCATCTTGCCAAACCAGTACAGAAGGCAGTTCTACGGAACGACGTTCATTGACAGGCCTATCCAAAGCAAGGTGGTCAGACGAACTCAGGATAGCTTTCCTTCGCGTAAACACACTACATTCTCGGGAGTCGTCATTATGTCTCCTTGTCAATGTATTCACAATCGTTAACGATGCAAAGATCAATGAACCCATCAAGCTGGTTAAAGAGAAATTTTCAACCTTCAAAAGGTAATAATAAAAAATACAATATTTACTCAAAGATCGATGTCGATCAGTTGTAGGAAAGCAACTAAAAGATCAACAATTATTATTTGAAAGAAACTTATTTAAGAACGTGCCCAAACAGGTAGCAAAATTAAAAAAAAAAATTGTAATTGTAACTGGAATTGGCTCCACTACAGTAGTGGTGTATTATTGATTGACTTCGATCGAACTTCTGAGTTAATTAACAGTGATGAATTGCTTTTATCAATGCATGTATTTTTCTACCACTGCTTTTATGATCAACAAATTGATCTTCAGAGACTTAATATTCTATTAAATAAAAAAATGAGCTTATAAAGTGTAAGTCAGCAAATTTCAATTTCCAGTGCGACATTTCAATTTCCAAAGTGATGTGGTGTTTCAAATGAAAATGTAGGCTTGTGAAATAAAAAGAGATCGAAGTTAACTTAATGAACTGATGTTTGCAATCTAACGCCTTAAACAATGTACGTTTCTAAATGAATACTACAAAAGGCTTACTTCCAAGTATATATAACATTTGGGAGCTCCTGATGCAGAATCCTTTGGTAATCTTTAGAATCCCGATAGTCAAACTGTTAAATTTTCATGGTATTTTGCCGTTAGTAAGTATTCGAATTGTACTGATAGACAAGGAAAGGGAACTCATGCAACAAATGAAGTTATTTTCCTTCAGCTCCCTGAAAGCTGCCATCCAGCGGCTTGCAAAGAAGCAGTGGCAACGGCGGATACGGCATCGCAGAAGCTGGGCAGCTAAGACGTCCGGCGGGCTGGCGCCGGCCTCGCTGGTGAAAGGCACGCTGCGGTTGCGGGCAGGGCGTTGGCGTCGGCGGCAAGGGTCGGGGGAGGATCCGTAGGGGTTGCTCGCCAACCGCACCCCCGTGGCGACGGCGTCGGCGACGGCGACGACGGTGGCGTCGGCGGCGGCAGCGGCGACGGGGGCGGCGGGGCGTAGGTATGTCGGCGGGGCAGCGGCCCCCGGAGCCGCAGTCACCTCTGCAGTTGCATGCCGAGCGGCCGCTCCCCGCTGCAGCGACGCCAGAGCCCACCACCTCGCCCGACGGGCACGACGCCTCTGCCGCTGCAGCCGACGACATGACACTCGGTGAGTCACGTGGCCCTCAAGCGAACCGCTGCTTTGCAGAATCGATTTTTCGCTTAAAATATCCATCATCAAATTGTTATGTTTATCAATATTTTGGATATGCCGGACGGTCAGTGTATGTTTATTGACGTTCCAGTGCGTTTTACGCAACTATCATTGTTTCAAGGTTACGAGATTCTAACCTTGAAAAATACCATTCAATGATTCAATTCCACTGAGAAATATCAATAAGAAACTCTGCAGGCCAACTTTTGACAGAAATTAATTTTTATTTTGAAATGTAGTGGTGCTGTTGTGAAATATGTTTTCTATTAGTTCATGGGAATGTCAACATGTAAGGTTTGATATTGCAACGCTTCAGTGGTAATTACTTTTATTTTATGGATATTTTCAAAAGTATTTGGCAGTTTTACGAGTTCCAATTAACTGATTAATTGTTCAATGAATGCGTCCTTTTTTACCAGTGCTCTATTTGACCTAATCATGTATGTGCAGTTGATATTTTCTGTGTTCTTATTTTTGCGTCCAAGTAACTCAGTTCTTTTTTAGTACTACAAATTCACAAGAACGAAACTGGTCCTCGTTGCAAGCCTGGAGCACCGTCCTAGAGTGAAAGTGTTGTGCCTAACCCAGCTGTGTCCGACAGGTGACGAAGCGCTGGCCGCGAGCCTGTTCCGGCGCGCGCCTCCTGAGTACTCGAACTTCCAGCCGCAACCTTCGGCCATGGCTGGAGCCGCATTTTCCTGGTCAGCAAGCGAGGTCCAAGTGAAGCACAAGTTAAACTTCGCGGGGCTGAAAATGTGTTATGGAGATGGTCCTCTGTCGCATCCAGGACCTTCAGGTAGGTTTTGATTACTGAATAAATGTAAAAAGAAAATTGCGAACAGTTACTATTGATATTTTTAATCTGTTATTCCTAAATTCATGTTTTAATTGTGTGTGTGGCATTTTCGGCATAAAATTAGAATGCCATTTCTTTAAGCATTTTATTTTAGACTAAATTTTTGAAAGTAAAAAGTCGGCGAAGCAAATAAATACCGTTCGATTCAGTTTATAACAGGAGACTTTAATGCAGGGACGAACAGTGAGCTCGACTTGCCAATAGAAACGGAAGGTCTTATGTATCACTAAAGAACATTTCGAATAGTGTATTACGAAATGCAATTTTGTTTGAAGGACTGCAAGTATTAAGGTTTTCTCCTTACTACTGACTTAAGAAAAACCGTGATTGTTTAGGGGGTTAAGAGAAAAAAAATCATTGGTATTTGGGATCCATTTACGAAGTTTACTGTTAAAATAAAAATAATATCCTTGACATAATATACATGTTTAATAGAGCTTATTACATTGCTTGATACTTTACACGATTAGTATAATTCGATGCAGCTACGTACGTAACTTTATCCTTCTCGTTTTAATTGCCTTTTCTTTTAAGAGTAAGAGTTGAAAAAATATAATTTTTTCGTTATGAACATTTATTTTTTGTCGCTTTTTGGTCATATAGAGACCACTCTGATTATTTTAATTGTAGGGAGAACTGTAGGAAGAACACGTAATGATAACACGAACACACACAAACATCCATGTCCGAGGCGGGATTCGAGCTCGAGAACCTTCGAACCGAGACAGCTTAAGCGACTTCGGCTATCCAGGCCGGCTTATGAACATTCTCTCATAACTTTTAAGAACTTTCCTACTTCTCGACATTATTGTCAAGGACTAATCGAAATCATACATTTTTCTTTCGAAATTCATAAAACAGTTGTCACTTCAATATAAATCATCCTGCATTCCCTCTATGTGGATATCGACTTTCCGAGTTTACTCTCGACCTCTGACTCTCGCGCGGTGACGTATCGACGCCCAGCGAGTCGCTTCTGAGCGGGCATGGATTTTCCGTCAGCGACTCCAAAATAAAATCTATCAAACAACAGCGCGACTCTCACAAACAAGGGGTATTGAGCGCTCGCTCCGCTGGCGTTTGGCCGCCCCTGTTGTGCGCTGGAGAAACGCCCCTGGGAATTCGCCCATGCGCGCGCGGGCGCATACGTGAACACGCGCGCATCCGTGTTTTGGTGTTTTTCTGGAAGATGGAGGCTCGTTCTCCACTGTTTTTGAAAACGAACTGCGAAAGTGAGACCGATCTCTCCGACGCAACAGGCGCGGGCTAGGCCACCGCGGAAGTTCACGTTTCGCTTTCTGTTTTCACTCAATTAGTTTGCTTTTGCACGGTTTACACCGTTTCGTAAGAAATTTAGAAAGACCGTTCCATTTTTTTAAGATAAATGTTAATTTTATACATTTTAGAAGAACCATTATGACTTTATTACGTAAACGCTTAAGCATTTAAATGCAATAATAAATTATTCGTTTCCTTGCTTAAATATTATCTGTACATTAAGTATAATTTATCTATACGGTATATGTTTCAACTTATCTCCACTTATAAAAAATACTTATAAAAATTTATTTCCATTTACTCTTTTGGATATAAAAATGTTTCAAAACATAATACTAGGAACAGCAAGCTTTTGAAAGAAGCCACCAGCGTGCTCGAGCATTGAACTCTAGGAATAGCCTTTCTTAGTTGTAACCGAAATTTCCGAGAAGGAGAAGGGCTTTGTATTCGTTGGGGAACGGAAGTAGTAATTTTACACACCAAATATTATTTGTTTCTTGATTTTGATTACGAGTATATTCAATTTTTAAACTAAAAAAGGACAAGACCCTTATTTGCTGATGATAAACTTCAGTTTATCGATAAACCTATCACAGATGTCTAAGTTTGCTCTTTCACAACTGTACGTTTCTTTACCGCTCCTCTTCCAGAAACAGTATGTGGACGTTCCTCCGATCCTCTAGGACTTGAGGAAGATGAGAGAACTGTTTCAATGCGATATGAACAATTAACGCAACAAACAGTATCCTTTCGCTGTAACTCACCGACTATTTTAATCAAATTTACTCTCACAAAACAAAGAATTTATATTGAAGTGCATGGAACAAAAAGTTGAAAATAAGAATAATAACATCAACACAAATACAACAGGAATAAATTGAATTTTTAAACCAGCTCAAAGTGAGCTTCATGCAATAAAAAATATCGATTTACACGAATAGTCGAAGAAGTTGCTAGAACTGGCAATGCCATCTGCATGTTTTTTTGTTAATAAACTAACGAGAATAGCTCGAAGTAAAAGTGGAGAAAATTAAGTAGGCGAGTGTGCATTAATCTTTGGGTGAGCGCTCAATGGAGTAAGAAGGCGCCAAGCCTTCTAATTGGGCGGCGATTGGGGCGCGGGGCCGGGCGGAGCGCCGAGCGCGTGCCGGCGCGGGCGACCCCGGCCGGGGGGCTAATGGCGACGCGCGGGGAAAAAGCCTCGGCTCTATTCACAGGTGTCCTGCCGCCGCCCCCGCCCCCGCAGCACCGCTTAAAATTAATTTCCCGGTGATAGATTAGCTTTCTTGCGGCGGTGGCGGGGCCGGTGCCGCATTCAGGGCCCGTCGCGGGGCGGTCGCCTCCGCCACCGGACCTCAGGGCTGCTGCCGCGCCGTGGAGATGAGCCAGGCTGCTTCCTCAGAGACGATCTTGGCCAACTGCACCATTTCGCTCTCATTTAGGCATCCACCTGCCGTCGCCTACACTTGCGACTTTCATTGCACGTTTTATTATTAAAGCACCAATGATCGGAAAGTTTCCTTTATTCACTTCTACTTAAAAAAATAATGCTATCATGCGCATCCACTATTGAGAATTCTAAAAAATAGTATCCATTTTAAGTATTTTTCCGAGTCGTATAACTTGACTGACCCGCTGATAGAGTTATATCCGAATAATAGTTTGAATAAAAGTTTGCTGTTAGTTTCAGAACCAATCCATATTCTTGCGAATAAAGATACTAGAGTTATAAATGCTCCTCTTTTCTCCGCACGTTCTTACTTTCCCCGTACGGAAGTTAATATTTAACGCTTTTCACACCCGTAATGAAAATTCCGTCGTACGACTCCCAAGACCAATTAAATTATGAAGTCTGCCAATATTTTACTGTAACAAAAACACTCTTGAAAGTCGATTAACCGAGTGAAATAAACTGAATATGTTAGTATTAATATCCTTTATGGAATTATAACGAACACTTATCAGAATATTTAGGTAGTTATCAGGTACGTTATTTACTTTAGCTTTTCAAAATTCCTGATTAATTTCCACTTATTTGTTAAGAAAGACAACTCTTAAAATAATTTTCCCTATCCAAACATATAGAGATGGTTTAGTGTGGCAGTTATTTGCTACCTTTACATCAGAATCCTGAACCAATTTCTAAGTAAAATTAATAGGACGAAATGGCAAACAGGGTATTCCTTCAAAGGATAGGGCAAGGATTTTTAATTGTAATCAGCCAGAATCAAGTTACCCTTCCGTACATAGTTCGTGCTCGACGTGCAAAACGATAAACTTGTAGTTCAACCTAAATACGATCTTCTCCCACATTAGAGACCAATTAAAGACATCAATCACTTCATTTCATCACACCTTTAAGTGGGAAGTAGAATATAATTTTTTTTTAACTTTTCTGTACCGGAATTCGTTATCAGCTACTGGAAATCTCTTCAAACTGCACTTACATATATTCTGACATTTTATAAACGAGATTCACAAGACTATAATTGTGATGTGTATCACTCGACCAAGTTGAGAATGATGTTTACATAATTTTTCTTTTTTGTTTCACTTTTGATCGTTTTGGCGATATGAAAAATCTATGCCTCTCTGCTTCACATCCTTCTCTTTGAATTTTCCGAATTGTGTTTTCACTAAACTTTAAGCTTGCTAGTGCATTTTTGATTGTGCTTCCAAGAGATATTTTATATCATTATATGCAAGGCATCTTGCCTCCCCGCAAAGAGTCACACATCGGCAAGAACTCATATTTTTCAAAGCTCCACCTATAAACAACTCGCTTCATGCTCCTCGCAACTTTTGTTAATGAAACTAACTGCACAGATCCATGTTTAAACTGTTAGTTCCACGACGCGCCGCAATCGCCTCCTTTATTCTTCGCTTGGTCAAGCTATAACACCAAGAATTTGTAACGTAAAAGAGCTTTAATGACTACGTCTGAAAATTAACATATAGAATTTCTTAAAGGAGCTGAAGTAGAGTTAAACGATTAGCAATTTTTTCCTCCTAAAACATTCCATCACGAGCCCCCTGGTTTATTATGCGTGGCATATCCCGTGACGGACAAGTGTCACGCGATCCCGTGTACGGCATGATTCTGGAAGCCCGGGCGATCGCCACGCATCTCGTGCGAAAGGGGGCGGTCGTTAATCACGGGCTCGACCAGGGCGGCGCGGAGTGGCGACAAGGGCGTGGCGGGGAGAGGTCGACGGGGGCGACCGAGGGCCGGAGGCGGAGGGCCGGAAGGGCGAGCTTAGGTCCGCGGGCCGGGTCCCCCGCCCCCCGCGCGCGCCGTCGTCGGCCCGTCGCGTCGTGTCGCGTCGCACGGTCGGCGCGGGGCGGCGCGTGCAGGCTGCGACATGGGCGGCCCCGTCCGGCGCGCCGGTGAATGCGCCCGTCTTACGTAGTAATGCCGGCGCCTCCGACGCCGGCGCCGCCGCTGTCGCGCCGTGGATTTCAGCACTGGACGGACGCGCGCGTCCTCAGCCTCCGCACGCGGGGACAGGGGATCCAGCTGTCCTCCGTGAGGATGATGGATTTCTGCGCGGTTGCTCTACAGAAAACCACATGTCTCATAATCATCCACTACTTACAGCGTCTCATATGTAAATTCTCTGCATGGGGATTAGACATGTATTGCATGTCATGTAATACGAGAAGTGTCACAGTACAAAAAATTGGAGACACGAGGTAGTTAAATTATACTTGATGTTAGTATAATTTGAAATGTAAATATAATCTCATTACTGCTTATGGTTTACTATTATTTTATAGAAGTAAGAATAAAGACGTGAACTAATAGTGCTACAACAGCTCATATTTCCTCATTTTATTTGTAACTGTATTAAGTGACATACGAACGATTACAATTTATCTCACATTTTCCTGCAAAAATGTTTTGACATGTCCGAACTCTCTATTTGGGATCAACAACTTATCAAACAATTTCTCAAATGATGCTTAGCAAAAACACTCTATGACATGAAACCAACATAGCATTTGGCGTGTCATTGTTAAACATCTATAAACTTTCAAAATCGTTTGCAAATTTCCTCAAAATCGTGTATGCTTTTTAGAGACTAAGTTATTACAATATTGCGACGTGTATTCTAGTAATTCCTTAGAAATCTCAGAAAAAAGTATTTAGCAAACAAAGCGTAGGAGTTTCGAATTTACAATTCTCAAAATTTCAAACGTTTATTAAAAACGAGATTCGAATCCATTTTATGTGCGCATACTGTTGAATCAAATCACAAAAATAATGTGGTGCCGATAATCAGAAATTTGTATTTAGGAATTGTTGGAAAATAGTCACGATTTTATTGAAAATTATACCAAACTACTTATACTTCATTTATTGTAAATGAAAAAATAACTAATAATGACGATGTTAGAAGATTTTAATGAAATTCGAGCTGCTGAAAATATAGGCAATTTCTATTTTAGACAAAACTTTAAAACAAAATGGAGCAGCTTTTCTTAAAATTAAAAAGAGAAAAAATAAAGGTACGGGCTTTATAAGTACCTCCCAAAATTTGAAATATTCCTTTCAAATTCTACGCGCTACTACTCGCGAATTCGGTCAGATAAAACGAGGAATTTCCATTTCAGGGAAAAAGATTTCCGTTACCGAATACAGATTTCTCGACATAGATTTTTTGCAGCGTACATAACTTTGTGCGTACTTTATGAAAGCAATAATACCAAAGAAATGTATTATTAATACGAATAACAAAAATACTGCGTATTAACTTAATTAAAAAATAGAACACCTGTATCCCCTTTGAGTTTCAAAAACTTAATTGTATCTTAATCAGATATTCTAACTTCAAACGACGGATTGGTTTGCCTTAATTCTCTCCTTCTGAACCGTGAAATAGTTTTTTTATTCTAAACAATATAGAAATCAAATCTTGTCTACATTTCTTTATTTCGAATTACGTGTCAATCGAGCAGCGACACGTGTCCTCGTAGTCTTCGCCCTTTGCTCCAGCGTTCAACAGGATGTGGTCTGCGTGGTGCGGAAGCATCTGCGGCCGCTTGCGCCACCGGGGCGCCCCGCCACGCGCGTCACCGCCGCCGCTTGCGCCAGCGCCTGTTTGCCCCGCGCCCCGTCATCTGGGAGGGCAGGTGACTCCTTGGCACTCCTCCAAGCATAGCACCGGGGGAGGTGGCTCAGAGCATCAACTGATGTCTCTGCAATGCCTCTGACCGGGAGGTTCTGGGTTTGAGTCCCGACGGTGCAGTGGTAGGATTTTCGACGCTAGCTTGTCAGCTGCGTCGAATTCAGTCGCTCTCCGGGGGAGCACTGTAGCGGCCGGCTGCTCTGATCAATAGTTTTCCGTGGTTTCTCCGATTAACACCATGCGATAGCCGGAGCAGTACCCTGATGAACGGGCTACGGACCGCGCGCGATCTTTCCTTCCCGTTCCTTGTCCTATCCTCACCACATATTATCCCGTTCCTTGTCCTATCGTCACACTTATACTTACATGCACTGCACTACCACTCATGCCGGGAGACCGATTGGGAGCAGAGAGCTAGTCCCGACTCTAAGCGTGCCCTGTGGAAGATACCTGGTTGTGAAAACCCCACTAGCTGACGGTGAGTCGGCGCCGGATCTCGCCATCCAGATGGGGAAAGATCACCGCCACTTCCTGAGCAAAAAATATGCTTTACACTTACTGGACCAATGACCTTAGCCGTTGACGCGCCCAGAATTACTAGTAATAAACCAATCCAAGCAAAGAGGATTTCTATCTTCTGGACCTTTCTTTCAAGAGAGTATTGCTTGCTTCTGTTTAAGTGCGTTGTACAATACAAAACAAGGTGTGGACATGACAAAGTCACCATCACGGGCGGGGAAGAGTATCAAGTATGTTGATTCAACTTATTTTCCATGATTTTTTTTAAAAATTAAGAGGCAAAATATACCTTTTTTTTACTGTGTACTATTTTATATTTTCGTACTAGATTATAGATACAATTGGTCAATAGTTTTTGTTTTTAAATTTTTAGAAGATTCAAAATTCTTGTTAATGGCTAATAATGCCAGTACTTTGCTAACGTATCTGTGCTAATAAAACAACATTTGTAAACTCCTTTCGTGGTTGATTCGGGCGGCGATATTTTCTCGTGAGATTCCAGTGGCGACTCCGTAACCTATTAACCTGTCATAACCTAACATGATATTTGTTAACAAATATTTTGAGTTTTCTGATACAATTGGAATAAAATAAAATCAAACGTTACACACGACGACAATAGTATTTTATTATACAAGTAATGTAAGTGAGCTTTTGATTGTCAGCCTTGAAAATAAATCAACAAATCGGTCGAAGAGTAGATTCACAAGCCAAGCGGTTTAAATATCTAGCAGGATATTTTAGATGTAGGGAGGTTGGCCGTATTTAGAGGGTATTGCAGATTACTTGTTTATGTATTAGTGAAAGGTTGTTCGAAGTGAATGGAAATCAAAATATAAACTTTCATTATGAAATAGGAAAGAAACTTCAGCTAGCGCAAGAGAGGCTCCATATAAATATTTGAAAATACTATAAAGCTCGTAGTTCGAATATTGAAAGAAGAGAAAAAAATGAGATCGGCGGATGCTTGATGAGTACATACAGCAATTTGAGGTTAGATGAAATAATTATTTTTAACAGAAAATTTAGATAACTGTAGATATAGTAGACAATTGAAATTCTTAAACATATTTAATTTTTTACAGTACATTTGCACGATGCCTTTCATTTCATTGCCTTTACTACTAGAAGTAGCGTGAATAAATAATGTTCTAACCTACTTTACGGGATTATGTTATTTGTTTCGTAAAAACGATACATTTATTCAACGATTTCTGAAATCTAAACACGAATAATTATTTTCCTCGTTTTAACTCACACTCACATTTAACCGCCAAGCAAATGAAGCCGTCTCTAAGCTCTCGTTAATGAGAAGCTAAACGAGTGTTTATTATTCAAAAATAAACAAATTAATCTTTCGGTTTAATAATAAACTACTACATTTTGCCCAACGCATTCAGAGACATTAAATCTGACAGTTATGAGTGCAGGAAACCTGTGTATTTATAATGTGACATTAGGTTATAGATCACATGCGTTATTGACATTTATCAAATTATATTAGAGGATCGTGATTGCTAAAGTGCATCAACACAACATTTATAACAATTCAAATCTCAAAAGCATACTCTATCCATTTGGGGAATGCTTCTTTTGTGGAGTCAGAAGGCAGTACAAGTTGAAGGAAATTCCTCAGGCTGTACACTTTTTTGCAAAAGAATAGGTAGGTGGCGAAGACTTTAAGCGCTAGTTGCTGCAAAGGGAGAGGGGGTGTCGGGTATCTGAAAGTCCCTCCTTTATGATCCCTCTCACGCTGCGTTTGAGGAAACCTCTTGAGTCTAATAAACGAGTTTGCCGACTGCTCTTTTGTGGCCAACCACCCAAGAGCAAAAGTTACATTAAAAATTTCCCTGAAAGTTAAAGCGATACAGTTGATAGAAATTCAAATATCAAAGAAATACATTTATTTCTAGTTCAAGGACAGTATAAAAAACGTGAACGAATATTGTTAAATTTTCTTCGCGGCAGCAATAATTGACTTTGAATTGTATATTTCTTTCCCAATGTTTTTCGAGTTGAGAAAAACTATGAAATCATCTCCCTGCCTTAAAAATAACCATGAAGAATGTACCATATTTTACTTTATCATAATAACGGACGTTATATATAATACGTTATCATAATTCATTGAAATTTCCATTCTCCGTTTCTAGAATCAATGTTAGTTGTATTTAAGTATATATAACGTAATTAATGTATTCTTGCATATCCTAGTCACGGCAGCACATTGATTTTATACCTGACTTGTGTATTGATAAACTGTATACTGTTTTCTGGATTAGTGTGGTTTGTATCGCAATAAAAATTTCAGTATAAATATCTATATATTTAAAAAAATAAGGTATTCTGCCATGGCTTCGTTTAGAGCTTCTACTGAACCGATTGTTTTATTTTTCCTTTTAAATGAAAGAATATGATCCCTAGATGTGTTATCAGATATTGTTTGTGTTGATTCATCGACATTTACGGTGTAAATTAATTAATTAAATCATTCTTTTATAGTACGCTTATCAATAGTCAATTGTTTTCTTTCAAAGGGTGGCAGTTTCAAAATCGATATACATAAGTCCATAGATGTGTGTCCATGCCATATTTTACTTTATCATAATAACATTGTGGTGTTGACATATGTATTTGCCTGCTGTGTATTTTGTAGAGAACATTAGTGGGTTTTGCTCGGTTGTACTGAAGTAGTGAAGTTGTTTACAGGTTATGTCGAATTCCGAATCGTTGTCCACGCGCCCCAAAAGACGCAAACGTACATTAACTGGGCGCAGGGAAAGAGAAAGTCAGCGTAGGTGTCGTGATAGTGAGGTCATTTCGTTTTCTATTGGGTCATTGTCTATGAAATGTCAGTTTTGTTCTGCTTTGTACTTTCCATGTGAGAGAAATTCTGCAAACGATTTACTGTGTGTTGCTTAAATGTGAAAATAAGTACACCTTCGAGCAATATGCCAAAAGAAATCAAACAGTTGTTTATAGGAGATGATGACACATCAAAAAATATTAAAAATAATATCCTTCAGTATAATAGTGCTATATCTTTTGTGCCGATATTGCATTGCCACCTGCTCATGGGCCATACATGTTCAACATTTTGGGAACTCCTCACCACAGAATATCTCTCAAGAATATCACCCTCAAGATCCAAACAATGCAATATATTGTGAACATTAGTCTGGGTACAGTATTTTACATTTATCTCAGACCTCACCGTCAAATTTTGACGGGAACTCACTAGTTTAAGTTTATTTCTCTATATTTTGACTCAGCGATGAACGATAATCTACTAATCGCGTTATCATGAAGCGAATTAATCGGAAATAGTTGCAAACTGCATTCTTTGTACGAATGTCCTTATAACAAATTGTGTTTCTATCTTTTAATGTTTTTTTGTCAAGTACTGTTTTCATCCGTAGATCCCAACATTCAAGAGACGTTATTTTGTCAAGCGGAAACATATCAAGAGACGCGGCAACATGCACATTTCGAGCAAACGAGTGAATTGGAATTTTTTTCTAATTGCATTCTTTGTACGAGTACATTTACAAAGAATCCTATATCTATATACTATTTTTTTTTTGTACCAGTAGTATCTTCGACAGCATCTGTCTCGTACGTTGTAGCAAGTTCCAAGAGATATTATTTTCTCGTGCGGCGCCGTCGCGGACGGAACCCTGCCGCCACCGGTTTTCTGGGGCCACAGCCTTCCAGGAAAAATGTCCAGAAATAGACGCGGCGGACTGACGCGCCCGTCACCACGTGCTCGGAGAGGGATGGGGTTGCAGGCGAAAAGGGTGGAAGGGCCGACGCGACGCATTTGGACCCAGAGTCAGAAAGTGGCATGAACAATGAGGGCTCAGGAGTGTTCAAGCCAAGTCGTTCATCAGATTCGACAATAAATGTGTCGACACATATATGTAATATTGTCAAAGTGTATCAGTTATGGGGTTCGATCAATATTGTTGAAAACTTAATGGAATATCCAAAGATGGTGGTGCAATGGGGCACGAAGAACTTGAAATGGAAACTGCCGGGATTTTCCGTAATGTGTGTCTTATTCGAACTGCATTCTACAATAGGAAGTAGGCGAGCTCGGACAGTCAGAGCTCTGGAAAATAGATGCTTAGTGGTCTTCCGTTCGATACAATAAACGTGTCGTCACATTTTTATAATAATGTGGAAGTATGTTTCTCATAGATTATGAACAACATTGATGAAAACATAAATCAGAACTGATGTCAGCGGTACAACGGGATATGAAGAACTTTGTGAAAATTGTCTGGATATTCCGTGTGACGTGCAACTGATTCGAACTGCAGCCTGTAATACAGATACACAAGTAGGCGAATTTGAACAATGACACCTCATGAAAGTACAAGTCTAAAGTCGTCCGTAGATACAATAAAGGTGTTCACGCATTTGTAATATTGCCGGACAATGCCACTCACAGTCTTTGACCTATATTGATGAAAATGTAATTGAATACCAAATATGGATGAATAACGGAATAAAAAAATCGTTGTGAATATTACCGGATGTACTGTGATTCGGACAGTCGGCTCTAATACATAGATGAAAGATGGATGGATTAGTTGATGGATATAAAGTTGGCGATGGCGCTAGAACAAGGGACCGAGTGGCGACGGAGGGTCATTTGACGACTTTCGATCTAAGAAGATGTGACCGTCGCAGCAGTAGAGGCGGTGGTGGTGCCGGGAGGGGGAGGGAGGCGTGCGGAGGGGGAGGGGAGAGGCGTGCGCGAGGGATGCACATAACGGGCCGCTGGGAGGGTCCCGCGGGAGTGGCACGTCGCGACATCCCGGAGGACAATGACCACCGCCCACTGCCCCCGCGACGCGACCGTCGCGCGGTTCGTTCACCTCCAGGGCCGGGCACGCCCGCTACTTTCTGTCCTTGTCCAAGCCCTACCAAAACAGTAGCGATGTCAATGCCCTCTTTTCCTGTCACGCTCACCACTTTTCTACTGCAGTATTTGAACAAAGAATACTCGTTTTACAAACTAAACCTCAGTGTATCTCCATCAAAAACAACTAGCAAATTCATGTTGTTGTTTTCAGTAAACACTCCGAAGCCTTCAAGATCTAGCACACTGTCTCAAAATTTGCGGCGAGATAAATTCAAAAGGATAAAGCATTTTATGTTACGTGCATTTGAAGATCAATTAGTTGCGCTAGGCTATTCCAGATAAACGCATTTTGCAACGCTTGTATCACTTTTTCGATATTTCAATTCTAGCAATTGCGCTGCAGTGAAATGTACATATTAACTCTTAAGAGGTCTTATTTTTTAAATTTTCATACCACACGACTTTTGAAAGCGCGTATAAAACCTTTATAGGAATAGTTAGCCTGGTTCTGCAGTATGAGTGGATATCAATTCAAAAAAAACTGGATATTTGATGTTATGTTTAGTGGTTAGGCGGAAGAGCAGGTCCTATGGCCTGAGCCTCGCCATTAATAAAGACATTATTATTATTATTATTATTATTATTATTATTATTATTATTATTATTATTATTATTATTATTATTATTATTATACTCGTACAACGCATAAATACATTTTTTTGGTTGATGACAATCCCTCCAATATTTGTTACGTAACTTTTGTTGCCAGGACGAGGCACTGAGATATATGCAGCATTCAGCAAGGCTCGACATAGACATAAACTTTGACATTTTCTTTTGCGGATAAAAAAAGTTACGGAGAATATGTCAAAATTCTGATCTAATATTCTATGCAGTTTGAAAAATAAATTTAGAAAAGTGGGGTTGTTCCTATATGTTTTCATCAGGATATAATAATACTTTTTGACATAATTTGAATTTGACATAATTCAAACACAGAAGTTGCAACTCATTTTTCGAGTATCACTCTAACAATGGTATTCTGAACTGGTTTCAAGAACGTATATACTTTTTTTTAATATTTGCAGTTGCAGTACAGAAAGATTAGAAAGACTATTCAAAACAGTTAAATTGCCAAAATGAGTAATGAAATAAAATCACTTGCTAAAAAGCAGTGCATTGTTCACTCCCCTCTTGATTGTCCCATCAATGAAACTAAATATTAATTGTTTTTTATTAATGCCGTACCGTAAAATCCCTATCCGTATATTAATTTATTTATCGTATCGAATCATACCATATGTTAGTTTAATTACAAAGTGTATCAGTACAACTTCTGAAAAAATACGTGCAGAGATCGAGGTAATTATAATACTATCATTTATGTTGAATTTTTGTGCTGAATTAAACGTGTATGACAAAACTATGCCTTATAATTGTCTTCAAAATGGGTGCATTTGCACACGAATGGGCACGGAAACCCATGTTCTGCAAGTGCGGGACAACGCAGGCTCTCACCAGAAGGGGCTACGCGGTAGATGGGGTCAAGGACCGCTTTGTATTCAACTTTGAGTGACGGGCAGTCCCGCCTCCTTTTCGTGGAACGAAAAGAGCAGCTTTGTGGTCAGTTCTAACTAAAGGCTATGACCTGGCGATGCCACCACGTTACGTTCCTTCGGTAGCGAAAAGACAAAATGTGACAGCCCTACACAATATCGCTCCAAGGTACCACAGCCATAAATGGAAATCTATTACACATTATTTTAATAATTTACGTTCTGTGAATATTGCAATTGTTAGGAATAAAAAGTTGAAAGAACATTCGCAATGCCAATTATATTTTCTTAACGATAACTATTTAAAAAAATCCATTCCCACAAAACTGAAGTAATGGAAATGCTTGGAAAATACGTGTTTCTGTTTGTTTTCGAGTTTCACATCTTATTGGATGGATTATTTTACAAAAACGGTATTATTTGTAAATAAATGAAGTTTGTATATTCTATTTGGATTACATTACCTTGAATTACGTTTAAGTGACATTACATTGGCTTACGTTTCTATTGCATGAATCAGCTCACGTACAATAATAAGCGCCCAAGAAGAAATTCGGGAATCGAGGTAAAGTGTCGTTCCCATTGAATCGGCGAATGAAACTAATGAAAACAATCGATCAAAAATTATATATTGGCGATTTCAACTCGAATATTATGAATACAAATTTTAAAAAATAGACCTTTCTCCTGGGAAAATAGACAAAATAATTCATTTAGGTTCACGTTTTCATTCTCATTGACTCTTGAAGGGACTTAACGCAACCCAGTCGATTGCACAGCAGATAGAACGACTTCTCGCCAGTTTTTACGAGAAGATACGAGAGCAGCAACGTTGAAAAGTCGGAGGGCTCAGCGGAAAAGCGCCGTTCCCTTTCGGGCGAAGGTGGCGGCGCGGCGGTGCAGGCAGCTGCGGCCTCCCGCAGGCGTCGACCCAGGCCCGCACGGCAGCGCCGGCCGCATCAGAAATCCGTCATATTTCATTCGGCGAGGGGCGCAACCCGGCTGCGGCGTCGGAGCCCCCTCCCGCTAAAGTATTCCTTCCGCCGCCCTGTCCTCGGCTGTTTAGACTTTTGTTTTATTCATAAACCCCGCGCGGCGCCCCAATAGTCGCCCCCTCCCGCATCGATCGAGGAACTGCGCCGCCCCGCCCCCGCGGCCCCCTCGCCATTCAATACGCTCTAGGGGAGGGAGGGGCACCAAAATAGCTCTCTTCCTGGCTGCGGGCTCGACGGCACGGCCGCCCGCTCCGCCCGCGCTGCGCAGTCCCCTGCGCCGGAGGGGCGAGGGGCAGGCGAGTTTCCTTGGGCAAAAAGGGCGGGGAAGGACTAATCTACATAGTCATATTCTGGGAATAAAAAGCGGTGACTGAAGGGAAAAAAATAGGTTTCCAAAACAGGGCTATTTTTCTCCCCGGCCTGACTTTTCAAGTGGGATATGCGGCAGCACCCTCCGCCGGAGGTCGGAGGTCAGGGAGGGGGAGGGGAGGGTGGCCCGCGCTTCGATCCGCTCCGCTCCCCGCCCCGCCCCCGCCGCCACCTGAGGAGGAGGTGGCGTATGCGGCGGGCGCGGCGCCACGTCGGTCGCCAGTGCGACGCTCTCCACCACCGTATTGTGCGACTCGCAAAAACGCTTTTGACGATTCCGTGTTGCGTGAGGAACTGTCGTGTGGAAACAATCGTTAGACCATTTTAGTAACATTATCTAAATCGTGTTCATATTTAATCCAATTCCTTCTTATCATGACGAGACAAAATATATTCGTCGACTCCAACTTTTCAATGGCAAATTGCGTGCTCTGAAATTTCGTTTATTATGTCTGTGCAATTGTTTTCAACTCATGGACGCATTCACATTACAGAATATAGCAATTCCTTTCAGTCAACTCCTTTGTAAAATTTGCATATTTTGTAATATTGAAAGATACAAAACGTGCTCCGAAAACAATTAATTTCACTTGAACTTATATATGAATAGTTTTTTCATCTAAGAGATTTGAAAAACTACTTCGTAATAGTGTTAAAACTAAAGATCACTTTGCAACTATATCATTTTGCATCAGCATGTGCCTAGAAGAAATAGGTGGCAATCTAGCTTACTTTCCATTTTTAAAACGAGCAAGTTTGCTTGAGTTTGTAAAATATTTACTCTGGAATTCATTTAGACATGTTTCGTCATTGATCACAAAAGAGAATTCGTAGTGTTCGTCCGAACAAGCACATTTGTCATTTGGGAGAATACAAAATAGCCGACAGCACCTTTACGAAGTATAATTTACCACGCATGATTTCCGAATCAAGCGCAAAAGCCCTTCCTTAACAAAACACACCTGCAATTTCCCCAGCCCCCGAGTGCGTGTGATGGCTCACCTACCCCGCCATTTGCTTGTCGCCAGCTCCCGCCGCGCGCCAAAGAGCGGGCGCCCGCGCGGCGAGACGCCGGCGGGAGGGGGCGGGGAGGGGGCGCGGACAGCGCGTGGGAGCGTGCAGGTGCTCGGGGCATTACGCCCCCCCCCCAGGGGTCAGCGGCGCCCTCCCCCGCCCCACCCCGCCCCCTCGGCTCGCGCCCGGTCAAACGCCGCGGCCGGGGGATAATGACGCCCGTAAATAAGAGAAATGACGCTCGCCTGCGGTTGCCGCACCGCGCTCCGCTCGGTGGCTAGGTCTTGCGAGCGGGCCGTCTGTAATGAGGGCTTACGTAGCGAGTGGGCCCACGCACTTATCGCTGCGCCGTTGACGTCACTGACTCCAACGGTACTACCCCAGAATTTTTCCGGAATGGTGCTTATCTCCCAACACAGGAGGATGAAGTAGAAAATGAAAATGAAATGCCTTTATTCAAAATAACAATTCTTACGGTTTTCTAAGGCAATATGCGGCCTTTGTCTTGGAATTGTTCGATCGATTTGTTCAGGTTCTGCGAGCAAGTTCTTGATCTCGTTTTTCAAGTTAAATCGAACTTTCACTATAAATCAAACCTTTGTAAATCCGAGGTAAACAATTTAATGTTATTAATCAGTACATTTTATGCATACTAATTCAAAGATGTCGGTTATGATACACGTAAATACTTCTCATAAGTGTCTCATCACACGTCACAAATTTCGCAATGTTTTCGATTTCTGTCACGCTTCCAGAAATTTGTAAAACTTAATAATTACTAAACAATATTATTTGAATTTCTACATTCCAATCGCGCCTTAATTTACGAGTATTGTCCTTTGGAAAACATTGATATGTAATACCGCATTTCCGGGAAATATTCTGGAGATGTGGGAGAGCGTGTGGACGTTTTAAAAGGACTTCTGGGTGCCGAGATTGACGGACGTCATGCGCTATAGCGTGACGTCCGTATCACTTTGCGTGTTGTCAACGAATCGTGACGTTCTTCTGAAAAATAAGAAAACTTATCCTGAAGTTTCAGATCTGAAGCACTCACCAAGCTAAGATTTGGACTGAACCTTTAAATTAAACATACATTAATGTCAGAACATCTTTATAAGCAGTTGTCAACTTATTTTATCGAAAGACGATTGTTATCAAACTACATTTTCCTAGCATTGATTTTTTGTGTGCACTCGATAAAAGCGTGTTTGTTTTCAAGCTTTTTCGTTGAAACAAGCCTATAATGTTTTCCAATAACTAATTACTATAATTCATTTATTAAGAGGGATAACATATGAATCTTGCGAACGATATTTTTTGATATTCAATCGTATTTTAGAGAGTAATTGGTGTTAAGATTTAAAATTTTTAACACAATAATAATTGAATTAATAAATACCTAAAGTACCAGTATAACGTTTTCCTTTCGTACACCGGGAAGTATCAAGTTCAAAAGCACTCAAAACCAGGTAGAATTTCTACAAACGCCCATAATTCTGAGAAGCGGTCTCTATTGGTTCTTCCTCTCTGCTACCTTCAAGTTATCGGGCCATGCTGCAAACTTTTCCACGAACGGTTGTAAGAACTCCTTTTAACGTTTCGAGCCCATCCTT
The DNA here is from genome assembly GCA_011170035.1 of Teleogryllus occipitalis. NCBI lineage: Eukaryota > Metazoa > Arthropoda > Insecta > Orthoptera > Gryllidae > Teleogryllus > Teleogryllus occipitalis. Next base: position 554,026 of record BLKR01000115.1, on the reverse strand, counting down.
CTGAGAAGTTTCAAAGAGAGCACTGGGGCCTGCACGTAGCCGCGTCGTGTGGGCCGACGGAGTCGGCGGGGCCACGCCGGTTGCAGGCCGCGCTAAGCCCCGTGCTGAGGGCCGGATTAGCGGCGCACCGCGGAATCAATTAGTGCGCGCCAGTGACTCAGCGGGGAGCCACGCCGCCACGAGGGCAGCAACCCCTTCGCGGCGCCCCCGCCCCAATTAGACCCCGGCGGCGAAGGCTCCCCCTGCCACTCTGCTCAGTATCACACACTTCGCGTGGAGGATTGCGGTGGGCTCAAAGTAAAAGTCACTAATAACGCACCGATTGATTGATTCATGTTTCCGGGCTCGTCAACATATCTGGTCATTAGTCCCGTTAGTGTAGTGCATGTTTTTTCTCTCTGGAGATTGCGGGGATCTTCCCCCGCTGGATGGTGAGATCCGGCGCCGACGTACCGTCGGCTACTGGGGTTTCCCCCTAACCAGGACTCTCCCACCAGCGAGGCACCGCCCCAGCCGGGACAAGCTCTAAGCTCCCGACCGGTCTCCCGGGATATGTGGTAGTGTAGTGCATGTTAGTGTAAGTGTGTGTGTAAGGGGAGAGGATAAGACAAGGAATGGGAAGGACAGATCGCGCGCGGTCCGTCGCCCGTTTGATAGGGTACTGCTCCGGCATTCGCCTGGTGTTGATCGGAGAAACCACGGAAAAATACCGATCAGAGCAGCCGGCCGCTAGAATTCTCCTCCAGACAGCGACTGAATTCGATCTAGCTAATGTCGAAAATCCTGCCGCCGTCAGGACTCGAACCTAGGACCTCCCGGTCAGAGGCGCTGCAGTGACATTAGTTGATGCACTGACCTACCGCTCCCGGTTAACGCTCCGACCTTCAGATCATTCAAGAGATATAAAAGATGAAAACGACGTATATTTTCCATTCACAAGTACAACATGAGGTAGAATGAGGTTAAAATGTACCACGAACGGTTGTAAGCCTCCACCGAGGCCTGAACGGTAGCCGCGTCGTGTGGGCCGGTGGAATCGGAATGAAGTACAACATGAGGTTCTCATCGCATATCATCCCCCGGCTGCGATAACTAAGTGACATCGCCATTGCCTCTGAAACATAGTTGGCCGGAATGTCTAGACGGTGGCAGATTTTTGACACTAGATAACTGAGCATTCAGCAACTAAACACAATTCTAATGGCCGACTGTTTTGCTCAATAGTTTTTCGTGGATTCTCCGGTCGATTCCCGGCGAATGCCGGAGTAGTAACTTAACAAATAAATAAACGGCTCCGCTCGGGATACAACCTGCAAAATTATACTTTTTTTGATGTGTCATTTTTCTTGTGCACCGATGAAGCAGGCTAAGAGCATTGCACGAGATGAAAATACAAATAAAAATCTCTGGCTATGCTCCGTTACCACAAGAACTGAACCACACTTTTTTTGCCTTAGACTTTCATTCAGTCATTCATGTATACGACCACCATCGTGGTCACAACCAGCTTCTTCATTGCCTTGGTCTTGCCGTCTCCGTCACCACCTACCACACCGCAGCCACCCCCGGCGCACGGCACGCGCCCTGATTAGCCGCCCCGCCCCCTCCGCCCACGCAACCCTCTTACCCCCGAGCAATAACGCACCGCATTCCGGCGCGCCCCTCCTCCGCCTCCGACTGCCCCTGTGAACGCTCGGGCGCCGCCGTTGCACAAGCGGAGAAACAGTGAGGGTGCACTTCGCCAGGGTGGAGTTATTACGGGGAGATTTTGTACGCTTTCGAGGTGTTTTAAGGGAGTGCCACCCATAAGTATAAATTGTACTGTACTTGTAAAGAAAGTATGGGCTACGGGCGTAAAAAGAAAATACATTAGTAATTTACACCCTTATAATATTTTAAGAGAGTTTCCGAAAGCACCCTTCAATAAATGTTATTCGATATAATTTTGCATTTAAAAAATGTCGGTTGCAGGGGATGCATTTTCTCATTGTGTGATTTCTATTTGCAGATTATTCGCAAAGCATGCCAATTGGATACGGCATGTCCTCTGATCCCCACTCTCCTCAATCACAAGCACATCACATTCAGCAGCAGCAGCAGTCGCAACAACAGCAACAACGTCAACAGGTACGGCTTACATCGCATCATTAAATGCTGAAAATTGAAGGGATAAATAGTAGTCAACTCATTGAATGTTTTTGGAGTATTTCTTTGGGACAGATGGAAAATATATGCTTTGCAAAATACATTAATTAAATCTCGACATCGATATTTTCAAAAGTAATAGTATTGCAAATGTAATTGATGAAACCGAGAAACATTTCTTATTCACATTTCAAAATATATTGAAACTTCGTGAAAGTCTACGAGAGAGGGGGAAGGAATGACGTATGTTTCCTCAAAGAATTAACTTTATTTACGATCTTACAAATGTTTCTTTGAATGTGTATTTTTTGTTTGTAAAGACGTTCACACATCAACAAGTGAGAGTTAGAGAAACTGAAATTAATTGTGATATACTCTTCTGTTAAAATAATATAATTAAAGAAAAACATTCAGATTAAATTTTGGTCAGTGGAATACTTTAATTCATTTTCTGAAATTGATCTGTATTTGTTTTCCTAGCTTATCTTTCCTAACAATGTTACGAGTGTCATATTCCTACTCATTGAACATAACAAAGCCAGTTCACGTGTGTTGAGTAAAATCATTCCGTGGATCGCGTTGAGAAAAATCGTTCCGTGGATCGCGTTGATAGCCGTACCTTTCAAATGACACGAACGCTGTTTGCGCAGGCTGTTGCTGCGGCGCAGACCCAGGCGCAAGCCCAGGCCCAGGCGCAGGCCCAGGCGCAAGCCCAGGCGCAGCCGCCGCGTCGCGCGCCGGTGGGCGGGCGGACGGCGGGCGGCAAGCGCGCGCGCACCGCCTACACCTCGGGGCAGCTGGTGGAGCTGGAGAAGGAGTTCCTCTACAACCGCTACCTCTGCCGCCCCCGACGCATCGAGATGGCGGCGCAGCTCGCGCTCTCCGAGCGACAGATCAAGATCTGGTATGCAACCACCATTGTTGCAGTCATAACATGACGTTCTAACTCTAGTCTCCAGAGTATCTATATTGCTATTTTCGAATGGGGCAGATATTGGAAGAAAACTGTGTGAGAGGTCTATCGTTTCGTTAGGTACCCAGGAACATGGGAAAAATCCAAAAGCCATGAAACGGTTTAGATTTAAATTTAGAAATGTAAATATTTGATTGGATTATTCTATTATCATACTGCGCGTACCGACTGAAGTTTGATTCTCAGTGCGTCACTGCTTACGACAGCTGACGTCATGCGACAGCAATGCTTCAAGAAAGAGGGCGCCTCCATTATATATTTGCCACTAGTTTAAGAAACCCTTTATTACATGAGCATTTGTTCCAATAATCTAATAGTTAGTTGGCCTACATGGTGTTGGCCGGGTTTTGCGTAATGACACTAACACACTTAATTTGGTATGAATGCACACCATATTCTACGAAGTGAATAGAAAACACCAGAATAGAAAAGATCAATTCGACCTCTAGTGTCAAAACTCTTCGACGAGAAAAAAAGTTTTGAAAATATCCTCTCGGACTCAGGAGGCTTGACTGTCTCTGGGATGTGCAAAATCGTAGCTGGTTTGTCAATATAACGAACCGCTGTAGCGTGAGATAGCTCAGCGCTTAGGTCAGTATCCCGGATTTCGGTCCACATACAAAGTTGAGAGTCCCTTCTCCCCTCCCTTCGTAACCAGACCGCTCAGTGCTACGACATCAAGATATCAGAGAGTATGAAAAATTAACCATGCGCTGGGTATGAAATTTAATTACCTTGACTAAATAACAATGCCTTGCTAGTTGTGGGAATTGTTTTCTTTTGTGGATTGTAGAATCGCGTTAATATTACCATTTATTGAATGTTATCAAAACTCAATATTTATTGAAATAGTTTATACCTACTCATCTATTGTTTTAAGCAAATGCTGGGGTTGATTTCTGGCAAAAAGTGACAGAACGTCGGTCCGGTATAAATACGTAACTATTTGTATTAAATTAATAATTAATTTGGGGCGTGTTTCGGGGCGTAAAATGTTATAAATCAAGCACTGAGCAAATGTTTGCTGTGATAAACTAGTTACTAGAGTAATGGAACGTATACAATCATTAATACTCTATTGTTTAGTAGCACGGGTACGTAAATAGACTATGGTTTTAATGACAATAATTCTATATTCTATATATTCAATTATCAATTCTATATTCTAATAATTCTATGACAATAATTCTCTCAAAGAAAAGCATTTTTTTTCTTTATAGCACTTAACAGACAATTGATACACTGTTATATAAAATATTATGTTTTTTCGAGACGTTGCATGCAATATATAATTTACGATGCAAACGGTGTAAAATTTTCGAAATAATAATTGTTTTCATCAATATTTACTCTCTGTTACTTCACCATTACTACTCTCTATATGAACAAAATGTATAAAAGCACATTACGATCATCCAATAATTTTTTATCACTTTTAATTCTTTTTTAGTAGTAAAAGGAAAAACGTAATAGTTCGTACTAAAAAAATTAATTAAAAATGTACAATACGCAAAAAACTAAAAAGATGAATTAACGCAGTCTCGAAAAATATGTCGAGGTGCAAATGACCGAATTAGTTGCAAATATTGAAAGGCATACTCAGCAGCCCCGAGCACCGGTGGGGAATTTATTTTCGTTTGTTCATAGTTGTTCATCCTCATTCATTCGCCTTCTTTGCGTGTGCCAGGTTCCAAAACCGCCGCATGAAGCACAAGAAGGAGAACCGCGCCAAGGCCGCCGCGGGCGTGAGCGTGGGGGCGGACGCCGCGGGCGGCCCCGCCCCGCAGGGCGCCGCCCACTTGCCGGACGCGTCGCCCCCGCCGCCCGCGGGCGCCCAGCACTTGGGCTACGGCGTGGACGGCGCCTACGCGGGCGCCATGTTCAACAACAACGCCGAGGAGTACTCGCCGTCGCCCTCGGAGGAGTACGCGCCGGGCGGCGCCGCCTGCCTCCAGTGCGACGTGCACTCGCCGCCCCCGCCCCCGCCGCCCACGCAGCCGCAGCCGCCCGCGACGCAGTACCCGCCCGTCGACGACCCAGGCACCACCCCGCCCTACTACGACCCGCAGACAGGCTACTCCTTCGCCTGCTCGCCCTACCAGACGCACCACACCTACCAGATGAGCACCCACTACAGGTGAGGAACATCGATATTCCTGTCGTCCACCACCTTTAATCATCGCCTACAGAGAGATTTTTTCAACATCGAGATGTATTGGGATTAAAAGCAGCGAAAAATACTTGCGATCATTAATACGAAATTACTTTTACGGAAATACATAAAAAAGAAATAGAGATCTGATAAATGTACTCGGCACAATGACTCGAGCAATTGTTCATACTTCATCAAGTTATTATTTTGGCGAGCTATATCAGTCTACAAGACTAATTTTCAAATGAGTTGGCAAATAAACTCCATTCTAAAGATATATTTACCAAAACTATTGTTTTTGAAACCTTGCAAATTTATTTCAAAAAATCTTCCAGAGATAAGAGAAATTCGCGAGAAATTGACGCCATTTGACGTATATAAAGCATAGAACAAATAACCAATCAAGTCCGTTATTTGTGATATCGGGCGCGGGTTGTTTAATACTTTTTGTAATACTATTGTCTTTAAAAAAATACATTTTTTTAAAGTAGGAATATCTATCACCCATCTTTAGCCCCAATTCATATTTTTTTGACGTACGTCGCAATGCAAAATCCTTACCGTGCCCGACCGATAAGAGCAAATTTTGGTTCCTCTGTTTAATTACGTTAGTTCGATATAAAAGTTTTACGAAAACGAATCAAAAGTCGCAGACGGAAGTATAATTTTGTTGGAGAGAAAGTAACTGTAGTTCAGACTTTTTCATTATAAACATGGATAAAAATGTAATGCTAATATCACTTAGAAATAATCTGAGACAAACGCTTATGTAAAAAGTATACTCTGATTTTGAAATGGAGTTATCATAAATGCTTAAAAAACAATCTTGACAAGTTGTATTTTCCCTGATATTTCAGTTACCAAGACACAGTGATGGGTCACCCCAGTCACTATCACGATGTAACTTCTGGTGGATCCTATTCGATTGTTCCGAAGACAGAAGACCTGGATTTTATCCCGCCGCTTTCTCTCAACCCTGGCTCCCCGCAGTCCCAACCGCAGCAGCAGCACCTCCATCAGCAGCCTCCGCAGCCCCTGCACCAGCAGCATCCCGAGGCGTTCGCGCCGGCCTTCGCACAGCAAGCGGAGGCGACGCACGCGCCCCTGGCGAGAGCCCCGCAGCAACAGCAGCAGACATACTTCCAGAGCGCGGCGGCCGAGCACGCGCCCCCGCCGGCGCCGCTGCCAGCGCACGGGGACACGCTCCTGTCGGAGGCTGCGCCGCCGCCCGCCCACGACGCGGTGTACTGGCCTCCGCCCTCGCAGCACGCCCCCGCGCCCGCCCCCGCCCCCGCGCCCGCCGCCGCGCACCTCGCGCGCTTCCCCGGCGCTTCGCCGCCCAGCCTCACGCAGCTGTGAATACGCGCCCCGCCCCCACCACACCGGCGCGCGGACCGCACGTTTGATTGGTTTCTCAGACTTGGTGGATAGGGGTAATTTAACTAAGTCAAAAAAGTGCTCTGTATTGAAATCGCGTATTCCCCGACTGTTTGGTAAAGGTGCCGTTTGGTTTCTGAGTGACACAAATGAAGAGTTCGCCAATAGAAGTTGTTCATACCATATTTTGCAGTAAGGATGAGATAAATCCTGCAAGTCTCCTTTTGAAAACAGTTTAGAGTAAAGTGGGATCTAAACCAAAATATTCATGTGAATTCCCAGTCAGAATATTTTAGTGAGGAAGTAGTGGTTGTCACCAGAAATTTGACTATCGATTATTTTCTCATTGTTGATATTGTTTAGAGAAAGACATTGTTGAGATTTTGTGTAAGGTAAACGAAGAGATTTTCAAATAAGGTGCTCGAGTTACTTTAGAAGTTATAATTCAATTGGTTGAAGAGTATTCTGATTTATTGCGTGGTAAGCTGCTAGCTGTGTGATGGTCTTAATGCTTGAGGAAGATTCTTTAATGCATCTAAGAAGAATCCAATATTACGTTGAAACATACGAATTATGGAATAAAAACTTCTAGGCATACAAAGTTGTGCATATTGAGGAGAATTGCAAATATTAGAGTAAGGCGAGCGGAGAATTGCAAATATTAGAGCAAACAGTAGAGTTGGGTTTTCTTCTGAAATCATTTATCTAAACGGAATAGAGAAAGTGAAATTTCTATGAAGGTACAGCAAGGAAACAATGACTTTAATGAAGGTTTTTTAATTTCGTTATTAAAGGTTTTATAAAATATCTTAAAATGTGATTCCGTCACTATTCTAATTATATTGCTATTTTGTTGATCTCAAGATATTTTAGGGTGAACAAGTGTAAGGTTTGCTTTTCTTTTAATGTTAAATTTCACTGCAGTAATGTTCTTCGCAGACTTCCATTTTTGAAAATGTAACTGTAGGATCTGTAATATTTATGATTGAAATATATTTTAACAGATATAACAGATCAGAAAACATATGTAGTTACAAAACAACATTCCTGCTTCAAATTTAAACATAATGAAATATAAACGCATCTTTTACTTCATTGTTTAAAGAAAATTATGCATAGTACAATTATAAACAAAGATTATTATTTTATTAATGGAAAGCAAAATGTATCGTAAGTAAACCCAGAATATATTTTTTTTCATATTTTCTTTAATACTGTTCACCATGGACAAAACTTACAGGGTATTAGAAACTATTTTTGTAGCTTTAGTGTTTGTTCTTAGTCAGAAGGGAAGAGATTAGTGTGTATCAATAATAATTTACAAATTTTACCTTTCAAGTGTCATAATTGTTTATGTTCAATCTTACATATTGTATTTTATTATTATTTTATATTATATAATTAAACGTCTGGTTCATCTGGACAGAAAAATATTTTTTTTTTAATTTGTAATTAACCCTTATAACTCCTCTTGCCTCAGTACATTTATCATTTTCACCTATCATCCTTAAACGAAAAACTACAATTCTAACACGATGTGGAGCATGTGAATGTACAATATTAATAAATGTTGATTTACACTCAACGAATAAAATAACAACTACAAATTGATTCTTTTGAAGAATTCGCTCTCCAAGATGCACAGTATTTAAAATGATTTCCAGCGATATAAATAATTTGAACATTTCAGTAAGTAAAAAGTATAGTTCTGCTGAACTTTCAGGTATATTAGCTCATGTATCTCCGAACCCTCAGATCAAAAGTGCCTTTTCCTTTGCAAAGTTAAAGCTGCGTTAAAAAGTATTTACTATCGACTTGGTTCTTGGAAACATAATTCATAAGCGCCAGTGCACAAGCAACGTATCTCAATTTCCCGCAACATCGTGCTCTACACTAGAGGCTCACGCATTGTTCGACCACCCCTGCGAAGCAACTACGAGCGAGCGGGCTACCCCGTGAAATTCTATTGTGCGGTATGCACACGCGCGTTTCTTTAGATAAGGGCGGCGCGAGTGGGCCCTCGCTAGCAGCCTCCTGGGCAGGCTTCATCGCCACCTTCGCCGCCCCACGGCCCTGCGTTGCATCGCGGCCGCTTTCACACGTCTTCACACTGGCGAGATCCCCTTTCCGCACCACTTCCACTGCCCCCCTCGCTCCGCTTTCACCTCACCGTCTCCCCTTCATCGCCCTCCTCCTCACCGAGCAGGCCGCTGTAGCGCCACCGCCCCTCGCCGCTCCGATCCCCCTTCGCTGTCAACTCCAGCGCTGCCGTCGCCAGCCGCCACCCACCGCCGCGTCCTCCTCCAGCGCCTCCTTCGCCAGCGCGGCCTCCGCCGCCGCGCCGCGCCGGGACATTCCGGCCTTTTTTCTGAATGCGTCACGAAGGGGGATGCTCCGAGGGCGCGCGGAGCGGGAGGGGGATTAGGGGCCGATCCCCGAGCCGGAAGCCCGCCTCGAGCGGAGGGTAAGGCCTCGCGGCGCGGCGCGGGCACCCTCTCGCCCGCCCCGCCCCGCCCCGCCCCGCCCTCCGCCGCCCCGCGCGGCTCGCGATTTCCATTCGCCAGCCATCCATCTTGTTCGGGGCCCGCCAGACAGATTTCTGACAGCCGGGCGGCAGAGCGGGGTTGGCGGTGGCGGCGGCGGTGGCGGCGGCGCGCCGGTCGGGGGCGGGAAGGGGGCGCCGAGACGAGGGCGAGGCTCGAGGGAGCGGCATGCAAATCCGGGGCGGGTGACGTCACGGAGTCAGGCGGCGGCGGAAACCGGCGACGGTGGAGGCGGCGGGCAGTGGCGGCAGAGTGGCAAAGGGCTGCGGCGAGCGGGGTGGGGGGTGGGGGGCTGGAGACGAGGCGGATGTGGGGGCGGCAGCGCGGACCGTGGAGCCGCTTGCGAAGCGGGCGCTGGGGTTGGAGACGACGTCAAGAGACAAGAGGGTAAGCGGCCGGCCTGTGATCGCGAGGAAGCACGAGTGGTCGGAGAGGCAGAGGGAATTGCATCCAACGCGGCTGAGATGAAGGCAGCGGTCGAGGCGAGGCCTGCGTTAGCAGAGCGGCGTCAGTCCCCGGTGAGCGGAAGGGCGAACGAGAGCTGGGGTGAGGGGCGTGGCGGGCGCGGGCGATCGGCATGGGCCGCCAGGGTGGCCCTCGCGGCAGCTCCGTGACAGCCGGCGGCCTGTGCGCCGTCCGCCGCCCATTAGTGCACCCCTCCCCCCCCCCCGCCATCACTGGGGCTTAGTTATTGCTTTCGCCACCGGCGTGGAGGCGCGCTGCTTCTCAATGATTTGTTCACGAGTACTTTCAACACACGGATTACAGATCTATAACAAACTGTAGAATCGCGAACTTCTCAATTAGTTTTACAAGGAAACAAAGAATTCTTACTATTTTGTTTAATTGATTTCACTTCAGATTTCATGCTTTCATTTTATTTGTCGATTGTAAATGATTTGTGATGCACCAGAGATCAGCCTTAAATCACTGCGAGACAAAAAATTTTATTTCTGAAGAACTGGAAGATTTTTACCTGCAATATGAGAGATTTTCCCTGACTAGCCAAATGACTGACAAATAGTGGAGTGTATATATATATATATATATATATATATATATATATATATATATATATATATATATATATATTTGTGGAGAAGATATACTATATTGATTTTGCGAGTATCCATCCCCTAAAAAATAACCTAATGTAACTTCAATTCATACGTGCAATAGTAATCCATTACATACCACGAAAAAGTTTATTGCATTAGACTAACTGAAGGTAATGTGAAATACTCATTATCAGAAAAAAACGATGAAGAACCTAGCCTGAATTTATTTTAGTATTAACATTTACGTACACGTTCGTGTAGACACTAGAGTCTTTGTTTTAATTTAATATTATGGATGATGAGCTTTATCTCTTGGTTAGAAGATTCTTTCCGAAATATCGTGCTGGGAACATTATTACCGATAGTGTTGACAATTGAGTTAGGTTTAGATGCGAAGAAGTGTGCATCCTTTGCGCTAATTACAAATGATTTTATCTAACTGGAAGAGATTTAGCAAGCGGCGCCACCATCACGAACGCGGTCATCAATACGAGCTGATGACGTACTTCATGATGTGAAAATTTCTGTAGCAATGAATACCAAATTGATGTAAAGCCAGAGAGATTGTCCTACTTGTATAGGCATCTTCGTTGAGGTTAAGATATTACGAATAATTAATCAAGTGTACCTATAATGTTTGTTTTTCCGCGCGAAATCGTTAGAATATACATTGTTAGAGCTTCATTCAATCTGAGTTAATTAATTTAACAGATTCGAAAAAAATCTGTTACTGTATGCACTAAATTTCCCCAACAAAAACTTATTTTAAAAAGTCTATTAACATAATCGAGTTATCACAGATTTTCTTTTTTTTTATCTACTCTATAAACATTACTTTACAGATTCTATAAAGTAATCTTTATAGAGTTCATGAAAATATGTCATGCAAACTTACCATTACGTTTTTTATACCTCACCATTCTGGATAATTAAAAAAAAAACATTTTTATTCGATGAAAGACCTATAGGAAATACAAGTTATTTAGAAAGAATGAAAGACAAATGGACAACGCAAGCAGTCACGAAATACTTCGAACATTGAACACGAGGGCTGTATAAACTTCTAATTTGTTCATTCTACTAGCATAGGATAAAACCAAAGTTCTCAAGATGAAATAATTTCGATAAGAGGATTAGAAAGACCTATCAACCAAGTTTCGAGAATTACAAAACGTGAAGAGCTGTTGACCACTGAAACAACAGTGAAGTGCAACCATCATTTTTGGGAGACGAATGAATAAAGATAAAATGTAGAATTACAGGTAGAAGAACACTTAGTTTTCTGTCAAAAAGGACTTCGATTCATTATTTTCATTCAGGTTGAGCTTCTGGAGCCATCTTCATGCGAGTATCGTCAAGTTATGAAGGGGTAGTAGTGGGGATTAAAAACTAAGAGTAAGAATGGTCATCGATTTGACCCAAAAGGGACCCTTCAGCATACCACATTAAGTAGAAAGTACGAGTGAAATATTCACGAGTAGTTCAGTGAAATATACGCTACTAAAAAACGACTACATTGCACATTTGCGCTCGTTATTACTTTTCCCATGTAAAATACGCAAGTTTTTAACATCTTTCATGACTTGGACAGTCACAACGCAAAAACACATATTTCGAGATATGACCATTATTTTATAAGATTTTATAATATTTATTTTATCTTAAACACCCACGGAGCTTATTGTGTGCGCTTTCTTACTGAATCCAAGAAAGCATTTCAATCGTAAACGGAAGCTTTAAACGTTTTCAGCTCTCAACTTCATTTTCTGAGTTAAGTCAACGTGTTTAATCAAAGAGGATATATATTTGACAATACTATAACACATTATTTTTATTGTTTGCAACGAATACGATCTATACTAATACAAATACAAAGCTATGAATGATGAGCAAGGGAATATGACTAGCACTTCTAACTGTACTGAACAATTTAGTTATGTGAATAATCTCTTAGTTTCATATCACTCATCTTCAATAATCGCACGAAGCACCAATAGTCAACGAACGCTGTACGTAATAATTATCTTTATCAATTGAATCATACTGCTATCGTGATATTTTAGTATAAGCTATTTTCTTGCAGGAAAAAACTATTACTACGCAAGGAAGGCACAAGCGGTGAAGGGTGAGCCATCGCACACCTCGTCGCTCTGTGGATCCTGGCTGCCTCTGGCAACGCGGAGGCTGCGCGCCGGCCATCCACCCGCGCTCCCCCGAGCGGAGGCGGCATGTGCGACATTGTATATTAAACACCGTAATGCGCCCGCGAGCACTCTTTATTCAATATCTCACCCGCCACGACTTGAAAATATAACACTTTTTATTACGACCGCGTCTGAAATGAATTTTTATGGTGGGTTCGGCGCCCGGGCCACATATAAACTGCGCCATTTTTCGGGGAAGGGCGCGCGCCGTCGGCGGCAGTCCGTGAGGGCGGTTTTAATCCGCGGCGGTGCCATTGGTATTCGCCTGTCGGCGGCGGGCTCAGGCCGTGCGGGGGCGGCCGCGGCGGCGGGGGCGCGGCGGGGCGGGGACTGGGGCGCCGGTCGGGGCGGAGCGACACCTGGCGGGAGAGCAGCCACCGCGCCGGTTGACAGCGGAGAGCGGAGATTAGCGCGGCCGGCGCCATCTTGCGGGAACGGCCGGAACCAGACGTGACCACGCTGGTGGGCCGCGCCGGTGCTGCTGGAAGGTGCGCGGCTGGGAGGGGAGGCTGCGCCACGTGCGTCTTGCAGGCTGCCCGGATTTTTAATTACGCTCGTTAGACGCCTGCTGGCGGGCGTTGAGGTAGCATATGATAGACGTGTCTAAAAAAAATAGCAGGCCATGATGAAGCTATTTCGAGATATAGTTTCTACTCGATTTCCTTCTTTGGTATTTGTCTTCCTGACACTACAGATTGTAATTGTTTTCTTCTGTTCTGTACTATGAGCGTCTTCAACTCGTATTGAAATAAAAAGAAGAAATCATCTGTCCAGGAGACCACACTCGATTTTCTATTCAATTTATCAGAATTTATGTAAATCTCATCGTTCATATTTAGAGTGTTCGCATTATCTTTGAGCATAGTTGACCTAGATTTATTTGTGGAGCTATCGTTTACATTGAAGATAAATGAAAGGTTCGTAATAATGTCACATTATACATCAGAGACTGTTAAAACCGATAAAACTCACATTCATATTAGATTATCTCGAAGTTAGGACAAACAAAGATAACTTATCTTCAAAGAGGTCAAGTTAATATAATATTCAAAAACTCAAATTGTTTCACACAACAGTTTACTATATCCTTTGGGAGGGAGTTAAAAGATTACGACCTTCCAGAAAATAATAAAAAACAAAGGATCAAATGTATTTTTAGTAGTAGCAAATACCAAAGTAATACATTTCTTGCTATGTAAGTGGTAACGTTCAATAGCTATTTCAATAAGAATTTTCATTAGTACACAATATTTTTTTAAAACGTCAAAGATGCAATTTTTTATACGAACAATGCAGTTTTTCTCATTAGTTTTCGGACAAAAATTAAAAAATGTGCTGATCGGAATAAAGAAAGCTTTATTTAAAACTGTAGTCAAAACTTAAGTTGCGTTTAATGCTAAAATATTTTCTTCAATTTATAGTAATGCTGTTTTACCTAATTCATTGCAAATGAAATATTTTCCGTTCTCAACAGAGACTGTCTGTTGATAGTTTGACAAATATACACACCGAAATAAGTAAATGTACATTTTATGATAACAAGTCTTGAAAAATGTATTTATAAACAATACTTAGTTTTTAAAACAATCATTTTCAAATAGAAGTAAAGTAGGAAAGGTCTATTTAAATATCACGTCAAATTACTGGGAGTATTTACTTTAGACGGAAAAACGAGATCCAAGATAACTTCAAGAGGATCGCATATCTCATTAAAACTTCAAACATATTACTTCTACGGCAAATGCAACACAATATTAATATTAAAATATAATGATACTGAAGAGCCTTTCCTTAGCAGTGATGTAAAATCACTTTCAAAAACGTGAAGATAAAATTCTAATATTAATATTCAACATCACGCCGAAAGTGTTTACTTTATAAATGAATAACTGAAAACGACGCATAACAATGCAAACACTGATGCGTTCAAAGAAAGAGCGATACTATTGTAAAACTATGAACCTGAAGAAAAACAAAACACGAGCAAAAAATAATGGTTAAACATTTCATTTATCGCAATTCATTCATCGAGGAAAAAGTAAAAACAAACTGTTCAAAGTCTCGGTTGTTGCTGTACGCAAAGAGAGCGCGGTGTTTATGATCGCGAAGAAAACGAGCTCGCGCGTACTTCCCCGAAACGTGAGCTGTCCCGCCAGCTGGCGGCCGACATTCCGCCCCCCGGGCGCACACCCGCGAGCGGGGGCGGGGCGAGATGGCGCTCGTAAATTCGCGAGTGGGGCGGCGCCGGACACCATCGCACCATCCGGGGCAGCCGGTCGCCCGGAGCGCCCCCGCCCTGCAGCGCCCGTATTTTCAATATTTGACAGAAGAGCCCCTTTCCCTCGCGAGCGCTCGGACGAAGGCCGTCGGGGCGTCCGGCCGTCGCTCTCCCCCGCGCCCCCGCCCGCCTTCCGTCTTCCGCCCTCCGCTTTTTGTCAACCACTTCTCCTTCTTTCGTTTAACTTTCCGGAGGAGGCGCTCGGGCCGCGCTCCCCCGCGAAGACGGCGGCCGCGGAGGCGGAGGGGCAGAGGGGGAACGGAAACAGAAAATAATACCACGGACCCCGCCAGCCTGTCAGCTGGCTCGAATTATCCTAATTATGCTAATTCCCCCTCCTTCGGCCCGGCGCGGCGGAGGTGAGGGGCGAGGGACGGGCAGGCCCTTCGGAGGGCGCCGCCGTTGGAAGGGTTCTGGCGAAGGGCGCTCGCGAAGACAGCGGGAGGACGTGGAGGTGGAGGTGGAGTAGGGCCTCGGCGGGGAGCTGGCCTACAGCTCTAGAAGACGAGACACGCAAGGGACTCCTTGCCCTGCCACTGCAGAATTCCATCACGTTTGCGTACGAATCAACACGGGCCATCGTAGGTTGGCTAATCCTCTGTACAGCATATTTATTGTTTATTATAGCTATTTACACAACTAAAGATGCCTCGTCCAAATTAGAAATCTCGGCTCCGCTCCGCTCCGCCACACTCCGCCACAACTTTTAACTTTTGGCCTTGGCATTAAACATTCCTCCAGTGTAACTCCACCGTAACATTTCGTGGTATGTTCAGCATTTTATCGAAATATGATAACTTTATCATATTTCGATATGTCGTTATATGATAAGTTTCCAGAAACGACACTAAGACGACAAAAACTATGTCATACAAGGTTCATGACCAACGGACATATTGTGAGTCTTGAGGATGATTGTCCCGGTTTTTCTAAAGATAATGATCATATTCTCTCATTAATCAAAAAATAGAAGTTACACCAGAAACGTTCTGCGACGGTTCTCGAATGGCAATCAATGTTATGAAAAAACGAAATCAATGTTAGAAAGAACATATTCTTGCAATTAGAAATAATTATTTTCATTGAATTTATCGCTGTATTAGTTTTTATTTACGTTGAATTAAACGTACAAGTAAATTATTCACAGCGTAATGTGCACTTTCAGTAATTTGTATAATTTCTATTTGTGGATAACGAAATATATCAATTTAACAAATTAAAAAATCTTATACATAATCTCCACTCACTTATGTCGGTCGCAGTAAAATTTGTATGTTCTCAGTGTGTTCCGATTTTGAGAACGTCCGCGCAACGTCCTCTAAAAGTACCCGAGAAACAACATCACTTCCCGACAATTTCCGGCACCGAGGGAGCAATTACAGGCAAGAGATTCGCGTCCTGCAAGCTCATTAAACTCGCGCCAGCAACTCGGCGATTCTCCCGCGGCCCCAGCGGATTCTTCGCTGCGGCGCGGGTGGCCGCCCCCGCGTGCTGCGGCGCCAGCTGGGGTGGCGGCGGCGGCGGCGGCGGGGTCCGAGACGGAGGTGGAGGCGATGGGGTCTGGAGGAGCGGCTGCGGCGGGAGTGGTTCCTCTGGGCAGCGGCAGGCGCGGCGCAAGACGGTCGGCGGGGCGCCTTTGCGGCGGGGCGCGGGGAGGGCGGGGGCGCGGGGCGCAGAGGTGGCGCGCCGCCCAGCGACGTAAGTTGCAAAGTTGCGGGGGCCGTTACACGCAGCTGGGGGCAGTTTGCGAACACCCCGCAGCCGCCGCCGCCGCCGCCGCCGCCGCCGCCAGCGGCGCCTCCCCGTGGTCGCGCGCCACCTCCCGGTTTATTTATACGGTCGAGCAGCGGACACGGGGCGTGGCGCGGCGGCGCGGGGCGGGGTTGAGGGACGCAGAGAGGGAGCAGTGCGGTGAAGGAAGGGGTGGAGGCGGGGCGGGGCGGAGGCGGGGCGGAGGCGGGGCGGGGCGGAGGCGGGGCGGAGGCGGGGCGGGGCGGGGCGGGGGCGGGGCGGGGCGGGGAGCACTATGGTGTCGGAAGAGGCGGGGTTGCCGCTGGCACCGAAGGGAGCCGGGGGCTGTGGGCGGACGTTGCGGCCACTGCAGTCGCCGGCGGGATGCAGAGCGGCTGATTAAGCGGAATATGATGCAGGCCACTTGAACTGCTGGCCACTGGTGAAAGCAAATGCCTTCAAGGGAAAATTCCGTTCCGAGTTCTCAAGGGAAACTACATTTGTGAATTGGATTTTTTTCGAATAGCTTCGAACAGATAGAAGAAATATGATAAGTGATGTGTAAGGAATAGATTGAACCTTCCAAAAAGGTGTATACTTGCTTGAGGTCTTATCCATGTTACGTCTCTTTTGTATCATTATCGTCGTCATCGTTGATTCTATGCTATTTGAGTTTGTCCACTCCCCAATCAATTTCTTTCCTCGCTTTATTCTTCAGCTTATTGTCTTATAATATGGACCAAACTTCAAATTATTTAACCATTTGTCGGTTGATTGAAGGAAATAATTATAATCATTGAAAACTGAATATCAAACTCTAATGAAGCACACACGAAGCCAAATTATGTTTAATTCAGAACTTAAAATTGAATTTCCAACCATTGCAGATCGTTGAGATGCAAGCATTATAGTAAAACACTTCATGTGTTTTGTATTAAAGTAATATACTTCACTTCTATAAATATTTATCGAATTTAATTTTTTTTTCGAACAGACTGACTGCTGCCAACACGAACTTCTTTCTCTTAAAAAGATTACATAAATATGAAACGTCTCCATGCAAACACCTAATCGTATTGAACTCCTTGAATATTTCGCTCCGTGCTGCAAAGCATTTCCATCCCGCCACTCGTGCACGAGCAGTAACAGATTGACAGCCTCATAACAGTTGCGGCGCCGAGCAGCCCGGGCACATCGCCGCCGCCGTTAGTCGCGCCCTCGACGCCGCCACTCGTCGCGATGAGGGAGCAGCGCGCCCTGCGGGGGAGGCGGCGCCGCGTATCAGCACGCGCATTCAATCAGCTCCGCCGCCCGCCACGCCCCCCGCGCCGCACGCACGAGCACCCGCGAAATTAGCCCCCAGGGTAGTTACCTTGTCGGCCGCTGCCATCGCGCTGGCGCCGGCGTCGCGCAGGTGCGGCGGGTATATCTTTACGACGAAGGCGGAGGCAGAGGCGGCTGCGACGGTGGTGTACCTCTGCGGCGCGGGCGGAGGCGCCTCCGCCGCCGCTGCCGCCGCCGCTTGGCGTCTCTTCATTTATAACAGAGCTGCACTTATCTGCTCTTCTGTCTGATTTCCCTGTCGTCGGTCCCCCGCCTTCTCGGGCCCGCGCCGCCACCGCCGCCGCCGCCTCCCGCCCGCGCTTTCCCGCTGCCTCTCGCGCGCAGACATCGATCCACGGGGCCAGATAATGGCCTAATGGAGCCTCAAACCAAGGAAACGCCCCGCCTCCTCCCGCGCCGCTGCCGCCGCCGCCGTCTATATTTAGACAAAACGAACGAACATTCGAGAAGTAAAAAAAAAAAAAGTGTGCGCGAAAGAGAGGCGGGCGGCGTTTCTTCGCCGCTCGCTTATCAGGCGGTGTCTCTTTTTTTCTTCTTCTCCACCTCCTCCTCCTCTCGCTGCTGCTCCGTCGTCGGCTGCTCCTGCCTCCACCTCTGCTTCCACCGCCGGCGCCGCGCTCCGTCTCCGTGCGCGCCAAAAGAAGATATGCTTTTTGTTCGCTTTTTCGCGCGGCGGCGGCAGCAGCAGCAGCAGCAGCAGAAACGGGGGTGGCAGCGCAGGAGGCGGGAGCGCAGCGCGGCGGGGGCGGCGGCGGTGGCGGATCTCTCGTTTTCGTTAAATTTAAAAAGGGCGCTGATGCGTCTGGCGCACAAGTAGCGGGCCGGGCCCGATACGTCGCCGCCCGCCCTTCCCCCGCAGCCCTTTCAGCGGCGCCCCGCCCCTCCCGGGAGCCCTGCCCTTCGCACCGTCGCGAGCGCGCAGCGGGGGTGAGGACGGGCGGGGCGGGGCGCGGTGGGGTGGGCGGGGAGGGGCGGGGGAGGCGCTCAAAAATTAGACCCCGCCGCAGCGTAGGCGCGCTCCTTCCGCTCGCAGCCAAATGACGGCGACTCGCTGGGTGGCACTGATTCGCCCGCGGGATTTTCGGAACAGCTGGCCCCGAGCGGGGCTTGGAGGTGCCCGAACGCCGCGCGCCCCTTGAGTAATTGGGGCAGGCGAAGAGGGTTGCGTTGTGTCCTCGGGCTGCTTCGTTATTCAGAAAGACTCCCGGGGAGCTTTTCTGTTTCGGAGTACTTTAATTATGATTCACTGAATAATTTCGAATGATGAAAGCTTGATAGCGCCAGACAGCCGTGGGTCTAAGTATCCTTCCAATCGAAAAAATATCGCTTAGGGATGATTTGCGGTTTCTTTTTGTCTAAAATGTCCACCTAAAAAGATCGTCGCTTTTGAATACACAATTCCATCCACCTCTTTACTGTCCCCTCATCACTCGATGTCTAAAATTCTCAAACTGTAGAATTCTTTTTACAAAAACTGGAATAACAATCACAGCGTAAAGCATTTATATCAGCTTCACCGGTGTAACCATCAGTTGAACTGAAGTTGTTGTTGATTATATAAAAATATTTTCAATTCAGTTTAGTAGAGCAGTCATGAAACCACTGTTTCAAAATTGGACGCATCTAGTGCAGCAAAAACATTTCCGAATTCTTTCATACATTTCCAAGTGATCGTTCTACAGATTTGTTCTATTTCGAAGCACAAATGTCAGAATTATTGCATTCATAAACAACAAACTAAGGGCAATTTCTCTTAGCTTCATGCAGTATGTAGTTTGTAACATATTATAGTACTAAATGAATAAGGTTTTAACTCCCAACTTAATTTCTGTGAAAATGTTTGGGGTCTTTTAGTGGCTGATTTTCAAGAATTGTTGACAAGTCTTAACTTTACGCGTATTATTATGTTTTTGAAAGAACATTATGACAACACAAATAATTCAGCAATAAAAATTGAAATATAACTGGATATGAAAAATAAAATCATGATCGGCACCCATGGCAAATCATGATCATTAATCGGCATCCTCTCAGAGCGAATTCATTGGATAGGTTAGACGATTTCGGGAAGAAACAAGAACGAATTCCATAAGACAATAAATGAAGCAGACCGTATGTATTTGGATTTAAGACAATAGTAGGAATATTCCACCGATATTGACCCATGAAAAAATCTTGTATGATAAGACAGTCTCTAAATAAAGAATTTAGATTTAATTTTGGACGCAGGGATTAACGTGACTTTAGTATCAGTGAGGAAAATTGGATAACTATAATGATTTTTTCATAATGTTGAATTCTGAAAAATGAAATTAAGTATTGACAATATCATTAAGCCCCACATTGATATTTTAGTAATAAGTATTCGAAATTTTGCTACTTTGTAAACTAAATAAAGTACCTATTTGGATAAACGATACTCCGATAAAAGAAAAATGATTTTACATTGCTACATGTGCCTAAGGCTAATCTTGATTCTTTTAGAATGCATACTTTATGTTCGATAGTTTGTTGTGCAGGTAGCGAACTCACAGGTAACTCAGTTTTTTCTCTAGGTGTGCTTTTCACAGGGTGAATCACAAGTTTGGACACGAATAGGGAAATGACAAAATTTGCTCTATCGTACGGCTGAGAATTTTGAATTCTAGTCGAAGAGCAGTGTGTATTGGGGCGGGGGGGTCCGGGGTGCTCCTCTCCTGGCCAGGGGGGCCGACGCGGTGCCGGCGGGCGGGGGCGGGGCGCCACATGTGCAGGCGGGCGGGCGCGCGCGGGCTATTTAGCCTAATAGCCGGCCACACATCGGATCGCCATCAGGGCCGCGAGGCGCCGGCGCCCGCCCACGGCGCCGGGGCTGGCCGAGGACCGGGCCGGGGCTGGCCGGGGCGCCCGTTCGACACCTGGGCTCGCCAAACGCTCTCCAGGGGTAATTACGCAGGCCATGCGACCATGAGGCCGCCTCCGCCTGCCCGTCGCCGTCGCGCCAGCATTAGCGTGATTGCCGCAGTGCGCTCCGCCGGCTAACAGGTTGCATATCAATTACCGAGCGCGGACCCCCCAAAGCGCTACCGCCACCGCCGCCCTCATAGTAGTGATGGATTGCAATTACTACTACTGCACGGCGTGGTGTGGCGTGGCGCGGCATGGCGCGGCGCGGGGCGGAGCGGCGCGGCGCACGGCGGGGCGAGGGCGGGGCGCGGCGAGGCTCGGCGTCGTCCGGTGCAGTGCGTCCCTCGCCCGCCAGAGTGCAGGGGAGGCGGCAGCTGCAGGCGCGACCCCGCCGTCGCTCCACGCCGCGCCGTCCCAATCAGAGATCAATTAGGTTGATCGCGCGGCCCCGGAGCGAGCCAGCGCCCCGGTGACCTCCAGCCGCGACGGGGTCAGGGTAGGTGCCACTCAGTGCGAAAGCTCCAACACTATCGTAATCCTTAGCTGGTACCACGATACCAAACAGCGATGTAATCATAGATCAATAATATTATGCAATGAGTTGTGTACTAATTATAATATACGAGTTTTATTTTTATTTTAATCAATAATACATATTTGAAACAGTTTTGGAATGCTTACAAAATAGTTTTGTAACTATTCATCAAAATTTGAATAAATACACTACGTTTTACTAAATGACATCTAAAGGAATGCTGTGTAACTTGGTAGTGATAATTAAAATACACTCAGCAAAAATCAAATTCTGCACTTTGTCAACATTTTTTAAACTCGTGAATTAAATGGTGTGTAAGAGAGACACTGCATATGAGGTACAGAAGATGAATTGAAGACATTTTTAAATAAGGCAGTATAAATGTCGTAAAGTACGCGCACTATTTCCCTGATGTTTTGGTGTAACTTACAGAACGCAACTGGTTAGGAACAATAACTAAAGAGCTGTTCTTAGTATTACCACTACTGCGTGGAGTTTTATCGATTTCGTAGGAGATATACAGCAGCCGTTTCACTCAATTGTAAACAACTGGACGATCACGAAGAAATAACTGCGTGTTTAACAATACTGAATGAAACGTAATCTGCTTTGATGGCCTAGCCTCTATAAACACATGATTACTTCTCGATCTCCCCAAAGCGATTCCTCTCTTGTTCATTCACGGCGCGCCAGCCACAAATCCACTTTTCTATGAACCGAGACCTTATGGTCCGTAAAGAGGAATCGTAAAGGAATTTAGTGCGATAATCACAGTCCTCCCCCGCATCATAAAGGGCGCAAACAGGCGGCAGACAGTTCCTGCGCTGGCGAGGACGGCCGCCGTTTAGGAGCGTCGAGGGAGGCAGGGCGGTGGCGGCGCAGACAACAGCGACAATTACCCGCGCGGCGGGGCGCTGCCACGGCGGCGGCACCACGCGCGGCGCTTGGAGCGGGGTGGGGGAGAGGGCGGGGCTTTAGGACGTCGTAACGCGTTTACGGCGCCGAACAACAGGTGTGTGTCCCGCGGGTCAGACGACGCCCACGTGTCCTTTGCAGCCGCTACTGCCGTCGGCTGCCTCCACACATCATTATGCGTGCCATACGTGGGGCCGGCTGTGATAGTTCAGCGGTATCGCCGTTGTTTCTGCAGCTTCGTTGACTGGGAGGGCTTAGGGTTTGAGATCAGACGGTGGCGGAGTTTCGTCACTAGATACGTAACTCTCTTCTCTTGTACAACACATTGTGCAAGGGAGGTACATGTTATTATACATACATTGTACAATAACATGTACCTCCAGCCTAAATATTGTCCAGGTGGGCGGTGTTTCAAAGGAGGCGGTACTGAAGAAGGGGGTCGGCAGAATGTCAACGCAAATCGTAATTCACAAGATCTGCGAATCCGCTGAATAGCGAGTGCAGAATTACCATGCGTATGCAGTGGCATAATTTTGATGATTCTGAGATACTTGTGCAGATTATAGAGATCCAAAGCAAAATTGTAAAGCTGTAACTTGCCTATTTAAGTGAGTACTTATTTATTTTTCTGGGGGCGACAACTAATTATGTAATTATGCTACAACACGCAGGATATATCACACAGAAATAAAATATCACGCGCTATCACAGATAAATAATCTACCATGCGCTACTCGTACGTCTAGAGCACAATGTGTACCAGGAGGTCCAGCCTATTCCGTTTCACCCCAGTTGGAACGTATAGTGCCGCCTACTCGCCAGGTTGCGTGTGTTTTTTCTTCCCAGGAATATTCCCAAGAGGGGGCACCATTCAGCCTGGAACAGTCTTCTGACTTGGGTGGTATTGCAGTACACGTAGATGCCGTAGGGTCTGTGTATGGGCGTGAGTGTAAGAGGAAGAGGCCAAGGATCAAGAAGGGAAGATCACGCGGGAACCATGGGAACTTTTCTTGTCGAAATATCTGGCCAGAGCATTGCATCAAGAATAAAAGATGCAACTTTTTGACAACAAACTATTTTCACTTCATCATTCAGCACATGCAGATGTTTTTATATAATATCGAGGAACTCATATCCGTAGGATTAAAATAGACGACTTTCTCCAAATTAAATAGAGAACGGTACATAATATTCGTCAACAAGAAAATAATTAAGTAAATGCGTTTAAAATGTAATGTAATATTTCATATTTTAACTAAATATCAAAAACGTTTACAGATAACATGCAATTGATCGCGTGTGTTCTATTGAAAAAACAAATTAATAAATTTAGATATATATTTCCTTTCATACATTATCGAAAAAAATAATTCGTAATGATCAACAGTAATATTTCCTACAAAATCATGTGGATCTCATCACCAAAACCTGTATTTAACGTAATGCATTTTCATTTTAGTAATATTTTTTAAGTTAGAAAAGGGATAGTAACAGTATGACCGTTTATTATATGATAAAACGATGGAAAATGAACTCATATATTTTATTCAAGTTGAGTTTGAGAACTTCACGCTCGTTCACATTGCATGTAATGGTCAATGACGATTCCATATGGAAATTACTCATTCTTTGCCTCTAATATACTGGATTTTAACGTATTTTTATTTTCGTAATTTCATTTCAAGAGATAGTTTAAGTTTTATCGTTTATTGTAAGATAAAATGATGGAAAATAGAACTTACATATTTTATTCAAGAAGAATTTTAGAACTTCACTCTTGTGCACATTGCTTGCAATGGGGTATGACTATCAACCACAAGAAAGGACTCTTTCTTCGGCTCAAATAAACTTGATTTTAAACAGTTAATAACTTGATTTTTTAAATACTTTTGCAGAAGCAATATGAATTCGTCATTAAGTTTTACTAAACCTGGTGCGACGATAGATATCGTCACGCGATCGAAAATATAAGCGTTCTTCATATTCCGCGCTTCATAAGAATCCTTAACCTCGAAAACCGTCATCTCTCCTTGTGATTAGGATGAATAGATGCCACTCAACCAGAGTCACATCCTGTCATCATGGCTGGCCAAGTTGAGTGCACCCGGGGCATAGCATCGCGTCGGCGCGGCGTCAGCTTGAGAGCACCTGGGGCGGCGGCGGCCGGGGCCGGGCTGGGCCCTCTGCTCGATATGCAGATGAACCAATCAGCCATGCAAATGCATGCAAAAGAATTTAATTTCACTGCGGCTGCTGCTGCTGCGGCGGCGATGGCGCGGCGACGTGGGCGAGTGTTTCTCTTAGACCTCCCCGCCGCTCCACTCCGCCCCACCCCACCCTCCGCGCCCGGGCGTTGCCGCTGCAGCACCTCCATAAGCCCGGCTGAAAGCGCGATCCGCTGCCGCCCCGGGCGCTCCCCCGCCTGCAATAATCCTCCGCGCTAACACCGTCCGCGATCGACTGCGCGCCCTCCCCCTGCCCCGCTCTCCCCCAAGGGGCAGCCACGGGTCGCCTTGGGCGACCGGCCGAGTGATCATGGTTTCTGCTTGCCGCTCCGAGTTTTGGGTGGATTCATTGATTGTTTCGTTTCTCTGGATGCGTCAACGGCTTTAGCCATTATTCCTGTAAGTGAAGTAAATGTTTTTATCACGCGAGTGGCGGTGTTATTTCCCCGCTGAATGGTGAGATTCGGCGGCGTCGGACACGTCAACATGCGGGGGATTTCCCCATTCAGGTATTTCCCGGGGAACCCTTGGAAACCACCTCAGCCAAGATAAAATATAAGCTCCAGTATTTTCTCCCGCTGGATGTGGTAGTGTAATACATTGTACGTGTGTGTAAATAGGGGTAAGGATAGGAAAGGAAAGGTCGAGGGTACTGAAGGAAAGATCGAGCGCGTTCCGTGCCCAATTGTTAGGGTATTGGATTGACATTCGCCTGGTATTGATCGGTGGAACTACCGAAAACTGTCGATCAGAGCAGCTGGCCGCTAGAATTCTTCTCCTGACAGCGGCTAAATTCGAGTCTAGTTAGTCTCGAAAATCCTGCCATCGTCTGGACTCGAACCTGAGGTCCTTCCAGTCAGAGGGATTGCAGTGACGTTAATGGAGATCCTGAGTCATCTGATCATGGAAGTCCTTGTTTCTTGTTCTTTTCTTTGTCTTGTTTGTCCAGCATTCTCACTACTCTTCAGTTTTTAATGTACATCTTAATTCCTGTTCTGTTCTTTGGCTCAACAGCCTGCTACGAGCCTTGGCCGACCAACGGTGACCCAGCCTCTCAGCCATGGGATAAGGGCTTCATGTAGTTAGCACTTCACCGTCAATACTTGTCTTTATAATCTTAGGGTGGGCTCTCTCATCGTCACACTGCAATCGATATCAGGTCATTTTGTAAGGAAAGCGGACAGATATAATTTGCCTCAGTAGGAAATCGAACCCGGGATTGCGCCATGGAAAGCGAGCACGCTAACCAATGAGAGGGTGGCGCACATCTTAATTCATCAATGATAATTTATGTTCATTAACGTGTCTGTTTTAGCTCTGAAATCTTTCTTTAAAAGTTGTATTCGTTAATAATTAATGGATATATTCCGCAAACTCGGTAACTTTTTCATATATGTATTTTGTAATTTTTCTTTCTTGTTTAATTTAATTACTTTCTTTGAAACTTCTAAAGATTCTTTTCGACTATTTTATTTAATCTTCTGTTTATTGTATCCATTTGCAAACAAATCATTTCACAAATTTCTTCCCCTTTCCACCATACTCTCATTTCCAGTTTAGATTTCTTGGCTGCTCTTCAAATACCTTGTTCGTCAATCTCTTTTCAATATCCCCCTTTGGAACATTTATAGAACTCTCTCTATTATTTACAACGCCCATTCACTCTCATTTTTTTCATTACGTCCTTCCCACAGTACTTTCTTTGCTATTTATTTTT
This sequence comes from Teleogryllus occipitalis, assembly GCA_011170035.1. Classification (NCBI taxonomy): domain Eukaryota; kingdom Metazoa; phylum Arthropoda; class Insecta; order Orthoptera; family Gryllidae; genus Teleogryllus; species Teleogryllus occipitalis. Next base: position 527,943 of record BLKR01000115.1, on the reverse strand, counting down.
TAATAATCCCTCTTGCTTTTTCTAGTCTCGCTTGCAAGTCTCCTGCGCATCACAACGCTTTTCCGTTTACGAGTCCTCGCGTCGAATCCCACTCGGAGAGCGCGGACAAATTGGTTCACGAAGCGGGTGGTGAGGGGAGCGGAGGGGGGAGGGGGCGTAGAAGCGGTCCTGCGAAACGGAGCAAGGCGGATTAGCGCTTTGCCCAGTGGCAGCAGTGCCGCATAGCGCGCCTTGAGGATCGCCTGCTGTGAACGCGAGGGCAGATGGGGACGTCGCGTAGCTCGCCCATGAAGCCTTCTGCCACTGATGACGAAACGCAATGGGCACAATTGAACGAGAGATTCTCATTCAATAACATTATTGTGCCGATTTCCTTTTACTCCTCTTTCGCTTGTTTGAGTCGAGAGCGGTCCGCGTTTCTTTCTTTAGATGATGAACAATGTGAAGGAGACTGCACATAAATATGTAGCAATGTAATCACGATGTTATTACTATTGTAATCCTAATGTTGTAACCATACAGCCTGGTAAATTATATGATAATCGTCATACACCTGTGAAGGAAGTAACGTATTTTTTTTCACACAATAAGTGAGAAAAATACTAGGTTTCAGAGGTTTAAAATGTCCAACAAAATGGCTTAGTATCTGGTAAAAGTACACAATTGTCCATACCAATCCGTTTGAATACTTCCATGCCAGGTCGAATATAATATTAGGAGACAAAATTATTCAAAGAAAGAAATATTTGGGATTGAAATAGTTTTTTTTAAATGTTGCGGAATGATATGTTTGTTTATCTATTGATAATTCCGTATTTTCCAAGCGCAATAAATAGACAAGTAACATTATACTGACTACTCGTGAAATTAAGTTTAAATTATTTAGAAGAGTTTACCATGACTATTTCACTCGTGAAATTAAAACCAATAGTGTTTAAGTATACATACAAAATGACTCAATCATGGCGGTGTATCTCAAAAAGTTTATCGCTTTTCCTTAAAACTTCTTCCTACTGGCCAATCATAATCTGTGACTCATCTATCTTAGTAGACTGAATACATCGATCGCTTTGTCGATTTCCAATAAATGGCGTATGTACTATAACATAACCTCTTTGACTTTAACATAGTTTTCAGTTATTTTCAATATTTGGCGGATTTTGTAACTCTGTGGGACATAATTTCATTCGTGGAATAGTCGTAATATATTAAATATCACTCGTGCTTTAGAAATTCTCAGATAAATCCCCTCTTCGCTTCGCGAGTCGGTGATTTATCGACAATTTCCAAAGCACTCGTGGTATTACCTATGATAAATTTTAAGGTATACTATTTCAGAGAATGATATATTTTAAGCAACCTGCGACCGCGGAAGTATGTCGTTGAACAAAAACAAAATTGTTATGAGGTATGTAGATTAAAAGGAGGAGAATTAAAACGCTGAACACTAAATCTTCGGTTACAACCAGTGGGTGTGCATATCACTGGTGCTGCGGCGGCGCGATGGTGGCGCCGCACGCCGGAAGCGGCCGAGGCGAGAAGGAGCGTAAGAACTGGCGCCGCCCGCTTGCCTCACTGCCGACCCGTCCGTCTGTCTGTCCGTCAAGCGCCGGCATGTCAACCGTCAGCCGTCAGCCGCGCCAGGCGATCGACAGGTGACGTTTCCCGCGAGTTCCTTCCGGCGCTGTCCCCGCCTCCCGACAGCCCCCACCCACCCGCATTCAGCCGCCTGCGGCCCGCGCCTCCAGGCGGCAAGCTGTCGCCGCCAACGAGCCTTCCCGCAGGCCTGGCAAATGACGCGCGCCGATTTCTTCTTGCTGGCATGTTTTCTGCCAAGCGAGATAGAAACGATACTAAACAGAAACTCAAAACTCGCGTATTAAAACAGTCTTTGTGAATCTATCCGCGAAAAAAAGATTTTAAGGCAATATCATCCAAGGTTCTTTCAAGCTTTTTAAAAATACATACCCAGCTAAAGCAGTCAAGGTAAAAAATTCTTCTTCAGTGTGGATCGAAGTATAGAAAGATTACTTCAGGGAGAGACTGCTTTGACAGCTACTGCTTGGCTATTGCTGGCAACATAACTTCAGACTTTGTTCACGTACTGAATTCGCCATTGGGTTCGTTTATTACTTCACTATCTTTTACAAGGCTATCGTCCTGCGTGTTATTCATTTGTTTCCCGACAAATCAAACTGGTCCCTTCTTAGAGTAACTGTCTCTATATCATACGACGTGCAGTGAAATGTCTCGTTCATAGCACGCACTGGCCCAGCACTTATGTGCGGGCAGCCGCAGTAGCCCGCTGCTTGTCGAGTCACCCCGCCGCAGCGGCCAATGTGGAGACGCTTGGGCGTTCAGCTCTAGTCCAGTGATAGACGAGTGACAGGAAGACAACTGCAGCAGGCCCAGTATTTTTTTGCATTTGAGCAGCGCTGATCTAGATTACTAAAACACTGTGGAGTCCATTACTCAAATATTCTCATTTCGTAAAAATGATTCGAGAACAATAGTATTTTCCAAATCACATTTTAACTGTAGCTTATTATATTAAATGAATTTAACAATTTATTAAAATGATGTGGTAATATGATAAAGATTCCGATGTATAGCTAGCTTTCAAAATATATTACAACAGATTTTCGATGGCACCTCGCAAGCAAAATTTATTAGACTGCAAAGATATTTTCCTTCGAAAATATTTTTATGTAAAGCGTCAAAGAAAAAATTTCATTTACTTAATATGTAAACTCCTGTATTTTTATAAATATTGAAATAGCAAAGTTTGACAAACATATTGGTCTAACTTAAAAAAAAACTCATAAGGGCATGTCTATTCTATTTCATAAGCAAATCACTTGAACATTGAATTTTTCACGGACGTCGCAATGGGAATTCTTTCGTTATTTCTGATATATTACATAATTTGTACGGTATAGTTACTGTCAAGTGAATAACTACCAATTTGGGATAGGAATTAATGCTAAAAGATACAATATTTTAGGCAAAAACCTTGGAAAGTGGGATATAGAAATATGTCCATTAATTCAAAAGAAATGTCAGTCATTTTAATGGTTTCCGAATATTAATATGTTGGTAGTTATAATAATATTCTTAATCATAGTAGACTAGTAGGTTATTATTTAACTTCGAGAGAAAATATTGTATTTTATGTATCTGATGATCTACAGTGGTGACTAACAATCCGAATTTGGATTATCAAAAGTAACTGGTGTATTTAGGAATATATAGAATAGTTATTATTATTATTATTATTATTATTATTATTATTATTATTATTATTATTATTATTATTAACGATGAACAAACACTTCAGATATTTTTAACTTGTGAGAGAAAAAGCTAAATATGACGATTAGATTTAGTATTAGATCCGTCTTGTCGGAAGAAATGAAATTAAAAAATTTGCTTCTCAGGAATTATTTTTGTGAGAAGTTATTTATTTACGTATTAGAAAATCCTTTTAGGGATACATAAGAAAAACATGAGGTGAGAAGTATTGCTACTTCAGAAGCCCGAAAAGGGAAATTATAGTTTTATAAATTACATTCACCGATTTGCAATTCGCTATTCCAAAATCCTGCCGTTTGAAACCGGTCCATCTTTGCCGAAGCTTGGGGATCCCTGTATATGTACAAGGCGCCGTTTTCCGCGCATTTTCCTCACGATTTCCCCACACGGCCGGCGGGGTCCCTGCGTCGGGGCGGAGGGCGCGGCGCGGCGCTCCATGAAAACAAACTGCCCTTATTAAATCAGAGCCCGAGGAGGAATTTTGTCAATTTTTGTCATTAATGCCAGATGTGTCGGAGCGCCGAGGGGCGCGGGACGCCACCGAGTCCCCCTTTCCCCACCACCTCAACTTCTCCGGAGGCGTCTTACAAAAACATGGCAGTCTTCCTCCAGCTCGAGTCCAAGAATATTAAAATTGCTCGGTTTATTTTTAGGAACTAAATCAAAGTTGGGACAGAGGAAATTAGAAGAAGGAACGGAGGAGCAGAAAGAAGGCGGAGCACAGAGAGCGAAACGAAATGAACGTGGAATGGGGATGAAAAAAGTAAACGGACAAATAAAAAATGGTCTATTAATTTTTCGGCTGGCATAGCCGGCTCGGTAATCCCGACGGCTGCGCTTCTTGCCCGTGTACACCAACCAGTCCCCGCCCCTCCCCGCCTTCCTACTCACAACCTCCCCTTCCTCCCGTGCTCTCGGCCTCTTTTCTTTTTCGAAGCTCCGTTCGTCTCCCCTGGCGCACTTTTCTTTTAAAACTAATAATTCCCCCCTCATTCATTTACCGCGAGCTCTCCCCGCGCCCCCGCCCCCGCCGCGGCTCTCGCCCCGCCCCGATGCTCCCGGGACGGCCAAGTCCCGCCTGAATTTCCATTAGATGAAAAATAAAGTTAAAAAACAGGCGGTCCGCCGAGCAATCGTTAATTCTGGAGCGTCCCCTCCCTCGGCCGAAGCCCGCCTACGGCCCGCGCCCCCAAGATGGCTTCGGAAACGGGCGACGGCGGCGGTGGAAAGGGGAAGGGGTAGAGCGACGAGGGTGACCTGCCCTGTGGTACACCTGCCCTCGACCTCCTTTCGAGAAACAATCGTCTCGTGGCAACTCTCCAAAGCAACAGTCAAGGACGCCTGTTACCGTAAAGATTCCTAGAGTACGACGATGGAATTTACTGCGCAGTGGGTCAAAAGGGTTATTTAATTACACAAGGCAATGCGGTAACGTAGAACAATTTATTTGGGAATAGGGCACGTACGAACTTATGTATTCAAAATCTCAACATTCAAAATATTTAAATTATGAGAATGGATTTGCCGTGCGTTGTTTGTAGAAAACGTGAATATCCATAAAATGTATTAAGTTCCTTTTAAATAATTACCCTCTCTAATGAATTAAATTCCTGCATTGCTAGCAAAGCATATCGTGCTTATAACTTGAATGTGAACAGCAATTTTCAATCTAAACTATTTCGCGAGTTTTTATTCAAATATATTATTAGAGGAGTCATTCATTCACACAAACAACTGCGTAATAATGCATTCATAACAATACAATATTTTAAATAAAAATATTAAAATGTTTGGATAATGGAAATTCAATTTTCGTGGGTACACAATAGCAAAGCCAAAAAATAAGAAAACATATAAAAAATAATAATTCAGAATGATATTTTCTTCCAAGTACTGGCTGGAACTCACAAAAGGGACTTTAGTTAATGTTTTAAAAATATAAATACAAGTTTTTTTGGTGATGGAAATCGATCTTTGATTGCATCCAAGTACATGCTGATGACAGAGAGCTTGAAACGCGAGTGTAAGCCTCCGCCGCCCAAGTGTGCGGCGGCGCGGCGTGCTGAGGAACCGTTCGCCTGCTGCTGACAGGGGGAGGGGCGGGGCCTGTAAGAGGGGGGATCCGGAGCGGGGGGGGCGATGTCGGCGTCGTATCGACTCCCTCGGAAGACGGAGTGGGAGCGAGGCGGGAGGCGCCAGAGCGCGCCCGGGAATCTCGAAATTAATTAATCAAAGCGTTAAATAAACGCCTGTTCCTTAAAAATTAATCAACTCGCGAAATCTCTCGGAAAAGTAGGTCCGGGCGCTGACGCCGCGTATCTCTGGAAGACGACCGCCTTGCAGAGGCGGGACTTTTGCAGTTGCACTCTAAGGCACAGTTGATTCTCTCTTCGTGTTCAATGGATTTAAAGTAGTAAAAACTAAGATTTTACTATATGACAGCTGGGAAAAGATAAACTAATATTCTGCTCCAAACATGGATATTAACATTTTCTATTTCATATTTTCAGTCGATCTACGTATATAATACAAAAGTAAGAGTAAAGGGTCGAGTAAGAGTGAAAATTCATCAGTAAGAAGAAAATTTCACATTGAAGAATATTGACTAGCGCGGTGCTCGTGCAAATTTATATTGCCATTAAGGTATCGTACCTTATTCTATTTAAAAAAACTACGTCAACAAATTTCATACTTTCCTACAAATGTGTTTATCATCTACGTACAAATATAAGGCAATACTTCGAGTACTATGCAACAAATTCATTGACAATATCTTGTACTTTTAAGAAGCACCCAATACCGTAATTTTTATTGTATTCTTCGGTTTATTAAAAAGAACGTGAAGCAACGTGCATTATTATGCGTACTGTTGATGTTAAAAAATTAAAATATAATTAACTAAATTTTATTAAAAAAGAAAAATGAAGGTCACAGAAACTCAACATGTCAGCTGGAGAGATGTAATTTCAGGGAATTAAGAAGTAAATACTTCTGAAATAAAATATTTCACGAGTTTTGAAATCAATCAGAATCAAAGGTTTCGAAATTAGTTTTGCGTATCCACGAACTACATTAAAATTCATTTCACTTTCATTTCCAGTAAGTTCTGTAGATTTCGTTGTCTTTTTATAAATTCTTGAATTGACACATGTTCCTCTCAACCGAATATAAGATTCACAAGTTGCAGAGGGAACAGACGGGAAAATACATTTATAGATGTGGGTAAACTGTAAAAATATATATAAACCTGTATACATGTGTAACCTACATGTTCGTCAGTCACTCACCGTTAGATCCCCTTCCGGTCCCTAGTTAGGGGCAAAGAAGGTGTCATTTCACGCGGCTTGGTCTACTGGTTCAATGTCAAAATACTAGAAAACAAAACTTTGAAAACTGTTTAAACCGTCGGAGGCGCCACATTCACTTAGTACACCCCAAGGTGGAGGTGCTATTTCCGCGCAGCGAGTGCAGCGGTCGCGGCGATCGGAGGCAGCGGCCCCGGCGCCTATCGATTGCTGTCGCACGCAGCAGCGCGAGCTCGTAATTAATTCAAAACTCATCGCGGCGTCGGCGGCTTCCCCCGCCGTCTTTCCACTCGCCCGCGCGCGCTACACCCCCCTCTGCACCGAAGCTTTTTATTTTATTTTATAAATTGCGGGCAATTAAAAATAGGGCCGCGAGCGGCAGTTTACAAAACAAAAAGAAGGGAGACGGTTCGTTAAGTCCGATAAAAGGCTGCGGCTCGCTCCGCCTCCACTTATTATAACTCCGCCTCCCCCTCCGCGCGCCGCCCCGCCCTCGCGCCGCGCTCCTTTTTTAATCCGAGAAATGACAAATCCAGAATTTTCTCCACGGCCGAGGCCGCTGCTGTTTCTTACTGCGACGTAACGAATGGTTCTTGCGGCGGGTGGGGGAGAGGGAGCCGACTCGACGGAGATTCGGGTTCGAGATTTTAAACGCGCCCCCTGCTTCTTCGCTCCCGCCCGCTCGCCCTCTCCGCGGCCCCTCCAGCACGATCCCGCGCACGCGCGCCGCCGGCCTTTTTGCGACGAGCGACGATCGGGCGCGCACAATGGGGCGCAGATTAGGCCCCGCGCGGCGGCGAAGTTCGGGAGATGTAAGTTGCATCCGGAAATAAAGGCGTCTGAAGGAATCCGCCAGATCGTCTACATATTTCCTGGACCGGGAGAGGTGGCCCAGAGCATCAACGGATGTCACTGCAGTGCCTCTGATCAGGAAGTCCTAGAGTTCGAGACCCGACCGTGACAGGATTTTAGACACTAGCCAAATAGCTACGTCGACTTCTGTCGCTGTCTGGAGGAGAATTCTAGCGGCCGGGCTCTCTGATCGGTCGTTTTCGGTGGTTTCTCCGATCAATACCAGGCGAGTGCCGGAGCAGTACCCTAACAAACGGGCCATGGACCGCGAGCGATCTTTTCTTCCCATTCTTTGTCTTATCCTACCCCTTACACGCACTTACTTACATGCACTACACTAACACACAAGATCGGTCGAAGCTTAGAGCTTGTCCCAGCTGGGGCGATGCCCCGCTGGTGGGGGATACCTGGCTGGGGACAACCCTGCTTACCAACGGTAGGTCAGCGCCGGTCCTCGCCATCCAGCGGGGCAAGATCATCGCCACCTCCCAAGCATAAACATGCATTACACTTTTGCTAATGCATTACACTAATCTGAGCAGTTGACGCGTGCAGAATCACTTGTAATCAATTAATCATCATATTTCCTGATGTTGATGTCACCATCTTGTGAAACCTGTTGGTATAATCAAGGAAAGGTGGAATCCGCAGGTATAAACCAATCCTCTGGAAATCAAGGCGTCTAGATATCTATCAGATAATGTCCATATTTTCCAATTCTAATGTCACAATTGTGTGGAATCTGATGATTTAAATTGAACCAGGACAAATGAAGGAAAATACACCACAATTAGGTTATAAATATTCTCAAAACCGTGGTGGAGCATTGACATTTTTTCTTATGCTAAGTAGAAAGGATTCTAAGTTCATTGCTTCGCAGCTCTCGCCTTTGACGTTTTCAAAAACGGTCCTCTGAAGTAGACATTTTTCATTAAAATTAAGTATGTGTAAGGAAATGCATACTTAATCTCTTTGAAATTACGTTTAAAAGTCGTATAATACAAAAATTGGATTATTGCAATAAATCAGCTTTATTTGACGACTATCATATCATTCGGGTTTGTATTTTTGCATTGCTGGCCACCATCCTTCCTTTACAATGAGTGCTTACATTCCCAAGAATCCTCACTTATGACCGGAAATTTGTGACAAATATTGCTCGTTACCCATGCCATTTAATATCTTAACATCATAACAAATTCTCGTCACTTAGTTCTGTTCTCAATATACAAATCATGAATCACAGAAGTATAATTTGTTTTGTTTCTTTTAATATAAAAAGAATCATGCGATAAACTTGCCCTGAATTCAGAAATTAATTTCTTTTCTACTTTCTCAAAACATTGAAAGTGGCCAAACGTAATCCCGCAAGCCGAATGTAACTCTGAAGGCGCCGAATGTAACTTGTAGGTGCGTTGCACACAGTACAATTTCCATCTAGTTTCGCTTCTACAAAAAATATTATCAGACTAGATGCTCTGTGTACGAAAATCTAATGAATATTTCATTTTTTAAACAAAATTCCTGTAATCTTGCCCTGCTGCTGCACAACAAAATAATTAACATCAACATAAGGTGTTCGTCTTCGAATTCGTGGTTCAGTGATGTTTGACTGATATTTTACTTTGAACCTTGCTCTGGTTGAGGCAGATCAGAGCCAACTTTATCTTTAGCTCTCCAGCACCTGACCAAAAGGTTATAGGTTTCGAGTACCTAGAGTTGCGGATTTCGACATTAGCTATATAGCTAAGTCGAATTAATTTGTTCTCGAGCAGCCGGCAGCTACTGGCAGCCGGCAGCTCTGATGGGTAGTTTTGTAGTTTTTTTTACAATAATTATCAGGTGAATTCCAGAGCAGCACTCTCACAAACGAATCGCGGACCGTGCGAGTTGACCTATTCCTCTCCTCTCCCCTTATGCACAAACACGTACACTTTCACAAATGACTGGAGACCAGTCGAGAGCTTAGTATCAGCTTGGGCGGCGCTTTACTGGAGGAGATACCTGGAGAGGAAATCTTCCAAGTCGTTATATAGACCGGCGCTGGATCCTGCCATTCAACGGGGGACGAACATTGTCACTTACAATTATCAAAAAATTGCCTGCTACTAATGACCGCAGCAGATGAGGTGCCCACAAACATCAATCATTCAAACCGAGGCTTGCTTTCTAGCCGAACGGACGTACGGCATCACCTCCGCCTAATCAGCGCTCTGCGCCAGCAGTCATCATAGTCACCGCAACAGGTCCTCTTTACTGGAGTCGTCCTCTCGCATTTGTTTTTAAGTAGTATGTAGTGCCTCGATAATCGACTACAGTGTCGTTTTCCCCCATCGCTTTCATTAGGTTCTACAGAAAGCCAGCACCGACAAACATTTTTCACACAACCGGAGCCAACAACTAAGAGAGGTTTAATTGTTCCAGTCTCAGGAACTAAACATTGAACCTACCTTCTATAATTCATGAGAGGTAAGACATCAGAAGTCGCGACACAATGGCAGGCTGTATTCATAATCGATTCGCTGCACTAGCGCAAGACGGCGTAAATAAAGAAGAAAGTGAATCTGACTCGCAAACTTCTTCAATAAACTGAATAAACAATTCAAAAAACTGGTCGAAAATCTCCATCCATCTTTTCGCAGGAAGTAGAGAACTGTAAAGAGCTTAACAATGCCATTTATTAAGCTGTACGAAATACTTTTATCGCCATTTCAGGAAGGGCTCTCAGTCAGATTCAATTGCAGAGACCGCTCCAGAAAACTTTTTCATTTTCTAGATCAAAGAAACCACACAGACATACATTCCGAGATCATAGAAATAACTCACGTATTGCGATAATACGTGAAGCCGCCCATGATTACTCCGAAAACCGAAGTTACCGATGAACTTCAGAGAATTAACATTACCGCTGGGAAGAGTACTAATTTACTGTTTCCAGCGCTCTCTCCTACTCTTTTGAGCATGATAAAGTAAACATTATACAATTAATGAAAATACAGATATTATTTAACTCAATAATATCACTTCAACTAAGACGAAGAAACAATATAATCAGATCAAGCCGCTGATAAAATTTTGGCAACACAAGAAATTCTTGCGGGGACAACCAAATTGAGTTGTGTTATGTATATGTAGGGTTTTTAAATGGTCCGCGCGTGCGGCATGGCACGCGAGTTTGTTTGGGCCAGTTCACCAGGAAGACGTAAGCTCAGGACTGGGACGGGGAGCCACACGAACGAGACACCCACTCACGAGAGGTATATTAAAGGAGCTATACCCGAGCTCCACCCCAAGCTAGTCGATTGCTAAGTGGTGTAGTGAGCATGAAGTGCGCGTATTGTGATTTTGCCTACATTGTAGTGAACAGGATCGAGCACTGGTAATTTTATTCTGGTAGAATTGTGACCTATTTTACGTTTTTAGGACACTTTCTAGTTTCTTGGTTATATCATTTTGGACTCGGCATTTTCTTCTTGATTAACATCAGGCGAATACCGGAGCAGTACCCTTACAAACGGGCCACGGACCGCGCCCGATCTTCACTTCCTCTTCCTTGTCCTTGTCCTATCCTCACCTCTTAAACACACACTAATATGCACTACACTGCCACACATGCCGGAAGACCGGTCGGGAACTTAGAATTCCCCGGTCCCCGGCTGGTGGGAGATACCTAGTGTGGGAAAACACCGCTAGTCGAAAGAAGGTCGGCGCCATCCAGGGTCGGTAGATCTCGCCATCCAGGGAGGGAAGACCACCGCCATCTCCTAGTGAAAAAACACGCACTGCACTTACGGGACTAATAACCTCCGTAGCTGACGCACCAGGAATTAGTAGCACATTCACTCAATCCAGCTCAAATTCCTATACATGCGAACTGTAAAAATATCTTCATGGAACTGGAAAAAATCTTCTACGCCTTCATAGGAATCCAAACATTTGCGAAGTAAGCTAGCTGCTGTCATGAATAGAAATTTATCAAATCATTCTCATACTCAGGAGGCGATTAAGCCCACACATTGCGACCCCGCTCCGGCTCCTCTTCCCCCCTCCAGCCTATCAACAAACTTTACAATATAAAACAACTTCTTATGCAACGACAACTCACCACTAAGTTCCCAAAGATTACTCTCATTCAACAGATTTTTCTATCTCCGTTTTTAGAAATTATTAAGAGAGTCAATCGTTTTCAGTAAACATTGGAATTTATTCATTCATTGGGTTACTTTGTAACGCATCAACGTTATAAAGTATCGGCTCTCTCCTGCCTCTTGGAACCTACATCTATCCTCTCCTCCCGTATCTATGTGTAGAACTGGAACTTGTGAAGTGTCAGAAGTAATTCTTTGTTCAAACCTTTAAAGCCATCACATTATTGATGTCAGCTCATATGCTCACGTGTTCATAAAATACCCGTACATCGGATTGTACCAATAAAAAAAGTATTTTCCTGCTGTGAAACGAAAAGTTGATTTCTAATGCAACTCTTTCCCTTCTGTTAATGAACTATTTAAACCTGAGTGAAAAAGAGAAGAACAATTAATTTGCTCTATCTTTGAACAATAACAGACACCTCCAGTCATATACGGAACAAAAGTGAAAGAGTCACCATCTCGCCGCGCTCCATCCCGCCGTAGTTCAGCGCCGTGTTTGGGGAGGAGGGCGCCACGCGGGAGCCGAAGACGACGCGACCGCAGGCAGCGAAGCTGTGCGTCTCACTCCCGATGCGGCGGCGGCGGCCGATAAGGAGGTACATATTTCTCGTGCCACACAAACCCTCTTCCCCCCACACTTCGCGGGGGCCCGCACAAAAAATGTATATATATAAAAATTTGCGAAGAAGTGTCTTCATTTTCATGACAAGGCTGCGGGGGTGACAAAGCGGAGAAGGAAAGTGAAAAGTAAGGAGCGCGGGAGCTTGGGGCGTCTGTGCCGTGGCGGGGGCGGGGCGCGCAACCCTTCACTTAAACCCCCGGGGCTACGGAAGGAAAACAGCGTGCGCGCGAAGGGCGCGGCGGCGGCGGCGGGGGCGGCGGGGGCGGGGGCGGCGAAGGCGGCGGGCGCGCGGGGCTGACGGGGGGCGAAAAATGAAAAATGAGGCATTACGGCCCGGGAGAAGAATGAGATATCTGAGCGTTTTCTATCACAAAGAGGCGACGCTCGGCGGCCCCGGCGCCTGTCCATCTATCACCCGCGGGCGGCGGTGGCGGCGGCGGCAGTGGCAGTGGCGGCGGCGGTGGCGCCAGGGCGGCCAATCACAGCGCGCATCCGCCCCCGCGAGGTCTTCGCCGCCGCCACGGTCAGCGCGCGAGCCACTACCGGCGGAAGTCTGTGCCCGCCGACACCCGACGCGACTGGGCCCACCCTGCGCCTTCCCTGGGCACACGTTGCCGCTTGCGGAGCAAGGGCCCAGCACTGCGCCTCTCGCCCCCATCACTTGCATTCATCGATTAACATTTCCGGGGGCGTCAAATGCTATGGTCAAGAGTTCCGTCGGTACAGTGGTGGTGGTATATCCCATTAGATGCTAGTGTTCCTCCCTGTAGAAATGTGAGATTCGGCGCCGACTTACAAGACGACTCTAGAGGTTTCCACAGGCACCGTTCCAGCCGGGACAATCTCTAAGCTACCGAACGGTCTCCCGACATGTGTAACGAGTGTAGATGTAAGTCGTATGTATAAGGGGAGAGGAGAGAACAATGAGGGAAGACTAGTGGTGCTAAAACAGCACATACTTTTTCGCCCGTACTTTCATGCAACATTCTGCGAAAAGTATCCGAATTTTCGTAAAATTGTAAATGATTTTATTTCAAAATCTATCATTAAGGAACAGAACGTTCTTTTTGGTTCTAGGAAGACGCCGAAATTTTTTTATTCAATTTTTTGGTATCAATGACCCACAAAACATGGATTCTGGGTATACCATATGTTAGAGGATTTTTTTCTAAATTTAGCAACTGAATTCATCCACTTTTTTGTTATGAGGTCTCTGTACTAAGAGTTTTTCTACCGAAAATTTGCCTTTTTTCGCGCAGTATTACATAACTTTCTCTCTACTGCGCAGCGAGAAAGTAAAATATCGCGCGCGGTCTGTAATACCCTGGTAGAGATCGTCAGTATTTCATTAACACAGGTCGGAGAAACAACGCAAAACTACCAATCAGTGCAGCCGTCAGCTAGAATTCTCTTTAGTCACACGTTTAATTCGACGTAGCTACTTAGCTGGTGTCAACATTTCGCATATGTGGAATTCAGACACGTCTGGAGAATAATTCTAGGTGTCACCTGGTTTGTTCAGTAGTTTTCCGTGGTTTCTCTGATCAATACCAGGCGAATGCCAGAAGAGCACCTTAAAAAACGGACCGCACTCAGCGCGCGGTCTTCCCATCCTCAGCCTTATTCCCTTCTCTCCCTCACAAACACACTTACTCATTGCCAAAAAATGTCGGAAGACCAGTCGGGCTCATATACTCTGTTAGCGTATAGTCCCACGGGGGAGACGTGAGGAGGAAAGCCTGCAAGTCGTATAAGTCGGTGCCGGATCTCACTACCTGCAAGAGAGGTATATCCGAAAAATAATATGCACAACATGTACGAGACTAATGCTCATAGTTGACGTTCCCTGTAACATCGATCAGTGAGTCCAAAATCCTTCCTCGTTGGAAATCGACACTATGTCTTAGCAGCAACTCTGACCAAAAGTTCAATGGCAATGCTACTTCTGAGAAAGATCAGCCGGTAACGCTCATCTGCACCTGCGGCCTACACCCACATGCACAACGGACATCGATTTGGGTTCAACACCAATCAATATACTAATAACTAATGCTCCGTTTACCACGTAAAATTCGATTCTCATTTAAAATATTTTTACATACAAAGCACATCTCATAATAAACATCGATTTTGCTACTAGATATCATGTACAAAAATTAAAAACAGTTTGAAAATTGAATCACTCCTTTTCTTCTTTTATTAAGTGTTTTATCTAGAAAGGAAATGAAGGAAGCAAGAGTAATGAAAGTGGCAAAGAATAATTTATTATTTGCAATTTAAGAGAGCGAAAAAGGAAATACGTGTTGCGAAAAAACGCAATTGGATTCAGAGAAGCGTAATAATTGTCATTGCAAGTTGTTGAACGCTGATTTGGTAGTAGGATAGGACCAGAACCGCTATTGTACATCAAATTGCCATTATAGATTTGTATCTTATGTGTAAAAATAATGACTGTCAAAGTCAATTCTTAATCGATCTTTGAAATTTTAAAAATGGAATTAAAATAATGATTGATGGTGTCCCAAGTCTATATCATCAACATAATAATAATAATAATAATAATAATAATAATAATAATAATAATAATAATAACAAAAATAACAACATTAATAAGTACTTATGTAAACAGGTAGCTGCAAATTCAGTTGACATGATGTTTAAAAGAATATTTTTCTTTTAAACTTCATGGCATTTTGACCTGAAGAAGGTCGCATAAAGGCAACCGAAACGTCGGCATCTGTGCCCAGGACGCGGCTTCTCCCGGACAGTCAACTAGTGACTTCCGCAGCGGAAGCCTGTACTCTCAATATTTTTATTCATACAAGACAATACGTGTTTTTACATTTGAGACGGTTTATTTTTGAAGTGTTCCGGACATAACCGGAAATTAGAAAGAAAATCTCGCAATTTTTTATTCCGCGGTTGAGACATGCCGAGAATTATTCAAATATATAGTACAAGTTACTTCAAATGAACTGATAATTGGTGATTGTTCTAAATAAATGCATTCATCGTGGCTTGTGAAACTTACCAAAATGACTTTAAGGAATTGGGTATGATTGTAAGAGATTTTATTCAAAAATTTATCTCAATTTACTCGAAGTGAAATAGTTTATTGTAAAAGAAGGACTGATAATATCGCAAATGAGCTTATACACAATTAAGTTTTGAAATCTGACGATAACTGGTTATTACTATTCTCTCTACGAATTTCTTGCCGTTTTATATGACCAGCCAAACTGTTGGCCAACTTCATTTTCCGAGTGTACTAAGGTTTGAGTTCGCAGCTCTTGATGATGATATAGTATGAAGAATCGATAACAATGGTTTCTGCCCAATAAAGTGTATTGATTCAATTCATTCGACGTAAGGAACAATTCTGAATTTGTAGAGAAATAAATGGATTAAATAGGATCCGTTGATTATTCGAATTTAAAATCTTAACATTCAAAATATTTAAATTATGAGAAGTGATTTGCCGTGCGTTGTTTATAGAAAACGTGAACGTCCATAAAATGTATCCTGCTGATTTTAGTATCCTTCAGGAAATAATAGTACATTTCAACACTATTTTTAAAAGTGTCATATTCGAATCCTTCGCACTCTCAACGTCTTCTAGAGTGAAATATTGATACCTCCTTGCAACCTACGTCAGTGCAATAAAGGATTTTCTGTTCTTTAATTCCTGAATCTACATTTTTGAAACATTTTTAAACAAGATAAATTTAAGATGAGATCATTCTGATATGCCTCGAAAAATTAAGAATTTTCTGATTAGATGCATTAAATTTGAATATAGAATTTTAAGAAAGCTAAACACGCTAAATTGAATGAAATTTTGACTTTTGTTGTATTATAATAAAAAATAAATACAAATAAGAAAAACTTCATAATTTTCTCGGCGTCATTTAATTTGCTATGGAGAAAATCGTTACAAATCTCTCTTTCCAACTTCATATATTGTTATAATTTTTACGTTCATGGTCATACTTATCGCATCAAAACAATCGGGAGCATTGTTAGTTCGATTATCAGAATCTTACCTTCTCATATTCATATTGTAACTATTCTTTTAGCAAATTCTCTTTTCACGCGGGGAATCAGTGGCAACGTGCGAAGAAAACGGCAACGCTCAATGAGTGATAATGACCTACATCAGATGTGATGATATAACATTTTATAGCTTTTTTCTGCAGATATAGATGTATGGGGCATGGGATCGACGGTTGAATGAACATGTGAACCAACTTTTCACAAAAAGAAAGTTTTATTTAGCACATAACACCCTGACTTTAGATGATATCCAAACGTCAACATTCCTTCTGTTCTGAGCCATCTTCAGGAACTCTCTCTTCATGGCGAACTTGAAATCCATTTTGTCGTTATGCAGGTAAGTACGTTAAGTGCCTAAATATATTTCCTAAATTTGAATTACTCGCTTACTATAAAACGGGTATTTCCTGTGCTGCGTCAATTCATGACTTCTTTTTTAAACGAAACCACAGACCATTACTGAATGCCATGCCTGACACACCTACTGGTCACCAATTATTCTCGGCTGATTTTCTCGTAGCAATTTCATTTGATCGTTTATTTATGAATTACAAACCACCAGAGCATATTCTAGATTCTTACATTCCATTTGAGTTTCGCTGAGAATATCATCCACACGTCGTTTGCTTCTTGGTTTACACCATAATAACGAAAAACGATTTTAAACGTTCTTCTGACTAGCAGAACGATTTTCTTCTCTATATCTAAGCACAACATTCACGTTTCTTCTTTACAGTCAAACTCGTTCGCTTGTTCATCGTCCACACACTACCAGCAAGTCCAGAGGACTACTTCCTTACACTTCCTATTGCAGGCTTGACAAAGTTGTGAGAGCGGTGGGCCACTTGCAGAGTCTGCAGACGGAGTGCCTCGGAGCGAGCACGGTCGGAAAGACAGCACAGTCGGGGGATAGTACTAGTAGTTCTTCACGTGACCAAATGATCCAAGAAGATAGCGCTTTCAACTTTGTCAGAACTTTCCGTACTTCTGCATTCTATAGTGAATGGCGTTGGGCAAGAATGGCGTTTTATCGACGTAACTACCATGTATTAGTAATAGAATGATTGCCCATTACTTGTAATAGGCAATCATTGCCCATTACTTGTAATAGGCAATAACTGAGAGTGGCGGAATATAGTGTAACCGTTCACGTATTCACGCTCGTGAAATACTTCGCTGTCCACCCAAATCAAGATAACAACTGACACGCGCAGTGTTCGACACCACCAGCACCTTGTGTACTAATGAAAAGATCAGGGTGGTAGGTTCGATATCTGGATCGACATGAACGCACCGCTTGGACGATTCATAAGAGTTAATCGCCCCATTTTATCAGAGGCAGCTTGAACAGGACGCTTTCGTTAACAGAGGAGACGAAAGATCTGGAATCTATTTCAATCTGTTCTAAAACCACACCCGAAAGGTTTTAAATACGAAGAAATTATTCTATCTACAGTATTGTTTCTTGTGATAACTTACTCGCAGAATTTTAAAACAAAAATGTATGGAATTTACGATGTGAAAGATGTAAGCTCGTGCAGTGCATTATGTCCATATTACGTTTTTCTCTTTCACAACATTTTTTTTTTTTTTCGTTCTTGATTTTTGTACCTTTTCAATTCTCTATTTTGTACATCAAAATTCCAAATGGTATTTCTTTAATGATATAATAAATCGTATTTCTTTAAAAACCAAAATGGAGCTGCTTTACGACTGCAGTTCCGAAACCCATACACGTTTGTGACGATACGTGATAGGGGAGTCATTTCTACGTATTGCTGGATACCTGACGTGCTTCTTCCTGTGAGAGCCAAAGCCGAATTACCCCCCCACGAAGACAAAATTGGAAAGAACGACGCCAGAAGACGTGCAATTTGAGAAGAGGTGCTGCCAGGATTCTTCACAGAAGTATTCATCGCTCACACCATTCGTCCCTAAAGCACTTGCAATATTTCGTAACGTGTCAAGGTATTTTCTATACGCCAGTGCCCGCTGTAAATGCATAGCTTCCAGGCCAAACAACTTCGTAATTTGTTCGCTCTGCAATGAGATCGCTTCAACATTTCTTTCCGAACAGAGAGGGGAGAAAATGCCGCTACCTGCACACGGAAATATTGAATCAATTCAAATATAAATCATTCAATCAATTAAAATATCTGTCAAGGAAATATTTCTGCATTCTCGATTGTCGGAATAGCTATGAAGTGATTTTGCATACTATTCATTCTACTTTATGAAAAGTCTTCTGTAAATAATTTAATTCTTAAAAGAAAAACAATTGTGTATAATATCACTGTAAATTCATATTTATGTACATCAATGTACGAAAATTTTGTTTATGAAGCTCAAAAGAATCGAAAATAAATCATAAAGACAAAAGCTTATTAGCTATTTCAATAGTAATTCAAATTCTCAAACAACGGTGTAATCTATTACATGAATAAAGAGTGAAATTCATCAGGGGTGTAGTTTGAATACCTCCATAATCAAATTTTGTGTGAAAATTTAGATAGTTCTGTTACAGTTAGGAAGGAACCTTAGGGACAGTCTATTTTGCAAAGTTTGTAGTATAAGAGTGTTTTTCTTAATAGGGTTTCACATTTCTGTGTTGTGTATCACTGTATTTATATTCTTACAGTGCTCATATATATATATATATATATATATATATATATATATATATATATTCATTGAATTTTATTATACTTTGGCTGTTAAGATTCCAATTGTGGCTAGATATTTTGTTTTCGTCTTTCTCATATAGCATTATCTTATCCCTGAAATCATTATTTTTAAGTTTTTTTTTTCAATTTTTTCTTTGTGATCAAGTAAAATTTTTTGTCATAAGTCATTGAAGGGATGCTACACCCTCGCTTGTAGTAAACCACTGTATGTTGTGTGAAGCCTCAAGTCAGTGGATGCGGTCCTCGCAAATGTTGGGTCGATGTAAAGTATTGCGTGGGTACCCACACACAATTTGGTCACAATAGAGGGTTGCTATAGCGAAATTTGACAGTACATTGTTTCTTAATTGTCTACAAAAAATGACATAGGTTAACACCACCTTTCTGTTGATATCGCTCTCTTTATCATTCTCAAAAAGCTAGCATTGGAAATTCTGAAGCCTATTTATGGCATGAAATACATATAACCTATTATTTCTGTAGAGAATATGCAATATAAACGTTCGGAAAATGTCACCTCCACAGTTGTAGTTTTGTTCTAACTTTGTGGTAGAAAAGACTTCATTATTCTTTTGTTTTAAGTTGTTCTTCATTCAGAAATGCAAATTTAATATTTGTAAAAAAAATTTACAATCTTGATACTCAATAACACTCTCCACATAGCCAAGTTACCCAACAATACTTCGTATGTACAATAGCATTTGAGACGTCAACCGAAGCAAAAGAAACGCTATCGCCTCATGATGTCGGAAGCTACTACCAACGAGTTGGAAGTGCAGATAGATTTCAATAAGAGAAAAGCTTGTCTTAAGTGTAAACTTGCACCCAAAATTACACAGAAATGTTATAAAAAGAAAAGCGTTTCATTATTTAATTGATCCATTCTGCCCAATTCTTTTTTTATTGATATTTTGAATAAAAGTAGTAGAAACTAACCGTAAAATGATCAGATTTTAATGGTTTTTTTCTTCTTCTTGAAAGTCGTGCTTCCGAGGATTCTGTACAGAAGAGAAAGGACACATCATTGCGTCTTGATAGGAAAAGGCGAAGACGACTGAAAGACACCGATCCACCTAGAGTGATCGAGTTGAGATGCATCGGTCATTCATGTCTCTGTTCCTCTACCCTCCGTAACCCCCTCGCCAGGAACGATTGGATCAAACTCTCAAATAAACCCAGGCAAATGCGCCGCGCAACACCAGGTCGGGCCAGGACAAAATAAATATATTTCATAGTTATTAGAGTCTAATCGAAAATAAAACTATACACAATAATTTATTGGCCCATTAAAGTGTTAATTTAAAGCAGTAATTTACAGGAGATTCTGCGAACCATCGAACCGAATCAAGCGCTGAAATTGGTGTGGAGATTATTATTATTATTATTATTATTATTATTATTATTATTATTATTATTATTATTATTATTATTATTATTATTATTATTATTATTATTACTATTATTACTATTATTATTAATAGTTATTGAAGTTATGTTTTCAAAGAACTGGATTTACATTTCCACCAAATGGCAAGCTTCAATACAACCGATAAACATTATGCAATATTTTCTAAAAGATTCTCCAAAACTTGATCTCACTATTATACTTATTATATCATGAAAGTAATTCTTTAATATCCAATAGAGAATAACTTATATGATAGTTATTTTCAGCCGCATTCAAGTTTCTCTCGAGAAATTCGCACCCCTTCGTTCCGACCACATCCAATCCCACTGCGAACGAATAGCCGTGACACGACCTACCTCCCCCGACGCCGTCACGGTCGGCGAAGGGAAAATGTATTTTAAAACAAGCAAACTCATAAGTTCCTCTTTCGAAACGAGAGCGAAGACGGAGAAAACCGGGTGCACGGACGCCGGCGCTAAGAACCAAGCAAAAGAAAGAAAAAAAAAATACACGGTTACATTTTTTCACAATATCTTACACCCCTCTTTTCAACTCCACTCTCTTCGCAATTTTTCCTGCAGACTTCTCCTCCCTTCTCCCGCGCCCGCCGCTCTTTCTTTTTCTCCTAAAAAATCTCTTCCTTTAGTCTCGCTCCCTCCCGGCTACAGATTTTTGTAAGGGCTCCTGGAAGACGCTCGCAGCGGCGGCTCTGCGCTGCCTCCGAGGGAGCTACTCCCGCCCCACCTCCTCCGCCCCGCCCCCCGCGCCCCCCTCGCTGTCATATATTTAATATTCGACGTTTCGCGAGCCTGATATGACAATTCCTTTTTCGGTTTAAAAGATTAATGATCGTGATTCAAGAAAACTTGAGCCAGCGCGAGCAACGGAGGCGCCACCTTTTGTACGGGCAAGGCCGGAGGCGGGCACGGCGGCGGCAACGGAGGAGGAGAGGGCGGGAACAAAGGCGGCTGATAACGCGAGCAAACACGGGCGGTGGGGCGCGCGGGGGCGGAGACGGTGCGGGCGGCAGGTGCTGAGTTGGCGCGGGGCCCCGCAGCGAGCCCCGGCGAAGACCGCTTGCAAGGACACGCTCACGGCGACAGAGGGTTTGAACGCGAACTTGTGCGTCATTCATGCGCAAAAGGATGGGCGGCTGACTCCGTATCGTATCATTTATCTCGGATTTTTCTACTATGCTATTATGCTTTCGAGATTCTTCAATTCAACTGAAATTCATCCGCTGCCTGGAGGAGAATTCTAGCGACCGGCTGTTCTGATAGGTAATTTTCCTTTGTTTCTCCGATCAATACCAGGTGAACCGCGCGCGATATTTCCTTCCTCTTCCTTGCCCTATCCTCGTCTCTGCCAATTACGTTAAAATACATCTCGGGAAGCCAGTCACGATCTTGGAGCTTGTCGAATATATTTGCTATTTATACAGAATTCCACATTCAGTCACTACGGTTGAAAGAGCACTGTCGAATGCTGCCACCATTTGGTGTAAATGATTAAGAGGTGGGTCGGGTAGCAGGGCAACGTTCGTGCGCTAAAATTTTTCTCCATGGCAGAAATGCATGTGATTCATACAAGCAATTGAAAGCATTGGATGAACATGCCAACCGTGTCCTTCCCATCTGCGGTGATATAGGTTTTCAGACGGACAGAGAATCAGTCTTCTGCCGCGCATCTGTGGTGAAGTACGTGTCCTATCCTCAAGAGAATAGATGTATGGAATATGGCAATCCACTTTAATTAACGGCTGAGATAGCTCAGCGCAACATCTGTTGTCCCTGCAATGTCTCTAGTCGCGAGGTCCTCGCGTTCACATTTTGTGGACAACGGATTTTCGACGCTAGTAAGATAGCTAGAACGAAATCAGGCACTGTCTGGAGAAGTCTGGTGATCGGTAGTTTTTCGTGGTTAGCTCATATCATTACCATACGAAGCAGTACTTCATCAAATGAGCCACGCGCGATCTTTCCGTTGCCTTCCATATCCTTGCGCTTACTTTCATTTACATACCCTATACTTCGGGAGATATCGTGAGTTTGTCCTGGATGTGATGTACTGGATGCGTTGCATGGGGAGATATCTCGAGAGGGAATTCCACCGCAAACCATCGTGTAGGACGGCACTGGATCTCACGTCACACTAGGGGAGAAAAACCTCCGAAACCTCTGTCACCTCCAGAAAAATAACATGCATTACACCTGCGTAACTAATGACCTTAACAGTTGACGCACACGGAAACACGAAATATTAAATAAATGAAACCTATCCCTGCATGTAGTGGATAATTCCTTTTTTAACGTAGGGAGGTTGCTCCATCCTCCTGACATTTATTTTTTAACGAACTTAATTGCTCAATTTCGAGGCCAGCTTCCGACGCTACGGTTATTTATATTCATCACTTGGTGATCACATACAAAAGTAAATTCCATATATTTTCAAACAAACAACGTATATTTTTCGTGACGTTTGTGTTAGGCGAGAAAAGAGTAGTACCCTTGACTTATGATCCATTTCACGAAGGCACATCATAACCATAAGACCTTCCAATTAGGAAAAGATGTAGAAAAGAATGTTGGGATAAACGATATGCAGACATACAATGACACCAACATCATCCGATCATATTCGAAAAAGTAAAATATCGGGTGCCTTTAATAGAAAGTGTGGAGGGACATCGACGGAACTCACAAGAAAGGGACCAGAGGAGACGCACCTCCGCGAGGGACGGGATTGGGACGTAGGCGGCAGGGGAGAGCGCGTCCGGGCCCGTCCAATTAGCACGGGCGCGGCCGATACGTGAGGCGAGCGCCAAGCGCCTTTAATCAAGGGCGCGCTCCCGCGGGCCCTCGCCGCCTGCCCCGCGACCCGGCGCCCTCTTCCGCAGCTGAGAGACAGCTACTGTCGCGCGCCAAAGCCACGATCGCAGCGAACCCCGGCCAACCTCTACACGGAACGATGGAGTAGGAACCTTTCGTTCCGGTGGTGAAGGATCCGTCAATCGGTAGTATGTAAGAAATTTGGGAAAGTCAACCCGGGCAGCCATGGTGGCCAAGGCAGATCTAACTACACAGATTTATACTGTTTGTGTTAGTTTTTTCTCGAAAATAAAAAGGAAATTGCAATACCTATTTTTTCAGGCTTGTTCACAAAAATTCTGATATCTTCGCAGCAATATATCTAGTTTTTCCTTCAGATGACTCCCTAATGATATTTAGGAGGAGGTTCGTGAATTTGAGTTTACTGTAATTTTTTTTTAAAATTACGCATTTATATTATATTTATACCTTGTTCAGTCTCAGAGAAGTCTTTCGGTGGTGATAACCCGAACCCAGAAATGATATTTGATTATGATTTTAATAGTACTTTCCACCGTAATAGAAAGCATTTTCCCCATGAGAGATGTATGTGTTAACATTGAAATAAAACGTACGAAACAAATTTTAATTGCTTTAATGCTGAAGAACACGACCATCTTTAGCACGTACGTTCCACTAGTAAATATAAGATTTGATTAATTTTTTAACACGTGTATCTAGTAGGCTGAACTAACAGGTAATTATAAGATATATCATACAAATCATCGAGTGCTATAACACTGCGGCGATTTATTCACATTACACTGTTTAACGCAATGTTATTTATGTATGGGTGCGAGAATTCAAGTCAAATATTTAAAGTTTAAAATGTCATTAAGTATTTCTTTTTATAAATTTTTGAAGTTTAAACTTTAAGATTTATCAGTACATTCTTGTGGAGTCTTTAAACTGGCGGTTTTTAAAAAAAATAAATTCTTCTGTTTTCTCTCAAGATTAAGCTCTGAGCCATAATTATATGGCTGCAGGTAACCCAATGCAGGTTACCCAAACGACTTTTTACCAGATCCTTTTTGTAGTACTACGTTTGAACTTTCGTTTCATAGTCATTTCAATGCCCGTGTCCGGGATGATCCGGACCGCTCGCATTTGGTGCTCCACAGAACGTCTCACGCAGCGCAGGCAAAACTCCGTGTCGACCGGTGCCTTGCTGTCGCGCTCCTCAATTCGTGCGACACCGATATTCCTACCTCGCTTGCCAACATTCATTAAGCTGATCTCCATCAATGCTTGTTGATCGCGTGCGTAATTGTACACTGTGCTTTAAGAGTGGAACGGAACGGTCGATCGGAAGGTGTACACAATCTTAGAATTTTGGAATATGAAATAGAAACGGAAAGTGAAAACAAATTCGTTGCAACATATATTAGAAGATTGTCTTCAATAATTATAGACATTCAAATTAGATACCAATAACTGACTATACTAGCTAATTTTGAACTTCTCTATCAATTTCTACCACTGCCACTCAATTTCCAAATCTATTAGTAGACGTAACTTTACCTAACAAGTGGTGCTTCAAAATGGCACAGACTTTGTCATAGTAAAGTTTTCTAATTTACTTGTACTAGCTTTACAGTGTTGCCCCATCCTCTTGACAGCTGTGATGTATCACCACAAAGTACATTTTTTTTACAATTTCTCAATTTTTCGGTTTCCTAATTGGAAAACCTGATATTACTTGAATATTAAAAAAGAGTAAAATATCGATACAAATGGCACTTTTAATTGAAAAATTTGTAGCTGTTTTTAAGAAAAGGGCTTTTAAGTGTTACTGTAAATGCGAAATTTGAAGTTATTTTTCACAGGAATCTACTGAGTTTTCGAAAAACTTCATTAGAAGTCATTTACAGCACTTCAAATCACAAATGTAATTATATATACAAATCGTTGGAAATATGCATATGAACAGCGTGTGGGATATTTAAAAAATTACATTTGTGTAATTTTTGAAAGAAAAACAAACAAATAACAAAAGAATACAGCAAAATGAACTTTATGCCATATTAAACAGAACAATTAGCACTATCCGTTGGAAAAGTTTGAAGAAAAAACTTGCCACCTTTATTGGTGCATTTTACTCTATTCTTACAAGAAATTTAAAGAAAAAATCTTTAGCTTATTTTGAGAAAATTTTGAAAATGTCCAGGGAGCTTTATGTAAAGTCACCCCACATTTTAAAGAATGTTTTTCAAAATTTCAAAGCTTTTAACTAGAACCATATGGACAGGGGTTTCTTCAATTTGGAAACGTTGGAACGCATGGTTTAGGCGTTAGTGGTGTTCACAGAGGGACAGACAGATGGACAGACGGACGGACGTTTTAAAACAATACTTTTTCGGTATCAGGGGATCCCAAAACGTGTATTTCCGATGAAATCTCGAAATATATTTTCCGCAGGACATAACTTTCTCTCTACTACTATATTACTCCGTATATACGTACGTATACGAGAAAGTAAAAAGCCCCGACAGATATCCTTTCATCTCTATTCCCACGGCCGACCTCTGGACAGTCACGGAACATTTTCCGCTTACACCCCCCTCTGCTCTCAGCCCCTCGTCCGCCCACCCCCACGCGCGCGGTCCGTGCGGCGCGGGTTGGCGCGGCTGGCCATGCGCGCGTGGATGGCGAGCGTTCATTTTTCACACCCGGAGCGAGCGAGGGCGGCGGCGGGGGGTGGCTGGCCGCGTGACGCGCCGGACTGCGCGGTTGTTTTCGGGAATGCGCGGCGCGGAAATATGCAACCCGCCGAGCGCGGCGGCCGCGCCCTCCCCGCGCGCGCCGCTCCGTCGCAGCTGCTGTCACTGCAGGAATCCCCGACGCCCGCGCTATGCTATGCGCAAGTATTGGAAGAAACGTGAAAGAGGAATACTTGAAGTAGTTGTTTGCGAGAATCTGGTCCAGGTTTTCGATTGATTGATTGATTGATTTTTCGTGTTTCCGGGCGCGTCAACTACTTCGGTCATTAGTCCCGTTAGTGTAGTCCATGTGTTTTTCGTGGGAGATGGCGGTGATCTTGCCCCGCTGGATGGCGAGATTCGGCGCCGACCTACCGTCGGCTAGTGGGGTTTCCCCCTAACCAGGACTCTCCCACCAGCGGGGCACCGCCCCAGCCGGAACGAGCTCTAAGCTCCCGACCAATCTCCTGGAATATGTGGTAGTGTAGTGCATGTTAGTGTAAGTGTGTGTGTAAGGGGAGAGGATAGGACAAGGAAGAGGAAGGACAGATCGCGCGCGGTCCGTGGCCCGTTTGACAGGGTACTGCTCCGGCATTCGCCTGGTGTTGATCAGAGAAACCACGGAAAACTACCGATTAGAGCAGCCGGCTGCTAGAATTCTCCTCCAGACAGCAGCTGAATTCGACCTAGCTGAAAAGCTAGTGTCGAAAATCCTGCCGCCGTCAGGACTCGAACCTAGGACCTCCCGGTTAGAGGCGCTGCAGTGGCATCAGTTGATGCACTGAGCTACCGTTACCGGTTGAGTGTATTCGATGTTTATAATAAATACGAGTCTGGAGAATTCTTAACGACCAATTGATAAAATACTGAAGGCAGGTTAATGGGGCTTGGTCAGAAGTAAAAAGAATCTACAAGCTCGTTGTTTACCGACGTTTTGGAAAATTTATTTCCATCCTCAGGGATTTCAACCGTCATGTTAATACATAATTAATTTATGTGGTGCATGCTCCTCCATTACATCTGACCTTCTGACTTTTTACTTCTGACCAAGCCCCGTTAACCTGCCTTCAATATTTATAATAAATGTAGAGTAATCGACCCTTCAACATACGAAGAGAACGAGCAGAAGGAGACTATGAAGTTTAATGGTGAGCAAGATGAGAAACACAGTCAATTATATACCTAATTTATTACATTATATACCTTATTTATAAAACACGTTACGTAAATATTCCTTTTCTGGATGAACTACTCAATCTATCTCAGCAAATAATGTGTTGCTTGAAAGTTGGAAGTCCAAAATGACTGTACATGTAACTTACATATTCGTGTATGCTTTACAAATATTAATAATGTAAACAAATATTACATTACACTATATGGTACAAGTAACAAGTACAATATGGCGGAACGCAAGTAACCATTTCTGGCGGTACAATAGAAAGGAAGTCACAGCACACCTTTTGTTCGCAGTTTTAGATTGTGCAGTTCAGTGCACTGTGTAGCCATACTTGCGTTTTTCAATGTGTGTTTCTACGACACTTCGGCATTTGTGTGTAACGTTCTGGATTATAGTAATGATGATCATTGTGGAGCGGCAGAGTGGGGCGGGTAGGAACAGTGCCAGGCGAGGCAATACAGAGCGGTTCGTGTGCAAAAGAGCAGGGTGGATAAGGTCAGTTCTGCGAAAGGTAGGGGAAGCCAGGGAAAAATACTCTTTAGGCAGAATTCATTCCTTTTCCTATCTGAATAGATATAATAAATAAACTCCCAAGCAAATAAAATTGAATTTGGCTTTAAATTCCCCGTGCGATTTAATTTCATTCTAATACTTCACAGTTTTCAAAAAGGCAGTGTTGAAAAACTCCTCTTGTATCCTTTAAAATTATAAATCATGACGCAAAATTCGTTTAATATCTTAGTGAAGGGGTGTGCAGATTATTATTTGGCAGGAAAAAGGGTTCAACTGTATGAAGATTAATATTTTGCACACAATTTGATGTAAATTACTGATGCTAAAATGTTGCGAAGATTTTCTCATATCATTATAAACGTTATGCAACAATTTATATACAATAATTATACTGAAACACATTACTATAATTATATTGAAACTCCGACATCTATATTACAAATGTTTGTCAAACTCTTCCAGCAAACTGTGTGACACTGTTCGCCATGTCGATTTGCAAACATCTATCACTCGCTTGGTACGAAAATTTGATCATGTTTATAGATGGCTAAAATTTTGTTTATCAACGTTGAATATTCATTAATTACCGTCAACAGAAATTGTTACCATTATTAAAACCTTACCTTTAAACATTTTACTTAAGCTCTCGAATCCCATAAAAAATTTCCGTTAAACTGTATATTGTGAAAACAGTGCCGCAGTTTTGTACCTTTCGATAACTTGAATAATAAATCTATATTTTAATTTGACAAGGAATTTAAATGTGTACGAGAATAGAGAGAGAACGAACGAGTAACATAGCACTTTGCAGTAAAACGCAGGTCATTTCCGACGGAAATGGAGTGATTTGCCGAGACATTTTCTTAAAATTGAATGACCGGAATCTCTCACGAAGACCCGAGGTACAAAACAGCAAGAGACGAAGGAAGGATATCTTACCATATGACTCAGGGAACAACCTTGCTGAGGAGTTCCGTGAGCGAGTATCAGTAAAAAATTCAATGCAGAAGAGAAAGAGCGAGGAGACAATCATAGGGCAGTTGAAAAATGTCAGGTGAAGGAGACCAGCAAAGCGAGTGAAAGCTACCAGACATGCAACGCGGACAGACGAGACAGACAGCACCGGGAGGAGGGCTCGGAGTGGGCGTAGACCGCGGGGCGGCCATGGGACGGGGGCGGGGAGAGGTGCCGGACGCGGGGGCGGAACATCTGGGTGAGGGCGGCGGCCGGAAGCCAGCCGCCCCCGGCCTTCTCCGCCTCCCCGCGCCGCCCCTACTCTTCCGCCCGCTGCGCCGGCAAGAAGAGAAACGCGCCCGCGGAAAAAGCAGATATCAAGGAAGGGGGCGGGCCGCGGAGAACGAAACCAAATGTACACGAGTCCGCGGAAAAAACCACCGCATCGTTAGCGAGCCCCGGCTGGGGCGGCGGCGCCGGCGGAGGCGAGGGAGGCGGCCGCCCCGGCCTCCTCGCCCCGCCCCCTCCGAGATATAAACGCAAACGCCCGTATGAATATGCATCCGCGACGGATCGCGCAGTCGGGCGGCCCCCGGCGCGGTCGCCATAATTAAAATAAGTCGTTAAGGAAAGAAGACGCGGCGAGTCTTTCTTGGAGGCGGCCCCGCCCCCCGCTGGCAGCTTTATGCTACGGCCTCGGGGCGAGCGCCCTGCGAGGGAGGCGGCGGCGGCGGCGGCGGCGGGCGGCGGGCAGAGGGCGGCGCGCAGAGTGGGCGAGCGCCCGCAGTCGTCGTTAGTTCCGGCTGCGACACAGGCGCGTGGGTCGCTCTGCCCTACTGCAGGGGGCCGCAAACAATTTGGAATAAAGGTCACATGAAAAGTTTGTCGCAATATTCCGCGCGGATACAACACATTACAATGTCGGCTAGAAAAAATGAACATGTCATTTTTTCTGGGATGTTCACGATAATATTGAATTAAGCGTAGCAATCAAATACCAAAAAACTATTCAATGTATCTTTTTCAATAACTCATTAAATATTGGGAGCTGAAAATGAATTTTATCACGCAATATCTAAACATATTTTTCTTACTATGAATTCTTTGATTACAGATATACTCCTGTTAAGGAGGAGCTCGAGAGTTACGAGTATTTTGATAATAACATAGGTAAAAAAGAAACAGTTGTTTCTGACTGATGATACATAACTAATCATTCATTCATACGAGTTGTGCATGGTGTGTATCTAAATTTGCATAATGGTCATTTTTAAATTATTCACCAAAATTCTTGATTTTCCTTCATTATTTTTTTTAAATTACTTCCACTTTTGTTGATGTAGCCATCACACTTGGACAACGTTTTCATTCTATACCCGAACTGCATTTCAAATTTCATTGAAATATTGACACTGATTGTCCATCTCAACATTCACATCCACATCCGTTCTGAACTGAGGTTTAACTCGTATTGCCTTCTACTACCTCTGAAAACATTTTTAATACTTATTTTTCTTCTTTGCAAAAACATTTGAACTATTATGTAGTCAGCGCTCTTTTCGTTTGATTTCATGTCCCAGAAGCCTGAATTATATTCCTTAAATATTTGACGCATGTGCGCAAACCGAAACCTAAGCTCGTTCCAACCTCGTTTCCATGCGCTTATTCATCAGATTCCTCTCAATCAATCAGATATCAAGTTTTTGAATGGTTGATTACCAGATGCCTACATAAACTTATTGATTTTTTTTCTTTTGTAGTAGAATTATTCCGGCTTAGGTGCAATGGTATCAATTGATGTCATTGTAGTGCCTCTGATCGTGAGATGGTAGGGTACGAGTCCTTACGGTGGCAGGAGTTTCGACACTAGCGTGACAGCTAGGAAACATTCAACCGCTGTATCTAAGAGAATGATAGCGGTCGGCTTCTCTTATCCGTACTCCGTCGTTTCTCCAAGTAACACCAATCGAAAGCTGAAGTAGTACTCTAACATACGGGCCATGAACCGCGTGCGATCTTTTCCTTCTCCTTCTTGTCCTAACCTCATCCCTTTCACTTACATGCACTACTCTGCACTACCATTGATGTTGGGAGCCCAGTCGGGAGTTTAGACCTTGTCTCGACTGGGGTGGTGTCCCGCCGGTGGGAGATACTGGTTGGGAAAAATCCAGCAAGCCGACAAGTGGGTCGGCGCCGGGTTCACATCATCCATCGGGAGCACCTCCCGCAGTAAAATCATGTACTGTGCTTGCGGGACTGTGAAACACAGCAGTTGACGCGTCCATGAGCATCAATCAGTGAAACCTTTTTAATGAATACTGGTTCATATTTCTAAATCCCATTCATTTACTAATACGACGGGATTAATTTACTCAACCGTCCTAATTTACCCATTTTTGTCACATGATAATTAATGAAGTGTGGATTATCTCAGTACATAATTCGCCATTCTTCGGTAGATGACAGTCAAACGAGACGCGACTAAAGGAACAATAGCAATGGCATCAAAGACTTCCTCTGAACCTTAAAATGTACCTTGAACCTACCAATGTTTCTACAAGATGAAGCAAAACCGTTAGAACACAGCTGAATATACCCTCTCAACTTCGGCGCGGATCAACCACTGTTTGCTATACACCGACCGCTCCCTCTGTCTTAACCACGGACATATAGCAGCTAAGCACGGATCCAGATGAAGATCCGAACCAAAGTAAGCGAAACGAGTGTACCTTAGCTTTAGCGATCACGACTTAATCGATATCTGGCAATCAGAAATGAAAAAACTTGTTGATATGTTTCGTTTGCGATGTTACGTTTATTGAAGAGATAAAATTCACAAAGTATTGAAAAAGGGGAAAATTTGAGTTGACCAGATATGTGCGTGCTCAAACGAGGACTGGGCGTTAATGATTTTTATGTTTAGTTAACACATTCCAAGGAAACAAGAAAAATTATTATTTATTATTATGCAAGTACTTTCTTCATGCATTTTTAGATCTTCTCTGAAAAGTATTTTGCAATGGCGGAGGAACGAGACGAAATGTTTCTAAAGATATTCTGAAGATAGAATCTCCATCGAATATTAGGATGACCGAAGACAACTGGTCGTTGCTACATCGAGACCTACTGCGATCATACATAAGACGATTATTAGTATGCGCAGCTTTTCACAAAAAAACCAAAATGTACTAAAAAGGATGGAGTTAGTTTTAATGAACATTTATTGAAACAATTTATAGTAATATAAGCGATTATATTCAGATAAAATATATTATCTTATGAAAATTTCTTATTAAAATCAATAACGAAACTTTGGCTTAAGTGAGAATCTATGCACATCGTGAGAATGGTAAAATAAACCTCAAATCAGTTATGTAATCAGCATCATTTCCAAAATTATTGATTCTTATATAGTTTTAGAAAGCTTTTGGATCCTTAAATTTGAAAATCAAACTAATTTGCCTACCTTCGTTTAACACTGCAAAATTTGTGACGCCTCAATT
The DNA here is from genome assembly GCA_011170035.1 of Teleogryllus occipitalis. Classification (NCBI taxonomy): domain Eukaryota; kingdom Metazoa; phylum Arthropoda; class Insecta; order Orthoptera; family Gryllidae; genus Teleogryllus; species Teleogryllus occipitalis. Next base: position 495,840 of record BLKR01000115.1, on the reverse strand, counting down.
TATCTTCAGTCGCACCTGAACTTTAAAAAACAAAATTTCATTTTTGTACTTTTTTAACGTACACAGATTCTTGATTTTTTTTATAAATAAGATAATAAATAAGAGTCTCAAGATAATTAAAACCTTGTTAATGAAACTTTTTGCACAAGCATCGTTCAATACTGAATATGTACGCAAATTGATTTTTGAAAATGTGATTTTTAGAAGGATAACATATTGGAATGCATACGTTCGCATATCGAGAACTTGTTCCCCAGAACCTCAACACTGGTGCGTGTCTGCCACTCTTTTGTAGAGACGCGCCGGGTCTTTCTAATCGGCATCGAAGTAAAACGACCTGGGCCAAGTGAAGGGCGCAGCAACGGTAACGAAGCGACAGCCAATCAACGGCCGTCAGAGGCTGATGGATCGCCCTCCGCGTGCCGCCACTATCGCACAGGCCATGTTTATCGCGGGAATTGGGGTCGCTCCGAATTTGTCGCGCCCACCCGACAGCAGCGCCAGGAGGGTGCGCGGCTTCAAGGGTGGCACGGAAGGGGGAGGGAACAAGGACACCCCGTCAGCCCCAGTGTCGTAACGCATGTTGCTCCACAGAAGCCGCCATTGCGGATGGAGATAGCAAGTCTCCTTTACTTCTCAAGTTAGAGACAGTGAAAGAAAATGACGTTCTATCCACCAGATAGGCAATACTTACTTTCTGGATAAACTAAATTCTAGATTCTGTATATTCTTAGGTAAGTTATTCTTGCCATGAATTTTTCCTAAAAAATCATTTATTGGGAATCTAAGACAAATTGAAGTAATAGTTGCGTACTAATGCCATTCCTGTATCCGGAGAATACCAATGAGAGGGGGGGGGGGTCAACGGTGGATCCAATAATGCAACTGAAGAATATTTTTTATTTTTATATTTTAGAACCATTACTAAATATTTTTAACAAGGTATTGAAAACATTTTCTGCACGTCTGTCTTAAATATTTTCAGTTTTCGAGGTGTGGCAAATCTGTTTTTGAAGAGCTGGTTCATCATTACGAAATTTAACTTGACTCCCATGAAATATCCTAATAAAAGCGGACAACGTCGGCTGTATGAGACATTGCGGTAACTATCTTGAGCTAGAAACTTGTTGACCGCCCTTCGTACTCCGATGGCAAAACTTTTATCTACATCTAAGGATACAAAAATTAGATCGCAATTTCTTTATGGACAGACTTGCTGTAAGTAAACGACGGAGTTTCCACAAAATGATTACGCATGGCGTAGGATTCGAATTTTTTTACGAACGTCTGATAAGAGTTGAAAGTCGAAACTATCACTAAACGTTAATAAAGGTTTTGGAAAATAAAAGACGTAAACGACGAAACACTAAATCCTTACCTCCACAATATAGAGAAAAATACTACGCTGGGGTGCGTCGTGCCCCCTTCGATATGCGACTGCTTAGTAGACAACGTTCGCGTGTGTTGAGAGAGTGTAAATACAATATCACTTTACTGACAATGAGCACCAAATTGCTCTTTATATGTTTTTGTTCTTTTCTTGTTCTAAAAAATGAAACTGGAAAATGTTTTGGGTAGAGATTTCAATTCACCTACAACTTGGCGGGGAATCTCCGATTACAGGTGTTCACAGGCCAGAAATTCGTGAAAGTTGGCGAGTTATGGAAACACTGCAAAGTAATTTTAAAAATGTATACTTAGAACCAGGTTTATCAGGAGGTAAATCCTGTCACCAGCTGGGGTTAATAACAAGCGATTAAAATAAAGTAAAGCGAATACTACGAGACAGACCTGGAGAAATCGCAGGCACAAGCGTCAACAGTCACAAAATTAACGTTCAAGATGCGGCACAAGCTCAACGGACATAAAATACTAGCGTAGGAAACTTCGGAGTAGTTGGAGTTGAACCTCAAGCTACTAAAAAATAAGCCGACCAAAGACCAAAAGGCAGAGAGCTGGAGAATTCGCAACGTGTAAGCGTTTTCAGCAACAAGCTCAATGGTCTTTATGAAATCAAGAAGTTGCTTCGGATGGCAACTCTACAACGAGAGAGGTGTCCAAGCAACCGCAAGCAACTACATAAATTGGAGTTGCATTGGAAGAGTGGGCGCAATCCCTTGGACAATACTGCAAACGTGGACAGAATGCCGAAACAACCGATGAAATTCGCGAAAGAGAAAGAACAAATATTCAGAGTCAAATCATCAGGGCAGGAACTACAGGTTACCGACATGGGAAGGAGAACGATCGTATCAACAATATGAAGAAAGTTAAATCCTGGAAAAGAAAATCGCAATAAAATCAGGATGTTGGAGTGGACTGTTTTACCCAAACGTCAATATTCTACAAAATGGGGGGAAACAGACTGTTGTTTGTCTTCATTTCAAAGTTATATTGTTTAGGATTGTTTACACAAAAAATAAATACGACGGAATACTGCAAAAATAAATAGAAATGATAATGCGTTGTAACATATCATTAAATTAGACTGTCAAAATATGATGCAATGAAGAAAGGGAGAGACGTTTCACACAAGACGTAGCCGTACTAATAATAACACATGTACTATGAAATTTTGCACATATATGGCAGTGGAGTACATAACTGTTTCTTTTGAAGAGATGCCTCTCCAAAAACAAAAGGCAATGGAAGAAGTAAAGAACCACTAAACCACAGGAGTGCACTGTGAGCAAAATATTAACTCCGTCAGTAACTAAAACTGTTTTTTTTTAAACAATTAAATGTGCAGGATAATAATGGTGCTGTCTTTTATTTAAGCAAAGTTTGGTTTTCTAAGGTTTGTTTTTAACAATTATTGCATAGCTGATTTTTTAATTTTATTTCTTAAATATATATATATATATATATATATATATATATATATATATATATATATATACTTTAAAAATATATATTAATCCTGATATTTTAAGTAAACAAATAATATACATTTGTCAATAAAAAATGAACATATCAGTTGACATCGCGCTATTAATGTTATTACCATGGATTTTACGTGATGGGAGTTTTTTATATAATTTCTAAGTTTGATTATATTAAATGAACTTTGTAAGTGATTTTATAAAGCATTATGTACTAAAATTATCTTTGCCTATATTTACTACGTAATAGGATGAATCTCCTTCACATCAGGACGTATATCACATATGTGCATGTTTTATATATCACAACGTTGGTTTGTACTATTCAGAAAATTTGTATACAAAAGATGATTCAAAACAAAGGGAAATTATGAAAATAAATAATTTCAAGAAAACTAAGTTATGTTACGAATAGAAAAATAATGTCATTTTAGAACATATTTAGTAAAATTTATTTTTGAAGATGACCACATGAACTGCTTGTCTACGCAAACATTCCTGCATTACATGGTTCATGATTTGACGTAACAGCTCAACTGAAATGTTGGCAATCGGTTCTCGACTCTTCGCTTTCAATTCTCTCGTATCTAGTTGACTAAGGAACACTTTGCAATGTGACTCCACAACAAATCACAAGCTGACAGATCAGGGGATCTGGAAGGCCATTAAATGTCACCATTTCACGAAAAAGCACGTCCCCCAGACAACAGGCGGGCGTACAGCTGCCATCATTATTGTTGGCATTCATCTTATTGAAATCAGACTTTCAAGAATGTTTGCCTAGACCAGAAGCTCATCTACAAGATGTCATTTTCAAAAAAAATAAATTGTACTGGGTGTACTCTAAAATGGCATGATTTTTTCTATTAAATGACATAATTTTTTAAAATTGTTTTCATTAAAAATTATTCAATTTTCAAAATTTCCTGTTTCTTTGAATCACCCTGTTGTTTTACGATATTATAAAAAATACTACAAATATTATGAATATCTTTGTCAGAGAATTCAGGGAATCATTCCTAATGATGAGGAAAATATGTGGGAAAATACTCGGATAAAAATAAAGACGAAGGAGAAAGCCAACAGATTTTACTTTGATTGTAGCTATGAAATTTGAACCCAGCTGTACTTGACCGAGGCTGAAAGCTCATCATTGCCCTCCACAGCCACAACGCTTGCCGCCGACAATTTTTGGCACATTGTCACTTAACCAATAACTTATCTTAATCTCTTACAGGGACTTTCTGACGATCTTCAGAAGCTAGTATGTTTCTTTACTTCATTCTGCCCTTAGACTTCTTTCAAAAATTATATTACTCATCAAAGATATGTTTGCGATTCACTTCTTGTAAATATTTCTGTCCTTAAAATGTTTCCAATACTAATGACGGTCCACTCTCTTTTTGACTTTGGCTCTTCTACATTGAGAGGTATTTGTCGTCTCCTTCTTAGAAACATAATTCATCACTTTCATTACTGCTTAGACATTTTCCATTTTGATTCTTCGGGGAATATTCTATTCAATCAGTTTTTACACTAGTAGAATCCCCTATCCCATCTCCCATTCTGAGAAATATTCTTAGTGCGCCTCTGGCAGTAATAAATAATCAAAAGTAATTTTTAAAATTTATTTAACGTCAAAAGAAGTTAAATATGTAATGATGTACTATGAAGAAGTGCATTCTATGCATGATTTATTGTATTCTGAAATCCATAGCACATACGATGGTCCACTTTAGCTTTGATGATGATAAAGATTAGATAATATCTACGTAATTATGCAATTTGTTAACTGTAGTGCCTACAAAACTGTTTTATCTAGTAACCTTGAACAATAACACTATTTTTAATCCATATCGTACAATATTAAGATTCATTCGTAGATTTGATTGAACGTACGTTTCAAAATGCATAGTGATATAATAGTAAGATATATCAAGAAGAAAAAAAAACTTGTTAGACCCTTTCGAAAACTCCACAATTCGTAAATTGTTTTAAAAGTGAAAATTACTTTATTGTAGATCCCAACTTTAAATGGTAAAACCTTGAACTGTGTGTTACATTATTATGGGTCCAGTACTGTTCGAGAGTAAACATTCACATATTGCTAAGCTTTGAGATTAAATTGCACATGAAATGTACCAATCCTTTTAATTTCATCGTGTAACATTCATTGTTTTTTTACTTATATTTTATTTTAGATAGATTTCAAATTCGGCACTTTTTGATCACCCGTTCTATTGAGTGAGAGCACCCAAAAGCACTAAATCTCCACAAGTATAACAGAAAGTACTTAAAGGTCTCTTCAGAGAATGTTTCTTAAGAAACATAATTCGGGCCCCACCTGCCCCTGAATATCCCTCCGCATTTTCCAATATGTGTACACATGTCCCCCAAAACTGTGGCATCATAGAACTACAGCCTTAAATCCGGACTGAAGAGTAGTTTCTCATCCAGCAATAGCACACGTACAAGGTATTGTGTCAATGGTTTCTTACAAATTGTCAAAAATTGCCATTCATCCTCAGCGTATTATATACAGTGAGAATAGTAGATGGTTGCAAGCGAATACGTGGTTCCTTTACTGATTTGTTTGGCATAATCGTACTGAATGCACAAATACGCATTTATTAGATTCTTATAACCAGTTCACAGCAGCAAAATATATCTCTGAACATCAACTGGTACAAATAAGTCAAGATAAGTGCAAAAATATGTTTCGTTGCATTTTGAACTTTACAGAACATATTATAATTCAATATCATTATATATTAAAAATATTACACTATTTAACAAATAAATTATTTTTGAAAATCGAAGGAAAAAAGCAGATGGCGGATGGCTCTATGTTTGGCGGGAACGCAACTCACCAAACATAGAGCATCACGAATGGCTCTATGTTTGGTGACTTACGTCCACAAATGATTTTACTAAGATAATATTTTCGCGCACGTGAAATTAATATTGTTAAAATTACTGTCAGAAACAATAGAACGTAATTCGCCTTGTACGACCTTCATCTTGTTCGACATTCAATCACCATTACGAAAACCGAAAGGTGTGGGGGAAATGTCGGACGGGTATCTTGATGCTCCGGCTGGTCGCAGTGCCTCGCTGAACAGCTACATGAACTGCTCACCGAACAGCCTAGGGCGCTGACGAGGACAGAGCAGGCTCCACAGCCTCAGGGCAGGCTCGGCGTTCCGCGGCGCGCAGAGGTCACGCTGGCGGTGTCTGCAGGGGCGTCGGGCGCAGGGCGCAGGGCGCTGGGCGCAGGGCGCGGGGGCGTAGGGCCACAAGGGCAGTTCCCGGCGCAGGGGCGGCGCCCAGCGCGCCCGGGGCCCCGCGATTCATTATTCAGCCGCGTCTCGTGCGATGAATATTTCGTGCGCTATCGAGCCAGGCGTTTCATGTCTGCGTTCCATTTGTGCGCCCGCGGCGGTGGAGGTGGAGGCCAAGCGGGAGGAAGCGGTGGAGGCGGCCGTGGCGGCGGCGGCGGGTCGGGTCCGACCGCCATCACGGCCCGCGGCGGCGGTGGCGGCGGCGGCGGTGGTTGGGCGGGGGGACGTCACGCGAGGCCTGACAGGTATTAAGCGCCACTAACCACCGGGTACGCTGCCATGGCCGCCTCGCCTCCGACGCCGCCGCCGCCGCGCCGCACCGCACCGCCAACGCCGCGCGGCGCCGGCCAGCGCGCTGCCGTAGCAGCAATGAGGCACCTTTATGTAAAGGCGACACCGCCGCTGCCGCCGCCGTCCACGCCTCGGGCGCTCTCTCACACTGTTTTTCCCCCTGAGGGAGGCGCCGCCGCCGCCACCGCCGCGGTCCCAGCGTCTTCACCTCCGCCCCACCGCCGCGCCGCCGCTCTCGGGAGTAATGGCGCGGCGTTCCTTCCAACTTTTTCCGTGCGACTTCGCCGCTTCACTGCTACGCGAGAGGACGCGCGGTAACCACGTTCCGGATTCTACACGAATAACTGCTGCGCACACTCTTAAAGGACACAAAGAGCTTGTCTGGGGAGATCACAATTTTTCGCGGAAATCTTTCGACTGGGGGAATTAAGGAATTATCTAAAAGTAAAGCTATTTAATTTAACGTTTTGACAGTGACTGCAATCACACTATTTGAGGCAGATACTTAATTCATTTTCACAATAAAATTATGTTAAAACTTTTTGTATTGCAAAGACTAGAAGTGCTGAATTCTTAATTTTCATAATTTCACATTTAAAGAACATTCCCAATTCATAAAAATCAACATACACGAACGGATATATCATATTCATCATGAAATTCATTAATAATAGCCTAAAAAGTATACTTAAAAGATTATTACAGAGGCAATTATGTACTGGGTTAGTAAGATGAAAGAAAAGGAATAAATGGATTGGCAGTGGTTAAGAAAGAGCAAGAAAAGATAGAGAGGGAACATAAGGTAACGTAAATGTAAAGATTTACGAACAGAAGAATAGAATGGAGATGTTATAAGATTATAAAAATTATGAATGAATATAACTGGGTGTACTGCTTTGTAAAGATGTTATAAATAAAGTATATTTGTACTGCAAAATATAACTCAATGTGCAGTTCACATCTTTATCAAAAAAGCAATCATTTGAAAACAAAATATTAAGGAGTTCTAGTCATATTGTCTAATTTCTGTACCCATCATATTTAATTGAACATTGAAATTATATTCTCTTTATATAAAATATCTCTTCATAATTTTTAAAAGTATAATAATTAACTACACTAAAATGGTATCCAGAACTATTTTCTTGATTTCTCACCCACATGATTTCAAGATCATTCTTGCAATGCTTTTCTTTCAAGCAGGCTATTTTTTCTGGTTTCTACTTAGAAAAATGTACGTTCCTTGTAAAAAACTTTTTACTGAAACAAATGAATCGTGATTAGAATTCGTGCATTGATACATTAATAAACATCTTAATTTAAAAAGAAGTACAAAAATTTACCAATAATTAGTTCTGTTTCATATTAATTTCAATAGTATATGAATTGTCGGAAACCTCAAAGGCTCTTTGCTGATTTCACCTGCACCTTGTCACTATCTTGTCAAGAATACCCTAATTACTTGCAAAACACGCTGGGTATGTGATTAATCTAGATCTACCTACAAAAGTTAATTCATTATGACGTGCGGCAGCAGATGTTTCTGAAGTGCACAGTAACATAATGCAAGATAAATTTACTTAACACCTTGAGGTGTTCCATTATTTCTACCTAATTCAACACGTTCATACATCTTTCGCATGTCATATTCTTAGCTGTCGCGTAACAACTCAACTACCTAAGACACTTCGTGCAGCGGACATTAAAAAATGCAAGAACTAAAGAATGGACATTAGTGTGTGCTTCCTGGAAAACGGAAATACACACAAAAGAATAGAACTATTGAAAGGTCTACATTATTTTACGATAAGTATAATCTGTAATTTAAAGTACATCCAGGAGGAGTTATCGTAATGTAAAAAACAAAAATGAAATTTGTTGAATTTAATTATACAAGTAGGTTATTGTGAAACCACATACATGCGGACATGCATATTGATGATGGTTTGAGGTGTCATTGAGATACCAAATTGTTAGCGCTCGAGAAGTATATTAAGTAAAGCCAAAGATATGGGTGTTTAAGAATTGAAAGGCCGTAGGGATTATCTTTTGCTTAGAACAACTCACGACAAAGGCTATTACAGGTGGTAGTTAATTGATACAATTGCGGAATTTAGTTCTTTATTATATCTGCAAATTCTGAGGACTTCGCCGTAGTTTTGAAACATGTTAGGAGTGTTGTAAGAAATAAGTTAGGAAAAGAATTGTGCAAGACTGACACTGTAAAGGATACGTCGCGGAAGCACGACTGAATAACAAATATTGAGAATGATTAACTATCGCATACTTTTAAGAGCAATACGAACATGCAACACTAACGTGGAAGTATGGAACATGAAAGAGCAATATTAAGACTAATTCATACATGTACAAGTAGTTTCACGTGTTATGGCTTGTAAATTTATTCCAATGGGTTGTTTATTTGTATATTTTCGATGAATAAGGATATATTGTTTGCAAATTCTTTATATATAAGCTCAGGGACCTACATGGTAATCCGGATTTGGGAAGAAAATACATGATATCGAGTAAGTATTTTTGAAAGCGAAAAAAATATTCGTTTTGTTGCCAGAAAATGAATGTTGATTTCAACTTGAACTTGTTTTCTGCATTTTAAACACATTTGTTCTGTAGCTTGACATTACTCTCCTCCACTCCCACTTAAATGTGTTATCCCCACCATGGCGTCCACCAACAACATAAAGAAAAGGCAAGAATTGTAAATGTGATAAGAAAAGTAGGAAACTGACACATTATGAATAATTCCTCATAGTATTGTGTTTTTATCACTTACGTCTGGATAGATGTTGAAAAGAAATGTAAGTTAGTGATGATACAATCTCCCGAACATTATCGAATGATTGGTAATTATTATGCAATATTATATTTAATTTTTCTGTCGTACCAACACCTCAACCATTAGTCACAAAATGCACACGATCTAATTCATAATTATGTAAAAACTATTAATATAATAAAAAATTACAAATTAACAGGATTTAGATTTAGGAAGGGTCTGTTGGAGAAATATTGCATTAAGAAAGACATCATCTAATATTAAGTGGTAGTTCAGGTTCCAAAAAAAAATTTTTTCTCTCGTTCGAGCAAAGGTCTTTCGGGGGAAACCAATTTTACATACTAATGTTTGAGATTCGAGACTTCCTTACAAATTGATGTTAAATAACTAATGAGCCACAGTTATGTTTTAGGTACTACTGGATTTTAATTTCGATTTTTGCAAATAAACTGGTAGGATTGCCCCGTCGAACCCTGTAGGAAGGGAAAAATTCTACTTGACATTATTGGTGAAGGGAGGTTTAAGCATATCTTCCGGAAATTTAGGTTTGATTTGATTTGTAATGTTTGCTGTTCCGTCTAGATGGAATTTATGAGCGTAATGAGATAAGGAGTAGGGAAGAATATACATTACTTGTTATTTTTTAATATATACTAGAACGGCATAGGTATGGAGTTCTCTGTGAATTTGATGGTTAGGTATTCACCATGGAGCTTTAATGACTTCCTAAAGTCTAAGAATTCTGGATTATTTGCACTTTTTGTATGGTGGTACGACCTGCATTTTCCCAAACCGGGCAAGCGTAAGTTACTGTAGTAAGGATAATAAAATCTCATTTTTTGTTCATTCCGTTAGGATGTTAAGATTATTCTGGACTCTTTTGTATACCAGGTTAATATCTGTACTTGTTGTGTACAATGTTGTTTCGTCAGCAAAAAGAGCAGTTTTACGTTAGAAATTTTGGGTATGGCACTCACGAAGATATTGAATAAAATATGTGAAAGAGTAGAGCCCTGTGGAACTCCGGCTGTGATATCACGAGGCGTAGAAAAGTAGTAATTGATATTGACCTTACATTTTCAATCAGTGATTAAGCCTTTAATAATATTCTGAATATTCTCAAGGACTCCGAGTTGTCATATTTTAAATTATTTCTGTTGACCGGTATGTTAAACTCTATAGTATGCTTGAGCAATATCTATAAATGGGGCTAGAGTATGTTCTTTCTCTTGAAAGCTCTGTGGTAATTCGGTAAGCCTCAACAGCTGGTGTGTGCAGGAGTGGTTTTGGTCTGAAACATAAATGAACATCTGGTTTTGCTTCCGTATCTGTAAGGTACTTGTTAAGTGGATTTAGAAGAAGCCTCTCAAAGATTTTAGAAATTGAGGATAGGAGATTTATTGGTCTCTAATGTTCCGGGCGTCGAGGATCGTTTCCTGGCCAGCAAAACAGAAGATCTATTGCAGTCTTACAGGCAAAAGGGAAATACTTAAATCGTAAGATGGCATTAAATATTGCCGTTAGTTGTGCTAGAGAGTTATTGTTGCGTTATTTAAGCATTTTATTGTTGATTCCATTAAAACATGGTGATGTTTGTTGTTTTAAATGACAAAAATTAACAAAATGTGAACTTTAACATAATTAATCTTAAAATTACACGTTAACTACTAATACTTGAAAAACTGTTTACGTGAATAATTGCAATATATTGCATTGAGGAATAGATGCATTTAAAAAGTCTCTAGCTTCAACATTGAAGGTGAGCAGATTCGAAAAAATTGAAACTTTTGAAGTTTCTGAGATTTCAAGATTTTTATTGACAGTCGAATCTTAACTACATTACCAAGCCAACAATACTCTATTTGAGTAAACATTTTTTCCACTGCAAAAACACATACTCGTAAGTATTTTTTAGATCAAGCAGTAATAGTAAGTCAACATTAAATGATTCTGTTGGAATAATTGACCTTGGCAAAGTGGAAACACTGCAATCTCTTCTAAGGTAGACGAGTGGTCCCAAGCAGCCATCACCTTGCCAGTCTGCCCCGCATTTCTCTCTCTTCTCGCCGCCGGCTGCCCGCCCTCTCGCACGCGCGTGCAACGGGGCGTGGAGCACGGAGCGTGGGCGCAAGGCGCGGGGCGCGGGGCGCGGGGCCGGGACGCGGCTCCCCGCAGGTGCATAGAGAAAATGGAAATGGAGCGCAATCTCTCCGCGCACGCTGAGCGAAGGCAGGGAGATCTGGGATATCCTTCAGAGCGGCGCGGCCTGCGTGCGGTGGGCGCATCGGGGACAGAATTGCTTTTGTCGTCTTGTTCATCACGCAGGCTCCCCTTCGCGGAGACGCGCTTGCGTCTGCCGGTGGGCGGAGGAAAGGTCAAAGCGGTTTATGGAGATGCGAGGAGCGCATAGGGCATCAACAATTCAAATGGCGTCATTGTAAAGCTGGTGTTTTTTTATGAAAAATATTAATTCAACCTTACATGCAACTTCTCTTTAAAAAGTATTTTCAAATTTGCTCCTTTCCCTACATTCAACACTAAATATGTACGTTTTTAACTTATTTTATTCATTTCTACACTTTACTTTTTGTTTGTGCGGTGGTTCAAAACTCGAAGATGAACGTTGCATATAACAGAAATAATATATTTGTCGGTTAACACCCGTGTAACGCACAATGTTAGAATGCGTTGATTAATAACACTAATTTATTTCAGTATTATTTGAATTGCATATTGAAAAAATACGTGCAACGAGTTGTTTCTTGCAATTATATGCCATTTATGAGTTGAGTTTTCAGAGCCATTTTATGGATAGGAAGTTTCAGACAAATTGCAAGACATAAGTTTTCATTTACGCGGTTCCCTGCCGAATGCGGGGCGACAGATCGTGATGGGGGTCGAAAGAACAAGGGCAGCGACTGTGTGCGACGGCGACGCCCGCGTCAGCGGAAGGGCGCGCGGCGTGGCGCGGACGAAGAGAGGGGCGGGGCGGGGGTGGGGGCGGGAGCGGATCCGTCGAGAGCGACGGCCGCTCCGCTTTTTGCGGCGCACGCGGCTTCGATCCCACCCGCGTCCCGGGGCGCGTCACGCCCGCGTCGCCCCGCCCCGCCCCGCCCCTCCCCCGCGTCCGGAACCGCCCCTCGGCCCTTTTTGAAAAATGATCCCGGACTGCGTCAAATCGCGCAGGAACGCGCCCGCCGCACGGAGCCCCACCGCCATCCACGCCGCTGCTCCTGTCCTCGCAGGGGCACAGGAGCCCTCGCTCAAGGGGAATTTGGAAAATTATTTTCGAAAACAATACGTATTGCTCACATGTTGCTAGCAGGACATATGCAAAAAATTCGCACTTTGTAATGCATTGTTTTAAAAGTGAAAATGGAAGCTTCAGTATGGAACTTTTCTTCGAACAGGCTCTGTCTACATCATATACTTACTTTACTCTGAGGGAGGAAAGACCCAGTGTTCTAAAACGTTTGATAAGAAACAGAGTTTTACGGTATTAAATCCCACACAATATGAAAGAGTTAATTTAATTCCACGTGTATGTCGTGTTGCTTCATTTTTATTTTCATCCGTCCTTTGAAGTTTAGGTACTTAGAAGCGCTAAACCTTCAAAAATATAATAGAACGTCCAAAAAGACCTATTATAGATTACGTATCAAAATAGAATAATCAACCTCCCTTCGTTTGGAGTCACGATAACCCGGGTTTAAGGGTTTGGGATGCACAATTTTTTAGTTCTATGCGTTGCGACTTGCATGTGCGTGTGCTGATTTCATGAAAGCACAATTTACAAAATTCCACATTCTTGGCTTTAAATCTGTTTGTTTTTACTCTCAATATTACTTTCGTTTCAAAAATTAGCCAGTTTATGGAATTTTGTGTCTGTAGCGTTCTATGAATCGTTAAAATCATACCTTTGAGTATTAAATACAGAAGGGATATAAACGCAAAACGACGGCTTGTAATATAAAACAAGGAAATCGTTCGAAGTGTTCGTAAACCATATTTGCGCAGAATTGATTATCATTAATTGCATTTTTCGTTTATCATGTAACTTTCCGTTAAGGATATAAATCGTAATGAATAAGCGCAATTAGAGTTTTTGAGTACTATCCGGTGAATTTGCACACTGAAATAGTTTCTTAATTTTTATCTTCAAATTTCGTCAGGCTCAGAATTCAGGTTGCTTCGATGAATTCCATACACAGAATTCCTTAGTCTAATTAAATAAGAGAAGTAACTTTAAACAATTCTATTACCGAAACAGAAAAATAGAATCCTTAATCTTCTTTCGATTATATTACAGGTTATCAAACAGATTGCCATGCTTACCATACATAAAGAACATAATATATTTCAAGTAGAAACCATATACAATTATTATTTTATTTTAGAATCAAATTTCAAACGTTCTTTTAGAAGAAATGTTATGTAGATATCATAATTAAACAAGCTATTGATTTTAATTTTTATTTATATTTCTAGTTTTGTAACTTAGAATTCAATGACGAGACCGTTAAGCTAACTGCCAGGAATTGGGATTGTGAAAAGAGTAGTTAACCGGTCGAATCCTAAAAGACCGGGAGTGGTCATGGGACATATACCATTTTTTGCATACAAATACAAAACGAACGAAAGCGTAAATGTCCGCGACTGTATTATCTTATTCACGAAAGCTGATCATTTTCGAATTTTTTGAAATTTTATTGTAGCATTACCGACATTTCAAAAATTGAAATTTTAATATCAGTAAACTAAAGCAAATTGTATTCTAATTTTTGTTCTAAATCATTCGGAAAAATGGAATTCTGTAGCAACGACCTATCAATTCAACCATTTAATAGCAATTCTCAAATATAAACCAAAAACACATTTCCACTCATTTTAGTTCCCATTACTAAGATCTAGCTGTTAATTTATTTATTTGGTTCGTTAGTATTAAGTTAAGTACAGGAAAAACAAAAATTAATTTGTGTCACACAAAAATATTGTGTTATATTTCGTAGAGTTAGGTTTATGCGTCCACATACCTTCAAATAATAATGTTTTACATGCTGTCTCACTCCTCTGTGCCGCAGCAATGTCCTCCTCCCCGAAGTTATCACAAGGCAGCGGAAACACGCAGCGAGGGAGCAGAGAGGTGGAAGCGGAGTTGGATGAGGCGGAAGTGGAGAGAGGCAGTGACAGCACTAGGGGAAAATGCAGTGTGAGCATTGCTGATGTGTACACGGACGAAGAAGGGCATGGGTAAGCACAGAGGTTAGAATGGGAATAAAATCGGAAAAAGACATTGTGGATGAAAAAGTAAGGAAAAGAAAGGAGATACGAGACGGCCTATGGATGGCAACAATTAAGTAAACAGCAAGAACTGTAAGGACGCAGTTTGAATGAGAGACACGACTCGACGGTGACATACGTCAGAATTTCCGAGAGAGACAACAGCGACAGAGGTGAGGCCTTGAAACTGTGTTGGGAGGAAATATCCCGGGGTAGAGGGCAATGAGGAAATCGAGAGAGTGAGATGCAAGGTAGAGAGACCAAGGTAGGCATTGATACAAAACGGTATCGTGAAGTTTCACTGGATTCGGGGTACGGCACGAAGAAAAAACGAGGATAGAATAGTGGAGACAAACTTTTTGGCAGAAGGCTACTCGCGGGTTAGAGGACAGAAAAGTGAACGGTGGGGATAAGGAAAGCAGAGGGGGACAGAGAGAATCGGATGCGGAGGGGCCGAAGGGGATGTAAGCGTTGGCAAGCAGACGAGGAGAAGACGAGGGTGGCGACGGGAAGTGGCGAGGTCGGCAGCGGGGCTGGAGGGCGTCGGCGGCGGGGCGCACTGGAGCAGATAAGACGCGCCTTCCCGCCGGCTCCCCGCCACGCCTCGTCCCGCCCCCGCGGCGGCCGCCGGCGGAGCACGCGAATCGCGGATGCGCGCAGGAAATGAAAGAGAAATTAAGATACGTGGGGCCTTTGAAATATTTCTACGACTGCTTCCCTGCCGGGATATATCGGCGCGCCCGCTATCGGCACCCGCGGATGGGGTCCTCCGCAGACACACGTGCCCGAGGCGCCGCTCGCACCTCCGAAGGGCGTGCCCAAGGAGACGTGACGAAGCAAAAGGGGCGGAGCATCTGCGCCTATCCGCAAATTAAGTGAGTAACTGGTTCGTAGATAAAAGGCGAAAATTATATTACTATCCAGAATGTTTTCTTTAACTTCACCGTACCTCGATACTGGTTTTAATTTCCTGTACATTGCATTTAACAGAACTGCACGTTTTAGGTTGATCATCTAAAAACTGTAGAGAATTTTAAGATTAAATAATAAACTCTTTCTACAATTGGAAATAAGTTTAAACCTTGCAAACTAGCTCAGATCAAATGTTTTTATTGGGTAAAAAGTGGCCAATTCACTATTTCGGGCGTGTCAACTGCTATGGGCATGTGCTATGCCCATACGTGTGGTGCATTCGTTTTATCGTCGGGATTGACGTTGCCAAGCAGACACTTTTCCCATCATTGCACTTTTAGGGTGAAACAATCTAGTTGCCATATTTATAAATGTGGCATTATAGCAAATAAATGTGAAATTACGGTACAAAGAAGTGATTTTCATGGACAAACAAGTACCATTGACCTCACCTCCTTTTAATGAACTTCCTGATACTATGTATAAAATAGTTGTATATCTGACTCCCAGGTTAGTGTTTATAAAAAAGTTGTTTTATTACTCGTATATCAGAGATGTAGTGAATGTATAAATATTATATCGATATTGCAATTAACCTTCGGTGTTTCTAGAGAAAGGTTTCTGAAGAAACGAAATTTACGGTATACGACATAAATGGCAATTCGAGTAGTAACATTCAGAAGAGAAGCTTCAAATTTGTACGTGCATTTCATGTGTATGATCTCTGCGTGCGTCGGTTGTAAAGCTGTTGCCGCCGCATTTTGCCTCAATGGAAGAGGTTGTCGAAACAATACAGCGGTAACATATTTACAAGCTATGCAAGCCAGGCTTTCGAATAACTCTTAATGGCGATGGGGAGATGTACACATTTTATGAAAATTCAGTAGCATGGTACCTACCCGGAAGCGGAGGACGACTGCACCGTTCACCGTATTTTAAAAATATCACTTTCTCCTTTCATGCAAAACTTTTACTGGAAATATTTTTCCGTTTGTTCCTCCAAGTATCTCCAGAATAGTACATTATTTTCGACTGATCAGCAGAACATTTAACTGGTTCCCGTCTTCACCGTCTTCCTCGGCTTGTTTTTGCGCAGACAGCATGAACCCCTCCGATGACAGTCGTTCGGCCTAAGCCACCGAGGTGGCGGATTGTCACACGTTGAAGAAATATGCCTCCCAGCGCCGTCGCGCGGGCCGGAGGCGGAGACCCTGTGCAGGTCGAGGCGAAGACGAGGTCGCGCTGCCTATCGACCGGTGCAGCTTTCGAGCGCCGCGGGGGGAAGGGGGGTGAGGCGACGCCGCGTACAGCGGGAGCTGCACTGCGGGGCGGGCACAGAGCGAGGCGGGGGAGGGGAGGGGGCGAAGACGTCGCGACGCCGCATCCATCAACGCAGGCTGACGCCCGGCGCCCCGGAGCACGCCTCCTCCAGCGGGACGCGGCGTCGTGCGTGGTTGTGCCGCGATCACTTCTTGGGGCCGTGTCACCACGGAGCCCCCGAAAGGCGACGGGGACACGCAGGTGAGAAAACTCTTATCGACGTAATCCTTTCAAAGAAACGTGCTAAACAGTGTCACCAATCCGAACATAGGCTGTACAATGTAGAAAACGATTATCTAAAGCAATGGAGCGGAAAATACCACCATACGTAACCATGAACTAATTAACTATATGTAATCATGTTCAACTTTATTGTATTTTTTTGGTTCATTGTCACTTTCTACGAATTTACAGACTTTAACGACAAAAATTAATACTGAACCGCTTTAGAACTGTATTCATTCTATCGAAAGAACCATTGACCAATGTGTAATCTATACAGAACTATGGTCTCTGATCGCATAAGTCAAAACGATTGGTTCACTACATTGATTAGGTAATTAGTTGTTTTACAATCAAAAATCACCACAGCAAGTGTAATTAACTTTTCTTTTTTCGCATACTAAACAGACAAAGTATTGAAATACTAACTCCAAAAGTGGCGATTTTTTTTTAGAGAAAAACATGTCCTGAAGAGGTCCCTGATACCGAAAAACTTTATAATCCTTGTTCCTACAGGCAGTCCTCAGATCTAGAGGGCAGTAGACGTATGATGTTTCCGTGCAAAGGTTCTGTTTTTAAATCTCACTGCAAGCTAGCAAAAGAAACCAGCATGGAAATAACTTTGAACAAACCATGTATTTTAGTAAATGACTGGAATATATGTGCAAAACAGAACGGAAGTAACCTGAAGATCACCCAATCAATTATGAGACTGATATTAACAGTTGCGCAGGGATATGCAAGTAGCTTTTGTCGTCAGTGATCTCAGCACAGTGGAGTCTATCCAGGTTAGCCAATCAGAGCGTAACTGCGATCTACTGAAAATTTCCCCGCGATCTACTAGTACATAGCTTGTAATCGAAGGTTTGGCGATTTCTGCTCTACTAGATTATGAAATTAGAATCCAAGTTTTATGGGTACTTGATACATAAAAATTGGTATATTTAAAAGCTTCTGCCTGTAAATATCACTATCAATTGAACTGTTTATAATATTTTCTCCAAAAATGACATTCCCGTTCGATTATGAAAGAAATATTTTGATTTTTGTGGATACTTTACTTGACACATCACTGACATTTTTAGATTTTTTCTCGGATAGAGCAATGAACGCTTACAAATATGCGACAGATTTTTGTAAATCTGAGTTTTCGAAAATTGCAAAGGTTACTTTTTTAGCGATTTCCTGCAGCTACATTATTGAAGACAATATTTTATCAAAACTGGAAACTTTTTTTTTATTCGAACTCGTTCAAGTAATAAATTACACTGTGTACAATTGCGTTTTTATTACTAAAAGAATCTCATATGCTCCTTCATCATATTTCCATCCGAGTTCTAAAAGAGATGTTTATAACTAAATTGCTTAATTAAATAAATTTTTAATAATACCGAACATTCCAAATCGCATGGTGCTTAGATACAAACGCAATGGCCCTGATAAAATAAATCGTGCATAATACACCAGGCAAAAATACTATTTTGTCGCTGATACCTGGTTAATGTTTCCATGAAGGTAAAAGAGAACAATAACATTCCGAAGGGGACGCGAACGAGGAGTAGAACAGCGCATGAAGTTCGTAACAGCCGGGGCGCGTGCCGTGCCGTTTCAGTGCTTCTGTGCAGCTCGTGCCCTCCCAACGGCCACGCAGGCGGTGCGGGGGTGGCGGGGGCGTGCGCGCAGGGTGCGTGGAATGCATGGGATCCGGGGGCGGGGCGCGATGGCGGGGTGGGCGGGGCGGGTGCGCGGCCGGCGCGCGGCGCGCAGATTGATTTCGCATAACGCGGCAGGTGACGCTGCGACCCCAGGCCGGGGGACGGAGCCCCGCTCATGGGAACGGGGCGGAGCGCAGAGGACAGAATGAAAAGCGGATGACAGAAACGAAAGAGAAATATTGACTTTGCGATAACAGAGGTATAATAAGACAATCAGGATTTTCCGAGACACCAGGAATAACAATCGGTAAGTGGTCGTACACATGAAAGTTGAGCTCGAGCTTGCACACTCAAAAACTCAGCTTGCAAAAACTCGAGCGTGCACACTCAGAAACTAGTAACATCTGAAAGTAGACCGAAAGGAGGAAAGAGAGGACGAAATATCCCCGACCTTGCATGAAATGAAAACCTCATTCAAATGATGATCAACCACGAATAAAATGGAGTGAATGCACACGCGACAGCGAATCCTGTAAGTAAAGATGAGAACGGACTACGCAAGGAGTACGCTACCTCCGCTATTACGTCTTAAGAAGGGATGGCTGAAAGGTGTGGTGGCCCTGGAAGCGAAGCCAGGCCAGGCCAGGCCAGCAAGGCGAGGCGAGGCCAGAGAATGAACGGAGAGAGGGAGGGGCGGGAGTGGCAGTACGTGCCCAGCAGTCCGCTCAGACGGACGATGTCGAGAAGTGCGCCTCGCAAGCGCCGCTCCATCATCGATTTTCGCAGATGCCCAGAGCCGGCGCGGCGGCGGCATGACTTTCATCTCGGCCCACGGCGGAGGGTTGACGACGCGCCAGGTAGAAAGGTAGATGAACCTCCCGGAGATTTATGGCAGCGACTTTGCGAATCGACTGGAAGGAGAGGGATTTCCTGACAGACAGACGAGATTTTCTTCGGAGAATCAGTTCATAGAAATGTTCGTAATTATGATTTTTCCTCTTTTTCGATCTTCACTAACAGAATTGAGACGTGTGGGAAAATATTTTAAAAGATAAAATGTTCTTTGTGAAAGAAAAGATGATGGATTTTTTTATTTTACTTTTTCGTTTATGTAAATTTAAACGTGTATTGTTGGATAGTCCAAAGTGGCCATTCAAATGTAATATTTCCCTTTAATTTTTAAATACTAATTTAAGGAGGGAACAAATTCACATGAATGCCATTATTTTCAAGAGTATAACAAACGCAATACATGTCGTGATTAATTACAATGCGAGAGATATAACTCATTTTATGTCAACGACCAGTGGCAACTTTATTCATACGTTATATGTATATCTCGTTATACCATTACAATTAAGTTTTTCAACAACACGTACATCACCAGGGTAACATTTTATACAAAGCCTCCAAAGGTCAAGATAAATTCATCACAAGAAACTAAAAAGTTAACAATGTCATATTTATACATTTTAAAATCATATTCTGGACGAAACATTTAAAGAAAATATTAAGTCATCCATCCTACCGCTCTACCGCGTTTCAACACGTATACAGTTTAAAAGTGCAAATTGGTAAATTGCAATTTCAATTTACGCAGTTTGACTAATGTAAGGGAAACTGCAATGAATCCTGAACGAGTTTTCTATTAACGAATTATTGTCTTTTCCAGCAGTGAGCAATGGACGTAGGGGACGGCGCGGGCGTTGGGAGAGTCTTGTTCGGAATTCGTTCATCAATCAATTACGGCACCCCAATCGCGTGGCCGTCTGTACGCACAGTCGCCCGGAATGCGACGCACCAAATGACATGCACGATGGTGTGGAGGAGAGAAGTGCAAAATATGCACTATAAACTACCAAACCCGTAATTTTTAACAAGAATGTGTTACATAACTCTTGTAAAATTACTGCCCCGTTGCAAACATTCTGTTGAATGATTAGGGAACTTAACAAACGATGAGTTATTTAACATTTCTACGAAATACAATTCAGAAATCTTAACCACTTATGGATTTTCCTCTAAATTTCTAATTGGTTAAGTAGATTAATCATTGGATGGAAGCAAGCAAACTTGAGGACGAGAGTTTTTCGCGTTACGCAGTTTAGTTCTCAAGCAGAAAAATAGATACAGGTATAACCTTTCAGGTCGTCACCAACCATAAATTGAAGACAAATCCACTTGAATGTCATTATTTTCAAGAGGAAATGCAATACATTTTGTTGATGAGTTACAGTGAGAGAGTTATAATGCATTTTACGCCAACGAACAGTGAGACTTTCATTCGGTTAAGTAGATCAATCGTTGGATTGACGCATGCAAACTTGATGATAGTTTTCCGCGTTACGCAGTTTAGTTTTCATACAGAAAAATAGCCTTTCAGATCGTCACCAACCCAAAATTTTGCTTCGATCCTAACGCCTCCAAGGGGCTGCAAAACCCTGTCAGGCAGTGGTACACCGTGCCTCGCCCCGTCCTGCGGAGCCCCAGTGCCAGCTTCCCCTGTCGCCTCGTTCCCGCTCCGCCGCGACCTCCGCCCCGCTCCGCGCGTTGCCCCCAGCTGCCGCGATAAATTCCGAGTTATGAAAAACGGGCGCGCGCGGTATTGACTGAGAGCGGCGCGCACCTGTCGCTCGGCTGTCGGGCGCGCCTCCTCCTTCCACAGGCGCTACACCCCCACCCCGAGTCTACCCTTCCCCGTACCCGCCGCCGCCATCCAATGCCCGCCCGCGTGCCCAGAAGACGTTCTGGAGGAACCGCCGGAAGTGACCCCCGTGACCTGCAAGTGCTTTCCCCATCTGCTCCAAATGTTTGAAGAGTAATTTTTCAAAATAGGCCATGCGCTTTACTAACTATAGTGATGCCTTGAAAGGCGTGATAGCTATCCTTTGAGGACCGGAGTTTTCATGAAAATTTATTTTAGAGATTCAAGGTACCTCAATTTTAATTTTTTAGCTTCTAAGACAAGTTGAATAAAATAAACCATGTTAAGTTTCCATATTTCAGTATAATCACGTAATTTACATTTCTTACTTATTACTATATATTTCGTCGCATTTCATTCTTCTTCTTCTTCTTCTTCTTCTTCTTCTTCTTCTTCTTCTTCTTATTATTATTATTATTATTATTATTATTATTATTATTATTATTATTATTACGTATTGAAACGTAATATATCAGTGTCATGAGATTCCAATGTATCTAGGTGATTGCTAGGTGATCGTAAGAATTCTTCCCTAGATAGCGCTGCAAAACGACCAAAACAAGAAAAAAATACACCAAATTCAAATAATAATTATTTCATGATGAAAACATTTGGGGAGGTATGGAAATAAAAGAAATGCGAAAATTATTATACATATCGCTCATCCTGTTTCCCGCCGAGAAACACATACCTCTGTTTGGTACTCAAAGTTAAGAACCTATGGTTCCAGATCAATCTGTCCAACAATGTGCAATTAACATAAAATCTACAGCAATAATGTCGACACCATAATGTCCAATGCATAATGTTCACAAACGGATTTCCCTAGCAAAAATTTTCACTATAACGTCCACTAAAAAATGGCCACAAATCAAAATTGGAAACAAGCAGGAATATACAAAAGGGGAAGAGTACGAAAACTTTTAGAAAATATTAGAAACTAATAACATGAAACTGAACATGATACAACATCAAAGCGGACAGATTAATGTTCGACATTCTACAAATAAGAAATATATAACAAATTAAAATCGAATTGAAGAAATGTATGCAGCCCAAGATCACAAGGGCAACTATCATGCGAAACAACATCTACATGCCCTGTTTTACCACGTAAATCTGCGTAATGATGAATCCTGTGATAGAAGAAAATTGAAAGTAAATTAACAGTTTTCACATGTAATTGATTAAGCAGTCAAAGTTGTCGTAGGTTTCTGTCAATGAAATGCCATTTTCCTTTTCATTCTTATGAGCGTTAATTACAATGGATATTGTATGCTACTGGACATTCAGGCACTAAACATTTCTGCAATGGACATATAAATAACTTGGAGGAAACAGTATTGGAGCAAAGAGTATATACCAATTAACATTTCCAACAGTGGACATTTCTGCAGAGGACGTTTACCTTTGGACCAATTCACTGATAACCGAATCTATTCATGAAATGACGCCACCTCTGTTTTAATACAATCCCGATCAAATCTGATGAAAGGATGAAATCTTACGTGCTCTCAAGTCTATTCTTATACATATATTTTATTTTTTACAATTAAGTATTCAATCAGATAAAAGGCAAATTGTGTGTTTGGCGGAGAACACGTCAACTAACAGGAGAACCAACAGAAATGTTCGGAATCGTCCAAAATGCCTTCTATCAGTGAATTCGACAACATTGAGCTGCTAGAATACCCACCGGACAATATGGGATTCGAAGATAACGTAATATTTCATTTGAATCAAAAGAAAATTGCTTGGACAAATCATTGGCTTAAAGCGTTTACTGCTCTCGGTTAGGGATAATAAAAATATATTTAATAAGTCAGATCATTTTCAATGCCTGTATCGAGAAATGCGTTACCAATTGAAAGAAAAACTATTTATTGATATATAATAACACGACATGGTTTCATTATCGCCATCTTGTATTGATTTTTAGGATTACTTTTGCACCCTGAATCATGATCCGAAGTTATCCCACATCACGTCACGTTTGTTTTTTAAAATCTTATTTTACGTTTTTATCACATTCAGACACTAATGTACTTCTTAAGTTGTTACAGGAGGAGTTGTTTTAATTAAAACTTCCAGATTAGTTTATTAATTCGATGTTCTGCAGGTATCTGGCAACGCTGTATAGTTAGTGTAGTGTATGTTTTCTCTCCAGGAGATGGCGGTGATCTTCCCCCGCTGGATGGCGAGATCCGGCGCCGACCTACCGTCGGCTAGTGGGGTTCCCCTTAACCAGGACTCCACCAGCGGGGCACCGCCCCAGCCGGGACAATCTCTAAGCTCCCTACCGGTATCCCGGAATATGTGGTAGTGTAGTGCAAGTTAGTGTAAGTGTGTGTGGAAGGGAGAGGATTGGACACGACAAGGAAGAGGAAGGATGGATCGCGCGCGGTCCGTGGCCCGTTTGTTAGAGTACTGCTCCGGCATTCGCCTGGTGTTGATCGGAGAAACCGCGGAAAACTACCGATCAGAGCAGCCGGCCGCTAGAATTCTCCTCCAGACAGCGACTGAATTCGACCTAGCTGAAAAGCTAGTGTCGAAAATCCTGCCGCCGTCAGGACTCGAACCTAGGACCTCCCGGTCAGAGGCACTGCAGTGACATCAGTTGATGGCTGCCATTTCTGTTCTACGATTGTGAAGGGATTTAACAATAAGAACAAAAGTATTGTGTATACTAACACTATTCCACTAGCAATTTTTCCAATTTCCCCGTGGTTCTGATGTACCCCCACAGTGTCCGGAAAATTTACAAGACTGTCTCTCTTCTGAATCTGAATGTGATAGAGAAACGGCCGATCCTACCGCTGACTGTGATTTCTCGATTGAAAATTTTGAAAAAGAATCTTCACTTTTGAAATAAAGTGCATTAATTTTTTTTTTTTTCGAGATCTGGGACTTACTAAGGAATTTGCCGAGATGGGTCTACATTTCGCGAAAAGAACATGTTGATTCTAAAGTCATAGGTATTCTGTTAAGATTTTACACGCAGGTTATACAAAGTATTCCTAATTTCTGGGTGCGGGACAGTCGAGCAAGGTAAGTGAATGCTTTCAGTACCAGTGTCATCGATTAATTGCCAAATTAAAAGAGGGTATCTTCACAGGTCCAGATATCAGGAAGTTGTTATCTGAGGCTAATTTTGAAGATGTTCTGTGCGCTGCAGAACGATCGGCATGGAAATTATTCTGAGATGTGGTCAAAATCTTTCTTGGAAACAGAAAGGATTCAGACGACAAACGAATGATGGATAGAATGCGTGTTTCTTTCCAAAATTTAGACTGCAAAATGAGCTTAAAAGTGCACATGTTACATTCACATTTGGTCTATTTTCCGAAGAATCTGGGAATGCTGAGCGAAAACCAAGGAGAAAGATTTCACCAGGACCTAAAGGAATCGGATCGCAGATGTCAAGGGAAGTGGAACAAAACCTGCAGATTATGCATGATTATGGAATAAATGCTTGCAGATTATTGTTGGTTACTAAAGAGAGAAGATCTAACTACATCTCTTTCGCGAAAAGCAAAACAAAGTTAAGTTATGATCTTATAAAATTTAAACCGTGGTCTTACAATTATCAATACTTTATTAGGCATTTGGTCCATTTCTTCTGTGTTGTTCTTCAGATCACTATACGTAATGCATTACATATCTCTATGTTATGTGCATAAGTATGTAACATAGTAGAGTTTAGATGAGTAAAAATAATAAGAAAGCACTGCTTACGTAAGATAATAAATTAATAATAATTAATAATAAACTTGCCTTTGCGCGTGTCTCATATTTCTCGAATTTTCATTTTGGTTTTGCAAGAAAATCTTATATGATAGAGAAAAATTGATTTCAGATCTGGAACCAGCATGTCAGAAATATCACTATTTAAACATTTTTTTCATTGCGTTTTTAAATATGACGTACGATACTCAGTTGTAAGAGTTTCTCGGTGCATACAAATTAGTTGTAAAACGGTTACTAAATTACATTGAACGATAGGGACAGAAAACAATATAATACCATGCTTCATTTGAATAACAACAGATGGGTGAAAAGTGTCTTTAATGTTCTCTAAAGATGCGCGTTAAGATATTTAATATGATAAAATAGGTGAATTGTAATTTTCGTCGTGTTGTTTATTGAGACCCTCAAATGATTGAATACACGAAAAGACATGAAGGCTATGATGGGCAAAACTATTAAAAAAACGTCTTACGGCCTCTTTACGCTCGTATTCCTATATAAATATAAGAATACATAATAAACACATGAAGATATTCTTCAAAAGTATAATTTAATATGTAATATTGTTATAAAATTAGTAATATAAAGAATTCTAGGATCTCCAAAAATCTCTAAAAGAATAATATTACAATACATATTAATTTGGGGAAGGATTTGCCAACATTTTCTATATATCATTCTTCGTCAAAATGACGTCGAAAATTAACATTCAGTTTCAAGTTGTTAGTCTCTGCTTCCTGATCAGTTAGTTAGTGAATGCCTTGTTTTACGTGGCGAGACTCGGGCCATCAGCCCCGCTCTTCCGTCTAACCACGCAACTTTCGCTACGCTCCTTTCACCACCTAGCGGAGAAAGGAGGTATTACCTTGGGCGACGAAACAGGCGGATCTCAATTTTGCTCAGAGGCTTCTTTTAGGCTTGAGGATCTTTTACATGCAGTAAATCTACTGCATGGGACAGTCGGCTTTACTTCCCCTCCGAAGGAAGGCGTACGAAGGATTTTTTCGCCTTTAAAAATCCACAGCTTCGACCGGGTTTGAACCCGCAAACTCGGGTACAACAATTCCTAGTTCATGTTTCACTTTTTATAAAATAAATAAAAACTCCGAATTTATTTTGGCAAAAGTGAATCAAAACTGCTGTAAGTACAATCTGCTGACTGCTGTAAGTGCAATCGATTTCATGGCTCTCGTGATCGCATCAAGCACAAAAAACGGAAAGCCGTTCAATGAAAGCCACCATCATGAACTACCTAAAAAGTGCTGTACACATTCGGAAGTACACGAATACAATAGAACTAGGACAAAGCCCCCAGTGGCAGAAGGTCGACATGAAAAAAATTCTTATACCAGCAGGACTATGTTCCCTTTTTCATGACATGTAAGCAGGTGAATGTACAATGGGAATCACATATCTCTGTTGATCACCGGGCTCAAATATGGTGACACTAGAAGCACATATAGACAGCAACAAATTGATAATACTCGTATGTATACATATTGGGGCATCAATTTGGAGATTAAGCGGAAAATTAAACTTCGTATAATTCAGAGAATAATACAGAATCTCGAATCCAAGAAATGTTTTTAAAACCAGTTAAAGTCACACTATAGTTTTTATTCGACGATGACATTCTCTAACACAAGGGGTACTCTTGGGACGAACAATGAGGAACAAATCAGGAATAAAGCCTGCAAAAGCAGCGGGGAAAGGCACTGCTGACAGCAACGATGGGTCTCCAACTGGCGGCGTAGCCGAGCTGGGCCAGGCCGGGCTTAGGTGAGGAGGGCACACGACGAACTGTGGGCGTTCCCAGGATGTCTTTGTGCGCTCGCCGGCCGCACGTTCTCCCACGGCCGTACAGCGGCTACGGCAGGGGCTGCCGCGGCGGTGGCAACTGCGCTAGCGGGGCCTTTGTGGTCGCAAAATCTCAATCCGCGCGCTGCCACACAAGAGAGGCGGGAGGCGCGAGCGTGTTTACAGCACGCGCGGCGCGGTGCGGAGCGCGGTCGAGCGGGGCGGGGGCGGAGGCAGAAAGGGGGCGGCACGCCGCCGCCGCCGCCCGAGAGCATGATGGATTGCCCCGCCCTCTGTGGCAGGACGCGCGCGCTCCCAGATCAAGCTGCGCTAAGTGTGTCGCAAAGACGCGCGTACCCGTCGACGGCCGCCCCCCTTCCACCCACCCCGCCACTGCGCGTCACCCCGGAGGGTGCGCGGTCGCGGGGCGTGGCGCGGGCCGGGTCGGGGAGGGGCGGGGTGGGGCGGGGTGGGGCGGGGTGGGGCGGGGCGGCGCGGGTTAGGGCGGCGCGGACTAGGGCGGGGCGGGCTAGGGCGGCGTGGGACGGCGCTGGGCGGCGCGGGGCGTCGCGGGACGTCGCGGGGCGTCGCCGGGAGGTGGGGCGGTCCGGGAAGGCGGGGGTCGGCGCGGGGAGGCGGGGGACGGCGCGGGGAGGCGTTTGGGGGCGCGGGGATGCGGGGGGCGGCGTGACGAGAATGGGAGCAAAATATCGTAGAGGTGACGCCACGCGGAGGACGGCTTTTCACGGCCTTTTGAATAGCCGCACCGGCACGAGCACGTGCGAAGCGGGACGCCCGCAAAAGGCAGATGCAGAATGGAGTGCTCGGTTTGCATTTCGGAAGCAGCGCATCGAACCGTATTTTATTCGCTTCACGTGGTATCGTCTCGAAAGTAGTCCCCTTTTAGAAGCTATATCACTGTATACAGTGGATCCGCTCAATATTGAGGGTCTTGCGTTTTCGGGTCCAAAAAACTCCATTAACAACAGTCATAATAATAATAATAATAATAATAATAATAATAATAATAATAATAATAATAATTTTAATAGAAAAACAAGCATCTTAATGTATTATTGTAATATATCGATCCCCATTTAGACCATTAGGTGGTTACGGCGAAGCGCATTTGGCGCGTTTGAAGCGCTTTCTTTACGCTTTTGGTGAGACAAACATCAATGAAATTCGAAACATTGATGCATATTAGCTAATGATACCACGAAAGTATTATTACACGAGATTTTGCTTCATTAATTCGACATAAATTTATTAGTATCGACAATAAATTCAAAAAGGAGATTTATTACTATTATACTGTTACGTTTCTAGGTGGTGAATTAAAAGTCTTGCATTATTTTAACAAAAACGTTTATTTTATTTCTTAACAACCGCTGTAGACACTTGATTATTTATTTACACAACACTTCTTTTGATTATTTATTTACACTACACTGTTCTGAGCACTGGCCACAGTTCTCTGCACTGACCACCGTCCGATGCACTGGTCACAGTCCACTGCACTAATCACAGTTCGATGCACTGACCACGGTTCACGTCACTGAGCACAATCACTGTACCGCGATGCACACACTTCACAGTTCAGCTTCCACTGCGGACTTAAGACTGACCCGCGGTCGCCGGCCGCCGCGTATTTATACTCGGCGAGACAATCGAGAACTCTCCGGACACCGCGCACGTTCGGGAATAATCTACTTCAGGGAGTGACGCAACCCGCGCTCACAGGCAGCTCGTGGTGGCGCCGGTAGCTGACGCAATCCGCGCACGCAGGTAGTTCGTGGGGGTGCCGGCCGGTGACGCAATATTCGTTACAATACGTTTATGTCGCGCTCATGTCTCTCAAATCAAGGCACTACCTCTAAACACAGAGTGTGCACCAGCACCCAAATTGGGCTCTCATAATGAGAGTGTTGTTAAAGAAGAGAATTAATGGCGGGATAAGAGGCAAAGAATAGGAATTTCCCGAGAATATCTGTCGCAAACCTGCTCTTCTCCCACAAATTCCACATGGATCGATGGGCAATTGAAAGCGAGACCTAGCGGTGGAAAATTACTGGCATGGCTATTATTCCCCGTTCTGCCTCCACTTCATCCCTAATAAAATAGTTAACAGAAAAATGAAAATTTTCTACAATAATCAATTAGTACAAAATTATGAGAAATTCCGTAGTATTTCACAAAAACGGTGTACGTGTTATAACGCATTATACGGCAATGAATCCTGCATCTTAACAAAAAACTAAATTCATTCAAACTGCAAAAATAAAATTCCTTAGGAAGTTCAAATGTTGCACAATTTGAGATGAAATAATGAACGGAGATATATGGAATAAATTAAATTCGTTCCATAAACAATAATACAAGGAGGTAAAAATATTGGAAAACTTATATTGAAAAAATAACAGCTTCGAGCTTACGGAAACAAGCTAAACCATAAACGACTGGAAAAATGAGCAGTAAACAGACCTAGGAAATGACGGCTAAAGTGATGTGAAACGGCAAAAGATTATTCCTTCAATCAAAGGTGGGTGTAAATTATTATTTGATTATTATTATTATTATTATTATTATCATCATCATCATTATCATCAAGAAATCTTGTTTACAGAGCGTCTCTTAGTTAAGCGATAAACGATTTCCGAAACCTGATTTCAAAATAAATGAACACAACAGGTAGCAGAAATTCAGTCAGCCGTCAATTTACTTGTATAAACAATACAAGTTAACTGACATATTATTGATGCAAATTCTGACAAAATGCGTATTTGCTTGGATATACGCACTCCTACCTTCTCGGAAGAAAATAGTTCATATCATACCAATAAATTTTACAACCGTTGTTAGCTCTTTATAATAATACTCCCAACAATGAATTAATCAGTACTTTGGTCATTTCTCGCATTACATCCTTCCAATACTTGACAAGAATGTATTTTAGACGACATTTACAGATAGCGTGGTGTTTTCTTATCATAATTTTCAATTTTCTCCAAAGACAATTAATGGGACACATCTGAGGGATGAGAAGTTTGTGTGTGCGTGCGTGCGTGTGTGTGTGTGTGTGTGTGTGTGTTGCGCGATATACAGCAACCATAACTTTGGGCTGTGAGTCTAGTGTAATTGTTTGAAAATTCCAAATTCGAAAGTATTGTTTATCTGGGTTTTTAAAAAAATATGAAATTTACTTTGATCGTTCCACAAAACAATGCCCCCAAAGCCAATTTTCATTTGTATTGCTTCGTTCAATGTACTAACGACCACTTAATTCTCTTGCTTGTGGGAGAATTTCTTCTGGGTGTTCTACCACGGTAACTTATTCGATTCAAGATTATTATTGGTTTTGAAGCAACACGAACAGACAAAGATTATCCTGGTTGGGATGTCGTTTCTAAAAATATCGAGTTTAGGGGTCTTCTTAATTAGTCTTACTCAACCAGATTTACTCCATCAGAAAATGCACCGGAGTGGCTACGTGTTTCACTATTTATGTACTTTTATATTTATTTATAATGCTTTGTATTGTCTCTTGTAACCTCTTCTTATAGGTAACAATTTAACCTCATGGAAATACAGGCAAGTTAATGTTACTACTTGACCTACAGGAGTGGGTTCGTCTTTTATCTTGCTTTTAACTATTGAAAACAAACACAGGAAAGTTAACTTTTAACTTTAGCAAAGTTTGAATATATTCTACCAAAATCTTGTGTTACAATTTTGTTAAAATATACACGTTATCTAGAAATTGTTAATACTTGCTGTATTGTTCAGCAATTTCCTAAATTTTAATTAACTGCAGTTATACCTTTTCTGTTTGTAAACTACTTTGCATGACCCAATATAATTTTCCACTTTTACACAGACACAATGAAATACCTCTTTACAATTCACAAACAAAAAAAAGCATCAAATCACATACATTGCTGAAAGAAAAATATACATGAACAATATACACTTTGCATATACAGTTTAAAATACACTGGTGTAATGAATAATATCCCTCTAATAAGCTGTTTCACTATCACGCAACTTATTAACCTCTTTACTATTTGATTACAAACAATTTAAATCATTAATTGAAGAAAAGAATATTCATTAGCAGAACAAATATAGCAGCTTAACAAAAGAAAAAAATAAGTTTTACATCATTTTGCATGAATAAACTATCTGAATTCTCATTACAATGAAAAAAAAATACTGAAACGTTACGCTTAATAGCCAATAATTTGAATACCTGACTATCTCTGTCTGGGCGTGAGGTGAATTCTCTATATTCTTATGCGTGATTTACCCTCCTCTCAACTGTTCTTTTAAAAAGGATTTTGTTAGTTTTAAAACCTGGTCTTTTTGACTCACGACGTCGCCGCGATGACGCGTTCCTGCCACTCCAGCACACGGCGGTGGTCCGTTGCGTCCAAGGTCAAATTAGCCTCTTGTGTCGTGGAAAACCTTCCCTCGTCGACTAGCTGCACGCCGACCTCGCAAAGTACCTCAGCTCGACGGCGGTCTCCAACAAATGTGAATGTCCCAGCGAAATATAACGCAAGACAGTGCAGGTCCGTTCCGTCCAAAGATTCACAGTAGAAAGAGAAAGAATACTTATAATGTCCGTTCGAACTATAACGCAAGACAGTGCAGGTCTGTTCCGTCCGAAGGTTCACAGTAGAAAGAACGTTTTTCCCTGCGGAGCTGATCGCAGAGTCGTAAATTCATCAAGGCGATTCCTGGTTGGATGTTGATTTCTGCTACGTGAGTGCGTTCAGAACTTTTACTCAGGATCTGATATATAATATCTTTCCTCGCTGGCGCACTCCCTTGTAGTTCAGTGGAACTATAACTGCTTTGGTCGTAGTTTAATATTGTAGCGCGCTATTCAAACAATGTGACCGACTTATGAGCGGTTACACTCTTTTCTTCTTCACAACCAAATTTCAAATCACTGAATAAGTTTCCATTTATCCTCAAACACAAAAATTCTTCTCAGTGTTTGCTTTCATATTTTCCCCACTTGTGCTTATCTAAAGAGTCTATTTCTTATCCAAATTATCACTGGGACACGGTACTGAACGTACATCAACATAGTACACGACGTGTGCGAGGAAACCTTTCTGTTTTGTTTGTTTTGTTTTTTGTTTCTGTTCTGTATTACTTTATGCAATCGTGAATCTTAAACACTTCTTTTAGGTAAATTCTCGGCATAAACATTAATATCATTCTCTTGTAAGTTTTCCTAACCATTTATTATGCATTTACACCATATACGGATAAGTTATTTTATGATAACACTGGCAAAAAAACTATTATACGATACAAGTATGTTGCAAATTTTAAGTGAGGTATTATCATCATCATTATATTATTATTATTATTATTATTATTATTATTATTATTATTAAAGCTATAACATCCCTACCCAGAGCAAAAGCCTCACACTCTCGGGTGGAGTAGCTCACAAAAAAGAACTTACGAGGTGAGCTAAAACCTGGCGAAGTAAAATTGCTTTTTTCTATTTATCATTTACAATATATATATATATATATATATATATATATATATATATAGAGAGAGAGAGAGAGAGAGAGAGAGATATTCTATTATATAGATATATAATTCACTAGTTCTTACCAAAACCTTATCTGTAGCACTTTTTCACTGTTAAACAATAGTTTGCTAGACACATCAGCATGTTTCACATTCTCTTATTTTAAACTGTATTGTTTACAATTCTATTTACATGTACATATTTACAAACTTCTTAGTTCTACAAATATATTTTGACACTTAATTCCACTTTACCCTGTCTCTAGCTATGCGGTCCAATAAATGACTTATTTCACTAATAAATTCGTTTTTCCACCTTCGTCTTTATCTTCCTACACACCTCCATCCTACTCTTGGGTCCCAATAGGTGACTGCGTGTGTGCATCTTTCCGGGTCAAGTCGGCTGATATGTCTTCCCCATTTCCAGTGTAATATGTTTGCCTCTTGTGCTGCATCTTTTAATTTTGTCTTTCTTCGAATGTCAACATTCTTGACTCTGCCTCTCTTAAATTAATGTTCAGCATTTTTCTCTCCAATTTCCTCTGCCGTATCTCTATCATATTTCTCGCTTTTACATTACGCGATCACGTTTCTGCTACATTGGAACAGGTAACACACAGCTGTCAAATGCTTGCCTTTTAATTGCTATGTTTCTTTTTTTTTTTTTTTAAATATGTTGAACAGTAGAATATCCCCCAAGAGTCAGAGATCTGAGTATAAATTTCCTTTTCTTGTCTTTTTTTGAATAACACTATTTGTCCCAAACACAATTATTCTTCAACGTATACTACTTTACTGTTATTTATTGTGATGGGTTTAGCTGACGAGGTTGTCATAATTTTAGTCTTGTTAGTGTTCATTTGTACACAGACCTGATATCTCATTAAGAGTATCTTCCCGTTCTTTTGGGCATTTTGCGATGATTATTACAGGATCTGCAAATCTTAGATCCTTTAATATTCTTCCATTTATGTTTATGTCGTATTATTTTTGATGTTTCTAAAAACTCATTCTAGTCCACTTATGCAAATATTCGGTGATAACGGATCTACTAGACAATCACCCCTTTGCAGTTTGAATATTGGTTTTTCTATCTCCGTCTTTACTTTTGCCCATCTATTTGTATGCATTTCACAAGTCTAACATACTTTTTATTAACACCTTGTCACATCTATATATCAATGTCCTTAACTTCACCTCTGTTTCCTTGCTTTTAATTTTTTTATTGAACTGTCAATATTACTCGTAAGATTGTGATTCGTAAAGTAA
Source organism: Teleogryllus occipitalis (assembly GCA_011170035.1). Classification (NCBI taxonomy): domain Eukaryota; kingdom Metazoa; phylum Arthropoda; class Insecta; order Orthoptera; family Gryllidae; genus Teleogryllus; species Teleogryllus occipitalis. The sequence continues at coordinate 462,067 of BLKR01000115.1, read as the reverse complement.
TAGTAAAAATATCAGTTATTTTGTAAAATGTAATAAAATATATTTCCTCTTCTTAAATAAAACGTTCAGATTCATTCTTTATTATTTCTGTAGGAATTTGATGGGAACGAAATCTCAAGATCTGTCATGTAGTTTCCTGCATTGCATATGGACCTGCGGCATCCAACTTGGGAGTTCAGCCAGCGTCACTAACATCAAACTTTTTCAGCGATTCCAGTCCAAATATCTTCGGTCAGACACAAAGGCATCCGGGTGTGCTCGCAACGAAGTGCTAGACAATGACCTTCAAATCAAGACCATCAAAGAAGAAATAACATCTGTGAGTTAGAAATACCATAGAAGACTGGAAAATCATCTAAATCATCTCGCTATTAATGAGTCAGACAATACTGAGAAACAAGAAGACTATAACGACCTCAACCGCTAGATATAACATACCGATTTGTGTAAAATAAATAAGAATGCTACTGTTGAGAAGCATTTCCATTCATGCAAATATGCTTAAACAATTTGCCTAATATTTCTGAAAAAATAAATTTCAAATAAAAAAAATTGTCAAAAAATACTCAATGAAACGGAAAAACTCGAGAAATTTCATTTGGTTCCTTCGACTGCGTCATTGTGGATGATACTCGATATCTAGCTCTACTCCAACCAGAAAAAAAGTGCTCATGTTGAGTTCACGGGTCTTTCCTTGCCGTGGACGTCTGTCAGCGCCGCCGTTTGGGGGCGACGGGCGACCGGCCCACTGGGGCCCCGCGGCGTCCGCCGCCGCGACGCCTCCATTAGCTCTAACTGGACACGGGACACGCGGCGCCGTGGGCCTCGCGCCCGTCCGAACAGCGAACCCAACTCCAGCAGCCTCCCTCGGGCCGCCACGCCCCCTACGCCAATGGGGCGGGGTGGCAATGCTCACTTGCATTTCCTGCTGACCTTTCCACAATAGAATGTTCGGGAGTCAACATATCACTACATGTATTGGGTATTTGCAAATTATATCTCTTCTGAATTGTATTTTATTTGAGTTAACAGCAGCAAATAAGTACACCGTGCTTTCCAGAGAGAATACAAAGGAAAGCCATTTCTGGAGACGTCAAATATAATTTTTTAAGTGAGGAAAAATCTTTTTTTTTTTTTTGTTTATATTTCCACGAAACGAATGGAAAGGAGTTAGAATTTCGTTTCAAGAGAGATCTAGCTGCAATACGTACTCAGCCGAATGTAGGTGTGTTTCAGTAAACAGCGCTCGCGAAATTTCATGAAGTACTCTTCATATTTCTGATAAATGCGGCATTTGGCAAAGGGCATGGGCATGTTTGCAGTTTCATTGTTATTCGTGTTTACAGTGTCGATGCAAGATTATTAAAAAAGATAACAATATTTTTTTAGACACTTGCAGCCAGTAAACCTCCGGGGTATGCACGGAGTGCTGAAAGTTTAATTTTTAGCACTAGTGCTAAAAGTGATACGATGGTCAAATGTTTACATAAAACTGTGAATGCAACAAAGAAAACAAAATATTTGATTTGTATACTAGAATTAAAATCAGATAAAGAAAGGCAGTAAAGCAGTCTAAAATCGCATTTAGTACGACTGTCATACATCATTTTTAGTTTGTTCTTACTCGAAAGGTAAAATTCCACTCTTAACATTCGCATCATAAATAACTATTATGAAGCCAACAGAGGAGAATCAAAATTCTATTAATATGAAGTTTTACATTCCAATGAGTAGTGACGTAATGAAGAGTAAAAGCCATTGTTTATTTATTGCGAGATAGTATGGTTAAAACGAAATTTCAGAATTCATTCTCATTAGCTGGCCGTTTTATTGCAGTTGCTTACAACTCACGTACTCTCTCACTTGTTTACCTGCATTATACATTTAACCTCGTTACGTTACGTAATAGAGTACACTGACACCATCGTTCTCAAAAATCAATCTCCAAGGCATTTAATCATAACTCTCCAACACTGTATTTTACATTTGCCTCTTAGTTTGCTTTCTAATGTTCTTGTTCCTCAGAAAGTTATGAAGTCTGCTAGTCAACTCTAACCATGTTTATTTTTACAATAACGTCACGTCAGATCCATCTCTAAGTCACTCCAAGATAAGTACTACATTCCTTTAGGACTCCAATTATACCATACTATTTCTGTTGCTGCATCATTTCCATATTTCCCCACGACCTTGATTTCGCGACGATCTTCAACTTTGATCAGAATGACCTGATCGTGAGAAAGGACAAACCTCTAATAACGAAATTTCTGTAATAAAATTTTTGGGAATCTGCCTTTGTTTGATGAACAGGTCACATACGATAAGTGAACATTACGTCTCAATACTTTTTTAACATGAAGAACTCTCTTCGTCCGCATAATCGCGCGAGTGCCAAAGGGCGGAGGTCGCCACCGAAGATGAGCGGACGGCAGCGGGCGCGTGGCGGCCCGCGCCGCAGATGTGGGTTAAGATCTGCGGGGGAGGCCACGTGATTTATCGCCCGTAGCGGGCAGCGAGGGCGAACGGGGGCAGGCCTTTATGAGTCCCACAAGGGACTCCGCCGAGCAGTATACGACGCCGTCACGTTGGGGGTGATCGCGACGAAGAAAGCAGGGGAGAAGGCCAGTGAGAGAGGAAGGCACGTGGTGAAGGAAAAAGTTATGATGAAGACTGAGGTGTTCCAAAAGGGATAGTGGCAAAGACACGATTACGGCTGAGAGAAAGAAGTTGAAATTGGTGGATGAATGAAAAAATTACAAACGTGGATGAAAGAAAAAATACGATATAGTGGTGTAACAACAGCCTACACTCTCTCGCACTTCGTAACGGTTACGTATGAAGCAATTTTGTCTTTAATACATATTAGACATCAGTTAAAAAATTCATTATAAATCGTGAAGCATTAGGTGCGAAAACTAATTCATTTAAAGTTAGTATAAAAACACAAATTCGAATTTTAAAACTGGGTGTCATACAATTAGATTTACTCTCAACAAAGAGCGAATTCGCAGAATTTCAAACAGCTGTCTTGCCGTTGTCTCATTGCAATATTTTATCTCGTGCGTGACTGGTAAATGAAGAACGGGATATTCGAATTTACCATTTTGCAGATAGCAAAACATACATACAAATATTTTTAAAAAAATAGAGCATTGCCTTAAAAAAACATTCTTTAGAACAATTTCATTTTACAAAAAATCACCAATATTTAACTTTTCTTAGTTAATTTTTCCTATTTTTTTAAATTCAGAAAATTTGGCGAAAACGGGACCGGCATCATTGTCTTTATCGTTCTTTGCTGTTTGAGAGGGAAAAACGGTTTTACGGCATTTATGGTAGTGTTGTGCTTGCGAGTGTAAGTATGTGTAAGAAAGGGGGTGAGGATAGGACAAGGAAGAGGAAGAGAAGTTCGCGCACAGTCCATGGTCCCCCGTTAAGGTACTGCTTAGGCACTCGTCTGGTGCTAATCTGAGAAACCTGGGAAATCTACCTATAGGAGCAATCGGTCGCTAGAATTCTCAAAACAACGGATGAAGACGACTCAGCTATCTAACTAGTGTAGAAAATCCTTCCATCGTCGGGATTCGAGCAGAAAGCAGAAAATAGAAGCATGGAAGAGACTTGTCGCGGCATTGTCGTTGATGGTAATAGTGTACGAGTTTCCCCAAAAGTAGTGGCGTGGGTGGGGTGGGCGAGAGCAGCTACCCCCTGAGAGCCCTTTCATTTATTAATGTACGAAACATCATAATTAATTGTGAACTAGTAATTGCAGAATGGATAAAATAACGCAATACTAAATGGATCCAGGGGTTACAAAAAAAATAAAATTCATTACAGATAATGAAGATGATGTAATATTGTAAAAATACAACATTCTACAAAAAGTAACAGAAGTTGATAATACAGGTGTGACAGCGACAATAATAGAATCTGCTCTAAGAAACTGTATATTATTACTATTATACTACTATTACAATAAGATGACATACGAAATGGATCATGTAGAAAGGTGGAAATGGAGCATTAAGATTAGGAGGTTACACCGAGCGACAGCGGGAGAGCGGCGTAGGAGAGAGTTGCCGCGACATTGTGGATGGAGGCAATAGTGTAAGAGTTGCCTTAAAAGTAGTAGCGCCGGAGGGGTGGGCGAGGGCGGCGTCCTCCTGAGAGCCGCTTTAAGGCGACAGCCGGGGAGCGGGAGGGGCGGTCCCCGGTGGGCGGGGGCGGGGTCCGTAAGAAGCGCATCGCGCCTGTCCCCGGGGGCGGAGTGGCGCCTCGGAGGGGAATACGTCATCGGGCGGCGCCGCCCCCGCGTCTCCTGCGACGCCTCCCGCACGAGGGCGCGACGCCCTTCCGCCCCTCTACCCCTCCGCCCCGCCCCACGCGACAGCTGGCGGCGCGGGGGGCGCGGGATGCAGCCAATTTGGAGGCGGGCCAGCCAACTTCAATTAATGCTCTCACATGTTTATATAGTTGCAAGGAGTTGGTTAAATGGTCACAAAATACTGCTTACTATCATAATAAACAATTGTAGAATTGACTTCCCGGATTGATCATATTACCGGAGGTGTTCTAAAGGTCAATTTTTTATGTATTGAAATATAGAGGCTAAGACACAGCAATAAACATTTCTTTTCAGAAGGCAGCTTCAAATATTTCTCTCATTCCCGTCAAATGAATATTTTAGAAAAAGGCTATATATCGAGTATAAAACAATATAAGCCGCGAAAACAAAAGCAAAACGTTAACCTAAACAATGTTGAAAACAATTACTTTGGAATGGATAATTGTATATAACAGTAAAACATTGCCATCGTGCAGTTTCCTATAATTTGAAACAACTCTCACGCGACATAATTCCTTTCGTAAGTAATGTTTGTACACAAATCCAAGCATTAAAATTTGCACGTTCATGGTTTCCTGCAATGTAGCGTGAACCGATGCGTGAAAAACGGCTGTGTGTAAACATTTCTTGCCTGCAGGCAAATAACTGTAGACAGCAAGAAGAGGTCCGGCGATTACGAGCGTGACACGGCACTTGAACGGCGCGGCTGGGCGCGGGTCGCTCCCGCGTGGGCGGAGGCGCTGGCGGCGGCGACGCGCGTCCCCAGCGCCGCCGGCCACCCACAGCGCCCCCGCGCACGTGAGCGCCGCCCCCTCCCCGCCCCGCCCCGCCACCCGCCCGCGGCGCTGTCACCTGCGGCGGCGGGGGCGGCGCGCCCGGGGCTGCGGGCAGGCGCGCTCTCCGCCAATGAGCGCGCGCGCCGCCCGGTCACGTGTCGCCGCGCCGCCCACCCCGCGCGGGGGCGGTGGGGGCGAGGCGGCGGCGCTGTCCCGGCGTCGCGCCCCGCCGCCCCCGCGCCGCCCCGCCCCTCTCCGCGCCCGCCGCCGGCTCCTCCCCCGCCGCCGCCGCCGCCGCCGCCGGCGTCCCCGCGCGGCGACAAAAACGCGTGGCGGCGGCGCAGCGTTTCCGGCTGCGGGAGACTCTCGCCCCCTTCGCCCTCCGTCGCAGGCGGCGGCTCAGGGAAGACAGCCCCGGCCCCGACCGCACGTGCTGAGGAACGTCCAGGCCTGCTCTGTGCACACTATGCAAACTTGTCCCATTATTCAGGAATCTACGAGCATTGCTAATAATAAAGCTGCCTACGGCATTACTATGATGACTCGGGCCATCCCTGCAAATCATTGATTTAAGGTCATTTTATTATGGTTAAAATTTAAGTTTACGGTTGTTGACTTTCTCTTACAAATCGTATTGTTTGATTATATTGCAAAGAACGTTCATGTATTTTATTAATACATTTACGTCACAATATTCCTATATTTAAAAAAATCAATTAAAACGATTTTCTAGACCTTTTTCAGCCAATTTTCTTCTTTTTTTCTTCTCCCTTTTCCTAGGTCCGCTTTCTTTAGTCGCATATTACAGCCACAACTGTACTGAAAAAATACATTTTTACAAAATGTTTCCTCTAAAGTACTTATATTTACTTAACGAAAATCATATATTAGATTAAAGATTGATTATTAACAAGGAGATACGAGAAGTTCCTAAAGCAACACAGACCTTTAAGTCATCAATCTAAGACCTAAACTTTTAGGGACTCATCATTCATTAGAAAATAATAATGAACTTTTTTTTTCAGTCGTAATGATCTGAGAATTTCGAACAAGGTCTGTCAACATTTTCTCAAAATCACAAATTGACATTCACTTTCTAAATCTCTTAAAATATTATAGCATTTATTAATAAAATTGATTTCTTCTATATCATAACATTCCAGGTTAAAACTTTCACAGATTAAATCTTACCGATGACACTTCTACCGGTGATTTGTTGACTCTGATCAAAATCATTATAAGTAATTTCTCCCATTTCATGTTCATCTTGACTGGAGTTAAAACAATGTGCGTGTAATAGTCATCGTGGCCTACAAATCCCACAGAAAAAACCATTCACCGCATTTGTGAACTCTTTTCTTCCAAACACTTCTACACTTTACTCCATAGCCTAAACTTGCGTCACAGGGAATGAATTCCAGAAAACAGACATTTACACAATCTGGGCAAAAAATTCGAAGTCATTTCTTCAGTCAATCTCACGCATTTCCCAACAACGGGAGCTGCCTTTCAAACATTCTCGACATTTCAGTCACTAAAATAAAATTTTCTTTGATGCCTTCCTTTGGCACAGACTTAGACCAATATTAATTCTAATTATTTTGTTTGCCAGTAAGACTCAACCATGCATAAAACGCCTACCATGGATAAAAAAACAAAATTCAGACGCAAATAGAACAATTACCAATACCGGGTTACTTCAATTCATGTACAATTAAACATTTAAAATATAATTGGAAATCGACGAAGCAATCTTTTTTCACATAACATCAATACTTGTTACCATAAGGCATATATTAAGCACAGGTTACCTCACCGAAAATCTGAGTATAATCATTTAATTCGACTCCTACGTAATACTCTAGCTTTATTTCTCCTTAATACACAGTTCAACAAACTACATCACTGACCTCAATCCGCCAGAAACCACGCTAACGTTTCTTGGAACCTACTCTATTATTTCTGTTTTAAACGTGAAATCCGAAAATCACCCACACGGGAATAGAAAAAAAATAATGCTAGCTGACTACTTTGCTTCTATCTTTCAGACGCACTTCAACTTTTTTGAAGAATTTCACGAAGAGGTCAACGAATTCAACCTCGCTCCTAATATTGGCATCCTAGCCGTATCCTCTTCATAACTTCTAAACATAAGAAGTACACCATAGAATAACATGTTTAGTACAAATTATCAGGCCATGGCATATGAATTCCATTATTTACAAAAACGTTTCTAGTCTTCGGCAATACCTAAAATTATCCTCAAAGCTTCGACTAACTATAAATACAATCATCTGGACAATAAAGCCGAGAAATCAAGAAGCAGAAACGAAGAGTTACTCAGAAAAAGAAGCACTTTTGTTCATCTACATGAAGAGATGACGATTTTAGTGCCAGTACTTTACTCAGAGTATTGGTACATACTAACTGGCTTAAAGTCAAAAGTCATATGGATAAAAGTCGAATTTTGCGTCTAATTGTGTATTAAATATCTGTACATACTCTCTAGCGTTATTTATAAACTTGCAATTTACAAAAACTCAAGGGTTCAATGAAACTGAGACCTGCACCATTCTTTTAAGCTTCCCTCGTTCTATCCGTGAAAAGAAAAGAAAAAAAAGAAGGCGTTTTTGAGAAAATGCTTTCTTATAACTTAAGAGTAACTTATACCTTAAAGCAGTAGCAATGCTGCAAAAGCAACAATTTAGCTAGTTTTGCAATTTTTGAAAACAGAGTTCGCCAAAAATGGGACTTGCGCCAATTTTTATACTCTCCTTCGATACATACGAGAAGAAAATTCGAAGGCAAATTTGAAGCCGTTTATGAGGAAAAAAAATTGATTAAAAACTGCCTAAATTTTTCTCGCTAAATCGCGCTTATTTTAAGAAAAGGGAAATATTTCCTTCTTGATTTTCAGTTCAGTCAAACAGCAAATAGAACGTACATTAAAATGAATTGAACACTATATTGTGATTTACAGAGTATGATAAACAAAAGGTTTTTGAGTTACTGAATTTCTTTAATCCATATTAATTTATCTTCGAATTTCATTAGTTGGAATAGGCAAGGTTATCGTGGAGGGGATCGCTAAGCACACCGGGAATAAAAACTGAAGACAAAATCTACTCTGTTCGGCTATAAGTTACAATATCCACTTTGGAAATAATGAAATAAGGTTTCTCAATAAAGACAATTCCTTTTCTATTAGGGCCGATGCACCAGGTTTGATAATGTCTGATTTTCAAATACCGTGGGGTGTCTATACTAGTACACAAAACACAATTCATTCTGAAGGATTATTTAAATCGTCCGTTCCTGGAATCAACAAATCACCATCGTCACTGGCTTTTTCATTTAATGGCGAGGAAACAACAAAATATAAGAGCATCTGACTCTAGAAACAACAAGATCAACAAAGCGTAAACGATAAGCATATCGTTTATGTACTAATGTGTCAATTTGAATGGAAAGTGTGCACATTATTGTGTTTTGCATAGTAGGATAAACAAAAGGTTTTCTGGGTTACTGGATTTCGTAATTGAAGAGTAATTTGTTTTCGAATTTTGTTTAAAAAGGTTGAAATTCATAAGCTTATCGTCAATCGAATCTCTAAGCACACTGGTAACAAGAAGTGAAAACGAAATCTACTTTGCTCGGCTACAAATTACAATAATCGCTTTGGAAATAATTAAATAAGATTTCTCAACAAAGAAATTTCCCTTATGCATTAGGACCAAAGGCGCAGTTTTGACTATGTAGTGTCTATACAATACACAAAACAAGATTTGAAGAATCATCTAAATCATCCGTGTCTGGAATTAAAAAATCCCCTTCTCTATCCTCACTGTCTCTTTAAGATAATGTCAAATCACACAAGCATCTGACTAGAGACTACAAGCCAAACAAAGCATAAACGGTGTGCTATCCTAAGTGTCAATTTGACTGGAAAGTATCCATATCATTGTGATTTGCACAGTATGATAAACAAAAGGTTTTCTGAGATACATTTTCATACTGCAAAGCAATTTGTTTCCGAATTTCGTTTAAAAATAGTGGAAGTCGTAAGCTGATCGTGAATCGAATCGTTGAGCTCACTGGTAATAAGTGACGATAAAATCAACTTTGTTTGGCTACACATTACAAAAAACCCTTTTCAAATAATTGAACTAGTAATTCTACAGAAGGCACCGACTTTCTTGCATAAGTTATATATTTTCTTTGGTCTGAGCTAGCTATTCGAACTTGCCACATATTCTTGCCAGCTGCCATCTATCGCCGCCCAAAGTACATTTTTTTTGACATCTTAATTTTCAAATTTGTAGAACCGAAATATTACTTTAATAATAACAGAGAAGATCCTAAATGACAATTTTCATTGAAACATTTTTAGCAGTTTTTTAAGAAAATGGCGTTTAAGCGTTACTGTAAATGCGAAATATTTTTTCACAGAAAATATCTCAGCTTGCGAAGAACTTCAATAGAAGCCCTTTGAAGACCTTTAACTCATAAATGCAATAGTGTTTACAAATAGCTAGAAATGTGCATATTAACTGCGTGAGAAATATTTAAAAAAATTACATGTGTAGTTTTTTAAAAAACAAAAGAATACCCCAAAGTAACCATTAGCCTAGAGCCTAGAGCCAGATCGACCGAAGAATATCCATATTGGAGAAAATCGTATGTATGGTTTAGGCGCTAGTGGTGTTCATAGACGGACGGACATTTTGAAAGAAAAAACAGTTTTTCGGTATCAGGGGAATACACCGAATGGTGGATTTCCGTTGAAATCTCAATATCGATTTTCCACAGCATTACATAACTTTCTCTATTCTACGTGTATTACTCCGTATACAGTACATATACGAAAAAGTAAAAAGAATTGAAGTTCTTTCGAATGCCGTTGATTGACAAAGAAGAATGTCAGTCTTATCAAATGCCTTTTTGCCATTTTTTAAAAATAGGTTCAATATCTACCTATCATTTTTCGCTTTTACAAGAGTTAATTCCTTTTGTCGCGTGTTTTTTCAACAAAATAGCTTTCAATATTTTTCAGATATCTATACGATAGCGTACATTTCTACACTTTACTGATATCTGTCGTTTCTTCTTTTTACAACTCAACGGAACCTCCGGTTTTGCCTTGGCCTGTTTCCGGCACTAGATCGCGATTTATTTTTGCTGGGATATTGGAAGATCGGTCATTTGAGGGTAGATCACTCGGCCCTAATGATGGTGAATGTTAACAGGATAAGGAAGAAAAGATCGCACTCGGCTCATGACCCGTCGTCTACGGTCTCGCTTGAATGTGATAAATAGACAGCGGATTTTTAGGTTTTAAAACTTGCGATTTAGGTGCCTAAAATAGGTTCTTCCAGCATAGGTTTTTTCTTCAGATGGTTAGTTAGTGATTCCGGGCGCGTCAACAGCGTAGGTCATTAGTCCTGTAAGTGTAGTGCATGGTTTCCCCTCGGAAGGTAGCGGTAATCTTCCCCCGCTGGATGGCGAGATCCGACGCCGACGAAGCGTCGGCTAGTGGGGTTTCCCCCTAACCAGGACTCTCCCACCAGTGGGGCACCGCCCCAGCCGAGGCAAGCTCTAAGCTCCCGACCGGTCTCCCAGAATATGTGATAGTGTGGTGCATGTTAGTGTAAGTGTGTGTGTAAGAGGAAAGGATAGGACAAGGAAGAGGAAGGACAGATCGCGCGCGGTCCGTGGCCCGTTTGGTAGGGTACTGCTCCGGCATTCGCCTGGTGTTGATCGGAGAAACCACGGAAAACTACCGATCAGAGCAGCCGGCGGCTAGAATTCTCCTCCAGACAGCGACTGAACTCGACCTAGTTGAAAAGCCAGTGTCGAAAATCCTGCCGCCGTTGGGACTCGAACCTAGGACCTCCCGGTCAGAGGCGCTGCAGTGACATCAGTTGATGCACTGAGCTACCACTCCCGTGTTTTGTTCTTCAGCATAGGTGTTTTGCGATAATACTTATGAACAAGTTTAATTGTTTGTCCCCTAGTTAGAATTATTCATACCGTAGTTTGCTTCACAATAAATAACTAATATCTTCTTCAAATTTCCACAGAAATCGAATGTCTTTAATTGGTCAAGATCAGTTTATATGCCGAGAATTCCCGATCTACGTCAACACAAGTGATGAGTGCATTCTTCGATCTCGGCGCTTGTTCAACTTGAAGTAACATATTAACATATCTGCTAAATCCAACAACTCAATTTCATCAACATAGTTCACGCAGTACAGTTCGTAGGTAATACTAATAGGCAAAAATAAATGCCCAGCTAGTGTAATAGGATCCATACAACCAAAATGATTGTTTTCTTTCGCGGACATTCAATCGCTTTGTCTTAGAAGAGAAGGCAGGCTTTTCCGGAAGTCAAGAAGTAGTGGAATGGAGAAGTTAAAAGTTAAAAGAATCCACAATCAAAAGAAATTAGGCAATTTAGTCTCATTTTAGGTTTTTAAAAGTAAAGTAGGCGCAAACGGGCATTAATGTTGAAATAGGCTCTTTTAGGTGCTATAAAATTGACGGGTTATAGATCAAATAATCCTAAAATCCACACATACTTCCGACACATGGCGGGAATATAACCCGCCACCTCCCAGTCATCAGGACGCATGTAGTGTATGTAAAACGATGCCTTAAATCTCGTTGCCACCTATTCCTTTTCTTCTTGTGCGTTCACATTTTAGTTTCATGTGTTTGTTCTCACACACACCGTCCACCCGCTTGTAAACACGGTGGTTAAATAACATCTCATTCAAATTTTAAAATTTACAATGAGATAACGTGAATTATCACTAGTCATTTTATTGCCAGAAATTCAAAATAATCCAATATAAATAAAACGCGTTTTCATCGACTGTATCAAAGTAAATTGGAATACTTGTAAAATTCGCTATACCTCCAAGTTTTTTCAAGCCAGAATGAGAAAAATATTTTCTTACTTTGCCCGTAATAAAAAAGAAAACATTTATCCAGAATGTTAAGTTGAAGAATACACTTTAATCACTCTCTGAATAATGTGTGTAATAGTGATTGTATCATAAAACACATGCAATTGATTGTTTATTGATGTTTTTATTGATGGTTTGTTTATTGATGTTTTTTTAAAATGCTAAGACATTATGATATAGAATTTAGTTCGATACAAGATTATTAGATTATTCGTATTCAATGCAATAGATACTCGTGCGATGTTGCCGCATTTACAAGTACGATATAGTGTATCGGAAAAATTGTAGCCTAAAAATTAATAATAAGTTATAAATTGTAAAACCACAGTTTGTGTGTGTGTGTGTGTGTGTGTGTGTGTGTGTGTGTGTGTGTGTGTGTGTGTGTGGTTTTTTTTACATGTCACCCATGATCAACAATGACAAGCCGGAAATATTTACCCAGGCAAAATATGACTAGTGCGACAGCACTTTGAACAAGAAATGAATGTCGCGTGATGTAGCGAGTAGGGACTTTGACTTGCTTAATTGTTAAAGTTGAAATTGTTTCCTAAAGAATCAACTTATTTATAGTTCAACTTCAAAATTTAAACAAGATGTTTTTGACCGATTTTACTTGTACTACGACATCGCTGATCAAATTTCGTATTTCATATTGCAGTTTTCAATCATTAGTATTTAAGAAATTGAGGCATTCTATTTCAATGTAATGGTACCGGAAAAAACTACTTTGGTATGGATTCACATGGTATTTCTTCCATTAATACACAGTGTTTCAAAGCTCGAATTCTTTATTTTTTTATTGCGAAAGAATACTTTTTACAATGCCTTCCCAGTATTCACTTTCACAATATTTTTGGAAGAAACGACGCTTAGAACAACTATCGCCTGACGTTTTCAGCAGCCGCCATTGCTCACATGCATTACTGCCCCCTACTTTCCCCTGCCCACTCCACAGTCCCCGTCATCGCCGACAAGCAGTGCTCCCGGAAACACCGCAGACGCGTATTCCCGAGGCGAACGGCCGAGCGCACGTCGCCACGCCCACTCCTGATGCTATCGCGCGATCGACCCCGGCGTATTTCTGTGGCGCCGCTTTATTGTTTGCGCGCCCCGCCTCCCCCGCGCCCTCTCCGCTCACAACACGCAGCGACCCCCCCCCCCGCCTACGCTCACCATTTCCCGGACGGAGCGCTCTGAGCAAAGTAATTCAATGCGGAGAACGCATCCGCCCGACGAATTGGGGAACGCACAAAGAAAAGAAAAGTTGAACTTTTGCCCTCAACATAAAATATGTTTCAGTTTGTTCAATGTGTTATTTGACGACAGGTGGGGAAAAAAGCATGTAGTAATGGGCTCCTCAAAACTTTGATTCGGAATTATAAATTAATAAATATGAAATTAAGCTAAAAGTAATGTTTAAAAATACTGATTTTTTTATTAATTTATTATATATTATGTGACGGGAATGACGAGCTGAACGGTAGCGAAGCGTATTTTGGGGACCCATTACTTGCGAAACTCAAGTGAAATTAACGTTAATTGACCCGTAAAATTAAAATACTAAATTCATATCGAGCAAAAATAAGTTACAAATATTTTATCAGTTCTTCATCATTCCCCAAAATAAAATACTATATAAAATAAATGTAATAATCCTAAGAACAGCCTTAGATTGTGATTTGGAATAAAACAATAATAATAGTATACAGGCTGAATATGGTGAAGAACCACTGATCTACAGAATATTTAAAAACAACTGTATTTACTGTGGTCTCAAAATAGCCTCAAACTCAATACGCAATGTCCATATTCATCTTTCACCATAAATACTTCAATGAATTCTACATCAACCATCTCTACGCATTCATTGTATAGTAGCGCATTCATTCTGATATTCTTTCCAGTGTATCGATTTAAACTCGCTCCTGAATTCTATATTTCTCAAAATACTGAAGATTCTTGACACATTATTAACATCAAACAAATAATTAAAGGAATATCTCAAGCAAATCACAAATCTCCTAATATAACGAGTTCTGTTTTATGAGTTTCTTAATAAATATGAAGACATAATACACATGCATGCATGGTTCAAAATTATCGCACGGACCTGGTAGTGCAATTGTATTTCCGGGTGAAACAAAATTATCAAATATGTCTACAGTTTTAGATCCGCCCTAACAGATATCCTAAAAATCAGGCTTATTTATGCATTTTAGAAGCGTCATTATATCCGTATGAAATAAAAACGATAAGGATTCAAATATGTCTGGTCATTATTTCAATGAATTCGCAAATTATTTCTATGGTAAACTTAGTAACTATGTAAAAATCTCGTGTAAAGATAATGAGACCGCTAATAAAACAGCAAAATCAGCAACTGTCTCCGATAAATCAAACCACCTAGAATCATACTATGATATGATCCAAATATATTAATATAAAATTGCTATACAGAATAGTTATAGTCAAACCAAACTAAACTTCATTAATTTGAAGAAACTACTTTTGAATCACATCCAACTTGTGGGACCAGTAGAACACAATCTTCATCACACGTCCCACAATTGGCCACTGTAGCCTAATCCATGGTCATAAAATTACTACATCTAAATCTAACATCTGAACTCTATATTTCGGCTAAAAAACGTGAGAGCATACGACAGAGTTTTAATCTTATTTTCACTTCTATCGCTTCAGATATTGTTTTGGCATAACATTTTATCGAAGTGATTGTGTTCAGTTTCAAGTTATCTTGCAACACCATACTCATCAAGTATGAAGTAAAACATTCTGAATAGCTCATTCTCCAAGAGCAAGAATAATCTTAAAATTTCGTGAAAAATTAAAAATAAAGTCCTCTATCAAGAGAGAGAGCAATTCTACTTCTAAAAACGAAACAAATAAATCCCGGGATTTAAAGCAATAAGTAAATCCTGAGAAAATATTCGTGTAGAACACAAAGTCGAATGAACTAATGAATGCCCAATGAGTCCAAGTTATTCATGCCCATTTTGAGAGTGCGAGTCAGAGAGTTCGTTGTCAGAATTGATTAAACATGACAAATATTATGAACATTACGAGGTTTTTGCGTTATTACAAATTAATTATCATCAAAATAATGTGACGATAATTATAACATTTTTTAAACTTCGCTTCTTATGTGTGATGTATTGTCAAAATGTTCGATCTCTCAGTCGTCTAGCATTTCTAATTCAGATCTAGTCTAAATTTTCTTTCTTGTCACAGAAACGGAGGCATCTGGCTCTAAATTGTCACCGTAATTTACAATAATGAGAAATTAAATTTTGCACTAAAAGAAGCAATCCCGTATATGCCCTCCCTAAGAGACTTTCTGAATCCTTGCTCGATGTATCTGATTGTGTTAGATCATTCATCACATAGCACCGAAATTCGTGTTGTGTCTCGTTTTTAAAGTACCTTCATAATCCAGTTCTCTGATACAATCTATCTAAACTTTATTACAGTATATATTCTTGATAGTAACACCTGATACAAAAGTAACCTGTTTTCAAGTGTTAAGATCGGTTCGTTAATGTGTTAATCAACTTAATGTTAACATTCTATCGGAAAATGAAGAAAGATAAATGTCTTTAATGATCCGAGTCACGCGATGTGCTGAATGAGTAGAGCACATTGGCAGAAGCTCGTGAGTATACGAACACAACAGACTAATAAAAAAATATATTCACACAGTTACGTATTGATGAAAATATATTAAACCTGGCTGGAGCACAAAAGCTCTTTAGGTAATGAACAAGGTTTAAAAAATGTGTCTGCGACGAAAATTAAATACTGGGAATCCATAAGCAACTCATGATATTTCTCACATACACTGAGAATATATTTTCACAGTAGAAAAATCCATTATCGCTGCATACAAGCAGTTAGTGAAAAACGGCCATAATAGGTATTCAGTTTGCTGTAACAACGTGGCGTTTATTACATAACTACACTTATAATTAACTTAATCAGTCATCAGTTCAAACTAATATATCCCTCTTTTATATAAATACGTTTATACCTTCATTCCAATTATGCTAACGTAGTTGTGAGTTACAAATACATGTTTCTCAGTGTAAGTAATCTGACAAGGCGTCATGACGCAAGCAAATACTGAATCACATAATTCGGAGAAAGTTGTGACCATTAAATACAGGTTATCCTACCAAATAATTGTGTCTGGCCGGTACCTGTGTAATAGAAGACTACTTAAAAGATAATATTTATACCATCGTTTGGAAAATCAATCATTCCAATGAAAAATGGAGAAATACATTTCAACAGGCAATCCTGGGGAGGTTAATTCTGCTTTAAGTAATGAGTGATTATTAGATATGATTTTAAATTTCCTCAGGATGTTAGTTGCAATTTTATGTTTACTTTACTTATGGGGTATGGAGTGATTTGCGCAACAAAGAAAAGAAACACTCAATTATCAAGAGGTTGAGAAGCAAACTACGGTTGATGATACAATTTGAAAATGCATATTCATATTTTGAACCATAAAAATAAAATTTTTATACTTTTTCTTTTTACCCTGGATATTATGTTAATTATGATTAGAATGAGACATTTAACTGCCTATAGATAGGTTCTATGGTTGTCATTCAATTTCATCACAGAAATATTATACAGATTGTCCCTGATCAGGCGAAAAAAAATTAAAAAATGTTGAAAATGGCAATACAATCATGTTATATCATGACGGTTTTGTCGACAGTCGATTAGGTTACGTAATATATGCATTTTTTATAACACACGTTCAAAAACATTTACGTTGATGTCACCTCCACATACCATCACTTCTGGTATTTACTACAAACAATCACTAAAAATAGTTGAAATCATTTCTATATTTTGAATTTTGGGCACTGAAAATATTTAGGATGTTCCAGACACAACTTTTATACATAACTAACTGAATTGCACAGAGAAAGCGTTAGTGATAGATAAAGAAATGTACTCAAGATCACTTTTTAATGACCTTTCTTACATTCCCTTACTCTGTGAGAAAAAAACGATCCACTATTGTTCCGTGGGGTTGACCTTGCGTACAGAAAATATGACATAATTAAAACCGCCCGAAATTGCATTACAAAAGTCTCGCTATTCTACAAATGGGAAAGGAAAAGTGTTATTAGAGGATGAGGGAATACTTTGAAAAGAACATTGTACAAACTGAAAATCAATAAAGAATTAAATGAATTTTCTGTTATTGAGATAGCTATTCATTTAATTTCTGTTATTTGATTTGACACATAAACGGCTTAACAAGCCATAGTTTTATAAGATCGCATTAGTTTGAATTTGGAAAGTGCAATTGCATTTGTAACATGTGAACTTTAAAATAAAAATAAATACATTTCCAGTAAATCCCTTCGCACTGTGGGATTGATGCAAACGAAACAGCTGATAAATCAGCAATAAATAAATAAACACAAATGCATGACTACAGTGTACATCGAATGTCTAATACAATAAAGGACTGTAGTCTTAGTTCATATGAAAGCTTAGTATTCGCTTCAACCATATGGAAATCAGTCGATTTATTTTTATTCCGACCAGTCAACACAACTCGTCTGCACATTTGCATTGGAAAGCGTATGTTCTATAATGTTCGAACTGACCTCAAGAAACTGCACTCACCGAACTCACTCAAGAAACTGCACGCCAGAGCGCGAGTAAGCGATACGTTTTTTGGACCACTAGCAGCACAACTTCCTTGTTACTTGTCACAGACGCATACACAATTGCAGCAACGTCTTCTACATTACACACCGAGATTCTGAAGATTTCTCGTCTTAAGTAGAATCACAGACAAAATCTATGGGGACGTCCCGGGCTAATTAATATAACCCCTGCAGCCAATTTAACAATTTGGAGGATGCTATTCGTAATCTCTTTGTTTTCCTTGCGATTCACGAGCTTAGTTCTTGAGAACATATTGGATCAGCTGGTTCTGTTAACAAACTCTTACAACTTTTCACCACTTCTACCAATGCTGACCGCATGGCTAAAGCTAGATTTGGAACACCAAGAGCATAGGGCGTTTCGCACCACGTTTCGTGCGCGCTAGAGTATGTTGAGTGTTAAATGCGAACGTTAAAAAATTGTAAAATAATTAGTATTAACAGAAACCTATTGATTTCTATACTACCTGATTCATCCGAAGTGATTGGTAATGAAACTTGTGTCTGGATGAGCTGTGAGTACACGCAGCATTTTGTAATAGGTTAATCCTGTAAGCAAAATGCAATAAAAATTGAATTGAAATTGAATATGTCGAGTGCAGCGTGCGTGGCGTGAGAAGCGAAGGTGTCGGAATATATATGTATGTATGTATGTATGTATGTATATATGTACGTACGTACGAGTGTATGTGTGTGGGGGGGGGGCGCGCAATCGCCCCATTAAAGCTCTTAATTTAATACATTTTCTGCACATTTTCCGGCAAGCCATGCGACTTTTTGAACTAATTTCGAATAATGCATGACGAGGTAATGAAATGCGACATAAACGGATTAACACCACACTGTTTCGTTTTTATTCCTAACATGTCACAAGAATGAAAATATCTTTGAAGCACATTTTGGACGCACGAAGTTGACATTAGCGAAGACCACTTGGGCGTGCAGGTAATATGACACGTTGCGTCGGATGAGAATTTGAAATATGTGGTAAACAAGGATCAGAGTGCCGACGAAAAGCTTTCTAAGGCGAAGGAGGCAAGGTGTTTAGTTTCGAGTTCCACTTTGCCAGACGTATTTTTCTATTTTTTATCTGGTACCTTCAAATCTAACTTCATTATACCCTCCCCAGTTAGCGACAAAGCTCCGAACTTCAGTCATAGCAATTTCCATACCTTCCAATGGATTTTTATGCAAAAATATTTTTGCTAACACACAACGCGTCGCACTCTCACAGTCATCAAAATTTAGTTAGCGCTCTGTGACTCGTACCAACATTGGCAGCATAAAGTTCAAAAAGATCCGTTCGTCGACGTTCATACAGCTTATCTAGACCATCTAATCAATGTATGATTTAACGGGCAATCCCAAACATATTTCTAGAACACTAATGAAATCAGATAATGGAACGTCAGGGATGAGGTTATTGAATAATGGACATAGCTAATGTGTACCACAAATTAGTTAATGTGGCATTCTCAACGTAATCGGAGATCATACTCCTGTCCGATCTCCTGGTTTTTACAGCAAAAAACCTTAGAAGATTCTCTCCTATATAGCATGCATTCCAATAATTGACACGCAAGGGCAGACGGCTTATTAAAAAGTGCATCGCAAAAATATAAATAAAACAATTAACATTTCATTGCAAGAGAAAGAAGTCTGATAATTCGTCAGAACATTGCCTACAAAGTAGCCTGATTTGGTTCCCCTTCCCTTATCTTCACTTCACGCGGTCTCAGCACAAAAACGTTGAACCGCACGTCGCGTCGTCCTCAATTCGCCTGCCCATGCCAGAAATACGCGGCGTTATTATAAGTAAAACAATTAAAATTGCGTTACAAGAGAAAGAAGTCTGATAATTCGTCAGAACATTTCCTAAAAAATAACATGAGTTCGTTCTCGTTCCCCTTCCCTCATCTTCACTACACGCGGTCTCAGCACAAAAACGTTGAACCGCACGTCGCGACGCGTCGTCCGCAGTTCGCCTGCCCCCGCGAGAAATCCGCGGCGAATTCCGCGGCGCCAGAGGGCACAGCTGCCCCGGGGAGCGGCGCGGCGGGCGCGCCCGCGGCGCTGTCTCCGACCCCGGCGGGCGCGGGCCAGTTCCGCAGGTCCGGACGGCGGCGGCGGCGGCGGCGGCGGCGGCGGCGGCGGCGGCGGCGGCGGCGGCGGCGCAGAGGCTCCTAAATCTCCCGCGCGGCGGTGGCAGCGGGGGCCCGTAATTCGTCCCGCGCGGCAATCAAAGTCGCATCAGGCGTAGCACGGGGCGCCCCACTCGCCCGCCGCGCCGCTTTGTCTCGCGCGGGGCCGCCCGCCCGCCCGCCCGCCTGCTTGCCTTGCCTTGCCTGGCCTCCCCGCGCACCCTCCCGCTCGGCACGGAGGTGCAGCGCCGCTTCGGACGAGGTGTGGGAAGCGGGGAAGCCGAGGCTTCGATGCGGAAGCGGAGTGCCCGAGCGAGCTACAGTGCAGGGGATGGTGCAGTGTGACGAGCAGAGCAGGTTTTGGATCGGAATGCGGTAATGTGAGAGAGCGCGAAAAGTGGGACGAAAAGATACGATGCGGACTAATCATGAAATGCCCGAAATGATGCCGTGCATTATGATGGAACTGGCTGGGTGGGATAGACTGTGAAACACTCGGTAGAATGAACAGTGATTTGCAAAGCAGCGCTCTTACTCCATCGTGGGTAACACGATGTCAACTACCTTTATTGGCCGAGTTAGCTTATGGCATTGCCGTTGTCTTCTGCAGCCACAGAGCAAGGACTTCTGGGTTTCGATACTTGGTTGCGGATTTTCAACCCTAGCTCTATAGCTACGTCGAATTCGGCCGCTGACTGGGAGGAGAATTGCTGGTTGCTCTACTATTTTTTCTGTAGTTTCCCTTTATCTTGATTCGCATTTTTCCGTAGTATCCCTCATCAATGCCACGCGAATGCCAAAGCAATACTCTAAAGGTGCACGAGCCGCATGTCATCAATCTATTCTTTTCCTTCTGATCAATGACCCCTATCTCAATCAGGTTTTTGTTCAGTTTCCTTGATCTGTTGAGCGAATGTTCAGACAGCTCTTATTTTGCTTCTGGACATAAATGTAGCTTCATTTTGGGCACGTTTGCTAATGCCACTTTTGCTAGTTTTGGTAGAAGTAAAGTCGTGTTTATAGGTTACTATTTTTTTATAAATACTAACAACACAATTCTGTAGATTGTAGTCTAGAAAAAAATCCATAACTCGGGATCGGAAATGTCTATTTTCCAATGTTACTAAGCTTGCTACTATGATACTTCGTAACCTCGTTACGTTAACCTTTATCATTCAACTATTTATGGTCATAAGCTGAGGAACGTATACCAGAGCTCAAGAAAACGTACGCAGATTGTGCTTCTTTCTCCATTTGTCACATACGGTTTTTACTGTTACAAACCGTAACAAAATAAAACAAAACCTTTTCTCCTCATTTCCCCTTACATACAAATAGACGCACGCGCACGCACACACACACATACACATACACATACATATACTGCTCTACTACACACGTCAAGACCAGTCGGGAGTTTAGGATTTGCCCTGCCTGGCGTGAAGCCTCCCTGGGATGGAGGGAGAAATTGCCCACTAGCCGACGCCGTGGAGGTCGATGACAGATCTCACCAACTAGCTGAAGAAGAACATTGCCACTGCCAAAAAATCATTACACCAATTTCATAGCACTTGTCGTGCCCGGAAAAATCAATCATTCAATCAATATTTACTATTCGCTAATTACTTCATAACTTTGCATTTATAAGATTTAAAACATTAATAACAGCGTATTGTAGATACCCATGTTTGGTTGCTATTTGTTCAGCAGGTGGATGGAAAACTATTTTTCAAAATGTATCTGTTCGACATTCGAAAAACACTTTTTTTAAATAACGCATTATGTCATCAATTCTCCTTAAAATTCATTTTGAAAGAAAATGGTGTTATTTTATTTTGTTGTAGTACTCCGTTAAATTTTGTATCGGACTGGCATAATGTTACAAATTCGTTTACAAATTTGTTGCTTTCACTTATCAGGCTAAAAATTGATATGTATACGCACAGCCGTGCGTATGAACTTAACAGGATATCCATATGCAAATGCATTGTAACTTTCTCTGTCAAGTTTGCTCAGCCACATTTTTGTGAAGATCATTAACATAAATACTTAAAAGAACGCAATGCAATAACTGATAAAAGTATTTATTATGTATGAAGATAAAAGTATTAGAAAAATATTTATATTTGCACAATCATACTGATAATATTCGTTTTCGGTACATGTGGTAAAAGTGACATTTTATTTTGCAAGTAGAAAAGTTGCGACGTGAAGGCGTTAGGCAGTGAATTTTTAGAGCGCTTTACCTTCATTTTATTTTAATTCACATGTACAAATCACTTAATGATACATTAAGGTCAATCATAGCTGCCTACAGCCAGACTAAGGTCATTTTCGTTACATTCACAATTTATCTGAACACTTGAGTATCGTCTCACTTCTAACACTAGTACTAAATTTTGAACTTTTAGCTTGCTTTACATGCTTTGAGAGAACAGCTTTTACTTGTAAAGATCTTGGCTGTCCGGGTGACGCCGCGTTGAGGGAAGAACTGCCGACGTTTCGATCATCGTTTTCGCGATCTTCTTCAGGGCTGGTCTGCGCCGGAGTGGTCTGCGCTCGGGTTTATATTCGGATGGATCGCGAAAACGATGATCGAAACGTCGGCAATTCTGCCCTTAACGCGGCGTCACCCGGACAGCCCAGATCTTCATGATTCTGGCCGCGGAAGCCTACGACTTCAGCTTTTACTTGTGGATACCTAAAAATGTGTTACTGTAATTCCATATTACAACTTTTTTTATCAATTATAGTCAAAATACTGTTTTTTCTTCTCATCGATATTCGACATTGACACCAATTGTGTAAATCAATATCGATATACGCAAACATTTTAACTAACACCCGAACAATATACAAGTAAATACTTTTTCTACCAATGTTTAAAATAAATAAGTATAAGATTAAACTATAATCCAGAAAAATGGTATCCAAAATTCAAGAGAAATGTTTATGTTACAACCCAAATAAAAACAAAGATTCAGTTCTATATATAAAATGAAACATTGTTTATCAGACAGTTGAAAACATGAAATTGCAAGATTTCGCGTTGAGAAAGAAACTCCTAGCTTCCTGAAACTTATGATTCGCCATAACATATGATTTGAGAAACAAGAGAAAATTACGTAGTATTGAAACTTCAAATGGAGAACAAGACAAAATTTTACAAGCAAAACAATGTCCATCACATTTCTTTACTGCAATGCTTAGCTGGTGGTGCCATAGAAGGTTCTAACTATTTGACACTACTTCAACTCATCCGAGGGCCAAATGAGCAGTTTAGTCACTCAAAGACGTTAACAGATTGGTTTAGACAACAAAACACTTAAGAAACTAAGCTAAGAGTTCATAGATAATAAGCAGGACCAAAACAGTAGCCCCACAGCAAGTGTCTATTTGGTGTGGAAAAACAGGCCCAATCTTCGTTCAACATGTCGCCTCGTTACAATCTTCCAGGCAATAATTTCTTCTCTCTGGTTTTAGCATTACTAATTATCAGATAATGCACCTCAGACAAGTAATGTTTCTAGCCGACAAAGACTATTTTTCTTCTGGTTAATATTGCAGGATTTTCAATGCAGATCCATTCAGGTCGTTCTCGGCAACACAGGAAATGCTCCTCCAATAGTAACAGAAATCGCGAATTCATTGCGGCGCAGCAGATCGTTCCCGTGACGGCAAAGCGTTTAGAGAAAATGAATGATGGCAGGAAGGTGGTGATGATGCTGCGGCCATTTTTCGTCGACCATGCCCTGACCCAACCCTCAGAAGAAAATCTATACGAAAACATACTCTTAGCTACAAGGAGTCTTTGTTTCTTAACTCGTCAAGCGTTCATTAACTTGTTCGATGAGAGTAGACTACCCCAGGTTGTGACAGTCTCCCCGAGTTGGCCAAATTCGCAAGTGTTTGTGTTGGCGTGTGCGCCCAAGGGGCCAGGAGCTGCTCCGCGCCTATCCTCTCCTGAGGATGTGTCCTCTCTATTTATCACTTCTTGCGCGGCGCCGTGCTCTCAATGTTTGTCGAGGTGTCAGCGAGGCAGCGCCGCAACCCCTCTCGGAGGTGGTGGTGACGCAGTGAGGGTGAGGACGGAGACGTCTCCTCGACGACTCGACAACTTCTGGAGGCTCTTCCGACGCGCGTCATGAAGGCCGCCTCCGCCGTTTTTCGCGCCTGCCGCCTCCACTATGCCCACTACCATCAGACTGGGAGAGGTGGCTCAGGGCATCAACTGATGTCACTGCAGTGTCTGACAGGGAAGTTCTAGGTTCGAGTCCCGACGGTGGCGGGATTTTGACACTAGCTTGTCAGCTGGGACGAATTCAGTCGCTGCTTGGAGGAGAGATCTAGCGGCCGGCTGCTCTCATAGGTAGTTTTCTGTGGTTTCTCCGATCAACACCAAGCAAGTGCTGAAGCAGTTCCATAAAAAACGGGCCCCGGACCGCGCGCGATCTTTCCTTCATCTTCCTTGTCCTATCGTCACCCTTTACTTACACACACTTACACTAACATACACTGCACTACCACACATGTCGAGAGACCGGTCGGGAGCTTAGAGCTTGTCCTGGCTAGGGCAGTGCCTCGTTGTAAGAGATACCTAGCTAGAGAAAACCCCGCTAGCCGACGGTAGGCGGTGCCGGATCTCGTCATCTAGCAGGAGAAGATCACCTCCCGAGGAAAAACATGCTCTGCTCTTACGGGACTAATGACCTTAGCAGTTGATGCGCGCGGAATCACCAACAATCAATCAACCAGCTACCATCAGGCGAGTAGATATACCCTGTACAGGCGTGTGACCTGTTATTTTGACACTCATTCATGACAAACTAAATTGAGGTGGACGAAGTCGATGGAGAAAACATGGAAATGATTTACATTCATTTCACAAACGTTAGTTAACGTCTGCGGGGCTGTGGTACTTCCTATTATTTTTGCCATTCCAACAAATGGAGAATGGTTGCGAGAGATCAAAGGTATTGATGCACCGAACTGATTGATTTGTGATCTTAACAACTGGCGCTGGAGGAAGAATACATTTCGCAGAGCGATGCACTCTTCGGCGATGCTCATCTTCCGAAACAAAATTGTTCATTGACCTGAACAAAGCATACTTCTGCTTCCAAAACTCTCACTAACGCCCGTGAACACCCCTTCTCCCGTACACATTACTTCCCACCTCTCGGCATCTCCGTTGCCGTCCACGCCGTCACAGTCACCGCTACTCTGCCGGATTCCACCGTCGCTGCCACCACCGGCATCGCAAGAACGTGTTTATTAATTCTGAAAGGAAACCCTGACAAGTTGCCAGCACTGCTGTCGCTCCGCTGCAGCGGGAATAATGACAAATTGTGCAGTCATATTAAGTGCGACGGCGGAGTGTCTCTCTCTTCTTGCCTGAGAACGCCGCCTCTGCCGCCGCCGCCGCCGCCGCCGCCTTCGTCAACGGCGCTTTTTATTAATATCGAGAGGCCGCCGACGTCGACGACAGCGTCGGCGTCGGCGACATCGCGCCCTGCTGAGCGCGCCTCTGCGGTGACAAATGGCGATCACGACGCGGCGCCTCCGCGGCGGTTGGCATTAGTGGCGCCGGCAATGAAAAGCATGTGGTGAATGATTCAAGTGGCTACTTGAGTATTATGATCCGTATGCCTTTAGTATGCTTGGAAGGAAAATAACGAAGAACTTGCGTTATGAAGTCAAATCTGTATGTTAACATTGTTGTAAAAGAGATCTACCTTCTCGATGGGTTAACATAGCAACTTTAAGAATTTACAATACAAATAAATTTTCTTTGTGCTATAAAGTAAGAAATTCACGCTAAAAACCAATTACTATTTTGATTCTATTATAACAATATTTGTGTCTTTGATTTAACCGCAACGATTTATTTTAACTGTGATACTTTGTATGAAACATGAAATGCCGTCTTCTGATGTGCCATCTTTTCAAAAACGAGTATGTGGTGTAGTTCAAGTTTGTTCTTGTACCTCATTATTAAAACAATATTATTTTATAGAATACATCTTATGTGACATTTTCAAAACTATATTTCGGAAATACGTATTACTTTCGTACTGTGGAATTGCTTCTTTCTCAAAACAAGTGAATGACTTGCTGGATATTAAAGCTACTTGCTAATTGTCAGTTCTGTCAGTCTGAATAATATGTGACCCTGAAGCAGTAAGCTTGTAGCACGCATGATCCAGTCACTGTTTCATTTTGGGTAAAAAAAGATAAAACAGAGGCAAAGAAACATGCCATTATTGTACTTTAAATACTTCACTCGAATCATAGCATATTATATTTATTCTAGATAACATGTTTTTATGTATTTAATTTAAGATTCATTCAACTGTCTTTTCATACATCCACGATTTACGTGATTTGAATGAGAACATCAAACTAATTTACTCATAATACCACCAAAAGTAATGATAAAAAATTATTCAAACTAATATTATCACAGTTCCCACTTTCCAAAAAGTTGGTATAAAAAAGTTCAATTCCAAACAAAACGTAAAACAGCTGTACAAATGTTAGACTGAGTTCACGAAATCAACTTGAGTACTCTGTACATGATAATTTCGAAAAACTGTGTTCCTTGGTGTGGCAGAAGAATGAAGAGGGCAGTTATAAATGGGCAAAGAGCTCACTGGCTTATTCGTTCCGACACCTGTCACTAATCGCCGAGTGGTCTGCGCCATGCCGCGCCGCGCCGTTCTCATTACAGCGCCCCGTTTCAATTAGGGTGGCATGCGCCGGTGTCGGTGTCGGTGTCGGTGCCTGTGTCGGGGCCCGCTGGGCGCTGCGGGGGCGCCAACAGGCGCGGGGCGCAGCCGCCTTGTTAGCCCTCGACCGCGGGGGGCCCCGCTGCAGCCGCCGCTTGCTCACGAACACACAACAGCCTAGGATAGCTCAGCGGCAACATCACTGATAGGAAGATTCTACCCGGCTGAACGAGCTCAGAACCAATTTTGCGCTGCGACTTCCATCGAGAGGTCCTAGGGTTCGAATTTCGACGGTGGCGGATTTTCGACACTAGCAACAAATCTGGATTGAGTTCAGCCGTGATTTGGAAGAGAATTCCAGCGGACGCCTTCTTTGATCTTAGTTTTCCGTAGTTTCTACGATTAATACTACGCGAATGCTGGAACAGCGCCCTAGTATATGTAACAAGGACCTCGCGCGAACTTCCCTTCCCCTTACGTTTTCTATCCTCTTTCCGTATTACACACAAATTACATGCACCACATGTATATTGAGGTCATTTACAGGCTTAAACTTGTCCCTGCTGGACAGATGTCTCAAAGGGGAAGAAACGTAGAGGGAGAAATCCTCCGCAAACAGTAACATAATATGGCGTCGAAGATCACCATTCAGCGTAGAAGGAACACCGTCACCTTCCAGGGTCCTTCTATTGAGCCCACAAGCAAACAACATTCACTACATTAACGGGCCTAATGACCATAGCAAGTGACTTGCCCGGAAATATCTATCAATCGGAAGGTCCTGAAGCTTGGCCGGCTGGGCCGACGCCACGCTGGGGTCTTCGCCCAGAGAAGGAAAACTCAGTATCCAACGCCTATTTCAGCACCGGATGCCACTTGCCACCGGAGAAGGAACGGAGTCACCTCCCATGATATAACATGCTCTACGCTTACAGAATTAATGACCTTAATAGTTGAGGCACTCGAAATTCTTTCTTTCTAGGCAATATAGTTATTACATCGTTATCAATAAAAAAAAAATTGCACTAAGTAGAATTCTAGTAGAACTTGTGACAATAGCTTATTCCGCAGCATTTCTTTTTGTTCAATTGGTGAAACTTAGCAAAATTATATGACTTCATGACCACCAGCTCAATTGGCATACAAATATAATAATGCTGAGAACGCGTAGAAAAATATGTTTAGTTTTTATAAGACTTCGCAGTTCTATGGACATTAGTCCCGAAGCTTTATAATGGAAGTTAAACGCGGCAGAAGATTTCAAATTAAAATTTTGTTATAGTAAATACCACTTGTTAATAACGAATATTTAATAGTGACCAGGAATTGTAACCGCAACATTGGCGAAGTTTCCACAACTATCAAAGTACGTGTTACTTTAAAGCATTCCAGGTAAGAGAACAAACACCAGAATCATTCAGCAAAAATTCAGTGCTCTTACAGAGTACTTGAAGTCACAGTCAATATTCACAGTACCCTTGTAATTTGGAACTCGCCGATGTCTTATGGACAGAACAAACAAATTGACAAACATTCACAAGTATCTGAAGCTCATCGAGATACGATAATAGAGAAGTTTCCAGCAATAAGGGTCAACAGCAATGAAGAATTGGGAAGCAATTTGAATTGTTCCCAAAATACTTTTATTCATGACAAATTATTAGGACAGGAGAAATCAAATTAGGAAAGTATTTTTACTTCGTTTACAATGACAAAATGAATACTTCTGAAATCAAACTCATTTAAAATTCCAAAGAACTCTACATTTTCTTAGAACACACACGTCTTTGCTGAATCGATTCTTTCGAGTTTCAAGTCGGATAGGTAACTGATGATTCGTTTTATATGATCATGATCGTTACAACGTATATTCCAGAGAATGTTTGAAACAATAAGAAAAACATTAAAAAATAAAACCCCGTTAAATAGATCATCAAAAAGGCAAACCCAAACTAGCGAAATGAAGTTCCTGCGAAGTGTTGCTAACTATTCTTCATTAGATCATTAGAAAAATGTGGATATAAGACATGAACTAAATATTTTTAACCTCTTAGAAAGAGACGAAAAACAAAAACAAAATCGGTATGCCCATATTATAAGAATGAACGAAGTGAGCCTCACTAAACAAATAATAAGTTATGAACCCACTGGCAGAAGAAGAGTTGGAAGACCAAAGACCCGGTGGATTGATGATGTCAACGTTGAAGTTGACGGAACAGGCCTACAGGCCTAATCCTTGATGTTGAAGAAGATGATCGTTACAAAGGTATCTTAGTGTCCGCAGCATTTCCATCGCACTTTGTTCGGTTTTTGAAAATGAGAGTCTACATTTTTATTACTTCAAGTATCTGAAGAGACACATAAATATCAAAGAAAAAATAATATTTAATAAAGTTTTGTTTCAAAATTTCCAGATTTTGGTTTAAAGGAACGAGATTTTGGAATTACTTGAATATATATTGTGAATAATGCAGAAAACGAAAAACATCTGTACAGGAAAAACATGTCTCAAGTGTAAAATGTACATAGATATTAAAAGAATGTCCATTACTTCTGGATACAGGAACGAATAACATTGAGCAGCGGTACTTTGAACAAACTACACCTAGCCTCCGTATCCGGTTTGGAGCTGCCGAGAAGTAATGCTCCCCAAGGAGCATCTCGCCGCAGTCTGAAGGAGCCGAGCACCGCGAGCGCTTTTCCAAGACAGCTGCGACTAATCGGACATACATTACCACGCTGTTTTGTTCTCATTCTCTGTTATTTATGGTGCTACTCTGGTGGGAGTGAAGGGGAAAGACAAGTTGAATAAAAAGCGGTCGCACTTCTCTGAGAACGTACGTAACTGTAGACTACTAGCAACATCTAATATTCAACAAATGAATTTCTGAGAAATGAGAAAGACGTATTGAGCTAGTACATGTTACTCGCAGATAAATATTATGTTGAAAAGTAGAAGTAGAAAAAAATGGAATTTCCTTCTGCCATACCTGCCACTTATTGATGTTCTATCTTAATAAAACGCAATCATATTAAACTATTCACTCACACATTTAGATTTCTTTTACTGTTCTTTCTGTACAATGATGATCTTCTTTACACTTGTTGATATCTACTTATTCCTATGAATGTTTTATGAACGAATATAATCAAGTTACATAAAATGTTATTATTTAACGTCAGTGATATAAATGTACAATAAGCAAAAAACCAACCTTAACCTACAATCACACTGAATAAACAAAATTGTGAAAATGGATGAAATTGCAAGGAATCACAACTTCTTTATAATTTCAAAATGTATGACAACTACAATAGTAATTGAAATATAATCTCAACGAACAAACTCCTAATTATGAACGATTTATATTTATGATATAAATGTTTAACATTTTATTACCTTTAGAAACTCCTCTGATTACGCGTTTTTTGTTCGTTTCTAACTGCTGGAAACTTACAAGCGCAGTTTTAAATTCAAATTTACAAATTAAATTTAATTAACAAGTCTTACTTTTATTAAGATTTTTAATAAATATTTTGATTTCCGAGATAAACGTAATTTCTCATTTGGTATGGAAATGTGTGTGCTTTGTGAATAAAAAAAGTTTACCAGGAATCAAAACAACGTTTAGTTTTAAACAAAAATAAACACATATTCCAACAGCAATGTTCCGAAGTGTCATTATTGGCTTCCGTGTTTACTGCCGTGTGCAAATAGACTTCATAGAGGAACACAACTGAGTAAGTATATCCTTAGAAATGTGTTGCGCTACAAAAAATGCGAGACTCGCGTTTATTATTCCAACTCTTAAGAAAGAATACTGACATACCTTTCGTAAAAATGATTTTGTTTTAATCTTCTGTTCGTTCTACAAAGTTTTATATTTGTTCTGATGACACAAATTGCTCGTATTATTTTAATTTCAACCGTGAATGCTCTCCATCGTCCTCAAACGAGTTTACACTTACAAGCATAACACAACGAGGAAAAGAGAAACGAAGATACGTAGAAACAGACACACAGCCGCAATTTTATCATTGCCAACCACGAGATAAAAATCAAGTACTTTTTTGTCGGCATTTGTTCAAAGTCTCCGACAAGCTTGGAGAAAACCTCAAACATTAGCATTGCAGAACGAGCATTGTATTCGAAACGTGTATATTGCAGTGGTGCATAGACAGCCAGCACAAGGTACACTTTCACGGCAGGTGAGATCTACTCATTGTTTTGCAAGCAAAACAAGGTACCTAGCAATTGCCCGTATAAAAAAGAGAGTAATTAACCAGTCTCCATTTCAAACGAGGACTCGTTAGCGTTACAATTATCGTGCTCCTTGGTTCTCGTTTTTGACACTCTGAGTTAGAAAAAATAACACGGAACATTTAAAGACCTGTCAATGAGGTTTTCAGAAATTAAATTCAGAGAAATATTTGGACTACATACCCCGTAAATGTTGAACTAGGAATTAGGGGTATGTAAGTCCAAGTGTAAAA
Source organism: Teleogryllus occipitalis (assembly GCA_011170035.1). Classification (NCBI taxonomy): domain Eukaryota; kingdom Metazoa; phylum Arthropoda; class Insecta; order Orthoptera; family Gryllidae; genus Teleogryllus; species Teleogryllus occipitalis. Next base: position 430,898 of record BLKR01000115.1, on the reverse strand, counting down.
AAATTGAAAGGAAATACATGAATAACATCCACATTCATATTACACATCCATTTCTGTTCAGTTGAGTGCAGGTGTTACCATCGCTGATATTATACAGACCTCATATAGGCATAGCGAGGACAGAGGTAGGACGTTGCAAAGGTCACGCTGAACTACAAATTCGGAAGTTCTTTCACCGTACGTGACACGCAATCAAACATTAATAATGAACTGACATTTTTTTGTTCAAATCACGTGGGTGTACCCGAGAGCATGAAGCGATTTGGAACGTAGTCGTTAATACTTACAGCGAGAGCTAAATTAATTAAAGATAAAAATGTGTGAGTGGTACAAAAATAACTCGCTATCCATACTGCATGAGCTTATACGCTTATAAATGATACGATCCATTACCAAAACTCTTAAGATATCGCTCAATTACCATATTTTCTTGTGCACACATAATTCAAGTTTCATAAGTAATATTAAATTATAATGAAATGAAAGCAAGGTTATTTTTTTTAAATAATTGTATCAATATCTTAAAATAATTTTTTTTAATTTATTTTTCAGCGAGAGCGTTGTTTCATGGTCAAAAGAAATAATTAATCATTGAAAATAAAAATTAAAAACAGTATTATTCTCTGAAAAAGCAATCCACTGAAAACAGGTAAGTAAATTACAACGGAGGCAATTCCGGAAAGTGTAACATTGGAATCGTATGACGGTGGAAGATAGTTTGCAAGAAACTCCACATGTGTAAGTTTCACACGTACTTCAATACGAAGCAATAATAACTTGAAAAATAAATGTACAATGTCTCAAAATCAACCTCATACTATTCACGAACAGAATAACTGAAGTCCTTGGGGCAATAACATGCTACGCCACATTTCTGATAAAATGAAGATACTATTTCGATGTCCCGTAGATGTATCTAGATGTTGGGTTTCTATTTCAAAGATTCGCCGCACGATGGCAGTGTAATTCATAAATTAATGTTCTTTATCCTAATGTGTAGAATGCTATGTCTAAACCTGTACTTCCCTTTTTCTCGTATAGTGGCATGCCATGTTATTGCCCAGAGGTCTTCAATTCAACTCGCAAGTTTACCCAATTAGAAAACGCGCTTTCTGTGAACCCGAACCACCATTTTTTTGAGCTGTCTCTCGCGAACCGTTTCCTGAGCGGCGCGGCGCCACCGCAATTTCCTCAGGGCGTCGAGGGCGAGGGTCCAGGCAGCGGGGCCCGCTGGGACGAGGGCCCGCGCCCCGGCCCCCGCCCCCGCCCCGCCGCTCGCGTGAGCGTGTTCCGGGCGCGACCGTGACCTGCGCGCGATAATTTAGTTTTGATCGAAATTAATGAACTAATTACGCCGGTAGCGGCGCCGGCCGTCCGCCGACATTTGTCAGCCGTCGGATGGAGGCGGCGGCGGCCGTGGGGTGCTGGAATGCGGTGCGGGTTCCGACGCCGACGCCGTCGCCGGCGCTGGCGAGGCAGGTGCCGTGACGGCGACGGCGATTCGGGTGACGAGGCCGGCGGCGAAGGCGTCAGCACAAGTATGGGTGCGTGTGTCATTCAGAATAGCTCAGAATGTCTAGGTAATCACGAATGCTAAGGACGTGGGTAATGAAACGATGAAATGAATGTTGAGGGATAGTTTTCAGAAAGGGAGCTTCCAAATCTTGCTAAGAATGCTGGTAAGTGCATTTAAATCCTTTCAAGCAAAATTTGAATCTTACGAATTTGCCAGAATGTTCTCTACCATGTAAGCGACACGCTGTTGCAGAAAACATATCGCCTTGGTATTCGGTTCATAAATACCCATCCCACCGTACATAAGCTAGAGAAAGAATTCCTATCTCAAGATTTTTAAGACGTCCTTGGCTCGCCGTTTCAAGATTTCTTCCAAAGAAATAAGTTAGCCGTATGACGCGATTTCAGACTGTTGCAGTAATGAATAAATGAGCACCCTCCTATTTGAGTTCTCGTCGTCGATGTTGCGGTGTCTTGGCGCGGCAGTCGGAGGGGAGCGTCGGGTGGGGTGGGGTGGGACGGGACGAGACGGGACGGGACGAGACGGGCGCGTCGCCGCGGGCCGGCGCGCGGGCGACGCGGAGAAATGAGTGGGCGGAGCCGCGGCCCAGGCCGGCGCCAGCGCCCGCCTTGCTCCCCGCCACGGCGCAGCGCCGCGCCGCCCCGCGCCGCCCCGCGCCGCGACCAGCGCCGCTCCCCGGAGGCAGGCGCGCGGCTCCTCCTGGGAACCGCTACGGCGGCCGGCGCACCGGTCTTGGGTCCAACCTGGCCACGACATCGCTTTTTGTGGTGGTGCACGACTTACAGTTTCTTCTATACAAATATCATCACTTGGGACGACGTTGAGGCAGCATTTCCCCGAACGGTTCATTAGAAGATCATTTCAAACCTCACCGGACAGAATTGCAACTTAACAAATGATGAAACTTAAATATAGGAAGCGGGTGTAACTTGCAGGTAACGACCGACTCTAAAGTAAAAGAAGCCGATTCAAAGAAGATATTAATAAATTCTCAGTTGTCGTGACCTCAGAGAGAAAATAAGTAACTCGAAATTTAAAAACACCAGAACTTGGGATGGAGCCAAGTAGAGAAAGGATTAGGGGGTTAAGAGGAGATATACAATTTATATTTAAATTTATTTGAGCGTTAGAATCTGGAAATACACATGTTTATCAGATGAACAAGGTAAAATCTAATGGGCATGTCAAGAAGTTTCATTTTCATTACATTCGATCACTGTGGGACATTTTTCTCCAGAAAGCCACGACATTTGATTGAAGCAACATCTATGGATACAATGTAATAAATACATTAATCTAAGATGCTAGTAGAATAATAACATAATCACAAGGATAATGGAAACGAGAGTTGAGACGTTCAGAAAATAATGTACTGATACTGATGTCTGACGACATAAAGTGTACTGACACAATTTTCTACTAATGTCTTTGGCTAAAAACATCATTCGGTAAGTCATCACAAGTATCATCACGACGAGTGTATTGGAAATTTTAGATAAATTCACGAGTAACGCAAAGTCAGAGGATTATTTTTTCTAAAACTCCAATGTACTAATGGTATTTATGAAATGATACTATTCAACGCATGTAATTACCCACAGAAGAATTTCAAACTACGTCTAAAATTAAGTATATAATGAAACTTGGTTTCAGTGCATTTTTTCATCGCTTTTTATGATTGACGCATGGAACAATCGTCCGGTAGAAAGGAAGAAACGTAAAAGCGTACGTAGAGACCATTTCGAAAATATTCTCCGTCACCAACCTCTAAGTGGTCTACCCTACATTGTCACAGGCTATTTGTTTTACAGTCGTAGAGCAAACTGGAGGACCGATTGTTTGTACACAGTATTTACCAAAGGTGATGGGCCAAGCAATTTTTCGAATAATTTTATCTTGTACAACACTTGCTCCCAGAAAGGTTTCGTAAAATACGTTACGTATGTTCATAAAACTTGATTCATAAAAAGCCCGACAGTGGTCAGCCGGTGTAAGGAAAATGCTAACGTTATTAAGAAAAATCTAATTGATGTTTTCGGTGCTACGTTTGACTCTTCAGAATATATTTAGAAATTTCCGGACACCTTTCCACAGGGTCTTGGGCGCGGCACTGTGAAGTGAAGGTCGCTCGCGCTACCGCCCGGCGCGCCGGTCGGGCTAAACGCGCCCAGTAAGTGCGGGCGGCGGCGGCGGCGGCAGCGAGGCCGGGGGCAGAGCGTGTCGGCTCGCGGTAACAGAGCCGCCGTTTCCGAGAACAGGAAGGGCGGGGTTGTTCCACCACGCGCTCATCGCGCTAATGAACTTAATTAATTAGCGTCTTGCAGTGTTTGCTCGGAGCTGGAGCCGCCACTAACACCGCCGCAGACGATGACGTCTTTCGGACACCCGCCGCCGCTTTGCCATTCCGACAGAACGCCCCTAGAAAAGGCCAAGCGCAGGGCAAGCCTTCCGCGTTACGAGAATTCTCTGCACTCGGAGTGTATGTAAGTACACCTCAGTGGCGTAGCGTAGTGGAGACGGCAGGGGCGGCAAAATTTCACAATAAAATAATAATAATAATAATAATAATAATAATAATAATAATAATAATAATAATAATAATAATAATAACAACATCTTGTAAAAAATTGAACCATTTAATTTAAAATTTTTGTCCATCTACGATTCGGACCCATTAAAATGGGCACGGAATCTTTCGTTATTTATTTTGCGACTTCTTTAAATGAATATGTAGTGATAATTATATTGTAAAATTTGCGATTATAATTTTTTTAAACACATATACATGAATTTTTTATTTGTAATCTGTATAATACACAATCATGATAATTGTTTTTGACGAAAGGTTCTTTATAATTATTGTATATTTTAGTCTTGTAAACTGAAATACCTTAATATGGGGCGGTAAAATTTTCCTCCGCTCCGGGTGCCTGACTCTACGCCATTGACCTGAATAGTCCGTTTTTTGAGTTGTTAAACGCTGCACGAGAGGTTAAGTAACCAATACATCGCTGTTATGTTAAAATGTGTAGTCGGCAATGATGCAAATTCTTGTGATAGTAGAATAAAAATATTTTATCTTAATGTAACAGTTTTTAGTAATCTGCTCTTCTGAATAATGTTAATTTTTCCCATTATTCTTGTGTTCGATGAGTCATAGAGATTGTCCTAAAATTCATTTCAAGAAATTCATATCATTGTGTTTGAAGACAAATTAAGTAAAATTTTCAGAGTCGATTATTACTGATGTCAAACCTCCACATATTTACATGACCGCCCTTTAAACTTTGGGTTAACATTAAAGCATAATTTGATATAGCTCTTCTTCTCCGCATTCGTAAAATATATTTTAAATGTTGCTCATTGCTATATATTCTGCTCTTAATTTTGGATGGAATTTGAAATTTGAATGTTTCCTTCTTCCATATTTCCGAACGTCAAACAGTGGATTGCACATCTTTATTGATTTTTTAAAGACAAAATAAAAAATAGAACTGAATAGTTAAAACGGACATATTATGTCCATTACGGTCTCCCGCTGCACATTTCAGCAAATAAAAGAAAGCTGCCACCCAAATCGTGGAGTGCGCGTGAGCTGCGCATGCTAATCTGCGCGCCGCCGCCGTCGATACGCGCGACGGCGCTGCGCGGACGCGTGAGCTGCCTGTGGGAATGGCCCGCGGAGATAAGCGGGGGCGGAGTAATGGCGGGGAGGGGGCGGGGCAGGGTGGGTGCAGCACTAACGTAGCGAGGTCGTTCGCTGCTACGTTCCGAGAAGTGCGCGCTGGCCCGCGACGCGGGCGATGGTGTTGGGGAGGCGGGCGTGGAAATGGTGTCGGCGTTGGCGGCGATGGTAGTGAAGGTGATAGTCCTTGCCCGGAAGTGGAATTTATGACTGAGCTAACGGGAGCGGGAAGTTGGCCGGAGGAAAGAGAGAACTGTCGTGATAAGGGAATAAATACACATTTTTAGGATCACATATCTTCCCAATTCTTCATGCACTTCTCGAAGACCACACTTTCCTAACCAAACGTATCACTTTGTCTCATTTTCTAACTACAGAATGACTCTATCGTATCAATGTAATAAATACCAATACGTATGTTCAGAATTTTTGGGCAAAAAAAATAATCCAAAGAGAACGAGTCAATTGAAAGAAATCATAAAATTGCTAAGGACATATTAGCGAAGTTAGAGCAAATGTATCATTTACAAATAATAAATAAGAAAACATGCCGAGGCAAATATTTTCAGAAAGTAATGTGCAGACATACACGCAAACTGTGTAGTACAAGGATGGCGACGTCAGAGCGGCCTCTAGGAACGACGACACAATGGAGAGGAGGCAGAAGACTGCGAAATATAGTAGTTCTACACAGTTTGATTCATTACATAAAAAATTATAATGTATTTATAAAAATATAATATAAACTACACAAACACATAACATAAGAATTTAATTTGCTTTACAATTGATTTTGAAAAATTCGAGCATGTATGAGGGTTATGACAATTGTTTAGTTATTTCTTCCGAAATAAAAGAAAAATTGTTACCTGGGCAAACACATTAGCAACTCTGGTTGAAACTGTACGCGATGATACTGAAACAGCAATCGAAATGGCAGTAGATCTACTTCGACACAGAAATACTCATCGGTGTCTTGTAGAGCTAAAAGAAGCACTGGATGAAAGTGTGTTCTCAAAGCGTTGAACGTACGTAGGGTGGAAGCCATCAAATGGGGACGCATTGCGACTTCTGACGAGACGCACAGTGAACGAGAGACGACATTCACAAACAAATAATATACAGTGGTTATTATTCAACACTTTCCTCGACATGGGTCAACATGTGGGGGAACCTCGAGAGATTATTTTGAGAGGTGTTTTAACTGCGTGTATATTATTTTTTCTGCCATATAAAACAATTATTTCTTTTTATCGTTTGTCAACTTCTCCTAATTGTTGGTTCCTGAACTACGAACCAATTTGGTGCCTTTATTTCACAGCGCATGTCGGTGGCTATCAACAGCATGTAGTACATTACCATTAAAAAAATAATTTCCCATAATTTCTAATAATTCTCATTGCATTCCACTAAATGTTACTTGAAAAAAGTCAAATGTTACTTTAAAAACATCCCAAGTCCAATCTGATAAATGCCGCAGATGTAACGTGTGGATGCCAAATATAGATCACATCATTTCAGGATGAGAAACCCTCGTACAGACAGATTGCACAATGCGCCATAACCAGATCGCCTCCATTGTACACCAACAAATTGTATCCAACCATAAATTTAGTGATTATCGTGCCCCATACTACACATACAAACATGGAACTGTGTTGGAAAATTAAAAGGTCAGAATTTATTTCCATCGCACGATTTTGACGCTAGAACATAACAAACTAGATATTGTGATAACTCTCAAGATGCCAAAAACTACTTTTCTTATTGATGTTGCAGTCCCTTCCTACGGCAACATGCAAAAAGCATTCTCGGAAAAAATAAGGATGCACAGCGATCTGGCATATCAATCAAAGATCAATAGACGAAGTATCTCCAGTAATGGCCTTATAGAAAAACACGTCAAAAAAACCTAAAGGACTTGATATTCCTCCAGGTCTTTTAAAATTAATGCTAAGTCTGCCATCTTAAATACTTGCCGCATTGTCCGGAACTTTCTAAATTCAGATTCTTAAATAAATAGCAAATAACCACTTGGCGAAAAGGCCGTTGTTATTTGAGAACCAGATCTTCCTGTGAACTAGGAATGTGTAAACATAAATAATGATAATATTCAGTGGACCCAGGTACCCTTCATTCCCAAAGGAATGTTCTTTCGACCTCCCACTGCAAGCTATTTCGCTTTTTTGGGTTCACCATAATATGAGACCTCCTCTCAGCCAAAACACACGAAAGACAATGACGAAGCATCCATATTTGGAAATCAATATTTACAATAGCATCTAGGGGAACCACTTACTACACTTATTGTTTGTTTTGTTTTCTTCCTGTTTTGGTAATGAATGTTGTTCTAAATTTTATATTGAAATTGTAAAATCTATTTATCTTTTTAGTCACTAATGACCTTGATGTCCATGCGACGATAACAATAACTAAAAAAATCATTCAAAATTTATTTGTAATTTAAATAAAAAAGGAAAATTAATCTGTAATTTAGTAATGTATATGTAATAGTCGCTAACAACCTCGATATTGATGCGACTATAAATAAATTCAATAATTTCAAAAAATCCATATTTAGGAATGAATTCGAACGAAGTTCAAGATTTAATTCACACTGATAGCTACACCACTGCAATCGTTTTGGCTTCACGTGATTTCTGGCACTAAATTATTAATACTAAATTGAAGTTTTTTATACTTAAAAAATCTTGCCCCTTTCGCTCCAAATGTGTTATCTATTCAGCATACGCATTTCATACATAAGTCGTCCCACAGTAAATATTTATAAGATCTGGTATTTACTTTTTCATAATATTTCACTTTTATATGATAGTAATTACTCGCAAGTAGGAGATGTGATAGAAAGTCAAATCTCCAAGCGACCACAAGCTGACCCTTGAACTTCATCGATAGGAAAAAAGGAGGTTTGAAGTGAAGCTGACAGAATCCTCACAGGGCTCGAAATGTGACATCAGTGAGGGAAAATTAGTCCTCATAGAAGTTGTAATAAATAGCGGATCACGTATCGTCCCCCCTTCCCCCGTTGCTTGAGAGCGGTTTCCGAAAGTGGTAAAACCTATTGAGAAACATAAAGGAGAAACTCGAAAAAATAGACTACCTAATGCATTCTTTTCCATGTGCAAAAAAGCAAAGATATATCACAAATTTTTCATTAGAGAATTTACACGTCAAGTTGTCTTGTCACTAGGTGTATCGTAATTTTGTGGAACTTTGATATGCCTTTTTATCTACAAGAAACGTCTTGGGCTGACGTCTTTATAATTGTCAGTTTTCGATGTCGTAATATCTGAATTTTCTTTTACTTAAGGTAAAGAAAAACCATCCTATTAAGTTTTCATACAAATGTTTTCGAAGCTGTGAATGTGCTACCACTTACAGAATGTGGCATGCAGTTTTCAAGTATGGTCATCCCTCAGAGCTAATGGAACCTTAATAATTTCTTGATGCTAACATTTGCACTTGTAGAAAATTAGCCTTGAAATTTATCGATGCGTCATAAAGGACTTCATTTATTTGTCTCTACGTCAGTCTCTTCATAAATCGGAGTTACTGTGGATAAATCGTCAGCCCAATGAGAACTGCCGGAGCCATCGCCCGACTACCTTTGCTGCCCTCGACGCCGTCGCACCCACCCGTGTCGGTGCCTAGCACCAGCCCAGTGCGGTGCCATAGGAGGCGGAAATAATCATAAGGCCGGCCCCGAAGGCGGGCGGCAAGGCGGAGGGGTCGGGCGAGATAAAGGTTATCATTATGGCGAGCGGCGACGCGCGCGATTGGCCGTGGCGCTGTGACGTCAGAACGACATATGGCGACCCGCCGCCGGGTTATCGGAGAGGCGGCGATGCTGGTAGCGGGCGGTATTTACGGAAAACTGCGGCCAGGCAGCAGCGGCGGCGGCGGCGGCGGCGGTGGCGTGGGGCGCCCGACCGCTCTGGGCCTCCCCCTGCCGCCCCCAGCCGACCGCATCTCGCCGCGGGGTAATCACAGTAATGCCAACTTAATGGATAAAAAATTGGAACGCATTGATTGGATTTCGGATTGATTATAGTCTATATCCTATGTTTTGCGTTTTTATTTTTTTTTCCACTCCGGCGTGTCAGCTCGAATATCTATACTAATCTCCTGTAAGTTGTAATAGATACAGCGCTCTGCATTTTTTAGCGCGCTGGGGATGCTTCGGGTTAAAAAAAACGTGGACCGCCTAAGTCCTAACGACTAAATAATGGGACAATTTATATTCCGTAATTTTTTCGGGAGGTTCGCGGTACCGATTGCGTCGCGCGACCGCCGCCGCCGCGGGTAAAGAGGGTTTGATTTTGGAGGAAAAACAAGCTGCGATCGTGCTGCGTTCTGCCTCGTACGCTCCGGCTCGCTGCTACCTGGTAGTGGAAGCGTGCGTCGAGGGGCTGCTGGAGGCTGAAGCGCTAGGATGTTGACCCAGATGGAACACGAACTTAAGATGGATCGGTGTCGTTTTTGTACACTCTTTTAAAATATATCTCTAATAAACTACTTCAACTGGCTGCGTGATTTCTCAGCAATGACGAAAATGTTTCGTAGATTGGGACTCGCTCATTTTTATGCATAGTAAGAATCAACGTTTGTGATGATGTAGAGAACAATAAACTTAAACCACTGTGAAAATTTAATATTTCTCTATCTGATCTTGGCAACGCCCACTATTATTTAAAGTACTTGTATGTAAACGTTATGGCAATTTACAGGCCGAGAAAACGAGCAGGTCCAATGGCCTGTGTGTTATGTTGGAAGACAAAAAAAAAAAAAAAAAAAGAAAAGAAAGAAAGAAAAAAAAACTATACATGAAATTTTTTTTCAACTTTATTTTGCTTATAATTTTTCATATAATTCAGTTGTGTCTCTTTAAAATACTATCTTATCCATTCGAGATTTTTACGTTTATAGATATTCTTGGACTCGCTAATTTTCATTTTAATAATAATAATAATAATAATAATAATAATAATAATAATAAACCAAACAGTGACGGAGATAATGGCAGAGTCCAGAAGAAATTGCAAAATAATTGGAGGAAAATTGTTTATCTTAAAGACCTAATGATACATGTACTTTGCTATATTGAGACACCCAGATATCTCAAGGGAATTATTGAGTAAAATAATGTGAAATAATATTGATACTCCGGAATGATAACATTGTAATACGTTTACGAAGATGACATTGGGTAGTCATGTTGGACATTGAAAGATTAGATTCTGTGATGTAAATATTAGGACTGTTGATGATCACTACTTAGTGATGTAATATTAGAAATGTTGGAGGCCGAAATAAACAATAAATATGAGACATTGTACATTATTAGGACAAAATAAACGTAGTTGTGATTTGGGACGTGCACGTTGATAGAATATAAACTTGATAGAATATTTTGAAAGCGACATCTGACGAAATACAAGAAAGATTGACAGCCAATGATGACAAATTGTGTAAAGGCGTAGGCGTCGAGTAAAGATGAGTAAAGACCACGAAACGATTACCACCAAAGAGCAAAATTACTTAGAAAAAATTGGAAAACAAACGGAAAGAAAGACATGTTGCAACAGAGCCGTAATTGGGGCAGAAGATATTTAGACGACGTCTCAAGCATATGTGAAGTTCATTGGTTGTTGTCGTCAGTATTGAAGATATTTTGTTACCGTTGCGAGCACATGAGAATACATTTAGTCGCATACACGAGAACAAGTAAAGCTAGCTCGTCACACTAATAGTTAGCAGATAGAACGTTTAGTTGTCGTGAACGCAAGCATTCTTAAGTAGGGATGTCCACCTGAGGAATTTGCGAGTAACTTTTTTTTTATGTGAACAGTGTAAATAATTTAATATTAGATTTACGACATTAATTTGAACGTCAAGGAAGAAACCCAGAAGATGACTAGTCGTCGACAGGATTCTTCGAGGAAGATTCTTCACATCGACAGCGGGGGCTACGAGGATATTGATTTCACAAACTGTAAGCGCCACGAAAAAACACCTTGCAAGACAGGCCAATCATTCTTTGTAAAGAAATTATTAGACTTTTTTTATTAAAGTTAAAGTCTTTTAATTAACAAAATCATTATTCAATTTGATAGCACGCAGAATAATTTATAAAGCAAAATGTTGTAAATAAGACAAAAATAGCAGCAATAAATAATTGTAATTGTATTATTGAAACTTGAAGGCTCATTTTTAATAAAACATATACTCTGCAGATCAACCATCTTGTGTTTTTCTTTACAATACATTTTCAGCATTTACCTAGTCCGTATTGGATAGGACGTCGGCCCACGTCAGTTATCTATATCTATACTAATGTATAAATACACAAGAGCGTTGCTTTATAGCGCGATAATCTCTGAATGTATTTGACCAATATCGATTCGACCAATACAGATTCGGAAAACAATGCTAGTCTAAAATGAGGTCGACCTGCTCTCCTTGAGAAGAACTCTGAGGTTGGGAGTCCGCTTCAATAGCAGAAATATATATTGAACATCCGATATCGAAAAGAATTAAAATTTCCATTCAGTCTGCACCGACGAAATTCTATCTACATCAAAACATTCAAGTACGTCGACGTCGGCGCCTTCGATCTTTTTATGAACAACTAGAACTTTGCAATAATACTTGATCGTACAATATCACGTTTACCAAATTATAAATTATTAGTAAAAATAAGAATACTGTTATTAAACTGTTGAACATACTTTTGAATGTGTTATTTATCTTGTATATCTATATTCCTTATGTTGTTTACCATTTGTTTTCGAAGTTTAATAAATGGTTTGAATATACTTAACGATCGGTGCGGTGGTTCATTAACGGCCGACGAAGTAGTTTCTCAATGGCAGGCGCCCGTTAAGATTACCTCTTCATTCCTCTGTTGAGATGAGGTATGCAGATGTATGTGAAGGACAGTATTACGAAAAAATATTTTCAGTTTTTGAGGTACGGCAAGTGCGTATATATTTTGAACATTTTCTGTATTTGCTGACCTTTTCGCGGGGACACAGATGGTCAGATTCTTTTCTTTGAAGGACTAGTTCAATATTCTGAATATTGGTCCGGTTTCACAACTATTATCTACATTGATTAAAGAAAATTAAGCTTACAGACAGAGACAGGTCTGCCAAAAACACGTTGCAAACAAACGTCGGAGTTTCTATGAAGCCACTTGGCATGGCAACGGCTTTTTTTTTTTTTTTTTTTTTTTTTTGGTAAACCTTTGATAATCGTTGAAAGACGAAGCTATCACTTAAGATTACGAAAGATGCTAAAAATAAATGTTCTACACGATAAAACACCAAGCCTTTACCTCAACAAAGATAGAAGGGGACAAACTTCTACGTTTGTCTGCCCCGTGGATATACGACTGTTAATATAAACCATCCCGATTTATTTGCCAACAAGAAGTGAAAAACGAGCAAAGAGTTTGGCAATTACGAATTATGAGCACACATTTCGCTTAAGTTTGTTCAGCTGATCGTCAGATGTGTTCGATATCTTTCGTGACTCCTATGCGTTGTAGGCGAACAATACTTCTTTTCTCCATTTTGAAGAAAAATTTAATTTTCACATTCCGTTTTAACGATATATTTTTTAAGAACTATATTCACTAGATAGGAAAAGCTAATTCTTTAACAAGAGACAGCACCCGTTCGTTAAACGCAATAAAACCAACACTATTTCACATTTTCACGTATAAAGATATTACAGCGAAAGAATGCTTGTGCTTGAAACTCTAGAACACCAACAGGAATTAATTCCCCATCATTACTGTATATAAGAACTGTCTCTAGACGTTTCATGATTAAAATCATATGATGTAAATATGTATTTTTCTCTCAAAATGTAACTGGATATAATTTATGACTGAAAATTTTGGGACTTATTTTATTTATTACTGTACTTAAACACTCATTTTTAACAATAAAGAACAAATCCCCATGGGTAGTATGTATATAATAGATGCACGTCACTAAAGCATGAGGGAATCGGGAGTCAATGAAGTCATGTGTCACCTGTCCGTAAATAGAAGGAGAATTTTAAATGGAAGGAAAATTCTTTCTAGTTTTCAATAGACTACGTATGTCAAAAAGGCATTTCAATGTTTCACAAAATGCATTAACATTTTAAACAAGTATGACAGTTAATTCACGTATGCAAAATAAGATATTTTAAGTAGGTGTTGACATTTTTAAATTATGTAATGCAATAATTACACTGAAACTGACAGTGAACACTTCAAAAATGTATTGCAACAATTTCAATAATTGTAAATTAAATGATTTGGGGATACATTACCAAAACAATCAGTAATGTTGTTGCAGGAAAAACGTAAGAACATTTCGCTAGTGGCAATGGGTTTTATTGTGTCGAGTTATTTCGAATTACGCTTCTGATTTATCTCCATAAAAATCGATTTTTTTTACTTTAGAAAAGAATTCTACACTTTTTTGATAATATGATTTGAGAATACATTCTTTCATGAAATATCAGCGTTTTAATAATGTAAATAATGAATATTCATTAACCTATGTTGATATTGAATAACTCGGAAAATAGCATTTACGAACCGAAAAAAGTATATTACATGCAATTGACTACATGAACCACTTTTCTCAATGATAACTCCTATAAATTATCGCCATGGAAATGGGGTTAAATGTTTATAAAAAATCGTATATTAACGAAAACTATACTCCAAAAAGTCCAACGGATCTGTAGTCTTCGTGATTAATATATTTAAAAAATCTGACGAAAATCGAACGTACAAAATTTTAGTACTTATCGTTAAAAAAATCCAATTCATAAATAATACAACCCTATTCATTGGTTTCAGATATTTAACACATATTAATCAAAATACTTGTTACATAAAGAATTCCATCATGTTTTGCACCTTTTTTATCACTACCACCGTACTTCTAAATATGCGTTTAAGGTTGCACTACATTTGCGGGACTAATGAGTACCGCAGTTGACGCGCAAAAAAAAAATCTGTCAATCAATCCTAACTCCCAGTTCATCGAAAAGACTGGGAAACGGAAGATTTTGCAAAGTATTGTAGAGGCAGAGACACACATAGGGAGCTGGTTGCGTTCTGGAGTATATTTATAGTTAACCGAAGCATAACAGTCGTCAGTTATGAGTTGAGTGGATAATGATGATAATAATTTTGATGATGATATAATAATAATAATAATAATAATAATAATAATAATAATAATAATAATAATAATAATAATAATAATAAATCGTACCGAATTACGTCGGTGTGTACTAACCGACGAAAGGATTTACCACTAGATCACGAAAATTTCCTGACGAGGATTTGAATAGGCTTGAGAAGAGCGCTCAGGGCTCTGGGCAATCGCATAAGGCACAGGCTCTTGCTTGCCGCGCCACCATGGAGCGTTGGCCTCCGACTTGTCTCTGGAGACAAAGCGGTTCGCTTCACAGTCCAGCCCCGGGACGCGATTGAAAGGTCCATACTGCCATAGCAGTCTGTATAAAAACGTGGTCGGAAAAAGGGGCGTAAATTTTCGGTCATATGAGGACAAGAAAATCTCGCTGAAAATTTTTGCATATATTCAACGTACGACATTTCGGTGTTTTAGAGGTAGTGATTCTCTTAGAAAAGAACATAAAATGGCTAACATGACAAGATATTCATTGTATATTCAATCGTAAAGAATAAGGGTGAATTAGTATGGTTTAATAATATATCGCTTAAATATTAATAATATATTCAGAATAACCTACAGCCCTAACTCTCAGTTATAATAACAAATTTTCATTACGTATCTCGAAACAAAATATGCAGACCTACGGCCAAACAGAACATTTCCGATAATAGTACGCCCACTTTGCATTACCGTATTTAGTTTTATTTACAAAACAAATCCGTGCAATAAATCGAAGTTGCAGCCTCGCAACTAGAAAAGCCACGCAGAAGCTGCGAGCGCAGAGGCGGCGGGGCCGCGGGCACGCGCAGCCACAAGTGGCGTCGGTAAATCACCCCAACGGAAGGAGGATTTTTTAAACGCGTCTGGGGGAAGGGGGCCGCGCACTAATTCGAACACAATGCGTATTTACACGGCCCGCAAGAACGCAGGGCGCGCTCACAAAGAGGGAGGGGGCGCAAAAATTAGGAGCCTCCACCAGCGCCGCCACCGCCGCCGTCGTCGTCGTCGCCGCCGCTTTGTCGGCGAGGCGGAGGGCGCTGCGAGTGCCGGGGAACGGTGGGTGGGGGAGGAGGCGGAGAGGGAGGGAAGACCCTGGCGCAGCGAAGGTAATTTACGGCACTGCCGCTTTGTGGCGTCTTGCAAGAAAAGCGCGGAGATTTTTCCCCGGCTCTGAAAGGCTCGCCACGTTTAGCAGTGTTAACAAAGCCCGCGGGAGGTAATTGTGGCAGGTGAAGCGGTGAGGGAGAGGAGGCGGTGGGGAGGGGGCTGGCGGAGTCGAAGGCCCTTCCGATCCCGTCACTTGTCTCTGTCGCGCAACCTGCCCATTTGCGGCGATTTCCAGCGCCGTGATCGCCGCCGCTTCGGAAATGGCCGTAGAAAGCAGAGCTGCGTGGGTCGAGGGCCGCGCGCCCTGTTGTTTCGCCTCGAGCCGAGGCGTTGACAAATACGTAGTCGACCCTCGTGGTCGATTTACGAAGGTGGGGTCGGCGATCGGTTGAGGGGACGCCGAGTGCAAGAGGTAGTATGCATGAGGATCGTCGTAATCCATGAATTGCAGTATTTCTTGTGTTTGATGATCTACTCCCTTCATGGCCACGGAATGCAAGCCCTTGTCTCCCTAAAAAGTATACACTTCGAATGAAGTGTGACGGAATTTCTGTTTTTCCTTACAGTCATCTGGTGCTGCTCAACTGAAAGCATGTACTGGTTACTTAAAGAAAATAGTATCCTCTCAGATTTTCCAACAAGTACCTATGTCTAGATATTATTTAAATCTGCATAACCATTGAAATTCCACAAGTTTTTTTCTGTGAGAATAGAAACGTGACCAAGAAAATAATTATTAATACACTTACATCCACATATCCATGATTGTTGCCCATGTATTTTGTTATTAAAATGTCTCTGATAATTTGTAATGTTCGTAATGATATTGAGAGCTCGTTTTGGAGGACATGTTTTTATTATATTTTTCTTTTCAGAGAATGTTAGTCTCCATACTTCCAGTTTTCAATTTGTCCATGACACAACAATACGATTCCATAATTATATAGTCACTTATTTGGATCACGTTATGCTCGTAATCCCAATTCACAGATGTGCCTAGCACAGGCACTTGCCCCTCTGCACTGAACAGTCATGGACGCTACGCCCTTCAGCGCAGCAAAAAACAACGCAAGAACTTGTGGAAGAGCACGTGTTCGTACATTAAAGTCAAATTGTTGTTCGTAAGGCAAAGGAGTGAGGTACAAACAATTATTCATTTACAGCGAATTTACGCTATCATTTATTAGTTTTTCTTCGTATCAAAAATTGTCTCCCAGATGTATTTAATTAATTTTTGCTAAATATGACAAATTTTAATAGGATCTTTCACATAGTGTCCTGAAGACCTTGATCAATCTTTCAGCTCATGTTCATCTTAGCAATGTTATTCATATTATAGCAGCTCATGTTAGCAATCTAATTCATTTTAATTAATACATTATTTTTAAAGGGTGTTCTTTAGGAAGATCATATTCAATCTTTTGAATTGGTGATGCCTTCATATCTAATAAAGTTGTTGCATTAAACCGTTGTTGAAAAGAAAAGCGAGTTTCCAAACATAAAAGAGTCAGAATAAAACGATCTAAAATAAATAAAATAAGAAAAACCTAAAGTCATCCAGTCAACAATTCGCGTTTGTCAAAGGCATCGCTTGGCAGGCGTTAAAGTTCCTTCTTTTTTTCCTATATTTTTAATTTATTTTTCCAACAAGATCAGCTGCTGGTTGCTGCTTTACATTATTTTGCTGGCGTGCTTTACATATTATGTACACCCTTCACTAATGATCCTGATACTCTTTGTTCGTATTTCCTCCTAGGAGTGTGGCAGATAACTAGCTCTTTCCACGACAATAATATCGAACACTTTCCTGCTTGGCTTTGGAGTTTGAAGAACACCACCACCACCAACTACAAACAATCAATTATTTATTCTAAATTGAGTCATAATATTATAAAACAGTTTCAACTTTAGTTGTTACCCATTCAAGATAAAAATATATCCCAAGTCTGAAATAAGAACTTTAGCATCAACATTTCCGGTGATGACACGCAAGATCCCGTAATTGTCTCTTTGAGATAGAGCTCGCCCATTCGCAGACTCCGCACCCCGACAGAGCGGAACTGGTGGAAGGAGGGGGGGGGGGGAGCGGCGGTCGTTCCGCGTGAGTTACGCTCAGCCGCTGCAAGAAGGCTCTGCAGCGATTTGCACCCCCGCCGCCGCAGACGCGAGGGACTGTCAGGTAACAGGAAAAGCTCTTCTCCTGAAAGAATTTCGGAAGGGAGAACCGACCGGCAAGCGGAAAATTTACGGTATTATGTTCGTGAGAATGAAGAGGGCGTTTGAATATCGGAGTGTATTAATTGGTTATGTTGGTAATGCGGTTTCGATTGCTTTATTTGTATTAAAAGAAGTAGATATATCGGGCGGTATTTCCACTAAAGAATATTTAATAACACGAGAAAAAGGTTCCTTTTAGAAGTGAAAAAGTTAGTACGTCGGCGCCTACGATTAATCTAGTACTACCTACGATGGATATTTTTGAGGTAACATTTAAAGAACTAACTTTCATCTTAACAAAAGGAAAAGGATTGTGCAAAAACGTTATCGAATAAAATGTTATTCCTCGTTCATCCTCTTCAAAGAATTGTTAGTTCCTACTTGCTTCTTCCACGCCATGGAGCTCATTAAACGTTTTCGATGTAACCATTTGAATTTACATCCACTTTAGTTTTTACTATCATAATTGATTATTGTCATATGTTAAATCACTGATTACACACATTAGTGTATCCAAAACTTAAAAGCTCTTTAAAGCTCTTTAAAAACTGCTACAATCAGAAGAGTTACAAGCTGAACACATTGCAAAAACAAATGTCACTATACTTGACATTTATCATTTGCAAAAAATTAATTCTATGCAACTTAGTGCTATTTCATGCGTAAAATTCGTACGATTGATCTGCTTTAGCGTTGATAATTCACGAAAAAGTTAATGATTAAAAATATTTCATACTTAAAAAATATTAAATCTTTTTCTCTACATAATTTATCATTAACGTTTGCTATACTTAGTAATGTAAAGGTTTTTTAGGACCAGTTATTTTTGTAATAAACGAACTTTATAAGAAAACAACTACATAAGCATGACAATTAGAATGTTCTGATAAGTCCATAAAAATGGAAGATGTAGTTATAATATGTTATAAATCATTATTGTAATAGAGCTGTAAGAATTCTCCAAAAACGAACGCTTAACGAAGAAAAATAAGTTCCAATATTTATGTCGCACACACACACAGAACTAGTTGTAGATGATTGTAGTTGTTGAAGACTAGTTGTAGTACTTGTGTAGACTTACATCGTGAATAAAACTGAGTGTGAATAACTTCATATAAATGTATGATACTTACGCATATTGCTACCCAAACGTGCTTATTTTTATAGCTAATTAACTAATTTCACTTTCATTTCTTTCAAGTAAGGCAAAATCTTTATAATTCACAAATCAATTTCGAAACCTGGTAAGTGTTGAGAGAAATGTACATTCGTAAGTGTTAAGAATGTTCAAACACAATCGTTCTACCCATGTTTTCATGCCCGTTCAGTGTTCCACAGATTATAATGCCAGAATAATGATTATATTGTCGAATACATAATGCAAATTTGCATTATGAATAGATAATCCAAAAATTGATAATATTTTTTGTAATGTTTCAATCGCCCCGATCAATTTCTCACCATGTCAACACCTCAGGATTTAACCGCCAGCAGCGCCTCGCAACCCTTCGCTCTCGCCCGCGCTCTTCTGCCGGGGCCGCCCCCTCCTCCCGGGGCCATGCAAAACACGGGCGAAAGGCGTAACGGTCCCCGGTGGCCGCGGTCCGCGCGCCGCCCTCGTAAATCACCGGCCGATGGGGCGAGGGGGCGTTCCCCTCAAGGAGCCGCGGCCGCCGCGCCTTTATTCGCCGACAAATTAAGTCCAAATATTGAGCCACTCCGCCGACACCTCCAGCGCGCCCCGCATTCCCAGGCCTGTTATTATGTAACCAGCCCGCGACTGCACCACCAGCAGCAGGAGGACGCGCGTGAGGACGCGCCGCGAAAGGACACGAGGACGCGGGAGGGGGGCCGAAATTTACGGGCCGGCGCCCCGCCCTCGCCCCCTCCCCCGGTACTAAATCCTCCGTCGCCCCCCGTTTGCCCCAGTACCGGCAATTTAAGGAGGCGTAAATCACCGCAGGACTCGGGCGCCGACGCCCTCTTCTCCTTTTTTAAATCAAAATTTATACCCGCGCCGCACGGGCCTTTTTGAAAAATTTATTGTCCGGTAGCTTGTAGCTTTTTGTCTGGACCATAATAAATCTAATTGCGCGGCGAGCAGGTTGCGGGCGTGGCGCGCCGCGGCGCTACCGGCGGTTGTTTGAGGTGGTGTTTTGCGTGTCCGTCTGTCTGTCGGCGCCGCCCGCCCGCCCTCTCGCTGCGATTTATAGCGGCCCCGCGCCCCGGGGACACAGGACCCGAGGAGGCCACCGAGGGCACAGGGCAAAGCAGGGCGCGGTGGGCAGGGCGCCGGCCCAGGTTGCAACGGAAGCGGAACTGGTGCTCGGGAGGGGCGGAAGCCAGAACGTTCTGTAGGCTGGCTACTCGTACGTGAATGTAATTCTAATTTTTTTTCCCTGTCAGTTCTTTTAAATATCTCGTTTTCTTTGCCTCGTTCAAATATTTCCGAAAATAGAATAAAGATTCAACACGGAACAATTCACAAAAATTGCGTGCCGTCACATAACCCCCTCCTTTCAGCTACTTCTGCACCTGCCTTTGGGCGGTCTCAGCGCTTCCTGGTTCTCGTGATACCAACAGAATTTCTGTTGCTAGCACTCTCACCAGCATAGTGACATTGCGGACAGACTTTCCTGGTGCACTGTATAATCTCAATTTTTGGGAGCTAATATGAAACGAGTGTCGGATCCATTTTATACTCAAAAAACTAATTCGCTACCAAAAAGAAAGTAAACTTTCTTTAAAAATTATTATTGTTGTGACAATATAGGACATACACGCACGCGAATCCAAAAAAGCTACTTCTCGAAATTGTAATATTTACGTTTCTGTTCAATAATAGTTTTCTATGAAACGAAAACGCATAAAAATATATTGAAAGAATATTTGATTATATATAAATTCATCTCATTACACAGCAAATATAAAAACCAATATGCTAAAAGGAAGGTCCAAGGCTCGCTTGTTGTATACAGTCAAAGCTATGGGACGATATCACTTCCAGACCCTTGCAACATTCAACAATTTTTTTTTCGTATGTTCACTTTATTGATATTACATTTTAATGTCTTAACAACAATCTTTTGATAATTTAATATATTAAAATAAAATTAAACAATGTTTTTAAACTTTATTTTAAAACATCCTTTCTGAACTTTCAGACTGATCGGAAACAATAACCATAAACTTAAGACAGCAAACGATAAAAACAGAAAAAAATACTGTTGAGACATTGGACACTAAGGTGTTTCACTATAACACGCTCGTTGTCTCTCAGTCAAAATTCAGAGAGATATCAATGTATAACTTTAGCCCCATCAGGTAGGGCTAATTTAATACACACTAGAGTTGTGGTAGGTCTTAAATTTTCTTTTACTTCGTACACGTCTTCATCCCCAAAAGGCACACACACGGTATTTTTTTCAATGTTTGCAACAAACGATATAAAAGATAAGGTGAAACGTTTGCTTTTCTGTCTAATAATGGCCCCGATTGAGATGTCGTGTGGAATTATTTTGTTAAATTTTGACGTATTAATATTTTTCTTCATTAGTATTGTGAAATGACCTACCATACGGAGATTATAATTTCTGGTATTTCTTTAATTTGTTCATTGTGCTACAGAAGTCAATCGACTTTAAAAAAATCAAATGTGTGTCCTCAACCTTATAACGAGTACGAACGTTTTAGAATTTTTTTAGATAATTATTTTAAGTAAATGTAAATTGATATTCATAATCTTAAAATCATTAATTTATCTACTGCAGAAACCTTAAGATGGGGTAACATTTATTACCTAAACGTCATAAAATATACTACCAAAACTGTACTTGTAATGAAAACATTTCATTGTAAATGAAATATCTTATGTCATGTGATGTTTTTTGTTATTTTGTCAACACAATAATTGTCTTAAGCAATTGATAGCCGTAAAGAATCATTACAGGATTTGGGTTTGCCCTGTTAAACATAACTCAGAAATTGAACACTTTGTTACGCTTTATAATGTCATTGTAATTTAAAAACAACTAATAAAGAACGAAAAATACATTTTTTTTAAATAAAGTTTGTGGAGCTCTTTACAAATAGTCACAATATTATTAAACCTGGAGTTACTGTATTTGAACCACTAAAAATAAAACAGTGGACAATACCTGCTCCCCTCCCCCGCTGTCACAAAACACGTTGAAAGCGAAGTCGTGATCAATCACCCATGGTAATATCAACGCTATTGGTCTTCATTTTTCAGAAATGTAAGCCTAAGGATTCGTGATTCAAAATCATCTGAATAAAATGGACAATGAGATATTTATCAATCACACATTTTATTAGAATATTAGCTGAATGTGACATTGATGACGCTTTAAACAGTTTTAAAAACATTTTCAAATAATAACAATACACAAACACATACATAACTTTTAACCCTCGTACATATAACTTCCCGAATACATCGATTTCCATTAATAACAATTTTTTTCATGGCACAGCTTGTCTCTGACGAATTAATTTACAACTAAATAAAGGTACAATGTCGTTAAATTTACATTCCCCTTGTTAACAGCACGAACTCTTCCAATAACTTCCTGTCGGTCGAGACTTCACAGAGTTCGCAAGACAAAATGAATTTTCCCCTCTACAGCAAAGAGGAAAAAAGCAGCCGCCAACTTGAGTTTGAATATTCGGCAGAAGGTAACGTCTAAGTAATAGTGCCTTTCAGAGCCTCAGAGCGAGGCGCAACACGAAGCGACAGCGGCCTCCGCGCATCGCGTCGCGCATCTCGGGAAGTTGCAGGGAAGCTGGGGTGTATCGCACCGCGCCGGGACGCGCCGCGCCGCTCAGGGTTGGCGTCGCGGCGATTAATAACACGGACGCGGCACTTCGACGACGTCGCCGCCGCGACGACGCCCGCGCATAAATCTCCGGAAGGCGTCGCGCGAGCCCCCGTCCCCGACCACGCCCCCCTGCTCCGATGAAGGCGACGACGCCACGCCCCGGAAGCCGCCACTGCTGGCGAGTCTTCCGTACGCGCTCCGGACCCGGAGCCACAGCCCGGAGGTGGTGCACGCCGGAACCATAGGGCTCTCTAACGTCCTTACTCTACAGACAGAGACGTTTTGGAGGCGGGTATAGACGGTACAGTGTTCATGCAGATTCTCATAGTTTCTGTTCAGAAACGTCAAGGTCCTAAACTGGAAATATAAAAGCCAAAAGTCGCGCATTCACGGTCTGTACGTTTTCTGCATGAATTCTGTATGAATCGTCACAAGATGCCACTAGGTGGTCTACCGGGTAATAACTGAATTGCACCGTCGGTGTACTTTCAGTGGCGATATTTCTGTGCGTGAGTTAGACTGTGTGATCTTTGTTAAGTATTAATTAACAATGAGAATCATACAAAAGGAAAATAGGAAGGCATGAATAGGGGAGGAGGTGTTGTTTATTTACGATATGGAATAGTGCCACTAATAAATACGGAGTACAAATACAAATGGTTATCTAGAAATGGTAGTTATATATAATAAGTCTTTCGATGTGAGTTGTTTTACTTTCTGTTCTGTACACATCACGTACCTTTATAAATGTGACAATAAAATGTGTGTACATTAACAACAGGAGGTAGTTTAACACAATATGACGTCACACAAACGCACCTTGACACACCAAACCACAAAATCGAAATGGCCTATTACCGTCGCGTCGTGTAAACAAATCCGTTAGTGAACGATTTTGCCACTACAGATGGTTGAGTCAAACTGTAAGCGTTCTGCATGAAAAATTACTAACATGCTCATAAGTCTCCATGCAGAAATTGTGCAGACTGGACTACACGTTTTCTGTACGACCATTCTGCACAAAAACTGTACCGTGTGTACCGGCCTTAAGAGTTACTCGGCCATAGTGATAATGAGTAAGTTCCCTCTCCCATTTGTAATAATTATTTTCTTCTGACTGATTTTATAATTTTTATTCGTTATTATTACAATACAGAAACCATAATAAAATACTTCTAGTTAGGCCCTAACTCGGACCTAAGTCATCTTTATAGGTTTATTTCAATCTATACTTACAAGCAATTTGAGAAAAAAATAGAGGTAGTTTTAAGAGAATTTTTATGTCTCAGCCACTTTAGATCAAGTACCCTCGAAATTCAAAGAATTCTTTTGAAAAATGCAAGGATTTGAGTTGGGCCAGATAGATTGGTGAATATTCACTTTCGAAAAAAATCTTCGAATACCTTCAGCGCCAGTGAGGTTTATAGACAGATGGACGTTTTGAAAAAATCGGTATCAGGAGAATTTAAACGTGCAATTCCATTGAAATCATTAAGTCGATTTTCCACAGCATTATGTAACTTTCTCTCTATATTGACCTTGCATACGTGCGTATACGTGAATGATCTTGGCTGTCCGGGTGACGTCGCGTCGAAGGCTGTGTTGCTGACGTTTCGACCATCTTTTCGTAGTCTTCCTCAGGGCTGGTCTGGTCAGGGCTCGTCTACGACCAGCCCTGAGGAAGACCACGAAAAGATGGTCGAAACGTCGGCAACACAGCCTTCGACGCGGCGTCACCCGGACAACCAAGATCATTCACATGAGTCCGGCCGCGGAAGCCTACGACTTCACTTACGTGCGTATACGTATACCCAAAGTAACTTAGAAGTGTAACAGAATTAGTTTGCACTACAAAGAAATAATTTAGCAAAGAAACAACATTACATGAAAGTGAAAATATTTATTAGTATCCTAAAATGCTCGATAGTATTTTGTGATTGAACTGGATTGTCGTCCGAATCTAATTCTGGTTTCACATATTGGTAAATAGGTAGGTTTAAATTTTGGGTAATCCGTAACTATATCTAGAATGTCAGGAACTACATTTGGGTAGTAGGGGTAGTATGTGGGCTCTGATGGAGCTAATATATTAAGATTTCTTTGAAGTGCGAAATTCTGAAAAGGTTTGCCATTATATGAAGTAGTATTACAGTTCCAAATTTGGTTTTTACAATTCAGATCTCCTGATAATATTATTTGCGATCTACCATCGAACAATGCTCTCATGAAACTCGACGGAAACTCATTGGTAGTTTATATTCTGCAATTAAAATTATGTTAGAAGAGACCAAATCGATTTCGATAATTTTTTCTATTTTGAGGACGGGGATTGTATGAATGTATGTTTGATTTTCCTGTTAATGAGAATTGCTACACCATCTTATGCTATTAGAGAAATTCTATCAGTACGCGGTAGGATAAATATTTGGGGATTGAAAATCTTTCTCCCGGCTTTAAATGTGTTTCTGAAATACATACAACATCTATGACATGGACTTGTAGAAAGTGTCTTAACTTGTTCTCTTGGAGTTTTACGCCATTTGCATGCCAGTTGAGAAGTTTAAAAGTTTTCTATTTGTACCATTAATATGCATAGAAATAATAGTCTTTCAACCATTTGTTGTAACTGAGGAATAATTGCAGAAAGAATATTGTTTATAATTGTTTGAATTAGGTTTTCGTTTATTACATTCATATTTGGAGCGCTGGAGGAAAATTCCTGGTATCTGGCCTAGGCTGTTGACTAGTGCGATAAGTAATAGAAAGCAAGGGCGTTGGGTTAAGCAGTAGAGGAGGAAACTCTTGAGGGGCATTGTGGTAAAGTCGAGTTTTCTGATTCGGTTGGTGATTGGAGTACTGCCTATTTGGCGTTTCGTAATTTGATAATTTATGATTAGCCGGATTCCCGTTATATTTTTTAATTGCTTCTTTGTGAGTTTTGCAGCCTTTATAGTTAGCCGTGAGCTCCCCACCGTAATTATAACACTTTGTTTCATTGTTATGTGTAGTTTTATTACATTGCGAGTAATGATGACCATCTGAACATCTCACACATCTAGGTAGCCTTCCGCCATTTGCCTGTGAATGGCCGAAGGTCTCACAATTTTTGCACGTGATTGGGGTTTTAGACTTATAGCGAATTTGAACTCTAACAATGCTATAAATAAATTTATTAATTCTTAAAATTTCTTCGTTGTTTTCATTATCAGTTAAATCCACTGCAACGGTTTACGTTCTCTTCCGAACAGCCTAACCACTTTTAAAACTTGAAAGTTTTTCGAAAGTTCGTTTAATATTTCCGATTCTGAAAGGTGATTTGAAGACCTTTTTTTTAACAACTGAAAGAGATTTTGGGGTAGGGTCCCTGTATGCGTCATGCTCGATTTTCTCTTTCACACAAAATTTCCGGTATCTATAGTCCTCTATTGAGCTAAATTTAATTTTTACAGTATCTTTTTCTAATTTAGTTGAAAAATTGTCTTTTGAAATAAGATTTCAGTTCACCGATAAATAAGGGATAGTGTAGAACTTTATGAACATAAAAGAGAGGTATTTTAATGATTGTTTCTTTACTATTTTTCCTTTCGTTTCGCGAATATTCTTCGGGCAGATTTTGAAAACCTTGGTACGTATTCTTAATTGGCACGTTGTACACTATTCTTTTAGAACCACTGTTTTCCTCTGGCAGATCTACGTGCATACGTTTTAGATCTTTATTATCTTCATTATAATCATTAGTAGACTGTTGACTAACTGGTAGTGGGGCAACTCCATACCTGTTAATATCAGCATCGCTAGAGTGCATTGTTTACTGATTGAAGGTTGATCAGCGTCCTTTGTGTTTCTCCGTCCAGCTGCTGGTCGGGAGGTTGTGTTGTGTTACATTGGACCTGCGGTTGAATATCTTGCATGTGTGGTGCGAATGGGAGCACACCTCCGTTCATTGCCGTGAACTGCTCTGGCGTGTCACCATTTAGAACGTGGGCTGCAGCTACTAGTTGAGGTTCTTGTATCGAACATACAGCTGTCACTGTACCACTGAACTTTCACTGATTAGTAAAAGAAAAAATATTTCTTTGTGCACAATAAACAATACTGGAGCACAACAAAAAAACAACACCACTTAGAAAACTGGGGAGTCGCTGATACCGGCGCCCGTTTGTACTTTCACTAAACACTAGTTGAGCGGAGCACCGGAGCACAGCGTTGAGCGGAGCGGTAGGATGCTTACTCCACGATGTCTAGAGTCGGACTAGTTGATGTCACTGCAGTGTCTCTGGCCCAGAAGTCCCAAGTTTGAGTCCCGATGATGACAGGATGTTCGACACTAGCTAGTTAGCTGGCTGAATTGATTGATTAGTGATACTGAGCGCCTCAACTGCTAAGATCATTAGTCCCGTGAGTGGAGTGATTGTTTTATTGCTGAATGTGGTGGCGATCTTCCCCCACTGAATACCGAGACCCGGCGCTGACCTACACATCGGTATGCTGTGTTTTCCGGAACAAGGTATCTCCCATCAGCGGGACACCGCTTCAGCCAAAACAATCTCTAAGCACTCGACGTGATTCCCAACACGTGTGGTAATGTAATGCTTGTATATGTAAATGCATGTCAGTATGGGTGATGATAGGACAAGGAAGAGGAAAGCAAATTCTAGCGGCCGGCTGCTCTGATCGGTAGTTTTCCGAGTTTCCTCGGCTCAACACCAGGCGAATGCCGTAGCAGTAACCTAAACACGTTACGAACCGCGCGCGATCTTTCCTTCATCTTCGGGTTCCTCATCCTTATGGACACACACTTACTTGCACTATTCCCCTCATGCTGGGAGACCAGTCAGATGTTTAGAGCATGTCTCAGCTGGGGGCGGTAACCCGCTGGAGGGAGATACCTGGTTGGAGATAGCCCCGCAAGCCGACGTCGGATCTCACCATCTAGCGGGGGAAGATCGCAGCCACCCTCCGTGACAAAAACATGCTCTATACTTACGGAACTAGTGACCACAGCGATTGACGCACTCTAAATGACAAAGTAATCAAATAAAATCATGTTAAGTGCAATTACCTGACTTTTCCACAGTCACAAATAGTTTAAATGAAATAAATATATTTTTTCTATTTTTATTATTTACTTTGCTATCGTAATACGGATTTAATCTTATTTTATTTAATAATTTATACCATCTTAAAATTATTTTTTTAAATCCCATAACGGATCAATTGTTTTCAAGAACGAAAAGAAACAATGAACACATTGAGCTGCTGCTTCAGCAGCAGAAAGAGATGATTTTGTTTATGGAGCAGCAACTCAGACTTCTAAAAGGGCAGCCGTAGCAAATTTAGCAAGAACAGCAACAACAAAAACAATGTTGCAACAAAAACCATCTGTTGCTGTTCAGCATCAGATCCTACAGCAGCAGAAGGAGGAGTTGTTCGAACCACAGTACGGGCAACGTGAGAAGCAGAGGCACTTGCGAGGGGGTATTACAAGAAGCCCATTTTTTAAAATACTAATTATTAGTACAGTGCGTGACATTAGTACTAGAAAAAATACGAATAATTTTTATTTATTTACTATGTTGATTATTACATTATTTAAAAAACATAGTTATTATTGATGGTGATGAAAGTAATGAATTATTGAAGGTTGAAGATTGAATATTATTGAAGGCAATGAAAGTGAAATCTAGTAACAGCATGAATAATTTTTATGTTCAGCTCGCTACATCGGAAGAACAATAGTAAAAGTACACGAAAAACAATGCTTATATTTTTTTCGTAATGTAAGTCTTTTAAATACTATTTTTTGTAAAGTTAAAGTATATATATTTCTTTAATAATTAAATATATTTTTATTTCGTTTATTATTAATAGTTGATTTTATTAAGTGATAATCCCACAAAGTCGAAGTACGTTTACAATTACATCAGTCATCTAAATCTGCCTCGTCAGGTGAGGGCTTGGGGCAGGTGAGCCAAAGTAATACAGTAGTCAGTAAGGGTGATCGTTTACAACCCACGTAAACCATTAACAGTATCGGTTGTGTTTGAGACTAAAGACGTAACACGCACAGCGCCGTAACACGTTTACAATTATTATGGTCACATAACAAGAATCTTACAAGTTTGTAAATCAGATTTACGAATACGTATACCTAACTTTGTTAAGAAACATTGATTTAAAAAAAAAAACTATTTTTCTCGAAATTTTTTTCGTGGAACTTGCTATGCTCGACATGGACGAGACAAGCAACCGTTTTATGTTTAAGATTTCTTTTTATAATGAACTTGTATAGCTCACATAAAAAGTATAACTTCAAATCCCGCCGGCTGTTCTCTAAGTTAATAAATGAACGAAACAAAAAATCAGAAAAAGTTCCGCTAAGAGCAGCAACGGAGCGATGTCTCGATCTCCCGTGGCGTGCAAATCAATCCGACATCTTCACCTTCCGTCAAGAAGCTTCGTCGGCTTGTGTGCGATCGGTTCCGCCCCCGCTGCCGCCGCCGCAGCGCCCGTCGCGGCGCGGCGCGCGGGCGATACATCAGCGCCGCCCTCTCGCGCGCTCGTGCATAATAAACGCGCGGGGCCACTTAGCGACGCGCGCTCGCCCGCTCGCCTACTCGCCCGCGCCGCCTGATGGATGGCGGCGGCGGAGCGCCATGTTTTAATATCGCCGTGTGCATTATGGAGCAGCAAGCCGACGGCCGACGAAGGCGATGGAGGCGGACACCTCGGGAGGAGCGGAGGCGGGTAGGGCACGCGCAATGGAGCGAGTGGTGTTGTTGGAAGAAGAAAATTATAAATATTAGGGAATTTATCCAACTACCGTCGTGAAGTGAAAATGAAGTGGTAGGGGAATTCGGGAGAAAGCGCTAGAGGGAAGGGCACATACGTGAAGAACCAAAGGGATACGAGACAAGTTGAGGAGAGGGTTGAAATGGGAAACAAGAGATGGACGAATCTGACGAGCGACACAGGTAGACTGACGAATCTGCGTAGGACGAGCGACACATAGGTAGAATCTACGTGGGTCAGACGCAACGCAGAACTGGGAACAAGAACAATCGCCCGGTGCAAACCATGTAGTACGTGTGGGATGAGTAGCACGAGCTGAAGCAGAGCAAGGAAGATGAAGGCATGTTCGGGCGCCTGCCGATCGGCAGTGGGGGGATGGCAACGGCGACGGCTCGCTCTAGAAAAGAGGGCTGGGCGGGGAGGACTTCGGCGCGGCGGGGCCCTGCGCGAAGGCGCTGGCAATCAATTAGGCGGCGCTCGGCTGATGACGCGCGCGTAGGGAAGAATCGAAGGCGACGTTCGAGGGCCCCCGGGCGCCAGCACGGCTTCCCCTGCCTGTTCAACAAGATTTTTGCTCCCTTTCTTGGGGAGGTTCTCGGCGGATTTTACATAAAATCTGAATAATGGTTTGATGTTAAAGTCAAAACGAAGATTCAATACTGAAGAAATTTATATTACATTCTATTTATTCTACTTTATGGTAGACAATTTCTCTCCATTGGACGTTGAAAGTAGTACACTTATTACAAAATTCATTGTGTATTTTTTACAAATGCGCTTTTGAACACAAAAACTACGCGTTATTACCAAAAAAAAATTATTCACAGGATTTTAATCGAGTATGGAACAATCCCACCCGAACGGACTCCATGGCCCACGCACCACATACCACACGATCTACCTGCATCGCATGCTCTCTCATCCTCCAAGATGCATGCCCTCATCGCACATACCGAACACTCTACCCGCACCGACCTCCCTGCACGCAGTGAACACTTTTTGCCTGCACCGAAAACTCTGCCAGCACGGAAGGCTCTGCCCGCACTGAACGCTCTTCCGGCACCGAACGATCTGCCCGCACCAATCACTACCGGTTCCAAACGTTCTGCACGCTCCGAACCCTGTCCATACTTAACTCTCTATCCACACCTAACGCTCTGCCCGCACGGAACCCTCTGCCTGCACTGAACGCTCTTCCAGCACTGAACGTTCTACACGCACCGATCGCTCCGCCTAAATCGAACACTTTGCCCGCATCAAACGTCTGTCCACCTGCAATGAACACTTGGCCGCACCGTACGCTCTGCCCGGTTCCGCCTCGCATCGCCTAGCAACAATGACGCTTATATATATGGCGAATTACATTATTTCTTGAAATATTTTTTGGTGTAACCAAACTTGGAATAACATTTTATGATGGGAATTCTCGTATGCTTTTCACGGTTTTCAAAAATGTTCCTACAAAAACTGACAGTAAACGTTTCAATACTTCAAAAGTTATTGAACAAGCACATACACATTCGTATAACATTCATAAATTTCCATTTTTATACATCAAGATGCATTATTTAAACACCACAATTAAATAAAAATCACGGAAAGTCTGAGTCATTTTAAGAGCACGTTTACGAGAAAGCACTCTAACAATCAACATTGTAATTGACCATGAAGTGCTACACAACCTAAAAGTCTATATTAAGTCAAAAATTGCACAAGAAAAGTCGTTTGGTGGCGCATGTAGAATGTCCCAAGACTGTATATCAATGGGTATATACATAGATACATAAAGTTCAAGATCATTTCACAGAAGACATGTTTTTTCACAGAAGAATACATGTTTTTGTATTTTAATAATTTCAGTCAAACACATGTCACAATTTCATTTATTTTGCACTCCAAAAGATAACGTTACGGCTTTGTATTTATGCAGCAAAACAAATAGAATTTCGTACGCATCAGAAATTAGGATTCTTTCATTGAATTTACCAATCGTCTCTGATGGTTAGAGCGAAATGCCATCAAACGTTCGAAGATATTCCACAAATTTTGTTAATAAGATTTTTATTCCATTATGCAAGTATATATGACAACAAAATCCGGATTTGGTTTAGTTAATCTCTGGTATTTTCTGTATAGTCGTTGTAAAATATGGTTGGTTTACATGGAAATGAATAAACAATTACCATGCTTTCATAAATACTGACATGCACCTCAGCCAAACAACAATATCACACAGTACTACATTCATCAAGTCACCAAATCAATATTTGATATTTTCGGAGGATGCTATGAGAATATTCTTGTATATTATCTAGTTTGTTCACAATGACGGTAAATAAATTGGATGCGAGTTTTAATTGTATTTGGAATAGATCAGCCTTTGATATTGAGTTCCATATTGTGAAAATTTTCAAGCAGAATTGTTTCCGTACACACTTTTCTTCTACTGCGTTGGCGGATAAACTGCTTTATTCTGTTTCCTATGGGAAATACACCATTGTAATACCTATCAAAGGGTTGGGACGCATTGTTCGAGGGTAAGGTAGGACCACTGTTCGAAAAGTCGATCAGAGATAACGGTATATGTTCATTTTACTTTCTCGCTACGGAGTAGAAAGTTATGTAATGCTGCACGAAAAAAAACAGCGAATTTTTGGCATAAAAACTTATTACAGGGCCCTGGTAACGAAAAAGAGGATAAATTCAGTTGCGAAATTTACGGCCAAAAATCCTCTAAAACGTAATGTCCAAACCAGAATCCATGTTTTGTGGATCCTTGTTACCGAAAAATCGAATACCGGTAAAAGGTCTGTCTGTCCGTACGTCCATCTGTGAACAACCCTAGCGGTTAAACCGTTCAGCGATTTGCTCCAAAATTGATATTCCTCAATCGATCCGGCTTATGTCGTGAATCCTTGAATTTGAAACCGATATTTTAACTTTAAAGGGTATTTTACATTAAGCCCCTCAGACATTTTCAAAATTTAAAAAAAATGGTTCCATCGTTTTTGATACATTTTGGAATGGAACACGGAATGGGTATCTCCGAGTTAATAAACTAGAATATTTGTACCGAAGAAATGAATCAACGAACTAGTGCATATCTTTTTAATATTTGTACCGCAGCAATATATAGTGCTGAACAAAAAAGGAAATCTCGGGCTTAATTAACGAAAATATTTGTACCCAATCAATCGAAGAAATTTTGCTTTTCTTTCATATATTTATATCGCAGCAGTACAAGTGGTGTGGGTATACCCGGATACATAATAAACTAGGATATATGATTCGCAGCAATGAATCAACAAACAGCGGCATATTTGTCGTAAATTTGTATTGAAGCTGAACATGTAGAGCTGCAGACTGAGTGGAATGACTGCATTAACTAAGACATTTGGATCGAAGATCGACGATAAAATACATGTGTTTCATATATTTGCTCGGGAGCCGCACACGTAACGCAGCACACCCAGAGGTATCTCTGTTTGAAGTAACTTGTTTGATATCTTGTTTGAGATGAACGGCAGCGATACGGGTACTAAAGAATACTGAGAGAAATCCTCTGGTTTAGGATATTTGTACCGAATCAATGAAATCAACAAATGCATACATATGTTTAGTAAATTTGTACAGAAGCTACACGCGTCGAGCAGTAGACTCAATGAAAAACTCTGGTATAATTAACGAAGATATTTGTACCTAAGCTATGAAATCAACGCAAGGGGACATATGTTTCGTATATTTGTACAGCAGCTGGTCGCGTAGGGCACTAGACCGAGTGGATATTTGTAGGTTACTTAACTAGGATATTTGCATTGATATAATAAATCAACGAAAGGTTACAAATCTTACGTATTGTATCGAGGAGAGCATCATCTGTCGGCAGCTCCCGAACCTGTGAATTCCAGGGTGTTCGCGGGTCACGTAGAGTAGTGACGCAAGTTCCGGAAACTTCTAGACTCAGCGCCTGCCAGGCGCAAATGGGGCGCCCCGGCGGCCACTGCCAGTCTCAAGTTGAAATGAGAAGTGTGTTCATTGCGGTGAACAGCAGTGTAGTGATCGGTGAAACTGACAATTTAGCAGTGCAAAGGATGTGAGCCATGTGAAAAGAAATACCAAGTCAATAACTAGAGAAATGTGATTCAAATACAGAAGACAATATAATCAATATTTTTAGTGTTCTTATAACTAGATTAGGTTATAACTAGATTTGTTCCCAAGCAGTAAACGAACAAATGATATTACATTTATATTTGAACAGAAACTGGACACGAAGCGCGGTAGTGTGGTAAACACATTGGATTGCTCTGGCTTAGTTAAATAAGTTGAATACACACATTTTTGTACAGAATCTGGACGCATAGGGCAGTAGACAGAGTGGACATTTCTAGTTTAATTAAGTAGGACATTTGTTGCAAACAAATGAATCAACGTATGGTTAGATGTTTCGTATATTCATAGAGAATTTGGACACGTAGCACTGCACGCTGAGTGGGCATCTCTGGTTGAATTAACGAAGATATTTGAACCGTAGCAATGAATTAACTAAAGATTGAATCCTTTTTGTATATTTGTACCGCAGCAATACAGGTAATGAGCATCACGAGTGAGATATTTCTGGCTTAATGAACTAGGATTTTTGTTTCGAGGCAATGAAGTCAACGAAAGAATACATGTGTTTCGTATGTTTGAACAGAAGCTCGACGCGTTTGCAGTACACTGGATGAATATATACCAAATATAGACTGAATATATTACTAAAGCAATGAATCAACGAATGCTTACATATCATTCGTATATTTGTGCAGATGCTTTTGCAGTAGACAAGAGTGGATCTCTCTTGCTTAATTAACTAGGACACATTTCAATCTAGTGAATCAACTAAATGTTGAATTATTTAGTATATTTGTGTACAAGCTGGACACAAAGTGCAGTACACGCAGATGATATCTGTCTTAAATCACTAGGATATTTGTACCGATCAAGGAAACAATGAATGGTTACATATGTTTCGTATATCGTAGATAATTTGGACACGTAGCACTGCACACTGAGAAGGTATCTCTGGTTGAATTAACTAAAATATTTGAACCGAAGCAATGAATCAATGAATGGTTGAATATCTTTTGCATATTTGTATCGCAGAGATACAGGTAATAACGACCACCCAGTGTGATATATCTGAATTAATGAACTAGGATTTTTGGTTCGAAGGAATGAAGGCAACGAAGGAGTGGGATATTTCTGGCTTAATGAACGAGGTTTTTTGTACCGAAGGAATGAGTCAACGAAAGAGTACATATGTTTCGTGTTTGTACAGAAACTCGACGCGTTTGGCAGTAGACTGGATGGATGGATGGATGGATGGATATATACTGGATATATTTCTAGTAAAACATTGCTTGCACGTGTTTTGTTCATTTGTACAGATGCTGGACACATTGTGCAGTAGACAGTGTGGATATCTCTTGCTTAATTAACTAGGACATACATTTCAATGTAATGAATAAACTAAATGTTGAATGTATTTCTGTGCAGAAGCTGGACACAAAGTGCAGTACAGGGAATGGATATCTGTCTTAATTCACTAGGATATTTGCACCGATCGAAGAAACAATTAATTGTTACATATGTTTCGTAAATTTGTGAAGGTGTTGGACACAAGTGTAGTACACGAAGTGGATATCACTGGCTTAATTAACAAAGATATTTGTATAGAAGCAATGAAATCCACGAAAGGTTTTATATGTTCCTTGCATTTGTTCAGACAATGAACACGTAAAGCAGTAGATGGAGAGGATTTCTCTTGCTTAATTCACTAGGATATTTTATGGGTGAAGCATTGGATTTTTGTACCGAATCAACGACAAATTGTAGGCCTATATCTTTCGTATATTTTTACCGCAGCGGTGCAGGAAGTGCAGAACACTGAGTGGATATCTCTGGTTTAATTAAGTTGGATATTTGTACGGAATTAATGACTGAATGAAAGATTGTACATAATTCGTAACTTTATATATAGAAAACTAGACTCTAAATTTGCTAACATCCATTGTTCCTTAAGGTTATTTGGCCAACAATCATAGTCGTGCGGAAAATTCCTTTGGAAAGAGTTCTGCCACTTGAGTACATCCCAGACAATGGTTAATATGCACTTTAGGTGGTTTGACTGGTCGTGTTAGTGATGAGATGTTTCTTCCCAGCAAACTACGAGTTACTGGAGTACGATATTTCGTTTATTCTCAAATATCTCACGGATACCTTGGAAGTATACAACGCCGATTCACTTACTACTAGACTATTGTAGATATCTTTCCTTCTTAGTACAAGAATTCTGGAATTTTTGAGTGCTTAATGTCCTCGTGAATTTTCTGATTTTTTACTGAAAGTATGGTATTATAAAAATATGTAACGAATTTCGTAAAAATATTTATAATTAATAGAGATATTAAATGTATATTTCTTAATTCAATTATTTCCAGTTATTGTCTGCAGTAACTATTCCCAGGACCTTGTATAGAATTCCTTCCGATTTTGTCATCGATACATTTCTTCGTCAATGCTTCAATACCTCGATCGTCAGCGCGGCGCCTTGGCGCACGCGCAGCTGTTATTTGTGTTTCAATAACACACAATTAGCGCCGGGCGGGCGGGAGAGCGGCGACACGGTCGCTCGCACGCGCGTGTCGGGTCGGATCGGGTCGGGTCGGATCGGGTCGCCTATTTGTTAGCGCCGTTCGTCCGCGGCCGCAGTCGCCCCCACCGGCGGTGATCGCCGCCCCCGCCGCAATAAATCACCTCGCCGCCGGCGGTGTTTAACAGCCCTGCAGGGTTCGGCGCCGCCGCGGGCCCCAACCGCTCACGCTGTGTCCGCGCTCTATCTCTGCTTTGCGCCGCCGTCACCGCGGTTGAGTATAGGGCGCGACTTGGCGTCCTCCCCACTACGTCAGCACTAAAAGGCTTCATCGGTTAACTTATTCAGAAATGTGTGTGAACGGTTTTCTTAGGTTTTTAACTAAATTGTATAAACATATGCTAGCAAATAATATTGTTTATTGCACTCTAATAGATCACCTGTTTTCTTGGAATCTTCCATGAGTCACGCAAGTTAAAGCTGAAAAAAATAACAAGAGTAATTTAAGACTGTTTCTGTACATGAAATTTGCGGTAAAAGTTCATGGTAAAAATAACCATTTCAAAACCCATTTATTATTACACATTCAAAGTAAACTACATCAATTTTATATTAATCACGGAATAAGTGGGAAGCAAAAGAACTACGGATAAGTGTTTGCGTAATTTTGTGTGTGTGTGTGTGTGTGTGTGTGTGTGTGTGTGTGTGTGTGTGTGTGTGTGTGTGTGTGTGTGTGTGTGTGTGTGTGTGTGTGTGTGTGTAGGAGTGTTTCATCCAAGAATACGTTGCACTTTTCATGACAGAGTGCATTTACTTATATTTTAAATGCAGTTTCTTTGGAAATATATTCCATCATGTTTCAAGTATGAAGTGAAATCTGAACAATGTACGAGTATTACTGAATGTGATTGCCTCAAAAAACTATTATAACATAATTATATGTGACTCAGAAGATCTTGAAAGCTACACGAAGACAATATAAGAGCATTTCTTCTTTCGTAATAACAAATTTCTACTTCCTCAATTTAACTGGCCAGGAAATGTTTGTGGGGACGAAGTTAAAGCATCATATTTGCACTATTTGCAAAATATTTTTAAAAAAATGTAATACATGTCAGAATTTGTATTTTACACCGTAGTTTACAAGGGGAACATACTAATTCAAAAAATAACATTCTGAAGAAACTTAACTAACTTATTATCAAATAATTGGAGATATAATTAGAATGTTGTACAAAATAATCTTTTCAAGAAAAATATGCCTGAGAAACATTACCAATCAGTAGAGAAGTAATATTCAGGGCAGAAAAGCAAATATATCAATACCTAAAATCTTGACTTTTTGTGTTTTACTTGTAAGCCGTTAATATGTGTACGTACCTCTGAAACAAAACGTTCGTTTTCTTTTTAGTACATAAAAATAAATCTGAAAGCATCTTGCTTTTATTAAAGTATTTGATACGTCCCGATTTCGAAGTTTGGCCCTGCAATGTATCTAAAAACAGTGAAGATAATGATAAATGTCTCGCAGCACTTAGAATTTTTTTTTTGAAAGTTTACTATTTGTTTCGAAAGAGATCAACATAGACAACGATGAAACACATTCAAAAATGCAGTGAAAGTTTGTGGTAGTGTTTGTGTTTAAGTTATTTTTTAAAACATACGTGTTTTTTTTTCTTCTTCTTTTTTTTTCTTTTTTCTTTTTTTTTTTTTCATGAATCGTTAAATCATGAGATGTGTACACGATTGAAAAGTAACTGAAGGGGTTGGGGCAATTGAAGGGGTCAGGGAAAGATAGTGCTATCCCACATTCCATAAATCCCAAACAAATATTTTGAAATGTCTCCTAAAAACGAACATTATGATCAAAATGCTGAAGAAACATGTTCATAGATCTACAGTTTGTGTGCGGAAAGTAGCCAGAAGTGTGCATACGACATGTCTGGCTACTTTCTAGACACATAAATAATACAAGTCTCAGTTTACTAAAACTTCAGTTTTTTTTCTCTAGTGGACAACACAGACATGTATGTTAGTACTGTGTACCTCGACCCCTTGAATTGTACCATGAATAATAAAGATTTATAAGAGATCAAACGTAAAACAGCAACAGTTCAACTTACAGCCAAATCAATTCTGGCCATTGCAAAATACAAAAATATATTATTTTAATATCTATCAAGAAAAAACTTTGTAAAATAAATACACGTAATCTCTCGTTAACTTTCACTTTTTTCGTCTGAATAGATTTTATTGATTTCATCCAATATGAAGTGGTTGAAACACAATAACGGGCTTACTATTCGTAGCGCAGGAAACGAAAACCACAATATTTCCAAATATCAATGCCCATGAATGCACAAAAAGCGCCGGAACGTCGATCTCTTGCGCGATGATACAATGGGATTTTAATACATCGTATTTCCGAACGCTCGTTCCCGGATCTGCGTTCTGTTATTCCTCCAGTGTACGGCAAAAGAGGCCCTCTCCCCACGGCTCGCGTAGCAAGCAGCGCAGCGTTCTGCCGCCTCCCCGCCTACGCACCACTTCCGCGGTCGCGGCGGTCAGTGTCCGCAGCGTCCAATTAAAAACGTCGAATGAAACGGGCATTAGGGCGCTGTGCGGCGCAGGCGGCGGCGCGAGCAGGGCGGAGGGAGGAGCGTTCGTGCGAATTCCATCAGCCAACTTGGCGCTGGCCTTAATTAGCGACTCGCCGTCGACAGTGCTGCTGTTGCGGCGACGGCGGTCGCGAGAACCGCGGTGCAGCGCGTCTGATTACAAGAACCGGAACTTATGTGCGGTTGCTTGGCCGCGCCAGGTGCAAAGCCAGGCGCGGCGGCGGCGGCGGCGGAGGCGGAGGCGGCGGTGGAGGAGGAGGAGGAAGCGACACCGAAGGAGGTAGCGAAGTCTTCAGAGGGGTTGCAGACATTGTGTTCTTCCTCGTCCACAATACGAGAGGCGAGGAAACAACATTATGATTAATAAATCCAGAGGTCTCTACCCATGAGAACATTGCAGCAACGACGGTGCGCAATGTGTTGTGGGAAAATCAGCCAAACTAACACCTGTTTCTATTTGTAAAAAAGCTTACCTCTGTTTTTTAATGATAATTATTTATTTTAGACGAATTGCAACATCAATTTTTGACACCATGTAAAATCAGTTTTCACATTATAGAGGCGAGTGTCTCTTATCTTTCATTTCGTGTTTATTCAGGATGACCAGCTGTCTGGATTTTTGGACTTCAAGGCTTTTTCTCGATTTTCCAGTTCTGCGAATATAAATTTTCCAGGTTCTGTTTCGCTCACTAACACTTTTTTTCTGTTTATTTCTTAATCGTACAGTGTTACTCACGCACTTTGCTTTCGCAACTAAGTACTACAGTGTAGAATTTAGTACAGAAAACGAGCTTTAAAGATAATTCGGATTTTTCTCCTTCGTTTATCTGGGAAATAAATATTACTAATTAATATTCAGAGCTCAGAAATGCTTAAGAAAGTACTTTTTTTCTGCTGGAAAGTCGAACTCGGGGCTGATGCCAACGCAGGGTTTGACGTACCGTATTCCTTAGATCGGTTACGGAAAATGTCGGTTCTACCACGAATAACAGATTACAACACGCAAGTAGGAATATATTTTTCAGAATGGATACACTGCTATCAATAATCGACCTACCAATGAGTTCTCACAAATTTAGAGAA
Source organism: Teleogryllus occipitalis (assembly GCA_011170035.1). Lineage (NCBI taxonomy): Eukaryota > Metazoa > Arthropoda > Insecta > Orthoptera > Gryllidae > Teleogryllus > Teleogryllus occipitalis. The sequence goes on along the minus strand of BLKR01000115.1, from coordinate 391,157 downwards.
TAACTTCTGATTACATGTCATACCTGAAAAGTACACAGTACGATTTTTATTTTTAGTAATACTTTTAAATTTTCGGAATGAATAAAATCTTCATTTTTGCCTAAAGCATCCCAGATATCTTAATGTTTGGAATTTTGAAGATTACATTGTCGATTTTGCCATATAACAATTTTAAAAAGTTTCTCAGAAATAATATTTAGGAACATAATAATTTTCTCAGCCATTCTGTTATGGGATTTCCGGTTGTTATTTTTTCTCTCTCTCTCCAAAATAAGATTTTGTTTTTTATATATAAAAAATCAAAGATCCTACTTAAATCACACAAGAACAGATGATCAAATGTTTTCTGTCCATTGAAAAAAAACAACATTTGATCATCTGTTCTTGTCTGTTTTAATTACAATGTTTGATTTTTAAAACAAAATGTTTTCTAACTTTCCGATTAGTCTTGCATAATATTAAAATAGGACTGTATCAAATGATTTAATGAATCCACAGATATAGGCTCTAGCTGTGATCTTAAATGAATACAAGAAATATGAAGACAATAACTATTTAAGCAGTTTTTTATTTGTTAATTGTAAACATTAACTTAGAAACAGAAAACAATAAACGAGGAAAAATCTTAATTGATTTTTCATGTACTCATAAAACCTCGTTTAACATTATATTTACGTTTCATCAAGGTCGTTTTGCTTGACGATGAGCAAAATATTTCTTAAATTTTGACCAACCGATACACCCTGCTAACGATGACTCGTCAAACTCCTGTTGTGAGATTAGAGTGCATCAAATGCGTACACTGTATTTCGTTGACTTTGTTATTTTCTTATTTTGCTGTTGGCGCTTGAAGTGGCGCTTGTGCAATATACGCGCACGTTTCCATGAGCCCTGAAATACTTACCCTCACTTCTTTACTAACGTTAGTTGAATTATGAATAAGCGATATCAACGAACATTGTTAACAATCTGATAACCAGAAATGTTTATTTCCGTATAATAGAAACTATTTTGCATAAAAGAGGAGCTACATATTTGTATTACAGTCTGTCGTCAAAATAACCAATCCCAATACTCTCGCATTTAGCGAAATGACTCAAGAAAACGCGCGCGGATAATAAGAAAGGCTACAAACATTGTTTACAATTATGTTTCTTTTCATCGTGTATTAAATTAAAATTTAGGTGTAGATAAATAAGAAAAGTTTATTAACTATGTTAATAAAGAAAGAAAACTACACAGTGAGTGCGCTGGACGGAGTCCAGAGCGCGAGTAGACCTACTTGTGCTACGACTGACGGCGCGAGTGACAATGTTAACAAGGGAGATACGTTTGATGCTAAACTTTTAGTACTGGTTTTATAAGAGCATGCGTGCAGAACAAGAAATTTCTCCAAAACCACATTTTTATGACTTCTGGACGATGCCACTTTCACTTCGTAACCAGAAACAAAATGTCGAACGAGGTGTCCCTGAATATTTTAGAAGAAACAGAACCGCGTCTGGAATACCCTTCAAATAGCAATAAGCCTCTAACGCCCATACAGCAGTACTTGATAGATTTAAGCGTTTGCGCTACAGAACATTTTGATCGATTGGAATGGAATTTTGACATCCGCAGGATACTCTACCTATGTTGCACCTACGCACGCGACAATGTTTGAAGTTGTTTGATGCACCAATCAAGAACTACGCAATCCTCAAGTATACATGTGGCACTTCTCATACATTTTCAATTTTCACTCGCTGTTATCATGTACCGAGTTGAATCAAACACTTTACTGAATTTGTGATTAATTTTGGGAATTAATCTGAAAATAACGAAAAAATCCTGGTTTTCAAGTCAAATTCCCGTTTTTTTTTCTATTCTTCCAGCTTTTTTTAAAATTCTCGTTGTTTTTTCGGTTTTAAGGGATTCCAGATTTGCTATCCACCCTTTTGTTTGTTTAAAATTTAAAAATATTTTTTCAAAAATTAAAAATATTTATTCTACGAATTTAGAACAGATTTTGAATGTTTTAAATGATTGTCATAAAAACTGAGGATACGCTTTTATTTTAATTCTTCATTTGTTAGACTTAGGTTTATAAGTGAGGCATTTTATTATACTTCTATAAAAAATTTAAGTAATGTTTAAACTACAAATATCCAAATGATAAAACTACAAACTAAGTTTTATTATTTGGATATAGGATAGTGTTTTTCTATGTTTTTTCTATATATTTTCTGGTAACCTGATGATGTAACTAATCAAGTTACGAAACGTTGTTACAATTCGTCAGAATTAAATGTTTGTCATAAAAAACAAAAGATACGCTTTTTTATTAATTTAAACATTACCGACAATCAGAAAATTTGTTTTTCATCTGCCAGTTCTACTAGAAATACGTGTTATGTTCAATTAGTCCGATCTGTTCAGTCTTATCGGAATTCATTTTGTCCAAAAGGAATATGTTTTATTAAATTAAATGTCTCACAATTTTAATCAGCATACATTTTAATGACGATTAAAACCAGTAGCACTACAGAGACAAATATGACACGAATTCTGTTCAGAAATACTGATCTTCTATTAACTGTACATTTTTTTCAAACATGGTCGACATAGGTTTCTTGATGCTGTGAAAATTATTTATCACTTTAAGATAATATAAAATACTTAAAATCTGACTATACAACGTGTAAGAGGAATTACTAAATTTTGTGAACAAGATTTACGCACAATTTCATTTCCAGGAGCCCAGCACTAGGAGTCTTTCGGTCAAAATTTCGCCTTTTTCCGACGCATGATTACAATACATTATCTTCTTTCGAAGTAAAGGTGAGAAAGTAAAAATAGTTTATTGTTGAACCCCACTTCCAAAAGAAAGCACTTTGGAGAAGTAGACTTCTTGTCAACATCGTATATTCAGTCTCTGCGATTGTCAATAGGAAAGACGTTTTGTTCTTTTTTCATTAACTAAATAACGATCCACCATTCAATCGTATATATATGGAAAAAGATCTCCTGTTTTCGTAAATACTGCACGGTTCCCACCTCTTAATATGCCCTGAATCTAAGTTATACGTCAATCCTACGTCAATGGCTCGCTTCCAGCACACTATTCGCGGTCTTCCTGTGATCAATTCCACGCATCCTGACGTTTTCAAAACACCTTGATTAACCGATTTAAGGGTATTACATTCAAGAAAAGATTCTTATAGAGTTAATTTTCTTTATACCGTATATAGCAAAGAAATGGAGTATGTAAGAAACTAGGGTTACTCGCTAGCAACTGCTACCCACCTACGCCCAGAATTTACGTCCCCTAAATTTAATCATGTTTCATAGGAGGGCCTCGATTTTGTTCAAGTTCGTAGTTCTATTAGTTAAAACAGGAGCGGAAACTGCAGCTTACCTAATTCCCTAGCAATGTAAATATTATATTATGAATATTTCTTTGGTGTAGCTTACGTTGTCTAAGTTTGCATTCCATTCGCACATAACACACTACTTTTAGTTCCTGTTCAAGAACTAGATTTTCAGATGAACATTATCTAATTGTTTCAACTCAATATTCCCAACACTCAATTTTTGAAAATTCAAGGAGGGAAACAAAAATGAGGGCTGCGCCATTCTTTTAAGAGTCCCCTGTTTTATATCAGAAAAAAAGGAAGAAAAAAATTGAAATGGTTTTTGAGAAAATATATTTAAATGCACCAATTTCAAGCACAAATTGCGTGAAAACTATTCGATTTTACTTTCTCGCTACCGCTATCCCAACTTGATTGAAAGTTACGTAATGCTGCGCGAAAAAAACGGCGAATTTTAAGCAGAAAAACTCTTTATTACAGGGCCCTAGCAACGAAACAGTGGATAAATCCAGATTAAATTTAGAAAAAAAAACTTCTAACACATGATGTAGCCAGAATCCATGTTTTGTGGGTCCTTTGTTCCGAAAAAACGATTGACGACAAAATGTCTGTCTATCCGTCCGTCTGTGAACAATGCTAGTGGATAAACCGTTCAACCAATTTTCTCCAAAATTGATATTCCTCAATCAATCTGGCTGATGTCGCGGCTCCTTGAATTTAATACCTATATTCTAATGGTTGAGGGTACTTTACATGAAGCCCTTGGGACATTTTCAAAATGTTAAAAAAATGGCTCCATCGTTTTTTATTATTTTTGGGGGGTTGGATAGTAAGTACGTTTAAGAGAATGGAACAGATTTCATATTCGTTAAAAACCCTAATTTTTCGAAAATTTAAAAAATTTAAAAAAAGTTCGGCGTATTCATAAAAATACAATTTTGAAGATAAACATTTTTTTAATGAAACGTGTTTACGGACAACATCTAAAAATAATGTCATGTTCAATTTTTCAAAAACATCAGTATTTTTTGCGAAATTTTGTTTCAAACATAAATAATTTGTATTTTCTTTGAGGCCTTTTTTCGTAAGAAAGGCACAAAATGTTTTGATTAAATTTAGACCTTAAATAGAATAAAGGTCGCTTAAGGGAAATATACAGGTCTCATGTTCGTTGAAATGCCTGATTTTAAAAAATTAAAAATGTTTTGGCATCTTCCTACAACTACAATTATGAAGATACAATATTTATCATTAATGAAACATGTTCATAAAAATAGCTTTGAGTAAGGTCATGTTGAAGATTTTGAAAATACGAATATTTTCAAAATCTTCAACATGACCAATTTGGCTACAAAGTCGCCCTTCCAAATTTACTGGGCTTTGTGAACGTAATTTTAGAATTATTTTGAAGCAGTACGTAAGTTTGAATGTGTACATTATTTCATATTTCTTTGTTTCTTCTTACAATCGAACTTTTTTATACGTTTACAGATTAATCGTTTAGAAATTCTATAAAACTTGAAAATACATGAAATAAAATTGGTAACTTTAAGGGAATATCATATTGGAATGTAACAATGCATTCCGTGTCGAGCTTGCGAATTTTTGTGAATTACGTCTCATTGTTGTGACATGATTTAGCTGTATGAAAAGGAATTAAAATTGTAAAATTTGTGTTATTTCCTTGAAAATATTTAGTTTTTGCACTACGTTTCCTCCAGTTTTTGACGATGAAAATAAATAAATAATCACAAACATTATTGTACCGCTTAAACAATTTAGAGATTGTATTGTAATGAAGTACGGAAAAAACAAATTTGACAAAAAACACGTATGGGTGGGTCTTGATAACGAAAAATTGGATAAATCTCGTTCCTAAATATAGTAAAATCACTTCAGCTAATACTTGGTGTAGTAGAAATCCATGTTTTATAGATCTTTACTACGGAAAAATCGATTGGCGGCAAAACGTCTGTCTTTCCATAGTCAACGCTAGTGCCTAAACCGGTCAGCCAATTTTCTCCAAAATTGATATTCCCCAATCGAATGTTTTAATTTTAAGTATATTTTATATGAACAAGACTCCAATTTTTTATTAGTTTGTAGTCGGATAGCGTAAAGGACACTTAAGAGAATGGAGCAGGTCTAATTTTTGTGGAAATTCCTTGGCTTTTTGAAAGTTGCAAAAGTGCAATTGTTATCGACTTTTTCCCACAACTAAAATGAAGATAGAAATATTTTTCTACAATGAATTCTGATATTTAAATATTCAAGACAGATTTAGAAATGAGGTAATGTACAATTTTTCGAAAATTGGAGTTTTCGCATAATTTTGCGTGAATTATATGCAATTTTTAATTTTTTTAAGGAATTTATTTGTGAAAAACGGCAACAATTTTCTTATTTAAATTCTCCCTTCGTACGTATCAAAGGACGGAAAACTATTAGCGGTATCCTTATTTCTGGGAAACACACTTGTTTTTGGTAAATTGCCAACTTTTAACAATAAAATGTTACAAAATTAAAGATTTTTAGATCAGAGATTTTCGCATTAATCAAAATTTGTTCTAAAAAGATAACTATTTAAAAGAGGTCATGTACAATTTTGTTGAAAAACAAGTAGCGTATACATCATTTTTTACTTGAAATTAATGCAATTTCTAAAATATTCTTTCCTCAAAAACTTCTCGAACTTTTTTCACAAATACGGACATCAAGGAACAGTTAAAAGAATGGTGCAGGTCTCTTGGAACTCTCCGTATTTTCGAAAATTGAAAAAACTTTACGTTTGAAACCAACAAAATTGAAGATATAGATTATTTAAACAAAATATGTTCTAAATTCTCTGCTCGTTAAAAAAGGCCAATAATTCCTGTATTCGTATGAATGTACGATAATTTGATATTACTACCCTACGCGACATTGCCATACAACAGAATGAGATTTGAATGATTATTCCGAGAATTTCACTGTTGGACGGTGACGTGGATGGGAGAGAGAGATAAGGCAGCTTTAGTTACTTAACGTTAATTTCAATAAAATAGTACATTCGACTTTATTAAAGGCAGGAAGAATATTTACATAGAATTCAGAAGCTGGACATTACGCAATGATTTCTTAGTTTTGTATGCATTCATAAAGCGATATATTGGATAGCCTTCAGTTCTGAATGTTCAATTCATATGTAAAATTATCCTTGCTTGTTTGTACAATGTGCTGCAAATAATGTAAGCAATTGTAATTAATGCGAGATGGTATATGCTGTTGTAGCACCGGTAGTTAGGCATGTTGGTATTTGGTAACCGGTAAAATTGGTTTTGTTTAAAGTAAAAATCTCTTGTGAAAATGTTGAAGCTTCATGTACAATACCCTCAAAAAAACAAATATCCGATTCAAACTCTGAGGGTCTGAGATCATTTAAATCGATCACAGAATATCATTTTGAGGAAAAGCGGTTGAACGGTTCAGACGCTAGAGTTGACTACGGACGGACAGTCAGATGGACGGACGGACGGACGGACGGACGGACGGACGGACGGACGGACTGACGGACGGACTGACAGAGAAAGGTATCAAGGACCCACAATGTTTGGACTCTGATTACACAACATCGAAGAGGGAGTTATTTACTGTATATTGGAACAAAATGTATGCATGTTCTTATAACAGGACCCAGCAATAAAAGTTTTGCCGAAAATTTGCCCTTTCCCGGCTCATGATTACTATACTTTCTCTTCTTACTATGTAATTGCAATAAAAGTAAAAATAACCCCACGAATTAATTTGTTCACGAATTGCTCACACGTCAGTAGGTAGTTCAAAATTGTCAAAACCTAAGTATTAAATATTTAACTTAAATATTTTCATAAATAATAATTTAAAGGACTATACTAAATAGTAAAATATGAAATTACTTTCAAACAACCTCACAGTTTCGAAACACACCAGCAACATTAACACTGTCGGCAACCACCATGTATCGCAGTGACGAACAGTTAATGAAATGATTTTGCTGTGTAAGAGTTTGCTTAGGACGAAATACTATCCTTTCCTAAACTATTTTGATGTTCACAGAAACTTTTTTGACAGCTCGCCGTCGCCTCACCGCAGGTTGGTACACACTTTTTTCCTGGCGGAGGAAGTTGGAGGTCGGCGGATCCCGGTTGCAGCAACGCCGCGACAAGAAAACACGGCCTATCGGAGCGACGATCAACAGCGGCGGCCGCGGCGGGCGGCGCCGCCGCGTCCAGCACAAAAAGGAGCGACAGCGATACGTGCGGCGTATCGCGGCCGCATCGCGCCTCGGAGCCGCTTCGATCGCGCGCTATTGTGCGCTCGCCTACGCGCTGCCCCGCCCACCTGCCGGCGTCCGGGCGCCGCTTGCCACCGTCACCCGCGTCCACACACACACAGCTCATTTTAGATCTCTTCAAACGTCATTTTTTTTTCGTGCGAATGCCGGAGCAGTACCCTAACATACGGGCCACGGACCGCGCGCGATCTGTCCTTCCTCTTCCTTGTCCTATCCTCTCCCCTTACACACACACACACACACACACACACACACACACACACACACACTAACATGCACTACACTACCACATATTCCGGGTGACCGGTCGGGAAGTTAGAGCTTGTCCCGACTGGGGCGGTGCCCCGCTGGTGGGAGAGTCCTGGTTAGGGGGAAACCCCACTAGCCGACGGTAGGTCGGCGCCGGATCTCGCCATCCAGCGGGGAAAGATCACCGCCATCTCCCGAGAAAAAAGCATGCACTACACTAACGGGACTAATGACCAGAGCAGTTGACGCGCCCGGAAACACGAAAAATCAATCAATCTTTTTTCGTATCCTCCTAGTCGACGCCAAGTTGTTTACGCAGTTGCAACGGCCGTCTTCTGGCAATACTTGTACGCAGAACTGTATCAATACAGCCGACTCCCGAAGAGGTGATGTCGCGAAAAATGTTTGTCTTCCAGATCATTATCCGGATCGGACTCATTATTGCTGTCATACTTTCGTAAATTTCTAACAACACTTATTGCGTCGTCCAAACGATGGTGCAGAAATTCGCTAAGTTTTCTCGATTGATCGCGCGCCTTGCGTCACCTTCTTCTCTTGAATACCGCCCTGATTCCGTCTCGCGGCCACCACCGCTCGCCTTGAAAAAATACACACACGACGCCCACTGCTGGAAAGAACGTTTCGAACGCCTTTGCTCATGAAAACGATGTTTGCTGAGACAACATTAATGAAGTATAAGATCACTTAAATGTGAGTGGTGAAACGCATGAAATGAAAAATATACGATCACCCTTAGCAAGACAGGCTCTGAACTGGTCAAAATAAAACGTGGAACGAATTTTATTTCTGGTAGCGTTGGCCATCGTAGCTAATTCTAAACTAATTCTAATGCATCTAATGCTAATTCTAAACTAACTTTCGTATTTCTTACCGAATAATTGACTTGTACGTATGTTTTGTAAAATCGAATGCAATTCAAGCGGAAAATGGTTGTTAAATAAGAAATAAAGATTCTTAAATAAGCTTTATGACTACAGGAATTACACTTATTGGGGTGTCCACTAGAATATCAGAAAGAAAACCCATGTTGGCGATGTGTTGAAATGTCAACAAGTTTTAAGATCAGGGAAGCGCATAATGTCTATTGTATTTTTAACGATGTATTTTAACGAGAAATTCTATAAATATGACAATATTAAAACTGAATGCAAAAAAGATTATCAAAAATGAATCAGATATAACCAACACAAATAAATACAATCAAAGCTATATCTCTATCTAAAGCATAATAACTGAACAAGTACATCTTCAGTTTATGTTAGTTCAGGTAACTAGATTGTGATAGGTTGAATAAAAACTCCCAGTATCAAGATAATTGAACGTATATAAGAGACAAAATGGCAGTGATATTAACATTAGATATTAACATAAACGAATGTAAACATTTCATTGAATAAGATTCGTAGCTATGAAAATAAAAGATTAATGAACAATCATAAACGTACCAGACACTGAACATTTGACAGTCATCATTTCTTAACTATGTTTTCAGTAAAAATTAAGTAAAATGATTAGGAGAAGCAGAATTTTGCGCTGAACGCAAAAATAAAAATATAACGCGACCACTACAGACGGGAACAAAGTGATCACAATTATTGAACGATAGTGGATTACGGAGCAACGGGAAAATCGACGACCTGCGACATTTGAATACCTATTTATAAGCAAGACACTATGTTTAATTGCAAGAGTGATAATGAATTTTATTTAAACGTTCAGTCCTTTTACAAGCCAAATGGTAACAATATTTTTACTAATTATTTTATTCAATTACGTTGTGCGTTCTTTTATTGACGAGTCTTCTGAAATAAAACGAAATTTCCAAGTAACATGCATGATATTTTGTAACACCAAACTATTATTCTTACTTACAAACAAACACTTAAAAATACAAGGTAAATAACCCTTCATAAGCTATAAGCTTCTATAGCCTACGAACAACTCTTTCTATCACACAAAAATGAATAAATATTGAACGAAAAAAACCCTTCGTTTTGTTTGTGACGCTAAGGAATTCATGATTAATTTCAAATAATACTAAACTTTGCTTTATATAAAATACTAGCTGACCCGGCGAACTCTGTTCCGCCTTAACAGCCGTTCCCATCTTTTTCTCGCGTCGCACTCACTCTGAGAAACTGTGCTATCCTTGTTGCACTGCGTACGTGCAAAAACGTGCGTTCTCACACAGGAACGCTGTCGAACGGGATAAACAGTATCCTATGTCCGTCTCCTGGCTCTAAGCATCCTGCTCACCAAATCGGTACAGCCGTTCTTGAGTTATAAATAGTGTAACTAACACGACTATATATAGATATAACGGCGAACGAAAGGCGGCTAAAATTATCGCCTTCTGTTATCAGTGCGGCGTTGCAACAATGGGTTACAACAGGCAACAATGACCGCTAACATGCGAAATCAGGCGAAAACGTGCGAAAACGTGCGTTCTCACAAAGGAACGCTGTCGAACGGGATAAACAGTATCCTATGTCCGTCTCCTGGCTCTAAGCTTCCTGCTCACCAATTTTCAGCCAAATCGGTACAGCCGTTCTTGAGTTATAAATAGTGTAACTAACACGACTTTCTTTTAGATTTGTGATATCCAAGAACTACTTCCTCATTCTTACAGTTTTACAGAAAAAAATATATTCAGTTTGCATAATTATCATTCAGTTTTCTTAATTTATAGAAGCGATTACAAAGCCCATTAACTTTCGAAAAAGAAATGACAAGCTTAAACTTCCCTTAAAATACTGACCTTTCCAATCCAATTAATTTTTACATTATAAGTACAATATTTACATTTAGATTCTATTACTTTTACCGTAACCGTAATCCCGTAACTAGAAAGTCAGAGAGAGGTTTACGTACTTACATGTTTTTATTGTAAAATTTCTCGTTCAAATGAGTAGTCCAAAGATAAATGTTCATAAATAAAATCATAACACATTCAAGTGGTTTTCTCTATTCCATCACGTACTAAAGTACCCCTTCTCGTACAAACAACTTCGAATCCGATATTCGCAGCACGAAAACCCTCACTACTTGACTTTAATTGTCACTCTACACTTCGTCTTGTCTGCCGCGTGAATTCTGGTATAGTTAACAAGAGAAGAAATGCTATGAGGCGTTACTTAATTTTCTTCTTATTGAAATAGATAAAACAAATAGTAGTTTTAAAACCAATTGAATATAACAGATAATTCCATGCGTGTTTTGGAAAATTCCCAATACAACACTGAGTCCTGATTAGGGAATTTGTCTGGAAATTTTCAATGCCCGAATGGTTGTTAATAAGGCTAATCTACGAATGAAATTATCTTCCAAAAAGTTTCAGAATGCGTCAAGTGTAATTTGTATTGTGTTCGCACTTCAAGTACTCAAGACTTCGAGCCTTGTGAGTGGCCAGAACGGAAAATATGGTAAGAAAGGGAATACATCGTCTTGATTGGTATATATCAGATCACTATGAAATTAACATCAACGCTATTGGTGTTAATTTCAGCAGTGGAATAATTAACGTATTTTTCTCAAGTGCGTTATAGCAATTACAGGAGCATTGCGACGCCTACAACCATTACTTGTTCTCCAATAAACCTATAAAATATAAAAAACCTTTAAAATATTTAGGTTTATACCTTGATACCAAGTTAACTTGGGGAAAACATGTAAATGCCAAAGTGACCCAAGCTAAAATAAAACTGGCACAACTACGATCTCTAATTTACAGAAACAGTCCAATACATTATAAATCAGCCATAGCAATTTACAAGACAATTTTAAGACCATTAATTTTGTACGCCAGTCCAATATGGATCAATTCGGCCAAACCTAACATCCGTAAACTACAAGTCCTGCAAAATAAATTCTTAAGAATAGTTGCTCATGCCCCTTGGTATATAACTAACAACTAAATTTATAACGAATTTAATTTGGAACCAATTGAACAATACATCACATATCTGGCCACCAACTTTTATTATAACCTACCTCAAATCCCATACCTATCACCTTTCAAACTCGCCATTAACCCCAATTACCAAACACGAATCAAAAACAAATATCCGTATTACATATTCCTCAAACATTTGCTGATTTAGATCCAGACTGAGGACCCGAGAAGGCATTTCCTCCCCCTTGTATCAGCATGTAAGATTATATTTAATGTTAGCATTTAAGTCTTTAAGTACATATGTATAGTTATATTTACTTAGCTATGTAAATTCTTCAAAAAATAATAAATTTAAAAAAAACTTGCTCTCCATGTTGCTATGCCCTTGTATGCAGAGCTGTGTATTTCAAGGCAGCCGTCTCCGGAATGGGTCAAAATGTCCCGGAAAATGTTTCTGCCTTCTTGATTTGCAAAGTTCGAAGTTCATTACCGCTTTCAAATATTCCCTGTACGGCCAAAATCATTTTCTCTTTTAATAATAGCTTCAATACGAACAAATCAGGCGGTTACGTACGTAATAATGATTTATCTCTCTCCATCACTTCCCCTTTTTTCCGCTTCCAAAGCAGCTACGTTTTTATAGCATCATATTTTTACTCATCAGTAAACTCTTTTCTCTTTCCAAGATTTTAAAATAATTTTGATGAGTTTCACGTCATGGAATTATGATTACGAATCAATCAATAATACTCTATAGTTTTATTTGAAAATCAATACATTGCCATGTATTGTTATGAATTATTATTATTATTATTATTATTATTATTATTATTATTATTATTATTATTATTGTGTTAATTTACATTGACAGTATTGTGCTCCACCACAAGAGGGACATTGTCGTCATCAAACAGTCCGCTGAGCCAAAACATGTTTTGGTAATTCAAGAAATATTAAAATTGCTTTATGTAGCAATTATTTTCGCCGTCTTTACATATTCAAAAGGTGAACGGGAAAGGTAAAAATACGATAGAGGAAGGCATGTGGAACTTGTCTAAAAATATTTATTGTTAAAATAAGTTTCCATGTTTTACGAAGATTGGCGAAAAGAAACTGAATCTATGACAACTCACGTGAAGACTTTTTTTTTTTACTTCACGCTATTTTTTTAAGAATTCGGCAATTACACCAATATTTCTGATTATCGGACACAAAGTAGCGGAAACGATTGTAACTAAGGCAAACAAAACGAGGGATAACTTTAATAGTTTTCCATGCGGCAAAAAACTCGTCCCCTCTTCATCGTCTTAATAACATTCCCAAACGCAAGTCGCATTCAACCGTTTTCTCATCAATCCCGTCAATTTATTTCTCCCTATTCGGTCGTTTCCGTCGACCAACAACCCTTTCGTCCCTCCAGGCTTCGCCGTGACCCATCGACGTCCTCCAAACGCCGCCCTCGCTTCCCGGCCCTCTCTCCCCGCCCCGCCCCGCCACGCCCCACTCCGTGAAAAAGTACAAATACGGGCGGGCGCTGCCCCGCCCGCTCTGTGCATTACTCTAAGTGCCCGCGCGTCGGCTTTAAAGAGCAAACGCTAAAACGCCGCGCGAGATGTCTTTGTTTCTCCCCGCCCACCAGCCCCGCCGCCGCTAAATGTGATCGTTCACGCGAAGGAACGAAAGAGTGAAAGAGTGAATGAACGAGTCTGTTATTATAAAGCTCGTGCCTTCCTGTGGAAACAAATGGAGTCGGAGTTGTCATTAGTGAGTCGCTTGTTTTCTTTTTCGCCCCTTTTTGTCACTTCCTGGCGAGAGCGGCCGACGCTCCTGCCACCGGCAACTTGCCTCCCATGTGGGCGTGGTCTGTGTTCGGGCGAGCGACTTCGGGACGGTCTAGCAAATGTTTCCAAACACTGTTTATTCTTGTATCAAAGGGTGCTGGACACTGCTAATGTAATTCGAAGAAAGTCAATATGACAGCGTATTAAGATATTTCGTATTTTTGGAACAAACATTCACCTGGTACGACAGGGGATCACAATGACATTATATACGTTTCTTTTCGTATCCTTGTTTTCCTCGATATTTCATGTTTTTCGACTATTTTTATGACAAACCAACAGTGAAAAACTGAACAAACGTATGTGAAAAATATGATACATTGCTGGAATGTCCGTTGATGTTGTTTCTTCTCTCTTCTTTTCTCGGGTATTTTTACGAATAATTGAATGATAACATTTTGAGAAAATCTATAATAATAAAATAATGACAATTTTTTATCAGCAAATATAATTTAGGAACTAAATAATAGGCATACTTCTAAGCAAGGTCATATTTTTATGGTCAGGTCTTTCGTCTTTCGTTTGCCGTGTTTGTGCAGAGAACCATGTTCACGCCCGTAGACATATTTTCTTGGAAACAGGAAAGAAACCGCGGCGGAATGTGGGCGTGGCAACGGATAGAGCACGGGACCATCTCCCTGGGCGGGTGCACGCGCGCAAGCGGTGTGGTGGGCGGGGCTGTCGGCGCGAGGGGCGCGAGCTGCTCCCATCAGCGATGCGAGGGAGGCCCCCATCCGCAATCAAGTCATTCACTTAGCGGCGGCGGCACTTCTTAAAACGTGAGCGCCTCCTCGCCGCCGCGACGCCCTCTGCATGTCGATGAACAAGCCCTGGCCCGACCGACCGCCCTCCACCAAATCGTGGAAAAGAGCTTGAATGCTGCCATCATCCTGTACCCACTATCTCCTCCATTTATATTAGGTTACTGAAAATCGACAATTTTGTATTATTATAAGACAATGTCGACACAAAAGTCTGCAAGTGCAAGTGCAAAGTGCTGCTGTTGGAGAATTATCCCCAGGCGTGCATCAAACAGATTCAGGATGAAACTAGTTGTGCTAGAATAGCACAAACCTCACATTATTATTTGTAAATGTTTCGTAAAATTATAAAACTACTTAACCTCGCACTTAAAAAGCAAAATACTTGCCCCCGCTAGGATTTGAACTCACACCTTTAGATTATGAAAGTACAGAAAAAAATCTCTTATCTTCAATAATGTAATTGTTTTATGGAGTCTAAAAAATTGGAACTGTCAATTTTCGAAAATTCAGAAATATCAATGAACATCGGATTTTTACAAGCATTCTTTGCTATTATCGGGGGGGGGGGGTACAAATAGAGACATTTAGGAGAAAATTTAGAAATATCGCTGTTTCATGTAAAGTGCCTCACACTATCAAAATATTCGTTGCACATTCACTGGACCTCGAGGTCGGGCACATTCGTTGGGAAATATTAATTTTGTAGATCCTTTAAACGATTTAGGTGCAAGTATTGCTCTCGGTCGGATGGATGGATGGATGGGCTGAGAAGAGGGTGAGAGAAAGCCGAAAAGTTAGCCAAGACTCAAGAGAATATGTATCTTAATTTGTACGAGAAAGTCTGTGCCATCCTGGAGCATCAATAATGTAATGTAGTAGGAGTAGCCAAAATCCATTCAGAGCATGCTTAAGTAATAGAAAACACTGTTTATTGTGTATAATTACGTAGAATTAATTTTTAAAGAAGACTTGCAACTGAGAATGGGATGTAATATCGGTAATTTTGTTCTGCTTCTTAACCTTTAGACGTGACTACCGGATTGTTCTTGTGTTACTGACCATGAGAACACCTACGTAACAAATGTATTAATTCAATGGAGAACAAGGAATGTCAGAATAATGATAGGAAAGAAAGAGGAAATATAGGATACCTTAAAGTAAAAATAAAATAAATAGCTGAAGAGCTTTTGACATTATTGTATTAATTTTGATTTTCCTTATTTTAAACCAATTTTCTATATGGTTAGGAAACATTGAATTAAATGAGTAGGGGGCGATCAAAAAAGTCGTTTAGAGGGAGACCAATTTCAATTCAACCCCATGACGTAAATATTTATGAATTGTATTACTTTCTTGCCTCACAAAGTACCTCGTAAGAAGAGAAAGTTATGTAATCGTGAACCGGAAAACCGAATTTTCGGCAGAAAAACCTTTTTTAAAATGTTAAGTCTGAAATAAAAATTGTAAATTTATAATGGATGTTTTTAATAAAGTAAAATTTCAAAACAATTTTGGCTTTGGAAAAAGGGGACAAGTCCTTCCTCCTTTGAATCCGCCATTGTGGTACATAGGATGCTATATTTTAATTTTGGTTTGTGCAAGCACGTGTAAAGTGTAAAAAGGAATAGAATCAATAACTGCAAGAAGTGCAACTAATGCAATTTCCATAATGACTGAGCCATTGAGAGCCCTTACAAAGAGAAATGCCAGAGCACTGTGAAGCTGTGCGAACAGTGAACGAGCAAGCTAGTGAATGAACTTTTTTACGGAGTACCAAACCCCTTTTACGATCCTTGTATGGCAGGCAGTGGAGAGATACATCACTCATGGGAAGCGTACCTTAAAATAAAAAATAAATAAAAACAATTCTATCAAATAGATTAAGTATTATAAACTTTTTAATATATTTATTTGTATAATTAAATATTTTTATTTATTTCACATGTAGAATTTTAAGAGTCTTCCTTTTATTATTTCAGGTCTTTTAAGTTTTGAGGAAAAGAAACAACAGAAATTTCGGATCAATTACTTCATTTATATGATAGCAATCCTGATGGTAATAAGAATACTTGTGAAGTACATATTTTGTTGATACAACTCGTAGAAACAAATACCGTTACTTGTCAAATAAAATTCTGCTATTCCATCTGAAGAAACATATTTCTCAGCAAAAAAGACTGGCAAAAATATTTATTTTTCCAAAGAGTTCAATGTTTTCATATAATGTAGGGATTGTTTTCCTTCCCATTGCAATATATTTGACATATCAATCTCAAGACTGATTATTCTGAAAATGTATATTATACTAAAATTACAGAGCATTCTGTTCCTGAAATCCTATAAATATGATGTAACTATTATTAATCCAAATATTCACTCCCAAAATTCAGTTTTAAATAAAAAACTGCATTCTTTATGCATCGTTTTCTGCCATCGAACACACGTGAATCTAGTTGAAAAAATATTGATCTTCGATAAGGCACAGAACCTAGAGAAAAACTCCTAGAGAAAAACAACTGCTGCCTGCAGAGAGATGTTTCTAACGAGCAAAGTAGAAGATTCTGGAAAATATGAAATTGTGAATTTATATCTAGCGACAACTAAAACCAGAAAAGGAAGTAATGTACACTAATTATCTGGCACTAAGAAATTTACACGATGAATTTCATAAAGATACGATAGTTAACAAAACATATTCCGCCGTATCAAGACATAACTTCTCATATGTTCTCTAATTAGACTTCAGATAAATATTTTTTTTTTCGTAAAAGTCTGAGT
Organism: Teleogryllus occipitalis; assembly: GCA_011170035.1. Taxonomy (NCBI): domain Eukaryota; kingdom Metazoa; phylum Arthropoda; class Insecta; order Orthoptera; family Gryllidae; genus Teleogryllus; species Teleogryllus occipitalis. Next base: position 373,947 of record BLKR01000115.1, on the reverse strand, counting down.
TATTAGTCTCTCAGCACCAATAAAAAAAGATGAAACAATAGAAATTCCAAATAAAATGCATATTATCTCCAAATCTCAATTTCTAAACGCATTGAACTCATCGACTTCAAATATAAGCAAATAAAAACTACGACCTCTGCCCCGTAATATGCATTATTCTCTTGCTAGCACATGCACCCTAATATTACTACACAAAATCATCATACGACCTCTGCTGTTTTAAGCTTGCTCAGTCTGGTAGAATGTCGCTCCTATTTAGAAAAGCAAATTCCAAATTTACACAATAAAATCCCAAGAACGGCCACGAAAGCATCCTGGTATGCAAGACACAACCCTCTCCATTCTAACTTAAAAATATTCATTTCATCCAAAACTGCACACACACTATATCTCAAGACTCTTATTTTTTACCATGCAAAAGGTTCCCAGTATCTTACACTTTAAAGTAGACTTAGAGACCCTCCAACCCCGAAACTTAGAAATTGGTATCCTCTCTACTCCTTTCTCACACACCACGTTGATGTATCCTAAGCCACTAAATATTTGGAGGAGCTGGATTGAGTTTCCCACATCGATATTATACTGTGCTACTTGTCTACTCTGTGCCTATCAGTGTTGTGTTATGGATTTCGTGTTATTCAACAAACATCTGAAAGGCTGAACGATCAAGCTCTCGATAATGTTGATTTTCTGAAAAGAAAGAAAAGCAACTCGTTTCCAATTCCCAGCAAGCTTAGTATTGTATTTCCTTCGCTTACTTAGTACTTTGTAAACTTTTACTGTAATTAAAACAATTTCACTGAATCAAAACTAGTTTTAAGATATGCGCAAGGATCTGAAGACTTGTAGCATGTTTTCCTTGCATGCGGTTTTATTTATTATTCGTTCATTATACCTTGTTTCATCACTTATTATTCCCTGCAACACACCATAAATGGTTGAAATAAATTACGAAAGTAGATGGATTCACAATATCAACCAACGATATCCTGAAAAGCCCCTCCTCTCTACCTCCAGTTTTAAAGCTCTTTCACATAACATTTTTTATGGTTTTCGGTTATTTTGTTATTATTATTATTATTATTATTATTATTATTATTATTATTATTATTATTATTATTATTATTTTGTGAAAACGTATCTCACTCGAAAAGTAAGAACTGCACCCATTACCTTTTGCTTCGACTATATTCACCCTTGTGCCCATCAATAGTTCGTCGCGACCACTGCTGGGGGCCCTTACGAAGGCCGAGCGGGCCTAATGCGGGCGCGCGGGAGCACACGGGAATGCTCTCGACGCGTGAATGCAGCCACGCCCACCACGTCGTGTGTACTCACGTGGGCGTGTACGCACGTGTGTGCTCACATGAGGAACTGTTTGCCTTGCTCGATTGCTCGGGCGGGGCCGGGCGGTGTGCGGAAGGTAGGGTCTGAGACGTACTAGCGTTCAACTGCTTGGCTCTCCAGCAAAGGTAGGAACAGTTTTAAGGTAAGCTACATGCCAATGAAAGCTAATGATTCTGAATCGTCATCGTTACAGTAAGAGGTAAGGGAAATAAATAATCTAAATAGATTCAGATAATTTTGGGTGCCATTATTCTTTGTGTAGATAAAAGCCAGATGATTTTAATTAACTGAGACATGTTAAAGTCAAAATTGGAAGTTTGAGAAAGTTCCTCTTGTTTCTTGACTAAAAAAATTTGTATTCCTTTTATCATTCTTCTTTTTTCTCTAATTATTTTTTCAAATTTATTTTTTTTAAACGTTTTAAGATACATTTTTTAAGAACAGGTTCTTCAAGAGCGTACAATAATAGTAATTGAGCGTACAATTTGGATAGTAATTTGAGCGTAAAATAATAATAAATACTTTTAATATTGCTATTACCTTTATTGTTCGCGCATTTTATGGCTGATGGTAATAAGCCAGGAATTATTTTTTATAATAAAATCAAACAGAATTGCCAGTTAAGTGCGTATGGTACACGATATACTTACATTCATAAAATGAAACAATAAAAGTAATATTAAAAAAGCTGCTTCAGAACACACTAATTGTGACATGCTACGTATACTGTTCTGAGAAAAAAACAAATAATACAGTAACTAACGAATACTCGTACCACTCATGTGAAATCAAAAACGAAGAGTCAATTTTTAAAACAAATTATTTCAAAAATTACATCACAAAAAATTAATGTTCCCTTATTTCAGTTTGAATAACCGAATTGTTTATTGTGCTTGAATGAGAATTGATTTTCATACCTGAGAACAGAAAATTATTAAAAAAAGATCACATTGAATCTTCGACTACAGAAATTACTATCATTATGCAATGTTTTATTTTTAAACCATAAAAATTATTTTCTTGTAAAATAGAAAATTTATATTCACCACAATTCGTCTTTCCTTATTTAAACATTGTATATTGTGAACTGAAAACTGGTAATTCGTTTAGATCAGAAAAATACGCTCACACTTTTGCTCCATCACCATGAGTATTGAAACTAGTGATGCTACAACACATTTTCTCGGATTAGTGACGGTTATTAAATATTGTATTACCTCAATTGATGTACATATTAACACTTCTCAGACATTAATTTCTAAAACTAATTACACATCATAGCTCATGAGATGCAATAAATAATTATTTTAAAGCTAATATGTTAACACAAATTCGACAATCTAAAACCGCGTCATATTCAGCGAGAAAAAAATAACGCTCGACTATGTGAATCCTCTGTAAAAAAAATTAGGAGAAAACAACTTTTTTTAAATTGTGCATGATTATTTAAAAATCTACTTTGTAACGACGTTTTAATAAGAATAACAATCTAACAATATTGTAGTTTTGCACTGGTATTCTTTTGCGATTTTCAAAAACCGAGAATTCACAGAAAATGGAACATGCGCAATTTTTATAACTAATTTTCTCAATTCCAGAATTAAAATTAAAAAACAAACTTAAAGTCGTTTTTGAGAGAATAATTTTTTAACTGACTCTATTTGACGAAAAATTATACAAAAACGACCTATATTTTCGAAACGTCGATTAAGAAAATGATCTGAAAGATTTTGGCTCTGACGTTGAAAACGGGCGGTCGAATTTTGCACAGACTGACAAATTTTGCCGTCACCCAATTTTTCCGTATCAACGACCACATAAAATGTGAATTTTGAGTACACAACGTGCCGGAAGAAGTCACTGATTTATGTAGGAACAAGATTTATCCACTTTTTAGGTATCAGGCCTACGCATTACGAAATAATCTGGTTTTAAAGTCGTCGTTTTCCGCTGCAACATTACAATAATTGCTCTATACTACGTAAGTAAAATGCGAGATGGTAAAAAACATATCCCATAGAAATATTTAAACCTAAAATAACCAACGCCTAAAACAATCAACTCTAATCATGAAGTCTGTAAGAAGGAGACTTGAACTCCGGTGTTGGCGGAAAGGTGAATATGTACGAAAAGTGTATGACACCCACTTGCTTCGGTGGCATCACATGGGTAACAATCGTGGGTATAGGTATCAAATAAAAACCAGCTACACTTACTAAAATACACTTAAGTGTAAATGATGAATATCACAATAACTATTTCAGATATTGAGCCAAAATCCCCCAAAAGTTTGTTTGAGACATGTGTGCAAACAAACTCGACACACAAAATTGCATCAAAATCAGACAGTCGCGAAGGGAACCCTTGTTCTCCTGCCACGAAATGACCCCCTGTTTTAATTTTCCTTCTCATTTAGAGCACGACTTCACTCAACTTCGAGATTTCCGTTTTTTGACTTGAAGTATTTAAATCAGAATCCGACTTCAAACTGCTGTAAAAAAGATATTACATTACATGTTAATGTTAAGAAATAAATGAAAGCATCCCCTCAGTTCAATTATTTCGATGGGATACAATGAAATATTTCATTTTAAGACTGAAAGCCTTTCTAGTTTAGTTCGAGGCGATGCTAGCCAGAACTCCCCCATCTCGCTCCCAAGTTCCTCGGCGCGCCGCGTGGGGCGTGCCGCCGGAATTCTCCAGAACAGCGGGCAACACGCGCCGCGGCCGGAGCTTATCTCGAACCGGTTATCGGGCGTTCTTTGACAAAAAGCGCGCTCGCGGGTTCCCAACGCACGCACCTCCACCGCCGCCGCCGCCTCGGGCAGGGCCGAAATGTCGCGTTGCCGTGACGCAGTCTAATGGCGAAAGGCATGCGACGCGGCGCGGCGCGGCCTCGGGGGCACTCTCCGCCCCCTCCTCTCTCTCCGCATGGCGCCCCTTAAGGCGCCCTCTTACGAGAATTTGCGCTGTCCGCGAGCGACAGTCTCGAATGTCTCGCTCCCGCTCCTCCCGGCACATCTTCGTCTCCGCGACCACTGCGCTTGATTAAGTCCGCACTAGGTAATCAGGGGGGTGAAATCTCCATCAACGGAGGATGGAACGCGCTTTTATATCAGCTTCTCATCTAAACAGGCGAGCCAGTATTATTCCGTCATTTCCTGTATTTGTCGTAATAGAGAGAACGATTACGACATAAAAAATAAATTTGGATGAAATAGTAAGAATGAGAGGCGTTTATTATTTACAGAGAAACTGTTACGATTGCAATGTTCCTCTCAAGTACAAATGCTAAGTAGAAAACTATCAAACCCATGAATAGACATAAAAAGCATTATCCCTTATCTAAATATCTACAGATCGACATAGCTATTTTATTATATTGTTGACGGAACATTTAACTAATTAATAATATTCGCATATTAACTATGAGATTTTACAAAAACCGCTCGGGATCAAAAAAACGCAAACTCGCTTAATATTTTTTTCTTAATTGTTCAATATTATTTATCGTACGTCAAAGATCGCCCGACATCATTTTTTTTTAATTCTTCAAGAACTAATCATAACGCGGGATGATTATCACTTATAGAGATATCTTGAGGATTGCAGCGTAAACCTCAAGCACAAATGCATAGCAAAGTTCTTCTCCCCCCATACGTCATATACAGTTTTTACTATTGTATGACCAAATAGATCAAATCAAGTATTAGCAAAGCCATTATTAGATGTGAAATAGTATTTTACGTTTAATTATTCATGATTAAAAATCGATACTTCACAATATTCTTCATGAAAACTATAACAAAAGTAAAATTATTCCAAAATTACCATTGAATTTTCACAAACAGTGAACTTCAGAAATAAAACGCAAACTCGCGCAAAATTTTTCTTAATTGTTATTCTTTTATCTCTTCATAGTAACTTGCTTCTAATTCCTTTGCAATCGTGTTCATTATTATCTTGTAACATCATTTAACCCTTATAAAAAATTAATTTTTTGTCAGAAGAATTCAAAATATCTAAGGAAAAGTTTTGTGTTTGTTTCTAGTGATTTCTAATTTATATCATGAATTAAAATGAATTCACATCTTTTTCTAATTTATAATAACACGGAAGAATTAGGGGGACTTTTCCAAACATGAGACAAAGCTTCAAAAAATGCAATTAATAAGCAAATTCAATTATTTCCTATTGAGACTATAATATTTTATATTCGACTATTTGTTACACTACAAAATAAATCAAGTGTCTTGAAATTACTATCGACCTATTATTAATACGTGCAAATTTTAACATGCTAAAGAAATTCAGTTCTGGTAGACGATTTATTCTGCGAGAAGATTTGTGAGAAATCGTTTAGAGTAGAAATCACTCGTTCAATTAAATATTCTTTACATTTCATTCACAATACAATGTCTATTATCTGTGAATAAAATAAATAACTTTCCATTTACACACTAGTGAAAGATCTCTACCCAAGTACACTAATACGAGGGCTGTTTGATAAGTTTGGTAAAAATGGAAGAAAAAACAATTTTTAAGAAAAAAACTTACCTTATGTTTAAACGTAGTCTCCTTCTCGGTCAATACAATTTGCCCAGCGTGTTCCAATTTTTTCATCCCATCGGAAAAATAGGATTTATCAAACTCTGCAAAATACCCGTTTACAGCAGCAATCCCTTCTTCATTTGAGGAAAATTTTTGCCCACCAAGCCAAATTTTCAAATTGGGGAATAGAAAGAAATCACTCGGGGCTGAATCCGGCGAATATGGTGGATGAGGAACCAGTTCGAGTCCTAACTGATGCACTTTCACCATTGTGACTGTTGCTGTGTGGGATGGATCATTGTCTTGGAACAGCACTTTCTTGTGCGACATACTTGGCCGTTTTACGATCAATTTCTGTTTTAAATTATCCAATAATGAAGTGTAATAGCACCCAGTTATGGTTCTGCCCTTTTCCAAATCTATAAGGATTACACCCTGATAATCCCAAAAAACCGTTGCCATCACCTTTCCTGCAGACAAAATTGTCTTCGCCTTCTTCGGCGCACTCTCACCAGTCTTTATTCACTGTTTTGAATCTTTTTTGGTTTCGGGTGTGTAGTGGTGGATCCATGTTTCATCCACAGTGACGAATCTGCGCCAAAAGTCCTGCTGATTTCGCCTTAACATAGTCAGATTTTGCCTCGAAATGTTCTTTCGAGTCAGTTTTTGATCCAAAGTGAGCAATCGCGGCACCCATCTCGCGCACATCTTTTTCATGCTCAGTTTTTCGTGCAAGATGAAGTGCACTCTTTCATTTGATATGCCAACAGAATCAGCAATCTCACGCACTTTCACTCTGCGATCTTCCATTACCAGATCGTGCACTTTTCTCACGGTTTTCGGTGTGGTGACCTCAACTGGCCGGCCAGAGCGGACTCCATCTTTTGTGCTTCTGCGACCACGTTTGAACTCATTAATCCAGAAGTAAATTGTCTTCAATGCTGGCGCAGAGTTTACATGTACTTCATCTAACTCATTTTTGATCTGCGATGCTGTCCAGCTCTTCAAATAAAATGTTTAATCACAGCACGAAACTCGTTTTTCACGATCTTCTACGCCGCACGTCTTACTCACGCATTCAGCTGGTTGCCAATAATTAACTACGCATCGTATTTGTTTAAAAAGTCAAACAGCTGTCTACAAAGAATCGTTCTTTCTAACAATGCACATGTTTAACAACAATGCGCAATCTTTCATAGAAATTTACCAGACTTATCAAACGACCTTCGTATTTTGAACGTTTCATACTATGAAACTGAATGAAATAAAAATTGAAAACGTGGTAAGTTCCCACTTTTTTTTATTTTAATGATTACTAACTTTTACTTTTGGGAATATGGTTACGGTACTTACAAGAACAAATGCATACTTTACGAACGGACAGCATGTTTATGTAAGGATATAATTTAATTAATTTAATAATAATAATTAAATAAATTAATTTCAAAATTCAAAACTTAAGTAGTATATGATTTAGTGTAGGGATCACAGAATTTTGAAAATGTGCACACAATTCACTTTTCCCCATAGCCCGTCATACGCAGTTTTTAACTGTTTTTTGACGTAAATAAATAAATAAATAATAAATAAATTAGTAATCAAGATGTATTCGCTTTAAATTAATTTATAAATTTAGTTAATACTTAATTATTAAATAAAACTTAAACATTAAATTTTAAAAAATTCTTATAATATTCCTCTCGATTTTTCTTATCCACATACTTAAAATATACATCTTCCGGAAATTAGTTGTATACTATTGCTTGCAGCAGCAAATCAAACCACACAATTATTTTCCAAAGAGTAGCATGCGTACAGCTCAAAAACAAATAAAATATTCTCGTATATCACTGCATTAAATTAATTTTTTTAAATAAAACTATTATCGCTTAGAGTTTTGCATTTTCTGGACTATTACTTAGGAGTTTCGCTCTAAAAAAAACCTCTACGGGAATGGTCCAGAAAATGTAGAAATATGGGAATGAATGTCGGAAACGAAATGAGTAATTTCCTTTTTGCTGACGACCAAGTAATTTCGGGTGAAGATGATATTGAATATATGTTAAAGAAATTAGAAGAAACTCAAAATGAAAAGTCATGATACATAGCTGTAGGAAATTCTGTGAATGATTTAGAAACATAAATAGATAAAGCAATGTAAGGGTAATTACTAGTAGACTTCATAATATTTTATGGAACAAGAATATTAGAGAGCATACCAAGAGGCAAGTATACAAGGCAATGGTGAAGAGCAGTGTTACGTATGGATAAAAAAATGGGTTAAAAAGGATGCAATACACTCTAGGTTTGGATGAATTTTAGGAAACCACGTTGTCAATATATCCTGTTTGATATAATAGCAAACGATATTATTATAGAGATATTCCCAATTTCAAGAAAGGTAAACGAGAAAATTGCGACCACTACAGAGGAATCAGCCATTTAAACACAGTCTACAAAGTATACGCAAAAATTATAAAAGGAAGGATGAATGCCATTAACGAAGTTATTCTAGGAGAAGAATAATGAGGCTTCAGGAAAGGTCAATTATAAGCAGATTGCATCTTCGTAATGTAACAGCTAGGGAATTCAACCTCCCTACCAGTATTTTCCTCGTAAATTTCGTAAAAAGGTTTGACTTAAAGAGCCCAGAAAAAATCGTGGGAAATTCTTAAGATGTAGGAAATTTCAAAACACTCGATAAAAGTTATGAAAATCTTAAGTGATATTAAATATGTATTGACATGGGAACAAGAATTCGCAGAAAACAAACAGTAGAGGAGTAAAACGAGCATGTCCATTGTCCCCAGCCCTTTTTAGTTTGTATCTATATTGTCCATGTCATATATGAATGGAAGATGCGTTCTTCAAAAAAAGCATTAGGAGTCAGTCAAACAGGCTAAAGAAGAATTACATTTGCTTACGACCAGGTTGTCTTGGAAAACTTTGAGAATAGATTTCAGAATTACATCTATACATTGCAAACGAATTTACATAATTATGAGTTACGGATATCGACTCATAAATTTAAAGTAATGGCTTTTATGTGTAACCGTCATTTGAGGGGCAAAATAGTTGTATCAAACATCAGACTAGAACAAGTGTTAGAATTTAACCACCCTGGACATAACATCTCTTATCGCGTCAAGAATGACATCCAGAAAAAAACTCAATAAATTTTATGTAATGGGTGGAACAATCCAAAGAAATCATAACAACAAAGTAAGGAAGGATGCACAAATAAAATTTTACAAAATGATTGCAGTTCCTGTACTTGAATACGGTTGCGAAAATTGGAGGAAGAATCGCCCATACAGAAGTGGTGTAAGAGGCGGCTGAAGTGAAATGTCCAAGAATTTTTGCAGCTAACACGCTTCTTGACCAGTTAAGAAGTAATACATCAGTTCTGAGCATGGAATTGTAATTTCTAAACGAATTAAAAATTTTCAACCTCAGTATCAGAATTCAAGAGCGAAAAGAAAAATGATTCCTTCATATCCAACGGATGACCAATGCGGAATTCAAATCCAGGTAGAACCTGAAGAAGATGAAGAGACGATCTAGGCGAAGGTACAGGCAACTCGGCCTGGACCTCGTGGATGATATTACATCTACTCATACATCTAAAGAAAAATTAAAAACTTCAAAATAAGAATTGATATAATGAATATTAATAGCTTCATCAACAAAACTGCAATAGCATACCCCCAATTAGAATCTAGTCCACTCAATTCTACCAAGCTAAACGTTCAATGTTTGCCTTATGATTCCCTTCGGAATGCGGTAGAAGTTAGCCGCCGTCGTCGCCGCCGCCGCCAACCGGGTGCAACAGCACTGCGCACCCCCTGCAGCCCTCACGTAAGGGAGGATTAATTAAGCGTCCGCTCGCGATTTCTTGCACGGCAGCCCACGCCTCGCAGCGCAGACCCCGCGCGCATTAGCTCCGGCTAGGAAAGCACTCTCTCGCCACCAACTGCACTGTCATGTCGGGGAATGAAACACTTCTATTTTATGATTTTACGATCCCCTGAGTTTCGCTAAGACGGAACGAAGGCAGTGGTCCAAACGGGGGTCATCTCATAAATGCAATACAAATAGTGCAGTATCCCCAGAACTACAATGCCAGACGCTAGAGGTCCTCGTAACGATAACTATCAAATAATTCATGTAAATCATTAGGAATTCTGAGAATCCAACAACCGCCACTCGAGAATCTTTTGTAACAATCTTGGTTATGACGATACGGATATCTAACATTTTATATATGAGGCAACATGTGCACATTACTTTCACATCACTCCCGTACACAAGCAGTAGTCGTTAAATAGAGTTCGAAAACTTCAAAATTCTTTATTGCCTATTGGGATTATTGTCTACGAAGAGTTGATAAAACTGTCCTTGTGTACTGAACCTTTCCAATATTCATTCTAAATATTGGAGACTTTTTCCAATATTTTTCCTTATATTATAGACAATAAAAACAAAAGTGAAGGACGTTTAGTAGTTAATTTATTAAGATTCGGGGAAAGAGAGGAGGGTTTGCAGAAAATTTCTTAAGAATTCTAGCATTGTAGCAAATTTATTACCGATCATAACTTAAATATTAATTATGGCGGGTGGCAAATGCTATTGAATTGCAGGTATATTGTATTATGTAAGTCGAAATTATTTATTTGAATCATCAATAATACGACTTCGAACTTGCGTAATGAATGCTGCTTCGGCCATTTTAACCAACGTTCAATCGTTCAATATTTTGTTGTTTCATCCATCTCTCTCAAACCATATATCGTTCAAATCGAAGGACCTCAAGTGGAAAATTGTAGGATTGAGAGATTAAATTATGAATCCCCATGCTATTGGCTCTGGCAACTTTTCCCAAGATGATGTTCACGTCAGTTTTGATAAACTCAGAGATGATGCAAAAGATGCCGTACTTCTTGTATTAGATTACTTCGATTCAAATTAAATAACCAGAGCGCTACAGAGGCGGAGAGGAAAGTCACCCTACTATGGAATAACTACGATATGTTCTTTGGCAAAACCATTTCGGGCAAATAATATCAGTGAAGGACGTCATATAAGATTCGAGTTACTTATTAGTAAACAACATCCTAACTTGTAGCAATCATTGAAAGATCATATAATGAATGCATCATTGAGAAAGCTTGGAGGGGAAGGGCGAGATGTGTGGGCACTTTCGAGGAAAATTGAGAAATACACAAAAATGAATTTCAAAAATTACATACAAGTAAAATAATTACAAAGAGGAAAGAAAAATAAACGATTACTTAAGAGGCACTGGTTAAAAATTTAAACCAATAAATAGTTTTTATTTCATTTACCTTATTACATTCAACTGGTTTACGTAATTAATTTTCGCAAAAAATGATCTCTGGAACTAGATTCACACAAAAACAATTCGAAATATTGCTTACAATCATTTTACCACTAAAGGACTAATTTTCACATTATTTTCCTTGCTATTAGGAAGTAGTAGGAAGGTTATTGGGCTCAATCATCAAAGTCCTAGGAACGATAAAAAAGTGTTATTCAAGTGTTTACGTCTCAGTTTCATGGATAGCAAAAATAAAATAAACGTACTTCCATCAGTTTATCGCATATTACAAATAACACATATCACACACTATGGTAACACTACCCCATTAACATCATGAAAATCACTGAAGATGTGACTAGCCTGTTGTTATTCTCACACAGACGGCAAATTCCCCTCTCGAAACAAGAATGCAAACTGTTAAGGCCACGCCCGCCCCCTTTTACGGCGGCCGTAACAAGAGCGTAGCGCGGCGATTCCAGGGCGAGCGCCGGTGCTTATGAGCGCGCGCCGAGGGCCAGTATTTCTTCCGGTGCGCGTTAAAAAAATTCTCACGGATTCCCTTGAAAACCAAGCAGCTCGCGGGCGGCGGCGGAGGCGGTGGGGCGCGCAGCAGCTGCGCCGAATGCCCTGGCGCTACGCGAGGGAGGCGCGCAACGCGCAGCGCGCCGCCGGGGTGCGGTCGCCCCAGTGGCCTCCGCCGCGCTCGCCCGCCCTCCTGTCGGCGCGGGGCGACTGTGGCGTCGCGGGGTGGGGTACATGGAGCGGAATGGGGCGATGTGTGGCGGGGAGGCAGGGGGTAAGGTACACAGTGCTGGGAAGGGCGGGCTGGGGTACACGCGGAGACGCGGGGGCGGGCTGGGGTACGCGGAGTAACTCGGGGCGGGACGGGGAGGGCTGGGGTACACGGGGAGACGCGGGGCAGAGAGGCCCGGGATACACGGAGTAACGCGGGGCGGGGCGGGGGAGGGCGGGGAGGGCTGGGGTACACAGGGAAACTCGGGGTGGGGCGACGCGGATCAGGGAAAAGCGGGCCGGGGTGGGCCGGGTTGGGAGACACGGGGAGAGTCGGCGGAGCGGGGAGAGACGCGGAGCGAGGCGGGGCGGTGCGGTGCGGTGCGAACTGGGGTACACGGGAGAGACTTGGAGTGGGGTGATGCGGGACGGGAGACGTGGAGCGGGGCGGGGCGGGGCGGGGGACGTGGGGCGGAGCGAGGCGGGGCGGAGCAGCGCGGAGCGGGGTGGAAAGGGAGGGGTAGGGTTGGGCGAGGCTGGGCGACACCGGGCGACGCGGGGCGGGGTTGTAACCGCAAAGAGTTCACGACGCTCGTCTTACGTGCTTGGCATGCGCGTTAGCAGCCCCCTTCCTGTAGTTTCCTTCGCACACCCGAAGCTAATGTACTTGTATTCAAGGAACAGTGCGATATTGACGGGAAGTACACGCACCGGTTGAATTCTATGAACATAAACCGCTGTACTATATTCACAAGGAATAAAAGTGATTAAATTTTTAACAAATTAATTCGAATATTATTCATTGATTATTTTGCTAACAGGGCTTAACGGTTATTATTTTGTGTTAATTTTTATACCATTTACGTTATAATCGATTGACTACAATTTCAGGTTCAGAGAACAGATCTCTGTCCACAACTTAATCATTCATGAAGAAATAATGGAAGACATCTACGTCAACCTAATAATATTAAGTTGACGGAGATGACTTCCTTACTTCATCTAATTATGTCAGAATTTCCATAATAAATCACTCATGCCATCAAATGGCTAGAAACAATACTTCCTATGAAATATGTCTTATAATTTGGGAGAATTTGCGTTCATGCAATGGCTATGTCAATTTACTTTACACGATTTGTTCCGGCTCATCCGGTTTACTAGCTTCCGTTTGCAAAACTCAGTTTGAATTAGAACCTTATGACCAAGATGGCAACGATAAGTTAAGTTTCAAATAGTGTCAATAAGTCAAAAAGCGAACAATAAGTTAAGTTTCAAATAGTTATTCAGATTTAAGAGTAAAATCTTCACAAAGAAGTAAGCTACTGAAGGCGCAGTTCAGAAAGTTGTGGAAAGAGTTCAATAAGAGGAAAGTGTTCAATGAGAATGTAACGTTTTGTCCTTCAGCGCCAGCCCTAGTTAACTTCCGGTCAAAAAAAAAAAACATTTCATTTCTTATCAGTTTGTACATTTAAATCATTAACTTTCTCCCTTAAGATTATTTTGTGGTTACACGGTCCGTTGGATGCCCCTTCCTTTTAAAAATTACATTTTAGCGTCCGTTTCTTATTGGATCTAGAATATTTCTCATATTAAGTCGGTACTATTTCGGACTCTTAAATCTCTTTATCTCATACTTTTATTTAATATTAACTTCTTGTTGGCTGTCGATTACATGACAATTGACAAGCTGACCAGACCCAACTAGTTTAGTATCACCCCGAGACTCTTTTGGCAAGTAGGTCTTCGAAAGAAAACTACAACTCTGTGAGAATGAGCCAAGCTCTAATCGAACTCGTCGCATTGGAATATTTTTTTACATCAACAACCTCTTCATAACACGTTGCAGTTGGATCAGTTTCAACATCGAGAACATTTTGGAAATAAATCAATATACAGAGCATGTGTAAATTAATATGCCAAGCTTAGTTTCAAAGGAGCTCAGATACGTCTAAAATTTAAAAAAAAGTATAAAAAGAAATAAAAATAAAGTGTTCAAAAAGAAAGATAATTTCTTCACTTTGATGTCTGCACACATTCTTCGTTAGAGTCATTACAAATTTTCAAGTCAAATTACGAGACACCCTCCTTTTTATTCTCCCACACATATTCAGTTCAAGAGAGCCCTGAAGTGGTTCCTCCGCGACCTCCGTTATTTTTTCTGCGTGCTTCCTCGCCGGCCTAGGGGTCACGCGGAGGGCAGCGCGGGAGGGGAAGAAGCACATTAGAGGCGACGTAAGGGGTTGAATTATGAAACAGTTCGCGGCCGGACCACCGCGCACTGCCGCCGCTTTTTAACCCCTTCGCGAGGCGGTAAGAGGGCGAGGGGGCGAGAGCTTCGGCGACTGCGGCGGGCGGGGTAAGATACGGCGAGGGCGCCACCTGGCCTCGCGATAAATACGGTCAGCGCCTGGCCGCCGCCCCCTGCCCCGCCCCCGCCACCGCCGCCGCGCGCCCGTGCCAGCCGTGCAGTCTCCACACTTTGCGAGCGGGTGAAACACGGCGGTGGCATTCCTTGGTCACGAGATTAATGTGCCGCGAACCGCGTCCAAGACCGCGACCCCGCCGCCGCCGCCTCTGCGTTGTCGCCGACGGCAAGCGTGGCGGGCGCGGTGGCGAGGCAGCCTATTCTTACCCTCGGCTCCCGCATCCCTCATTTCCTTTATTTCGCCTGTCTTACCGCACCCCCTTCACGCGACCGGCTCCCTCCCTCTTTTATTTCATTTCCGTATGAGCGCCGCCGCGCCCCCTCAATTCATTAAGCGGAGTCCTCGTGTTCTTTCCTGGATTCCTCCCCAAACACGGCGGGGCAGCCGGAGGAGCGGGTGGTGGAGACGGTGAGATAGGCGGGGGCGTGGTTAAGGTGGCAACGTAGGAGATCCTTAGGTTGTTGAGCTGGCACCGTAAACATTATTTCCAGCTGTAAAAGAGGTTGCTTCTCCAACTGATGATAATTGTAACAGTGGACACAAGCTTTAAGAAATACAAATCTTCCGCATTGACCAGACGTTCAAATAAAAAAATGTCACTAATATGGAACCTAGAAATTTTGGAATTATACTATGTACGGTAAATGTTATATTAAATCTATGGAATTTATTAACAAGATTCAAAAACATTTCGTGCTAATGCATATGGAATATTGGCATATTTGTTGACTTGATTTCCTAAATTTTACTATTCGTCCAACCGTATACGTCTATATAACCAACCGTATACGTCTATATAAGAGCATATCTATTTCATAGGGAAGAGCGTTTCGATGAGCACCCTACCTTACTTAAACGTTCTTCTAACGAAATCTATACCATTAATCTCGAATCTGCTAGCTTCATTTGTAGGAGAAGCGGAAACCGTCTGGCGGTGTCAGTCGAGCCATCTAAGCACCGATGACCAGCGTATGGGCGGTCGTCTGCCTAACGAGCGATTGCACCAGTAAAGCGATCAGAGCGTCATTACTCGCCACGTGCATTGCACCACAGGGAGGCTCCACCCCACCCCCACCCCGCCGCTCTTCCACCTCCGCTCTCAACCAGTCCCTGCGCTCACGCCACTGTCTGCCACTTCGCAGCCCTGGCACATCACCACAGCCGCTTCCGCCGCCTCCTTCAACGCCATCCCCTTCCTGGAGCGCCGTGTTCGCCACCTCAACTCTACGGTTGGCGTGGCACTGACTCCCGGCCTCCCTTCGTCTCCCTGCCATCCCGCTCCCCCCCCTTGGCCGTCATCATGTTCCGCGCGCAGGCGTTCGCTGGTGAGTTTGCCAAAGTTCGCTGTCAATACGTTGCGCGGAAGGCACAGCGCCCTGGGGGCACATCGTTTTCCCCCGAGCAGAAGTAGAACGCTTACTGAGAATCCGACAATCGGGAGCGCAATGAGCGAGAAAACTAAGTGAGAAGGTTGACTGCGCCAACGGAGCGCTTAGTATGGGCTATACGAGGTGCAGGACAGCCAAAGTTACTGTACTACTTTTCAGACTGAAGAATGAAATATAGGTAGAGAAAATTAGATTATGAGAAACTTTAGAAACTACTTTACGATATTTTGATTAAAAATTGTAAATGAACGTATAACGGGAACCTAAATATTCGACATTGGCCCCTTGTGTCCACGGTAATTTTTTTACGCCCAACTATGGCAGGGTTACCTGGGTAACCCAACAATTATGGACGTTTGGAGTAAATATATACTAAGCGTTGTTGCTTTCTTTTTGTTTGTGCATTCTTTAACAATTGAAGATGATCGTTTACGAATGAAATCATGGCTCCCAAACAACAAGCCAGTTAAATATCTGGGAGTACTTTCTGATAGGCGGCTCACATGGAAATCAAATATTCTCCACAGAATAACTCTGGCAACCCGTAGAACCCACCAATTGTATCCCATACTCAAAAAGTCATCACCCTTGCAACTCCATGTCGCTACTCACCTATACCAGTCAATGATCCGTCCAATTTTATCCTACGCTTCTCCTATCTGGGCGTCAGCCAGCAA
Source organism: Teleogryllus occipitalis (assembly GCA_011170035.1). Lineage (NCBI taxonomy): Eukaryota > Metazoa > Arthropoda > Insecta > Orthoptera > Gryllidae > Teleogryllus > Teleogryllus occipitalis. Next base: position 357,482 of record BLKR01000115.1, on the reverse strand, counting down.
ATCGAACATCCAAAAAATGCAGATTTTCCAAAATAAATTCCTCCGAACCATTACGAAAGCTCCATGGTTTGTACCTAACACCCAGTTACATAACGAACTCGGCATTACTCCTATCCCCGTCCATTTCTCCCTCCTATCCTCTCGCTTCTATCCTAAAATTCCCCAGATTCCCTCAGCCGTACATTTCAAAATCGGAAAACAAAATCCTCACCACAATAGACTAAAGCGAAAACTACCGCGACAGTTATTCGACCCTCCTTGATTATCGTGTACCCGATGTGGCTTCTCACATTTAATTCTCATGAACTCAATGTATTCATGTTTATAATTTTTCGCAATCAATGTTAATGTAATTCAATGTAACATCACTGTATCGTACTCGGATGCTGAGGGCCTTCGGGCCAAGCAGAAATAAATGGAAGAAAAAAAAAAATGAAATCATTTATTTTTGTAATTACCCTTGCCGCATTGAGTGAGGTCTGGCAACTTTCAACAAGTTCATGTGCACACACACACAAGTTCATACACACGAAATAATTAGAAGCATTTCCGATTGTCAGTCGATATCGTCAACTTGACTAGGACAGATAGTATTGAAAATATATCTAGCGGGTTATATGTCGATCGTCTTGTCAAACGCTGATGTTCACAAACACTGATGTTAGTCGTTTCTTAATTTAAATATATGAGACAAGTTTGGTATATTTATAACAAAATATGTAAAGCTAAATATTATAATCACTCATCATTACATCTAAATAAATGATTTGCAATTCACCAGAAATTCACAATATATTATGTAGGGCGACTACTGTTGATGTGTGCTATCTGTGCTTGCGTACGTGTCGCACTGCTACTTAGTAATTGTGACCACACGCGGACAATATTGCTAGTTAATTGGTTTCTTTTCTCAGCAGATCGATATGAAATGTCATTGTGAAGTTGGTGTATCGTAGAAACCATGAATGAAATGTTGTATTTATTATATTATTGTAAGGACTGCATTATCAGTCGGAGTCCCCTGCGCGGAGCGAGGCAGCGGTTCCCCAATCCCGGATTCTGGAGGGTTCACGGGTCGCAGAGAGAGGCGTCGCAAGTTTTGGAATCTTCTGTGATATGTGAACTGTGATATAAATATAGAAGTCTATCAGTATATAAATCAGTATTTTTAGTACATGATTAAGAATATACACGACTTGGTAAAAATAAATACCTGAGTTTTAATTCATCTCCAGAAACGATTGCATTGCGTTATACATATAAACAGGAACATATTATGTTCGTAATTCATGTTTCAACTGTGATTTATAAAGATGATTTTAAGTAATCGCAACTACTAAATTAGCTCTTATTTGTTTTTTTATCCATTTATTTTCTCGAATCTTTTGAACAATTCTTATGTATTTTTAATCTTAGAGACGTGAAAAACAAGCTGCCCTGGAAACAGCAAACTTAACGAGGACTTAGACCGAGATACGAATCTCCCTTCGCGACAAAGACCTTTCATCCACTTTCAACAACTAACTTATGTAATTAATTACGCACTTAATATTGCCATTTTCAACTTTCTTGTAATAAAATATTTACCGTAATGACTGGATACTACACCGTTTTAAAATTACTAGCCAGTGTATAAGATTTTAAGATCTAAAGCCATGCGGTCTGTGGACACATTTTGTTACCACAGATCGCCGATATTTTGTAGTACTAAATTATATATATACATATATATATATATATATATATATATATATATATATATATATATATATATATAGAGAGAGAGAGAGAGAGAGAGAGAGAGAAAAGATGTACAAATACAGAAAAATATCACACGCGAGGTACTAAAGAATCGTGTTACGTGGAAAAGTCGTGCATTTGCAAACTTTTCACGCACTGTTTGAAGGATCAAAGAAAATACTTGATTTCTGATTTAAGGGACTCGCTGCCTCCACTTATTTCACTTTTCGTGTTGGTAAATTTATTTTAATTTTTAATGTGAACCAAAATAGACGTTTTACCTTGATCAGATGAATTTTACAAATCTGCTTTCTGTAACTGATCTAGGCTGTATATATGTTTAATCTGAAACCTCAAGTAGAATAATTTCAGGGTCACAGCAATTTGAGGAAAAAAGAATTCAGTAACCTGGAGGGAGAGTTTTCGACTTCATGTTTCAACTCTTCGATTTACAATAATTTAGCTTTAACGAGCATCATAGAATTGAAACTGTTATAATGTAAGGAAAAAAAATAATTACATCCAAAAGACATTCACCGAATTACGGCAAATATCCCTAATTGTCCAAATTATACCGAAAAACAGCATCAGCAACAAATCGATTACCAAATAAATATGTCGCATAACTTATACGCATAACTTATGTCGCATAACTTTCACGTCCAAACAACGTTTTTCAAAAGAGAGAGAGGGAGAGGTGAGACAGTGGAAAGAACAGTGGAGAAGTGGAAAGAGGAGAAAGGGTGGAAAGAAGGGGAGAGGGTGGAAGAAGAGAGTGGAGAGAGAGGGGAGAGAGAGGGGAGAGAAAAGGAGAGAGGAGGGGGGAAAGAGAGGAGAGAGAGTGGTGACAGAGAGAGGGGGGCGCAGCTAGAGCAGTTGAGTCACCACCGCTCAGGAGGAGCAGATCGCCACGAGCGTGGCGTGGCGTGGCGTGGCGGAGAGAGCGCGAGGGCGCAGGCGGGTGGGCGGCCAGCGCCCGCGACGCCTTGCCGCGCCTTGTCGCGCCTTGTCGCGCCGCGCCGTTCCGTCGCAGCTGCGCGGGGACACGTGTCAGCGCGGCGCTGACGTCGGCGGTTCCCACGTCGCCGGTGACAGCGCGTGATGCATCGGCGGTCGCCTTTGTGCGGAGCAACGGCCGCCGCGAACCGCGCCCATCTCGCGCGCCGCGCCGCACAGCGCAGCGCAAAGCAGCGCGCAGCACGAGTGCCGCCAGCAAACAGCAGTTGGACAACACGCGCGCACGTTTTCTGGACACTTTCGTTGGGGTGGAGAGATTTCAATTCATAAAGCTACTGTAGCTATTTACGAAAAAAATAATACCGTAAGACGTTTTATTACAAAAGCAAGAGATTGGCGATTGGCAAGAAAAGCTATTACGGCATATCACTAAATCAATGTTTTATCCACTTTGTAAAAATTGCAATTTACTGTAAATTTCATTTCAAGATTCCTCCTGCAAAAGGTGACAGACTGTTGTTATATTTAATACATGGCGTGGATTATTAGAACACTTATGTTCTAATAACTGTAGTAACTTGTTCTAATATCTTGTTTGGAACACTTGTGTTCTAATAACCTCCCATTACAAAACTTATCTCAGGTTCCTAACGTTTGCCGATAGATAGCACTTAGAAAACATTTTTAGTTGTTTTATTATTTGTAAATAGCAAAACATAAAACTCCAAGAATGATTTTGATGTCACGTTATAATGAATAAAAACGAGTATATTAACCTTTGTGTGCATACGTTGAAAGTAATAACATCCGTGCCTACCTTGTGCTTGCGCAACTACAGTGATTTTATTAATATATTTTTATTAAAAGAATCAGTACGCGAACTAAATTGTCTAATTAAGTTATAGAACGATTTTCCTAAGGTATATATGCCGCTAAGTCACAGCTACTGCTGGCAACATAACTAAAGGTTCTGTGGTCGTTGTGCCCTTGAGGCTATTAGACTCCCTTCCCGCATTCGTTCGTTTGCAATTGGCTAACTTGTAAATGGCTTCGACACCTCCTTTTGTGGTATCATTGTCCGACAAAAATATAGTTCGTCGCGAGAAATAATTGATATTAGGGGGTGGAGGGTGGAATTATATTTCCCCACTTTTCCCCAAACGTATTAAAGTGCTCCATGAGGTGCATAATTACTTGCAGAAATACAAAAAAAAACTATTGTCTGTTAATAACACATTAAACAAGTTTCACGGAAATCAAGAGTAAAAATAACTTCTTCCTCATGAGGTTATTACTCAATAATTACTTTTCAAGTGTGTTGCATCATTTAAGATTGCTTGAAGTAATGCAGAAAATATTCAAGTACCTAGAATCAATATGGTTGAAAAATGGCTTGACAAGTGGGAACGTGAAATGAAAGAGATTTACAAATTCTGGAACAATAAAATCAATATTCGCTGGAAATACAGCGTGCACCGTGTTTCTGAAAATATAATCGAAAATTTTTATATTTACTAAGATCTGTACATGTATGTTGTAGAAACTATGCCAAAGAAATCCTGTTAAAGTCGTAATGCACAATACGTGATAATAATTACTGGATGTTTTGTGAAAGAACGCATAATCAGACGATTGCTGGATATTGCAGTGCGACATCACTAATCTTTGCCTTTGAAAATACTCACTATTTGAATTTAAAATATTCGCTATCTTTGATTCGCTAATTCTAAACTCATACCATCACACGCTTGTTCGCTATAGACGAAAACCTTGAAAAAGTTCTCGACCCAACGCAACGACACTTTGAACAGATGACGGCAGATAAAAGCATTCATACTTATACTATTATACTTTCTTTTATTGGAGCAACATATCTGAAGAAAAAAATGTTTAGCTATTTTCCAGGAATATTTGAATCCTTATTTTATATTAAAGAGAGGAAAAGTATTTTTTAATACACCAAGAAAAAAATAAAGGATATAAGACAATGTTGCGACAAGTTCCCATTAAATTTTCCCTCTGAATACTGATAGTACAATATTTATTTTGCTTTCATATGAATTGCGTTTTAAACACTCGCTGAGAAACAGATAGGAAGGGTTGGACGTCACAAAACGGAACTACCAAAAGTAGCTTTGTCCATTGGAGCGAAACCAAGGGCATGAACCCCACAGGTGTCGAATTCTGGAAGGCAAAGTTGAACGTCGGGCGACAGACAGCGGGGTTGGGCCGGCGAAGTGGGTGGTAGGGGTGGGTAGAATCCGCAGCCTGCAATTTCGCTGGCGGAGGCTAGGGAGAAGAGAATTCATATAAACTAACACACGCGGGTTCGCAAGACAGATTGCAGGGCGTTGGGCGGTGGGCGGAGGACGAGGCAGAGGCGGGGGCGGGGACGGGAGCGGGAGCGGGGGCGGTGAGCGAGCAGCGGGCGGTTCGTCAGTATCGACCCCGGTGACGGATCGGCGCGACAGCTGGTCGGGCGCGCATTGGCACGAGCCTCCTGCCACCATTAGCGTGATGCGCGCCGCCGCCGCCGCCGCTGATCGCCCGTGGAGCCGGCGGTGGCATCGCCGCGCGCGCCCCACGACACCCTCGCCGCCTCTGCCCCGCCGGCGCTTTCGCTGGCTCGCCCACCCACCCGCCCACCAGCCTGCCTGGTGCGGTTAAAAAGGCCGCCCGCCCATTCGGGGCGTCCAGACCAAGAGGGGAGCTTCTCGAGGGGATCGTTCTTCTGCGTCAGAATGGGAATTATCAGCGTACAATAGCTTCATCTTATCACGAAATGTTCATGAACCAGCTTGAGGTAGCGGTGTTTGATTCGCCAAAATAGCTATAGCTGACATTATACATTCAACTGCCCGTCTCATTGATCCAGGAATCAGTTATTTCTCTGAACATAAGGAAGTATACGCAAGTGCGATATGATAGTGGTGCATGTTTTCAGCTCATAAAATGTCCACTACAGGAAATATCAATTTATCGATTAGCCAACTTCCGAAGAACTTTGCTGCACCGTCCAAAGTTCTTTTTTTTACAGTAAATAATACCATAAGTAAACAAAGATAAAGAGGCATGTTACATTACCTTCAATTCTCTAATATTCTAGGGCAAGTCTGAAAAATTTCTCTAGAAATGCTCTCTCAAAAAAAACTTTAAAACAAAGAATGTGTAAAAAAATTTATGCGAAGTACTCGTGTATTTATGGTATGTCGGTTTACATACATCCTTAGAACGGGTTTTAATCTTCAACTGTATAGTACTTCCCTAAGTGGGGAGTAACTAGTCAGTCACATTTCCTAAAACCTATTCCTTCTTTATATACATGCCGCGACGATAAATCAATACTTAGATTCCTTCTGACGCAATCCACATGCACTTCATTTAGCGATCTTTCGCTATATTAGAAATAAAACAGAACGTATGCCATGTTTTTGAGAGCAAATGCCTACATTAGATACCTGATCTTTGCTGATTTGCATTGTACCTGCGAAGAAATTGAATGAAATGTTTATGGCTCCAATTTAAAAGTAACAGCTAATTGCAAAGTATTCATAACGAACATGATTAAGATAAAACTCAACAAAACGTTTACATACTAAGAATACATATGCACCACATGTATATTTCACAAGTAATAAATAATATTTTAAAGTTGAACTCGTTTGACTATCAATGGAATATTAAATTAGCTAGAAACATCAAAAAATATTTCAAACAGGCACATTATTGCTACAATTATTACGAAGAAAGAAAAAAACCCTCAACGATTTCCATTAAATGAATACACAAAGGTAAAGAAAAAATATGAATAAATATTACACATTACCTAAAGCAAGTGCGTTCTTTCCATTTACTACGCAACTCAATACATATTTTGCTTTCTTTGACAGAATAGAGAAATCTCACAGAAAGCAAGAGGGGCATGCCCAAGTACACACAAAAAAAGGAAGCGTCCTCATCGTTATCTGCGGAGATGTAAATAACAGCTCCGAGGCGCAGAAGAAAAGGACATTTGAAAAGTCCTGCCTGGGCGTCACGCGCGGCGCGCTTCGTAATTGAAGAGTCAGGAGGCCAAGGCTGCGCAATGGTGAATTACGTCGCGGCCTCGTCCGCCGCCTGTCTGCGCGGCGTCTGCGGCTCCGGGCGCCGCGCGGGCTAGCCTTTACCCGGATGCTCGGAATTTCTCACACGCATCGCCACTGGAAACGCTCAGTAATACAATACCTACGCTAGTACGGGTGGGTCGGAAATTAAACAATTTTGTTTGTCTCCAAAATAGAACAGGTTCCTGGAATTTTTTAAAATTTTTCTTGTTGCTGAAAAGTTTCTATTTTTATTTTTTATTTTATATTTTAATTTTTATTTATGTATTTTAATAAGAGTAGTTGTATCTCTTACATACTTCATGTGTACGGATGTGATTTCTCCAAATGACCAATTAAGTACAATCCGAATGGATTATGTTTTCTGACTCGCTCCTCTCATTTCAGTGCATCATTGAGACCTTTCAGGTCAGTGACTGATTCACATATTTTGCCTAAATATGCAGTTACATTTATTTTATCTAAAAAAAATATATTCTTAATACGTATAAGGATGATATTTGTATAATTGCATACTTTCGAGAAACTAGTGATATTCAAAGTATTTTCCAAGTATACAGAAATCAAAAGCGCATATCATTAATGTGAAGAGATACAGAATATGTTATCACCTTTCATAAAAGGTACCGATTTATTTACCTACTAACTGAAATATTAGAACAAGTTACAAGATTTCCCAACCGTTAAATCTCAGGAACTCGTTCAAATCCGGAAAGTAAATAATAACTGAGTCTCTAGTTAACGTTCATACAACGATTTTTTAGGTCACCTTTAAACAACATGGTTCTATAGGGACCACTGTGATTGTTTTAATTGTAGGGGGAACTGCAGGAAAAACACTTAGGACAACACGAACATACACAAAACTCCATGTCCGATGCGCGATTCGAACTTGCGACCCTTCGAGACGATGCAGCTACGGCCCTTCAGCCTGGCGACCTCGGCTATCCAGTCCGGCACAACAATTTTTATATTACTATGTATTTAGTAGATGTTATATCTTGAGCACCTTTTGTATTTAATTCAATATAAGCATAAGAAGAGCTCTGATAAGTTACTACGATTTTCTATTCCATTCTTCAATCTGATTTTATTATTAATTTTTTTTAAATAAATACAATAGAGAATAATAATAAAGAATAATAAAGATAAGATAACTTTTCAAGCAAAGTACAAAAATTAAAGGCAATACAAACGAGTGAAAATTAAACATAGTAAGGTGAATTATATAATTTTTACTAAAAATTGCTTTATTGTACTGGTGGTTACGAATATGATGGATATTGTTCTCTGAGAAACTTACAATGATGTGCGGATAAATCAAGTAAAAGATATTAATTTCAAGCAAGGTTGAAGTTCAAAATTTAAATGTTGAATAAGAATAACTTTCGAAACGGCTCAGTATAGTAATAGTTACGCTGCATCTGATGTGTATTATTTTGTAAAAACGCATCAACAGACGATTATTGGCGCTGATGGTATACTGCTTTAAATAAAAATGTTGATTGTAGCAAAATGTCCTCTCGTTACTGGGTTATTTATAAACACAATATAAACGTACGCTATTAAAATGAGTTTTTATGATAATGTATTTAAAAATTAAATTGAACGTCATTTTTTTCGTGTTATTTTATTGAATATTTACGTTTTTCTGTAGGTTATTTTTCACATTTTTTAGGTCATCAAAATTCGGGCCTGGTTGGTTAGACCTGTTTGTAAACAGAGAAAAATGTCAAAAAAATCTTTATATAAGTAATGAACTCATTTTTACAATATATTTCATATAAATTTAGTACTAGATAGGACTCGCAGACGAATTCCTTCAAGGAATTTCAACGATTCTTATGGAGGAAATCTGTTAGGGGGATACTACTTGTTATTTTAGAAGAGAAGGTGAGGAAATGTTGAGAACACAAACACTTCGGTTTTCAAAGAGAAATAATGAAAGATGACTGTACTATTGAAGTGAAGTCAAAACATGAATGCAGGGAAAGAATATGTTCATCGCGCGTTCTCTGGCTATAAGATCGTTAAATTGTCACAAATACAATGTATGATTCCGAAGCTCAATCTGGCTAGCGTGACTAAATAACAAGTCCCGGGTTAACATCCCAGTGGGATTAAACATTTTCACTCGTGAAAATCCATTTTCATTATAATAGCATGTTGCGAGTGTTTCTTTATAATCATGTTACGAGTGCCATACTCTTTTTAGAGCGTGGGCGAGGCATAAACCTTTATTATTATGTTGTTCTACTACGTTCTGCCCTCGGGATTACAGACTTTCTTACATTCTAAGGAAGCTGATAAGATACTCATATGATACTTGATATTTATGGATTACGATGTACAGATACGACACGTGGATGGTTTGAAAAGAAAGCCACATCATAGATGCATGGTGATCACCTGCTTTACGCAAGGCTTGAACAGGCCTCATTTCTACGCACTGGTTTGATACTTTCAGTGTCTGCGTAACCGACGCAATATACAAACGTGCATTTCCATTTTTGTTGGCAATCATCAAATCGATGGATGAAGTTTATTCCAATGCCGTAGGTACGAAATAATCGATAGATAATGTACTTGGCTATCCGGAAAACGCCGTGACCTAGGCAGTTGCCAACGTTTGGGCCGTCACTCTCCAGCGTTTTCTTCGCATCTTTCGCCCTGAAGAAGGTCGCTTTATGACGACCCAAACGTTGGCAACTATGCCTAGGTTGCGATATCTCCCGGATAGTATCAAACAGGATCTATAGAACAGCATATATTGGCACTGGCCCCGGAAGCCTAGGTTTTCGTACGAAATAATATTTTTCTATCTGCAATTTTCTTGTATAGTCAGCTGGATCATACTAATACAGCATCCTTAGTTGAAAATTACTTCCTTCACCCTGTTCCTTTCTACATAGAGATGTCCATACCCATCTTGAGAAATTTGGCTTTCTCCTTCCTTTATTCGCCAATTTATTTTTTTCCAATTGCCTCAACAACTTTCCGCCTTCCTTAATTCTCACGTAAACCTCTCTAGTTCTAATAAAAATTTTATCGAAAGATTTATTCTCTTATCTACATAGTTATGACAAAAAATTCGTACTTAATTCAACTATCTAACTTAAGTGTCTTAATAATATACGCTCCGTACAACAGGTCATTCCATGAGTCTCTTTTTCAGATAGGAGACTACTGAAACAAAATTGCTTCTTCTATCTTAAAAAACGAACCTGCAACAATTTCCTATTTTTGTCTTGGTTCTCGCTCCCAGATCTTATTTTGTGTGTGGTTTCCACATCTACAATTGTTTCATTTATATATCGCTTATCAACTAGTTTCACTTTTTCCATTTGCGCACAAATTCTGCCGTCGTGTTAATAGTTCACCCCACTTTATTAATATTTTACAAGACAAACAAAAAGCTATTTGCGTTAACACAGTTTGTTACAAGAGAATGTTCTCACTACATTTTGGGTGAAATAAAGCTGGATTTGAGCTTAATGGCTTCGTGAAAATTTGAAGAAACTCTTAAGTTTCCCAAAACTGCAAAAACTTCACACAAATTTTGGTATATAATGAATTGACTTTGATAGCAATCGTTTCAAATATAAAAAAAGTGCTTTAGATTTTTTTCAATTTTCTGTTTTTGTTTCCTCTATATTCATTTTCATTCCATTCCATTCCATTCCTAAATTTTGAGGATTTACAACAGATCATTTTTTTGATGATGTTAACAAGCGCAACTGGAGTATAAGCCAAATTTGCAAACAATAGGTACCACTAGTCATTCAATTTTAATTCCTTTTCGTCCATGATATAGTGATTTAGTTAGTACTCCATTTTTACGTACAAGAAAGTGAGTGCCAAGACAATGTTCTAATAGCATTGTTTTCCAAACGTTCATACAATTTCCATTTATTCTTATTGACACGTTTCGTTTTAACTGTACTATCTCGCTTTTGCAAACGGCTACCTGACTTCAGAATATAATTACAAGTAATCAAAAATATTCAAACGCCTACTGCAATTCTACTAAACACACACCTTCCATGTAAGTATCACTCCAATTTTGCCCACATATTTCCAACTTTTTCCCCTAGATAAATGTGAAATCGGTCTTTCCAATCATTCTGAAAACTAAACTGTGCGGCCAACTGTTATCCTGAAATTTCGAAAACAAAAATATAAAACCGGTCATATTGACTTCCAATACAAGGTATAAGAACATTGAACAACGATATAAAATTTCCTATGCTTGAGAATGAATTTGAAACGAAGTTGCACTGAATAAAGATTCAACCATTATTAAGTCAACATAACAGACGTCACTAAAAGAACTTCCAGCACTTACTCGAATTAAATTCAAGATATGTAACTACGTAGCCTGGTGTTCCGTGCCAAGAGACCCAGTACAAACCGCAAACGAAAGATTCGCCGAGGGCGTGAGCTTCCTCGTTGGAGAGGGGTGAACCAGCTACCTCGCAAGCCACCGCCACTGCGAACCACTCCGCGCCGCCCGCGAACCTCAAAGTTGCGGCGCTCTGTGCGGGGGACGGCACCTACTCTCTCCTCTCCTCTGCACTCCGCTCGGCCAGACAGCCGCTCCGCCGCGCCGCCGCCGCCGCCGCCCCGAACATTGTCTTGCGGGAGAAGTTCCGTGTAGCTCGCCCGCTCGCGCGCCCCCGCGGCGGCGGTGGCTGCGGCAGCTGCTGCGGAGCCCTCGCCCCCGCCCCCGCAGCCACCCCCGCCCCGCCGCAGTCCCAGCACCCCGCCCTCTCCGCCGCGCGGCGGCAGCGGCTGTTCCCGTTTAATGAAGCAAGTGCGCCGCGCGGCGGAGCAGCGCTAGTCAGGTGGACGGGCTCTCCAACGACCGTGCAGACACCCCATAGCGGCGTCTGCACTGTCTAGTTCGCTACGTTTTATCCAGCAGCGGCCTGGATAAAAATTCTAGCGGCTGGCTACTCTGATCGGCGGTGTTCTCAGTTTTTTCGATCAATATCAGACGAATTTCAGAGCAGTACTTTAATAATCGGGTCACGAATTGCGCGCGTTTCCCTTCCTCTTCATTGTTATAACCTCTCTCCTTACCTGCACACTCTTAGAGTCACATGCACTACACTATTACACACATCGACAGACTAGCCTGGTCCTAGAGCTTGTTCGGCTGGGATGGTGCCCCGCTGGAGGGAGAAATTACCCGGAAGCTGACATGTAGGTTGGCGCCAGATCTCACCATTCAGCGAAGGAGGAACACCGACACCTTCAGGCATATTCAGTGCAACAAAGGGACTAAGGACCATAGCAGTTGATGTACCCGGAAATATCAATCAACTATTCATTTGCATATTGCTGACACGGTATTTTGACGTAAGATCTCCTTCATTTCTGTCAGTACAAGACGGGGATCGCTTCATAAACAGTATGTAAAGTTAAGTAACGATCACAAATTTATATAAGTATAGATTTGTAGTAGTACTGTCAGCACCCTTCTATATTATTGTTTTGCAAAAGGAAGAAAACCCTTCTCGATCCTGCATGTGAGGCATGTAGAGACGACGCGTCATGTAGAGACGTCGTGACGTCGCGATCGCTCCATGCACGTCGTAAAAGAAGCTAAAATTAGCCTATGACCATCACAAAGGCGTACATCGGGAATGCGTTTATCCATTCGCGTAAGAGAATCACGTTTAAGAAAATCCACTCCGCCTTAGGAGATATAGATCAGAGAAATTAAATTGATGCTCCTCAGGAGTTATAATAGAATGCAATTTTCCCCTAAAATATTTCACGTTTGCTTGGCTACACCGCTTCCTCGCTCAGCACGTAGTTAGGGTCATATGGGGATTCTGACCAAAAGGTTATACCAATTCTCACCTACCCCATCGTGCTAAACGTATTTTATTTCGTTTTGCTCTAAAAGAAAGTATGATGTTATTGTTACATTTGTCCAATGGATAAATGTAACAATAACATCAAACAGATATTAACAAACTTACAATCAGTGATCCTTACTTTCGTAACATTGTGTAAAGGAAATCAGTCATTACTCAATCACACACGTGTCGAAGTGTGGATAGTCACGCAGGACGTAATTGTTGCTAGACTGTGGAATTTCCACACTCTATGACGTCACAGAAAAGGAAGATGGGTACATTTAATGCCGTCTCAAAAATATTGACTTCCTAGCTTTTCGATTGACGCTTGGTTCAAAAAATACGTTTACTATATTTCATTTAAGAAAGAACACAAGACAACCAATGAAACAAATTACTAATGCATGCAAAGCACATTTCTGCTTTGCTGGCAATCGGCTATGGATTGTAATCGATGTTTTCTGAACAGCGGTAGTACGTATAGATAGCTTAACAGCAGATGCGAAGTTCTGTATCTCGCGAACACTGTAACGGTCGTCCAGGGTACAAATGCTTTAGGTGAACTCTGATTTAAGCTACGAGTGCGGCAGAACCATAGCAATCAGAGCGCACTACCATAAGGAACGGGCTCACTATGCAAAAGAAGCGAGCAATATCGCCATTTCCAATTCATTCATTGCGGCACGCACAAGATGTTTTTGTACTCTATTGCGGGTGCGTTTCTAATACAATATTTTGATACAACAATGACACTGTTCGAAAATTCATTGGGGTCATTTCATATCAAATAAATGCTGGAAAATATTCCTTCTTTTATCAGGAGACCAAAGTTTGAGCTATAATGATTTATCAATTCACAGAAAACATTTTAAAAGTATTCATTGACGAAGAGGTAAATCATTTGGAGAAAGTTCATCGTATGACTAGAAGTCAAGAAATCTCACAACCACAGAAAAATTACCTGACTATAGAGATAACATTTTAAAAGTATTGGGAAAGTTCTGGAAAAACTGGAATTTTCTCATTCAGGATCACTTTTTTTCTGATGTGCATTCGTAAAACCAAGCGACGTATAACATTATCCTATTTTTTTACATACTGAACAAAATAATTTTTCATGGCAAACAAATAAATTTAGAGAAACCTCTAGCAGAAAACGATGCTGGTTTTTCCAACGATATCCTCTAGTTCTGACCTTGACGGTTTCATTTCCTGCGTCAACAACGTTTTCTGACATGATCTGAAGAAAAAAAAATAGAACTTGACCATTGTAATACAAAAATAGAATTCGACCAATGTAATAAACTCTCATAAGGTTCGCTTGGGGCAGGTTTCGCTTGAGACAATTCTTTTCTGACATGTTCTAAAACAGTTCAGCATGACAAAATTAATTCTGCCATGTGGTCGGGGTCGCAGCTATTAATGCTTCGAAGTGTCAGTTCAGTGCGTGATGGTGTGTGTGTGTGCATATATATATATATATATATATATATATATATATATATATATATATATATATATATATATATATATATGCGCAATTCTGCATACCAGACCCCCAGTTTCGTTTGCATCAAACAGTAAAACAAATGCTCACATGGCTGAAAAGACGAGAAAAAGTAAATTCTGATGCCTCTACCAGCTACCGTGTGCTCCGTATTCTTAGGAGATGCCACCTATTCAGTCGCGATCACCGGAGGAACAGACCCTCTTCAAGAGGGATACATAATGATTCAAATGAAACGGCTGTTGCCCAATCATCTTGGATGCTATGAACTACATTAGGCAAATGCAGTGGAGCAACGTTCATCAGGTATTCCTTCAACCTTTTCGTAGTCTTTCTCGCAGTTTCATAGACTTACACATGAATGACAACTAAACTGTTTGAAGACCTCCAAACGTTACAATCAAGTACTAGATACATAATGTCCTCACAGCTGTTAGCATAATGTCCTGTTAGCTAGTGCATAAACATTCAAAACAAAAAGTATATAGAAGTACAAAGAAGAAAAAAATTAAAATCAAGGCATCAAAACATTTTGAAATTACGTTCCGGTTTCCTTTAAAAAAATGGATTTGGGTTTCGATAACGTTTATTTCTCAGTTTTGGTTATGAAACTATTCCAAACGGTTTTCTATTTTTTGTTTTAAAAACTCGAGTTTTATTTATTACCTTAACTAAATTAAGGTTTAGACATTCCACGCGGAAGAAAAAACCACCGCCTTCTTTTACTCAAATAGCTAAACAACGTTTTCTTAGAGCATTTTGCTGCAAAACGCTTCGTTACTGCACAAACCTTTCTTGGTAGTTTCTCTCCTACACGTACAATGTGCGCAAGGTTGTGCTAAAATTGTGTCAAAAGTGCTGAGGATATTCCTAAGTATTACCGAAAAGAAAATTTTTTTCATGTATAAACGACGAAAAGCGAAAATTTGTGAATTGGGATGCACATTACAGCAGTCGTATAGTATCACGCGCGACCTCGCAATCGACCCCGACCTCAAGTCGTCAGAACCTTAGCCAGTCAGCCAAACCATCAGAAATGCGGTGCATTTGCTGTTGACCTCTTTGAGTCTACAACTGCACTTTAAGTCTTAGAAATGCGCACACGGGTCCGGTGACATTCAGACTGCGATGAAATTGGAGCCATCCAATAATACAAAAGACAGTATTTTATTTAGCTTAATGCTTGAAAAACGTTTGGTTTTTAGACACAATGTTGCTAACCTGAGCAAAATCTAAAAATTAGAACCCAAGGTAACAAGATATAGGAAATTTTAACGATCTTTCAAGGGAAGAAACAGAAACCGTTGCTGTTCACACCAGCTATAGAAATATATTAAATGAAAAAGAATTGATTCGGCTTGCTGGCACATACGGATTTTGAAGATTACGATTTCGATTTGATGTCATGACCTAAATTGAAATAACGTTTTTGCTACAAGCAGTAAATCATACGGTCGCGATTTTTAAAAGATTCATTACGCGCTTTTAGGGATATTAGATGAAAATAAATGTCACGTACTCTTTTCAGTGAGTACAAATATGACAAGATGAAATCTCAAAACTCTTGGATTTTGTCTTGTACATCTCTTTTTATAAGATATCGTAACGGATTGTAAATCTTAGAGGCCACAAAACATAATTGGCTTCAAAATTGTTAATTTTTTTTTAAATATTTCATTGATGCGCTAGTGCAACCATTTTGATTTATGTTTAATTTATTTACTACCCTTTTTTATTATTTTTATCAAAAAAATATTCTCTCTTCATTTTACCAACGAGCATTGCTATTAATGTTTATATCTTCGTTCAATACTGAAATTGGGGCCTCTGGTCGACGCAGCTATTTCGAAAGATCCAGTTTGTCAACAATTCGTGAATACAATTCATATTTATACCATGAGAACAAAGACATTTAAGTTCTCGCACAATTCCTCCCACCCATCAGCACAATTTAGGTTTCCCAGAACGGAGCATTGCACTTGGTGCTGGTCTTGGTTCTTAAGGTGGGATGTTCGTGTCAGTCGCTAGTTAAACACTCAACAATTTATTAAATCAACAGAATAATAACGGCTGGTTGCAATCGTGAACGGAGCAGTTAAATAATTATTTTAAATAGTTAAAAGAGAAATATTGAATAGTTGCGATAGAAAAACAACGTTTACTAATACATTTAGTCTCTCACATAATTTTTCAATTTCAAAAGTTGGCAATACCAAATAGAGGTTAGGTTACCTTCGCCACCCGTATTTTTCTTTCTTTCTGCGTTTGCTTTTTACTCGTATCCCAAGAAAACAGTTGTAACAATAGCATGATTTGTATAGCGTAACTCCTAGGTTGAGAGCCAATACTTCCGGTAGGGATGGTTGTCGCAGCAGTTTCTATTATTCCTCAGAATGCCCGGTGAGGTATGTTATATTTAATACCATCTGATTTCTTAATCAAACTACTACTTCATGAATGAAAGAAAAAAGTACTTTCACCGTGTAACTTCAATAACTTCAAAAAAACTTATGCCCGCGAAAGTTTTTCCATAAGAGCCTGTACAACTTTAAATTTATTTAATTCAAAAATTTAGGCTGGTAAGGGTAATTTTTTCTTCCCATCTTGAAGAACAGACATTTTACTTTCATTTAAAGAATTTTTGGAGGTTCTTCACCGTGGTCGATCTAACGAACATACTACCTTAAGTCAGTTGCTCCTCGCCGCCCGGCCGGCGCCGCCGCCGCCGCCGCCGCCGATCGTGTACAAATTAGCCACGGGGTACCTGCAGCTCGACAGCGCTGACGGATGAGCAGGGGCCCTCCGCCGCTCGCTGCCGCTACCTTCTCCTCCATCGCCGCTGCCGTCGCCATTTCGGCACTGGGGCAAGGCGACCCTACACGCTGCCTTTCTATTAGCTTTCCTTCTTCTGCACCACAAGCCAGATTACCCACTTCCCGACTAGCAACGTTCACAGACGAGTTGTTTTGAGAAATCCACTTTGATTATAGTATCGATTGCTCTGCACTAGCTAACCTAATCTTGATTGTAATGATCCGTTACGCATGCTAGCAAAATGAAACTTAATTTATTATTTGACCTCTCATTTTTGTTATTCTTCGTACATCAAACATTTAAATAATATATCGCGTGTATAAGTATAATAGGCACAGAAATAATTCAAAGGTTTATTTATTTTATACATTAATATATAGGTATGCATTTATATATGAACGTACATGTATATTGAAAAAGTCACTGGCTTTCAAAAATCATATACGAACCATTTGAATGCCATTTATATTCAGCGACGCAAAATACCAATTTCTTCGTAGTAAGTGTTTCTTTGTCCAGGCAAATAAAACATTAATTAGAAATGACGCCATTTACCAGAATTATCCGTCACACGGGACGAGACGGTACCATAAGGGATGAACATGTGCCAGGCTCCATTTCTTGAGATATTCGCATCTATTGACTTGTGTAAGAACTTCACTGTTTCTGACTTGCACACAGTTCTCAGTTCAAATAAAAGCAAACTTCAAACACCTGTCAATTGGATGCGAGTGTCGTAAGAAATGGAGACTGGCACATTATCACCCCACATGGTAGAGTCTCGTCCCGTCTGACGGTACTTTACTCTTCTTCTAATACTTGATCCCTGGGATGTCGGAGACTAAGTGCCAGAATACTACATAGTATCTAGCTTTTCCGAGTAAAAATATAAAAGATGAATGATAATTTAATTGTGAAGTGTGATCTAACAGATGTAGTAGAAAAATGGGTGAAGTCGGTAATTCCTCTCAAGAAATACTTCATTCCTTTTAAGACGAGGGGCTTCTCATCCAGTGAAGGTCAGTGACGTGATTCTAGAACACTAGGTCCAAGAGTGACCGCAAAACATTACGAATTAGCCAAGACGACAAGCCTCGCCAAGACGACAGACCACTGGAGAGCTGGGACCCGGAAGCTGCTTCTCGGGCAGCGGCGAGGGCTTTGGCAAGAAGGGGGAGGGGCGGCGGATGGGGGGGGGGGCGCAAACCCCCGCGGGGAGGGCACGGGCATGGCCATCCATCATCTGGACCCAGTGCCCCAGTGCAGCGCGGCCACGCGCCCGCCGCCGTCGCCCGCGCGATGCGGGGTGCAACGGATCTGCGCGGGGGCCGCGGATGTTGAGCTCCCCCTCCTCGCGGGCGCAATGGCATTGCGGCCCTCCGACCCTCCCTCCATTGGACGCGAACGCCGCGTTCCAGGATGCATCTGGATTACCCTGCCATAACGTCCCGCGATAAAAGGTCTGCTATTCCCCATTTATTGAGTGAACGACTTCTCGTATTGCTTCAAAGAAAATGAAAAATAAGAACGCCATTACTGTACATTGGAAAACATAAAAGTTCCTTACAATATCAGAAATGACCGGTGATTTTCAGGGAATGGTTTCGCTGAGAAGTATACTATGTAGTGAATGAGAGTGACTAAGAGATGTCAAATGATCGTTGAGATTTTAAAACGTAAATCTAATAAATTTATTTATAAGTTATAGGAAGCAAACAAGGACGCCTAGAATACATACAACTATAAAGTAGATGATTTTGAATATATAAGCGATCAACCGATGGGAATGAAATGGCAGTGTACGCCAGTAGGATCTCGCGAAGTCTTGACCTACAGCAGCGCTAGCGGCATAGCGGCTCAACGCGCGTCCTCTGACGTCACGCGCTCATTACGCGCCGAGGCCACGACGGCGCTGACGTCGCCGCCACCACCTCCGAGACTCACCGATTCGCAGCCGCCATCGATCTTGGACTGCACGTGGACTCCACGTGCCTTCTCCCCAGACACACACGGCCACGGATGGCTCGCAACGTCTCGTCCATTCTTTGGGGGTCTCCATGGCTAGACGGTGTCACTGTCAATTAGTCTGTATCCCAAGCGTATTCTCACCACAAACTTCCCTGAAGAAGCCAATAACAGTTCGTCGATTTCGTCCATCCTCCACTTCATCGACTCACGGCCCCAGAAAGTCTTTCCAGCTCGCTGGCCGGCAGTCGCACTCCCGGCGCTTCCATGCTCCCTCGAGGGCTCGTGTCGTTCTCCTGTCACGTGGTCCTCGGAGCATCTCCGATCCGCGCACAACCACTTTCTTCTCCGCATCCGGCCCCGAGGGACCCCATCGCCCGAAGCGTCCGAGACTCCACTCGTGACCGCCGGGCGCGCTGGCGTCGCCGCGACTTTCTGCGCGAGTGACCGGCGGCGAACTGCTCGCGGCGGCGACGGCAAGACGCGGGGGGCGGCGGCAGCGGAGGCGGCGGCGGTGGCGGCGGCGGAGTCATCAGCTGACAGGCAGCCCGGCCGTCGGCTGAGCGCTTTTTAAAGACCTCGCTGGCTGCTCTTACTACTGCTGCTTCGACCTTCTCCTCCTCCACCGCGCGCACAAATGAGTTGGAGGCACTAAAATATATCTAATGATCCCGCGGCGACGACGGCGGCGGTGGAGACGGCGGAGGCGGCGGCGGGCCCAAGCGCGCGCGCAGTGCGGCAGGTCGCGGAGGGGTGGCGGGCAAATGGGCCACGGGGGCGAAGCGATGGGCGAGGGCGAGCGGGCGGGCGGCGCCCGAGGGGGCGAGGGGTCGCGGAATCCCGCGAGCTCACCGATTTCGCGCCTTGGAGCATCCGTCACGCCCTTAACATTCACTTCCTACGAGAGGTGATGATGAAGTGCGAGGTATTAATTATCGATGTTATGATAATGCTAATGGCTGTCGTGAACGGGAATGAATGGTGTCTGCAAGTGAGACGGAAGTTTGGCTAATGGTCTTGTGTTTCACGCTGCTGCAGTAGCAGTATACGAGTTCCCATACAGTAATTAGGGCGAAGTGGGTGGCACCAAATTGTATTGACTGAAGAAACAGTAATAAAGTCACTGAGAAAACCCTACTCCGTGTGAAGTGGGATAATATACAGGAGTGTCCAGATGGAGAATCATCTATGCAATTACTCGAAAGATAACACTTCTGGTACTACATTCCCCAAGATCGATTACTTATTCTCGTGAAAGATCCTACTAAACCTTTTTGATCATGTTTGATTAAACTCAACTCCAAACAAATAAGGAGAAAACGTCAATTATTCATTATATTGGGGCTATAAATAAAAAAAACCTAAAATTTATTCAATTGATAGGTTGAAGGCATTTGTTAAGAAGAATTAACCCTTGCTTGCTTCACAATTTTTCTTGAGTGACTTCATTCAAGTTGTGTTAAGTGCAAATGTAAATAGATATTTCTAATATCATTGATGTTCTGCAATAACGATTATATTTAACAATAATAAATAATGCTTTTTTAACTTTTCGTATGAGAATGATGTAGAATTAGAAAGTGAAAGAATTAAGATCGAAAGGAAAGATGTTTTATTCTTCTAGCTTGTCTAGAAAATACAGGCATGGGTTTTAATAATGAATTCTACCACAACCAAGTTTTAAAAGTACAATGGAAAAAGTACAAGAGGCAAGGCAGTCTACGAAACTTTTAAGCACTCTCAAAGAGCTAGGTTTGTTCATACTTATTTTAAAATATTTTAACTGTCCTCCATTAAAGAAATATAATAGTGGCTTTTTGAGTTTTTTGAAAGGTTTAATGAAGTGTGACTTGACTCCACTTCATGAAACTGACAGTATGTAAAATAATGGAGGTGACATTCTAACTTGTATATATTAATGTACCATCTAGAATAATAAGCGCCGTTATATAATATTAGTCGCATAACGGTTGGGGCACATTACATTGGACGGATTCCTAGAATGTTTCGTATGGCGAAGGAGGATGGCCGGAGGCTCGTGACTTGACGTTAGGCCCAGCGAGTCAGCCAAGCTTTTTTTATATCAACAGCACTCCTACGAGAATTGACGAGGAATATGAGTGTGTTGATTAAAATTGTGGTAATCGAGTAACCTACTTGTCAATCGAGTATTAGTGAAGTTTGATTTCTTCCGGTTCACCATTCGGGACAAGAACCCTGTCATTCATCATTTCACGATCTTTGGTGAGAAACAAAACATTTTTTTTCGTGTCCTTCCAGAACTTTCTAAGAAAATTTTCGAGGAAAGATAAAAAGAGGGAGAAAATAAACGTGTTGTTAAGGCAAATGTGACTCCTCGCTCATTCGATTTCCCGCGTCAAGATACTATACACACTATTTTTATCAAATCTTTGTACAATATTCTGAAAAATAAAATTCTACAAACCCTTTTTTTTTGGGGGGGGGGTATTTCAAGGTACGTGAAACGTTCTGAACTACTAGATTACTTTCTGGTATAACACATTTCCAGCATTACACAATCAAGAACCCGAAATGTTTGTAAGGTTGTTTATAACCAAACCGAATAATAACGAAAAAGATATGTTGCGAATAATAACTTAATATTCAATTTACAATTCTAATCATCCGGTGAATTTCTTGTTAACCAAAAAAGTAATATTTCGAACCAATTATTCTTCACATTCTTAATTCCGTCAAAATTTTCCATAGTATTTTTTCCAAGCTCAAGAGGTTCAATGACAACACAAAAGAAATAATAACAACAAATTAATGTAGTCAACTCTTTTAATTTATTGCGTTGTTCTTCCCCAGCTCTTGCGATTTTAAAATACCGCCAGAAAGTTTTAAATTAATCTAATCTACTCGACCGCAAAGCACCATCGCGAAATAAATTTTAATGAGAGTTGCTGAAATCAGTTTCGACCGTTCTGGCTTTCTGAAATGCGTATCCAATTTGGCAGAAAATGCATATTATGTAAATTCCTTACTAATATTTAAAATATTGTCATGTGTGTATTCGTATTAAGACGTAAATAAAAAGACGAATATTGTTGTTATTCTCCTCTTTCTCGAGTGCCAACTCTGGAACGAAAATCAAACAACGAACAGTAAGTGTGTGACTGTGTGGCGTCCCCAAACAAGAGGCGCAATGGGAGCGGAAGTCCATAACAAGACGCGTGTAGGCGAGCGGGCGTGCGAGCGGCCGGCGGTGAGCGGTTTGCGGGAGGGGGGGTGGAGTGCGCGGTGCGCGATCTCGCGAGGGGAGCGCCTCGAGGAGAGGAGGGGCCTGGACCCCCGCGGAGTCTCCACTTGTAATTAATACGGAGGGGGTGAAGGCGTTCTTGGGGTGGGAGTCTGTGAAAACAACCACGGACGTGGCTCCCGTGGAACGCACATTGGAAGTATGAGACGAGTGTTCCGCCTCAAAGACGAATGCTGAAGAATATCATCCAACAATAATAATGACAACAATGACATTAAAAGCTTTCACACAACCTACATCACGCGCAGGGTGATCTGGTTGTAAATATTATAACAAAATTATAAAATTCACCTTAAATAAAAGTATTTCAGAGCACAAAATACATCATTTGTACAAGACGTTATTTCATCAGGAGGATAAAATTTGGTGGGATAAATATTATTTATTGATCTTATGAACAAACCCCAAATTATGCTTTGAGAGCATATACCCCAATCAAACAACGCTGGAATACGCGCACAAGACTGGTAATGATATGTAAATATCTTCTAAGAAAGCAGTTCATCAGGTTTTTCCATTTCTCTTCAGGGCAACTTGCACTGCAAAAATTAGTTTTTTTCCGAAAAGAGCTAAGATGGGAGTATTATTTCCACATCCTTCGATAAACAACATTTTTCTCACACTATGTTTTGTTCTTCGTGTTAAAATGTTCTTGTACGTTTTTAAAATAAAATAGTATAACGTTCCGTTGAAATGGGCAAGAGGAAAAAACAATTTAAGAGACGTAATGAAGATATTCTTGAGTAGCTGAAATAACCAGACGTTGTCTGTGCGTATATTTTTCACAATTCTTTACCATTCATGAAAGGGTATGATTTCTGTCTATACGCAAAATGGAAGGAATTTTATTTACATCTTGTGACCCCCATTTCATGCACCGCTCCACCCACTATTCGTGCCTCGCCCAGTCTTCCCATCCGCCCTGCTATCCTTCTCCATATGAATTAATGTTCTCAATACACTAAAACCCCATTTACACGTTCTTTTTTACTAGAGGCTTCGGAAATTTTAGTATTTACATGAACGCAGCGGTGGTTGTAGTTGTAGTATTTTTCTGGGGGGGGGGCGCATAGCCCCTTTACACTCGCGCGCTTTCGCTGTGCCTCCCGAAACAGTTCATCAAAAGGAAGCGTATACATCGGGACCAAGCGTTAGAATGGATCGAATTAACAGTTAGTTATGTACCTAGTGCCTAATGAACTCGGAGGAAAAGACTGGCAAGTACGAGGCATGCTGATACGGAGGTGGGGTGCACATACTTGAGGACGTGTGAGATATTGTTTTTTTTTTTAATTATAATTTTCAAATTTCAAAACAAACAGTACTTATCCCTTTCACGAAGTTACTGTTGTTGTTCTGCGACAAAGCCTTTGTGGGAGGCTTTGAGGAGAATCTATTTTGAAGCAAATGTGCTAAAAAAAAATGTACTTTCGTGTCATTCTAAACAAAGCCACATGCCGTACTGTAATCCCTCTCAATTCTGCAACTACTAAAGAGAATTTGTTTATACATGACTAATAAATTAAGATATCGTGATAGCAATTTAAATGAGTGGCAGCATACTTTTAATTACCAGTGTTAGCGACATCAGCGATTGGCATGGAATATTTCACGTTTATAGACCTTCGCGAAAAATTCGCAAAATATATCTTCTAAAAATTGTTATGTCCATGAACGTTACACATTTTCTAAACATTTTAAATAATTTCCCAGCATCGATTTAATAAAAAAAATTGTCATTCTCATATCTGTGATCCAAAACACGATTTGATATAAATTATGTTCTATATGAACGATTAGGAAGGAGTTTCTGGAGAAATGAGCCATCAATTCATCGATTCGTTCTTTAATTCAGTACTAAATTATAAAAGATAATGTCCGTTCTATTTCAAAAAAATTCGAAATCAAATATTTTTAAATTAAGTCAAACCTACAAAAGTATGAGGGAGCTTCGCATAAAATGAACTCCCCACTTGCCTATCCCTGTGCTATATGATTGACCACACAGTAAATAAAGATGTCCTTTCTTCTTTTTGAAGGACAAATGCACAGAACTTTATTATAAGGGTAGATTATTATAAAAAGAAGCATTATTCTTATATAATAAAAACTGTGTTAAAAAGGGGGCCTAATTTATTCTTGTAAATACTTTATCTTTCAGCGAAGCTCATCAGAATCGGTTTAGCTGTTTTCGACATTACCTTTGGAGTGGAATTCCATAGGTCGGCAGCTCTAATCAGTCGTTTTTTCGTGGTTTCTCTGAGTATCACCAGGCGAATGTCGAAACAGAACTCTAACAAACGTGCCACGGACCCCGCGCGATCTTTCCTTCCTTTTCCTTGTCCTACCCTCACCTCTTACTTAAACACACACTAACATGCATTGCACTACCACACATAATGGGAGACCAGTACGGAGCTTAAGAGCTTGTCCAGGCTGGGGCGGTGCCCCGCTGGTGGGAGATACGTGGTTGAGGAAAACCTCGCCAGTCGACTGTAGGTCGGAATCTCGCTATTCACCGGGGAAAGATTACCACTGCCTCGCAAGGAAAAAACATGCACTACATTTAGAGACCAATGATCTTAGCCTTTGATGTGCCCGGAAACGCGAAATAATCAACCAATCTTAACCGACATTATCCCGGACAGAAAAAAATGGAAAAAAATAAGGGTATTTTGTATTATTAATAACCAGCGTTAAATAACCAGTTATTTGGGAATTACACGGAAACAGTCCAATTTCATTATCGTCGATTACGATTCTGCAGCATTAAAATATGTTCTGAACTATTTTAAGGACACGTTGAAGATGTGGAATAATTGCTCTCTGGGACACGTCTTCACCTAGTTGCCGAAGTTTTTGTCGTCATATTACAATCTTGTCCAATGATTATCAAATACTTAACACTGCATAAAAAGCTAGTACGACGACCGAAAATGGTCAACCATGACTGGCGTCTAGGAAAGTCATTATTCCATTGGTCCTGCCCGTGAAAGCCTACGAGTTTGTCTTCACGATGAAGATACACGCTTACTCCATGTGAATCCTAGTAGTGCCCCATTCTGTGATGACCATAGTACCTTCGAAGTCCTAGTGCTTTTTAATCCTGTCAGTCACAAAACATTTTCTGATTCATGTACTTTTCAATGTTCATAAAGTCCTTTGTATAGGCAAAGCAACATTGAACAGTTCTTGCCGTTGTTAGCTACACGATATTACATACTCAACTAGCAGGATCATTCCGAATTTTAAAATGAAATAATACATTTATTAAAATGTATATCTTCTCGTTCAACCTAAGGTCTTTCGAGGGATTTCAGTTCTACATTCTGACTTTTTTGGGATTTGGGCATTCCTTGAGAAATTGAGGTTAAAAAGTTTTATTTCAGTTAAAAGGATTATTTAAAAAGTTTTCTTTTAGATGGTTTTGAAATTTACCTTGATTTGGAGGGGTAAACTGTAAGGATTGCCCGTTCGAGCAGTAAAAAGGGGAAAAAAGCAAAGATTCTACATGATGTTATTGATTAGGGAGGTTTAAGCATGTCTTTGGGAAATTTGGATTTGACTCGACTTGGAATATTTGCTGTTCGGCCTACATAGAATTTCAGAGCGGGGTGAGATGAGGGGAGGGAAGAATAAAAATTATTTGCTACTTTTTTATATGTTCTAGTACGGTATCGATTCGGAGTTCTCTGTGAGTTTGATGGTTCGGTATAAACCATAGAGGTACGAACCCTGATGCTGATGAACGTGTTGCATCTGGGGCAAAGGAACCATAGCGTCGTTTGTATACAGATGACTCAGAAAAAATGTTACTAACTTCTAAGACACGTAGTAGGTCGCAGTAATTGACTTCCTAAGGACTTTATATTGGACTATTTTAATTTTTTGAATGGTGGTAGGAGCTGCGTTTCCCCACACTGGACAAGCGTAAGTTAGGGTGGGTAAGATAATAGATTTATATAGTAGAATCTGGCATTTGGTATTACGTGTTGAATGTTGATTTATGAGCGGGTACAGTTTTCATATTTTGGCACAGGATTTGTTCATGGCTTCGTGAACATGGAGCTTCCAAGAAAGTTTCTTGTCTAACAGTACACCGAGATACTGTATTGGTTCACTTTCTAAGGTATTTCAATGTCAAATATTTTCAGACAAGGAGGGTTTTGCGGTCTTCTAAGAGTAAATATTTTAGTCTGAAATGTTTGCACCTTGATTGCAATTCTCCATTTTTTGTCCATTGCGTTAGTATTTTAAGATTATTCTGGGCTTTATTGTATGTCAGGTTAATATCTGAACTTGCTGTAAAGAGTGTCGTATCATCAGCAAAAAGAGCAGTTTTCACATTAGAAAATGTGAGTATGTCACTCACGAAGATATTAAATAAAATAGGCGACAGAACAGAGCCCCGAGGAACTCCGGCTGTGATATCACGAGTGGAAAACGAGTGATTAATTTCGACCTTAAATTTTATTTCAGTGACGAAGCCTTTAATAATATTCTGAATATACTTAGGGACTCCAACTTGTCTTAGTTTAAATAACAGACTGGTATGTCATACCTTATCGTATGCTTGTGCAATTTCCAGAAATGCGGCTAGAATTTTTTTTCTCTTGGAAGCTCTGTGCAATGTTTTCGGTAAGTCTTAACAGTTGGTGTGCGCAGGAATGATTTGGTCTGAAACCAAATTGATTAACTGGTATTGCTTCCGTATCTGGCAGATATTTGTTAAGAAATAATACATTGATCTAATGGTCACGCAAATTTTCGGAATCGGATTTCGATGACAAAATATTGCACTTACAGACCCCGAACTGAAAAAAAAATTTCCCCTCTAGTGAGCTTTGGGAGCCAGTATGGAAGGAATTGATATGGGAAAGTAAAAAGGAAAAAATCATATGAAAATACAAAGGGTCAATCACGACCCAACACGTTATCACTACGAGACATTTGTAGAATTCATACTGTAGAAAAATATTTAAAAGGTTCCGTCGTGTCACGTGGAAGAAAGTGTGTTTTTAGCTAAACAAAAACTCAGGAACCCAGAAACTGATCGTGGATTATATTTTAAACGTCAGTATATTTCACCCTTTTTCGTATGAGAAGTAAATGTTACAAACAGAATGTTACGAACTCTCTTCGCTTTCTTTCTTTCTTTCTTTCTCTCTCTCTCTCTCTCTCTCTCTCTCTCTCTCTCTCTCTCTCTATATATATATATATATATATATATATATATATATATATATAGTTTACATACATATACGGACAATCGGAAAGAGGTCGTCAAAAAAAAATTTTCGACCCGAAAATGTATCTTAAATTACTTGTATGGCAAGCAGGACAAAGCCAGTGTTATATGAAGGACCAGACCCAAACGCAAAAAAATCCCTCGTGGATAAAAAATACCACTGAAATTCTGAATTTTGGGGTAGTTTAGGTGTCGGTATTGTGACATAATTTTATTAGGGATGAAGAAATAAATATATTTAATAACAGTAGAGCATAATAAATGTTCCAATTTCATTACAACACATAATTCAATAATTCAAACGCAATCGTGTTTCAGGAAGTGTTTTTTCCATCAGTGACAACAATTTTGTCAATCTTCTTATCTTCGCCTTTCGTTTTTTGTTTCAAATTTACCTGACTACGTAGCTACTGAGAAGGAGGATGTTTTATTCACGTTCGGGAACTGGACAGCGTAGCGGAGTTGGAGGTCCAATTTCAAAAGAACATATTCGGCAGACTGTAGTAAAGCGACCATTCTGATACCCTACTTCCTGAATACAACACCACATTTTAAAAACGGAACTTTTCTTTACTTGGTTCTGTACGATCCTAAATTAAAAGACGGAAAGGCCTGACCATCATCGCGCATCTCTCCCAGCTCTTTCGCCCCGCCGCCCCCGCTCGCCCTCGTCGCCTCCGAGACGCCGCGGCGGGGCGAACGCCGGAGAAATATCGCGCACATAAAGAGGCGACACGCTCATCACGCGCAGACATGACGTAACCGCGCGCTCCGCCGGCGACGGGACGCGATGCGGAGGCGGCGACGGCGACGACGGCGGCGGCGGCGACCGCGCTGAAAAAATAATGAATTTATGACGTCACGCCACACTGATTTTATAGTCGCGCGGCGCTTTTTATGCTCCTTTTTTCGAGTCGCCGACGCCGTCGCCACCGCCGTCGTCGCCCCTCGGCAGCGGCTGCCTCAGGGCAGTTCCTCCGCGGGCCGGCAGGGGCGCCACGGTCGTGAGGCCCGCGCCCTTCGGAGGAGGAAGAGGGCTGAGGACTTGATCGAAGGGTCGCGCGGACGAGGGCGAGGGCGAGGGTGCGGCCGAGGATGTGTCCCTGGCGAGGGTTTACCTAAACGAATCTGCTCTTCCGAGAGATGCGTCTTGAGTGGAAAGGCGGCCGGAGGAGAGTTGCGCCGGGGAAAGGAGCGAAGTGCGATAGCAGGTGGACGTGGCGGTTTGCATAGAAACAGAAGCATGCATCTCCAGGCGATATTCTCGAAAAAAGGACCGAAAACTCCCACAAAATTCAAATTCAGAAGTCGTTTAAAACATGAACCTGTATCCAGGAAATAAAATGTGTTTTAATGAGCAATTGCCAAGACATCGCGTCTTATAATTTCCGATTTGCAGGTGAGTAAAAAAACGAAGAAAATTTATGTGACTTTCCGATTTCAAAAACGTTATGGCTGAAATATAGCATTGTCTAATCAATGAAGGGCACAGCGAACTGAATAAAGAATACTGTTTTACTTCCTGTAATTCGGTCCATTCTACATTAATTGGCATTTCCCTTGGTTTAGCAGACACTGAAAATATGTGGCCAGTATTATTTATGGCGCAAAAAATTCATCATTTCTTCAAAACTGGTACTAAAAAAACATTTTTCACCAAAATTATATAATTTTGGGAACGGAAACACTTCTGGGCAAATTTCATGTAATATGGTACACTTCGCTGGAGCATTCCAGAGATTCATTCTGAAATTCAGTCATTTCATCGCCGTAAGTAATACTGCATTCTGATTAAACATATTGCTTAAAAATGAAAATAGTCGTGGAATCAGAATGCACAATGGGTAGATAATTTACTGCAGTGCGATTCTACAACACATTGGAAGACCGCGATCGTAGACAAACTTTTCCATTCTAAAGGTGTGTGTGAAACCTCATTGCTTGGCTGCCCTGAACTGCCTCGTCCACAAGCAGGCGCTGGCGGTGCCGGTGCTAGTGCTGGTACTGGTACTGGAGCCGGTGCTGCTGGAGGCGGTGGCGCAGGGCACGCAAAAAGCGCTCGCCTGGTGCGCGTTCCCCGCGCGCGCGTCTGAATGAACACGCGGAGAGCGCCGCGCCGGGCCGGGCCGCACCGCGCGTTCCCCACCTCGCGCCGAGGGCGGTGGCGGCGGAGGCGGCGGAGGCGGCGGCACCCCCTCCGCGCGGCGCCTCCTCGCCCCCACCAGCGCCGCTTGGGCATCGGAAAGCTCTTTAGAGGGCGCCCCCTCCCGCGCGGCTAGCTCGACCTCCCCTCCCCCCGGCGGCCGCGGAGCGGGGATGCAGCCCTCTGCAACTGTCTGTCTGTCCCTCATTCAACCGCCGCGCATGGCGCGCCGGCCGTCATTGGCCCGCGAGCACCACGTGACCGCACGCGACGCCGCGGCGCTGCTGCGGCGTCTGGCGCCCGCCCGCTCGCTCGCCCGCCTGCCTGCTTGCCTGCCCGCTCGCGCTCGGGTAAATAAAAAACAACGCCTCGCTGGTGGCGGCGGTGGCGGCGACGAAGCCGGCGGCAGCAACAACCAGCGCACGCGAGATAACGCGGCGGTGGCGGCGGCGGCGGCGGCACGCGCGGCGAGGGAGGGGACAGCGGCGGTGGAGGCGGTGCGAGGTGCCGCGGCGGCGGCGGCGATCAGAAATATTTCGGAGGGACGGCGCGTCTGACGCGCTGAGTGACGGGTGCCGAGCGCAAGAAACGGCGACGCACGTCGCGCGGGCGGACGGCCGGACGGGTGGTCGGGCGGGCGTCGAGCGGAAGGGCGGAAGGCGCGCGGCGACAGCAGCGCCGCGAGCGGCGGCGGCGGCGGCGCGCGGAGGCAGCGCATTGTTGGGGCGGCGGGTGGCGGCGGCGCAGCGGACGCGCCCAGGAGCAACAATCGCGCGAGTGCGGCTGGCGGCCGGGGCGGGCGAGTGCGCGGTGCGGCGCGGGCGAGGCGAGGAAGGGGCGGGGCCGGGGCCGCAGCCGTGAGTGGCGCGTGAGGGCCGACGACGACGACCGCAGCGTGTGTCCGCGGGTGGTGCGCGCATGCCGCGGACTTAGCGCGGCTATCGCGAGACGCTCAGTGCGGGAACTCGGTGGCCGCGGTTGCGGCGGCGGCAGCGGCGGCGGTTGCGGCGGCGGCAGCGGGCCTGGGCGTCGACGCGCCCGCCGGCGCCTTGCTGTGCGCGGACTTGAACCCGGCGGCGGCGCCGGGCCCGCGATGCCCGCGGGCGTCCGACGCGGCGGTGGCGGCCGGCGCGCCGGGCCCGTGGCGCGCGGCGCCCGTCAGCGCCCCCGCGCCACCCGCGCCGGGGGCTGCTGAGGCGGCGGCGGTGGCGGCGGCGGCGGCGGCAGCGGCGGCGGCGGCGGCGATGCGCGGCAAGCAGAGCCAGCACGCGCCCACGGGCCGCGACCCCGGCCCGGACCAAGACGAGTACGTGACGGTGAAGACCCGCGCGCCGTCGCCGGGCGGAGGGCCCGTGGGTGGCGCGCCGGGCGGCGGCGGCGGAGGCGGAGGGCCGGGCCCGGGCGGCGGAGGCTTCTGGCTGGCCGCGGTCACGGCGGCGGCCGGCCATCCCGCCGCCGTGCTGGACGGCTGCGAGACGGGCTTCATCAACAGCCAGCCGTCCATGGCGGAGTTCATGACGGCGCTGCCGCACCTGCCGGGCGCGGGCGGCGCCGGGGAGCTGGGCGTGGGCGTGGGCGCGGGGCCCGGCGGCCCCAGTCCGCCGCCCGGCTCCTACCAGGCGCTGGTGGAGGCCCACGGCGGCGGCCCGCCTCCGCAGCCGCCGCCCGGCGTCAACGTGCCCGAGTACCCCTGGATGAAGGAGAAGAAGACCACACGGAAGAGCAGTCAGCAAGGTGAGTGGCGGCAGGGGCGATCTCCTGGGGCAGTACTCAAGCCCGACCTACACTCCATTGCACATGTAATTCAAAGATTTCCATGCACAACGCTGTAAGTCTCATTTCTGCATTGTTCTTCATTGCAATTCCTTCCTAACGGTTACAAAAGTACTTGGTTTATGTTATCAGCTCACTGCTTCTTGAAAGTCACGATAAACTGTTTGAAATTATGTACTGTGAATATACTTTCATATACCTTTTCATTTCATTTAACATTTCTTTGAATATGTACATAGCATGTGACCACACAAATCTCCGAATGTTCTGACGCTCCTCTTCAATGCATAATATTTATATATTATTTCGATGTATTCAATCGTCGTTCCAGCATTGCGTCAGAGTTGCCTGCCGTCGATCTTGCTTCTACCAATGGTTCAGTGTACAAATAAGAGTGAACGACAGTCACAGAGAGAGAGAGAGAGACTCAGGCGTTGTTACCTCTGTATAAGAATATAAATGTACAGTGGTTCGGTACAAATGTTCTCCTTGCATTTGCTTCCCTCTGAATGGTTGAATTGTGAAAGGGACATCATCTTGCGCAAAAGTGGAAAGGGCATACAAGGAGTTTCGTTTCTGCTATCGAAATATATTTAAAAAGAAAAAAGATGAAAACTTGTCAATAAATTATATTTGCTAGTATAATGCATTTACAGGGCAAATAACTACGGGTGTCTTTCGAAAAGATGTACCAATTATTCTGGGAATGTTGTGGGAAACATTCCACAATTTGTACACTGTTAAACACATACGCAAAGAACATTTGTAAAGAAAAATAATAATAAACCATCGACTATTGTAAGGAGATTTCATCAGGAATTTTTAAGAAAATTCAAATGTATTCTTTTTCACCACATAATAACAAATGTAATGGGGTTTCAATATATAAATGGGCTAAGTATACAACGAAAGATCACCTCTTTTAGAGAAAGGAGGTCATTCATTGTGTATATCAGCCCAGCTGGTTATTGAAAATCACGAGTGCATTCACATACTATTAGCAATAGAAATGTACTTATTTTTAATTTGTTTATTTACATTCCGGAACCCCCCCCCCTTGAATCTGTAAGTTACTGAATCGAACTATATTTTCGGATTAATGGCATTTAATGACTCAAATTCGATGGTGTACGTTTAAGTGAATATGGTATATATCGATTAAAATGTATACATTGTAAATTAGCATACAAAAAGAAACAATAACCACATCATCCCAATAAGCTGAAGTATCTGAAGAGCCATACATAGCAGCTGGATGGGGAGTGGATAGTTATCTTTGAAATGTGCAACGTAAAACGTGCAAGTGGCGACGCATTCCAAAAGAAGTCTGCCGGGGCGGCGTCGGTCTGGGCCTTCGAGCGCGGGCAGCGCGGGCGCC
Source organism: Teleogryllus occipitalis (assembly GCA_011170035.1). NCBI lineage: Eukaryota > Metazoa > Arthropoda > Insecta > Orthoptera > Gryllidae > Teleogryllus > Teleogryllus occipitalis. The sequence goes on along the minus strand of BLKR01000115.1, from coordinate 324,704 downwards.
GCCGCCTTCGCAGGGGCGGTGCACGGGCGGCACTGACTTATGACCGCTGACCGGCGGGTCAGGCGTCCGTTAGGTGCTGGTGGGCGCAGGTGGAGAGCCCACGCCGACGCAGGCGCCCTTCGGAACCCCCGCGCCCCCCTTCGCCCCCCTTTGCCCTCTGGTCCTCGCGCCGCACCGGCAGACTCGCGAGAAGACGCAGCGGACGATCTACGGATGTGGTCACGGAAAAATAATTTCGGCTGTTTTATCTGTGAGGCGTCTTGATAGATCACATCGCTGTCTAGCGGATATTTCTCACCACGTCGAAAAAAAACAATTATATAAACAAACATTTGGCATTAGATTTCATCGATGTTCTCGGGTTACAGATCGAGAACTAAAATTCTTTATAGTTCCGCACAACTGTAAACAATACAGAACTGCGAATTTCGTCATTCGATATGTACTCGTGCAATCAAGTTTCAAAACCCGTCAACACAAGATCCACTAACGAAGAATCTCTGAAAAACATCCTGTTTGCCAGGCTACCCCCTGCTGTTTGGAACATGAAAACAGGAACTTAAGAAATTTAAGTTATTTACTTTATGGTAAAATTGATAAACCTTCATTTTAGGTAAGGAAGAAAAAGTGATTAGTCACTCATATCCCTTCAAGTTTGCCATTGTGGAATGGCAACAAAAAAACAACCCCAAAACGAACATCAAGCTTCCGTTCACGCTCATGAACTAAGACAAATGAATGAGAATTTTATAAACTGAGCGATTTCCAAAGACGTATCAAGTCAATGATGTATTGTTAATGCAGGTCAGCAATTCGTCTTTCACACCTCTTAGTCAAATTCTTGAAAACATTGAGTCGTTTATTCCATAAGTTGGTGTAGCCCAAATACGTGGAATACATTCCTCGTTCCCATTCTTAAAACATTTTGAAGCACTTGAGTTTTGCGTGTTCGCGTTCATTGGAATACCATGTTTGAAAAAGAATACACACTCTCCAGGTTGGTGATAACAAGCCGAAACACACATTCGTAGAAACGGCAACCTTCCGAAAATATACGGACGAAATAAGGCGAAACTGGACAACCATTGGCTTCAAATTGAATTAAATGTCGCAGGGTCATATTTTCTTTTAAAAATGTTGTAGTTTGTAAAGTCACGACAAAGTATCACAAATCGTGCGTTTGTATGTACAGATGTAAAAATATTAATGTGTAAATTTTAACTTTTAATCCGTAGAAAAACATGATTGATTAGAAACATTTTTCTACGATTTGCGGAAAACGCAATGATATATGCTCACGTTATGAAATTCAATAAAAATTTCCTAGTATCTTCTAACGAATCCGTATCTGTGGCATTCAATAAGCTGGTACAATTCCATTTTCACCGATAGCGAAATGTGTGCACATTAATTCCATAGTTGTCACTCTTTGCCCAAACTATAAACATAAACAAACCGTCCACGGACGTCGGAGTGCATTCGCCCGTCATCACAATTAGAGCAGAAACGCCTCGATGATGGATGACGAGTCATCAACATGGCGCGGCTCCGTTCGGCCTGTTTACAAACGCGTCGCTCGGCACTGTGGCGCTCCGCAGCAGGGGCGCTAGCGATGGGACCTCCGCCTCGACTGAACGAAATCGTGAAATTTAGTTTTGGGCTACGATTCATTGCATCAATTGCTCCGATATAATTAAAGTAATTTGTCTGTGAAGATCCGATATTCTATTTTCTAGCCGCATATTTGAAAAACCTGAAATAATGATATGAGATAAGGTAATAATAATTATTATAATGAATTATTCATCATACACATGTGATTTGTGAATCGAAAACCGATTAAAATATGAAATATAATTGAAATCTGCAACTAGAAGATACATCTAATTTTACACATTTTACTTTTGAATCCTTTCATTAGTGCCAAATTTGATCTATTAGTGAATGGAATGTTCCTTGAATGAATCCTAAAAGTTAATAGAGTATATAAAAATTGAGTTTTCTGATATACAGTTCATTATAATTAGCCGTTTATTTGTGAGTATTTTCATTAATTAATTGCGCAACGAAGAACTTATACCCTTTTGTTTTTGAGATTTTTATAGTAAGTATTAATAATTATAATATAATAAGTATTAATATTTATTATGGAATGACTTGTTGAATCATCCTTTTAGTCAAATTTTAGAATTGATTCTAAAACAGATTTTTCCTCGATCTCTTTTGGACCAACCCACGAAAATTACCTGACGCGCTGTGGAAAACGAGGTTTATTAAGAAAGAATCTAAACAGTTATGAAGCGAAATGTAGCTGCAACAAAATAGCCCTTGCTCACCGACATGTCTTTGAAGAAAGCTACGTAGTTGAAAATTAATTACAATGTTTTGCACCCATATTTTGAAATCAAACCTGACAGAAAATTGAAATTTTAAGACTACTGATCACTTTTATCAGCATGGTTTCAAAAGATAGAAGTGGGCACACATTTCGTTGTTGGTTATAAAAACATCAAAATAAGGTTTATGTTGTGATAAAATAGTACAGGCATTTTTTTATTAACTCCGATTCGCTTAATCGAACCTGCCACGCTAGAAAAAAAAGTCCATTTTTTTTGTGACGTAAGTCCATTTCAATTCGACCGGCCTTTGGACTAGCCGCCGCCATCCGAAGTGTAACACCGGGGGACCTCAAGGCGTTGGGCAGCGTTGTGCGGAGTCGGGCGCGAGGCGTTTAAGGCCGATCGTGCGGAACCCATTTCGCAAAAAGCGGGGCGTCTGGCGGCGGGGGCGCGCTGCTGCTCGGGTACCTCCCCCGGTGGGGCGGCCAGGGCTATCTTTACGCCCTGACGTAACCTCAGCAGGCCCGCAGCCACGCCGCGCGCTGCAGGAGGACCCACGCTCTCGTCCGTCTGCGCCCGAGCCCCAAGGGCGAGCCAGCGATGCATTCTCCTCGCGCTCAATCAGGCTGAGACTCTCCGCAAAACCACTATTCCAAGTATATTGTACGGTTGCTTATGATGGACATCGATGCCAATCAATCATTTTAACAGATATAAAGTCGCTACTCACATTTTATGAAGCCTATTCTTTACATACGAAGAGATTCAAGCCACAACGCACCAATAAAATACCCATTCTTCGTTGCGGGTCAGCTATTTATTGACAATCAGCTTCCCCAATTTCGAAAAAGTAACATTTCAGACCTGAGACAAGACTGACTTAAGACTCCCAGTGTAAGTGTTCTTACGTACATATATTCAACACTACACACGCTGTATAAATATTAACAAACGTTTTGCCAAGTCATGTTGCTCTGCTTAGTGTGGTTTCATCAACAAGCTGTATGTTTACATTTTGGACCCATATGGTTTGATACGAGTACTGTAACTCAAGTAAACTTTACTCGCTCGTGAATAAAATTCTAATTTTATTCTTGAGTATCATTGTTCCCGTATAATATTACTATAACATAATTTTTTTAGAAAGAATATTCTTAGCTAATAATATGATTTACAACGATATTATTAATAGAATACTAAATATTGTTTACAGTGTAATGGCCCATGATATTAATATCGTGTTAATATTTATTATAGTCATAGAAATGTGTGAATGTAAAAAGGCAGTTCAAAACTCAAGTAAAATCGTTGTTTTGTTTCAATGCGTATCTTCCGCACTTCATAAAATCCTAAAAGCATTATAAGAGAGACATTTGACATTTACTTGAGATTTGTTATCTATTGCAAATGTACTACCACAATATTATATGATTAAACAACGAATTCTATTTTACCGAAAATTCACCAGAAAACTTACGTAGAAAAATAAATTAAATTCAATATTAGCAGAGCAATAAGCACAATATTTCTATTGAACAGATATTAAACACTGCAATATCTCGTGTCTGCCCGAATACATATTGACAAGGCTTAAAATTATAAGTAGACATGTATTTGTAAATACGTATAAGTATTTTGTTACTAAACGTAATAGTTACCACTGCATGCTCAAGTGCCACAAATTCATCTTTGGACAACATTCCTTGATTTTTACTATCTCCTGCTCAAGAACTAGACATTTTCATTTCTTGTTAAAACATGTTTTCTTTTATTTATCGAGATGGAAAAATGTTAAAGTCGCAGATAATTTTTAATTCTCGACTTTATACATAATTACTTCACACACATACGAATGTAGAATATGACATCTCTTAAGTAACTAGGGAAATAATCTCATTAAAATTCGGAGAAAAAAGACTTTCTTGATTGGCCTCTGTCTTGAAATATTATCAATTTTGACCTCACAATCACGTCTAGTCAGACCAAAGAAACAATATAGGTGTGTATATAAATTGAATTATTTAATATAATAGATGTCATGTAACGTCACAAGTTTTGTCTTAATCAAAACCAAGACATCAAGTTAGTGACAAATATTAATTTATTCTGATATCAAAAACGTATATACAAATGCTCATTAAAACGGAAAGTGAAATTGTTTCTTTAAGTTATATTTTCTGGTAATTTTGTAACAGTTTGAAGATTTGTATTTTTCATGTGTTATTTCAGTATTTGGGGATTTAGAAGCATATTATTTTGTATATTATTTGTCTATTATTACTATCGTGAATACGAATTATGTGAATCACATAAAATAAGACTGGAGTATTTCCCTGAATATTAGCTTACCAAGTTTTTCATTTCTTTTAACTTTCAAAACAAAATAACGTTCTTTGTAGCGTTCTCTCAATTGTTAATTGAGCAATGTCAATACTATCTTATTCGTAGGGGGAAACGTTTTTCTGTCAAAATTTTGAGGCGGTTTTAATTAGGTTCCCCATTACTGTATTTTGAAAGATATAATATTTAGATCATCAAATATGAAATATACGATGGACTTTATAATACAAGATTATTAAAGTGTTTGCAAACAGAAAATGTGTTCTATTCATCTTAATTCATTGTGAATTTACAAATAACCTTTATTACGAATGACATACCGTTTATATGTGGCACTTACGGCACTTTCATCCTGATTTCAAATACTAAAGCGGCAATAAGCGAAGGACTATTAACAAAACTACTCGTTATTCAGCACTCGAGAACGCACTCACATAACGTTATATAAAATTGCGGGAGCGCGCATTCGGACCTTGAGGTACCCCCGTCCGAGAGGCGGCTGCGGGTGGCGCGTTAGCGACGAGCGCGGCGGCCGCTTCGCGGAGCGCGGTGACTCGGCGAAGCGGCCACGTGGTGACGCCGCGTTTTCGGGGAATGTTAATACACGCGCTTGCGGCCCTGGGCAGGAGGAGCGCTGCCGCGGGAGACCGGCGTACAAGCAGTGGCGCGGGCGCGAACCGCTGCGCCTCCGCCACCCGAAACTCGACTCTCTGATCTTTCTTCTGCCATCTGGGACCGTTTAACCCTTCATGCCGATGGCACACTTGGAAATTCAATCTGTTAAATATGTCGTTTTATAGGGGGTTTCTACATTGGTTAAGCATTTGTCTTTGCAAACTGATAATAAAAGAACGTGAGACATAAAACAACAATTCTTCTTCTATGTACGTGGAACCTGTTATTCTTCACACAACACCATGATGAGACGGGAGATGTCGATGCCCAGCTTTCAATCCAACTTTTCTTTGGTTTTTCTGGATCCCGCTTAGGGGTCTTAAATCTCTTGCTGTTTTGATCAGCCTACTATTATCTGTCCTGGAAACTTGTTCATCCCAGACTTTTCTTCTTGTAAAACAACTATTCATAGGCAAAATTCATAAAAATGTTATCTCACTTCATAAGATTTGAACTGTCAGAACAAGAATTATACACTGAAACCGCTTGAGTGAAATCTAAAATGTACTAGTAAAAGGCATAAGAGTAACGCGAGGTCGTCCGGGCAAGAATCAGTGCCTACTTGGCTTTCTGAAAGTTGCCGCGACCTACCCACAGATGCCGTTTCTGACGTTATGCTGCGAATTTCCCCCAAGATGTAGCGTCCCCTGGGCAGCCAAGTAGATTGCTTTAGTACCAACTATTAGGTGCTGTTGTTTTTTCCATGAGATATGAACATTTAATACGAATGTAAAATAGTTTTAGTACTCGGGATTGAAATATATTGAAATATATATATTTTGAATAATAAATATATTGAAATATATAAATATATTGAAAATATATAAAAAAAAATATAAGTGCAATTTCCTCAGTAAACAGCTTGACTTTTGAATCTGTGTGTTTAAACCAAAGTCGCATGATAACATTAAACTATAAAGTCAAGCTGTTTACTGAGGAAATTGCACTTTTCTTGATACGAAACCACGCGCACTCACGTATACACACACACGTACACTCACACACACACACACACATTATTCAAGTTAAAAAGCTGGGAAAATCATTTTGAAAAAGGAATTTGAGTGAAATCACTAAAATTCCGAGAGGAACATGCACAAGGAATGAAGTAGTACTTATTGCTCATCAAACATTTATTTTGGAACGCCTTAAGGCGATTGAAATTTGTCCGTAAAGATATTTTATGATGTATCATAAAACTGGCTTTTTCCGAGACTTTAAGAGATGATCTGCTGAGTAAAAGAAATTGTCATTTTGCTTTTCCATAAACATTGCTTACAACTGTTAATACAACACTTTCAAGAAATTCAATTGATCGAAGCCCTTTCTAAAATTCTTCACTGGTTGTGTAAACATTTGACATGAAGGCGGACACATTTTGTCCTTTCAAAAAGAAAAAAAAAAAAAAATTATCACATTTCTGATCCTAAATATACGTTTAGTTAAGGGCCCATCCCAACCCACCTTGACCTCCTAGCCGAAATAGCACTCAATGCTCTTCCGTGAGGTTCTGTGGCTGTCGCAGAACTCCGCTTCGCAGTGCGAGTCCGTGCACGCGCGCCTTGCTTTTGTGGGCGCCGCCAGACGCGCAGAATATTTTATGGCGCTTTCAATAGGCTGTTTCGTCATCTCTTACAACACGCCGCGCCACGGGCTCCGCGGAGTCCCACTTTGTGGGCGATAACGCCTCTTAGAGGTGCTGTTGGCCGCCGCCTCCTGCCGTGTAATCCTTTCTGTAGCGTGCGGGGCGGATTTGTCGGGTTCGCCATTACGGGCCGCTTCTTAAATCTACTTCAAAGTGGGTGGAACTTCAATCTTTCCGCTCAGTCTGTCTGTGCTAAACCAGCGCGCGGCGGTCGCGGTCATTCCAACCTCTCGGGAACAGAAAGAGAGCCTCTTCAGTGTGCTATCAACGGGCTGCACTTCATTATATTAATATTAACGATCCAAACGTTATTTCACTACGTCGATTCAAGTTCTTGGCATTGAAGCTACGCAAATTTGGGTAGCATATCATTCGTTTTCTTGATAATGGATGCGATTATTTATTTTAATTTCTGTGATGCAATAATACAAATTACTCTGTTAAAGGGAGTAAGATAATTTCTTGTTAACAAAGGCTGAATTTCTCCGGTAAATACATGAACCACCTTTCTGGCGGAAAGGATTAAAACGTGTAGATCAGCAATATCTGCACTGTACTGGACGATATCCACAACAAAACAGAGATAACATGATTTTTATAGTGCTGTCTCTTTCTTGCCTTTGTTACAATGGAAAATCTTTTTGAGACGAGGGTAATTTATTTTATAACAAAAGAAAATTTGATCAATTCTCATATAATCATCTATTCAATTCGCACATTATCCCTTGTAAATCTGTTCAACAATCTATTCGTTTTCATCTTTCATAACTCTGAAGACTATCAAAAATATGTAAACGATATTGATACATTAAAATGCCGAAGTTTTCCTAAAAACGTTTTCTCAAAAGCATAGTGATATTCAAATAATTTGTATTATAACAAAAAATAGTCGGAATTGACAGTCCAAATGTATACAGTTATGATAAATATTTCTGTACCTACTAATATTTTATAGGATTTGTCAGTAAATTGTATTTTCCATCACAGAGTCTAATGTAGAATGTTTTTTATATCTTCAGAAGTCTAACTCAGCTTTACATCAAAATTTCCTTGCGTTGTACTTACAGTAAAAAAAACATCACAAATTTCGAGTCTTAGCGCAAAATTAAAGCATTTCTTAATAAAGAAGGAATATTTCTTCATTAATACAAGCATTCGTCTCATACGCATTTAATTATACGAACAATTTAAAAACACTAGTATTATTGAATGATCTAACCGGTTAACGTCTCGTAAACGAATCGAAAAATATGTTGCTCAATAAGAAAGAGTACGAGTAACATGCTTGCCTCTCGTAATACTGTAATCGCGTCTCCTTAACAGACACAACCACGCGCTTAAAAAATCGCTCAAACAGGCCTCCACACAGGCGCAAACGCGTGACGCGCTGCTGTCCGCAGTGTCGGCACGTCGCGGCCCAGCCCGGCCTGGCCCGGCCCGGCCCCTGGGCGTCGCGACTTTATGGCTAATCTCTCCGCCGTAAACACGCATTACGAGCGCTTTGGTGCTAATTTTACTGCCACTAAAACAGGCGGTAATTGTCACCGGCGCGGCGCGGAGCGGTGCGATGTGACGTCCCGGCCTCACGCAGGCGCCACGCAGAGGGCGGGTCGCACAGCTGCGCCATCGACGCCACCGCTGCCACCCATTTGCTCGTGGGCCTCAAACCCACGCGCTTTTAACTAGGCGGAATTTTCTTATCGGAGAATTCATAACGCAGGAAGGACAGTTCGGGAGTGGTTTCCAGCCTGGAAATGCGTGGCTTACGAATCATTTTTTTAGCGATGGACTACATGAAGAATCGAAGATGTGGGTATGCGTGGATGGCGAAAAGAAATATAACTGTTGAACTACCACTTAAATGCATTGAGTAAAATACAAACCGTAAACAAATATTTATTGAAACACAATTATTCTTCAATGCGCTATTTCTCAGTTCTTTTAGGCTTAAATGCTCACTGTTGAACGAAATGTTTTATTTTCCAGGTGCTAATTTCGTGTTAAATATTTTAATCAATTGTTCCACTAACGTATTGATCAGTACAAGTTTCTACATTTTATCTGCTTTTTGATTTTCGTATCCTATTTTTATACAATACGTATAAGAGCTAAAATTTTTTTACAACAATTTGGTGTGACCTAGTAAGGGTACACAGAAGGAAAACCTAATATAGATGTATTTTATCATATTCAGTGAGATACTACTTCAAGATATACTTTTAAGAAATTAGATGCACTTTTCAATGAGATACTTTGTAAAAGTTATTGATATTATATATATATTGATATACGTACATCTAAAACGGGCTACTAATACAACTGTACAGCGACTAATTCAACAGAAGAGAGTCTTTTTCAAAAAATTAATACATTACAGACAAAGCGTAAAATTATGTTCCACATTTTTCGTTTTTATCCCTTTTACTATTAATTAAATATATTGTTAGTTCTAAATCGACACCCGAACTACTGCAACGATACGGATTTTCCTTGTTAGGATAAAAAGCACGAACACAAACATTACAGTTTAATGCAACGTTTATAGTACGCAAACTCAAATAATTCAAATCTATATATATAAATAAAAGAGAATGTGCGTATGTGTATCGCACACCGACACAAAAATTACTCCACCGATTTCACTTAATTGTTCAAACACATGGCGTAAAACGTGATAAAAAATTACGTTATCAGTAGTTTGTAAGGTGTAATACACTGCAATAGCGAAGCAGTGCTGCGTCCACTAGTAAGAAATAAAAGAAAGAAGAAATTGAAAACGTGTTCTTTCTTAGATATTTCCTGTAAAGAATGATTATTGATGATTACTGATCTTGTCTTGCAAATAAATAATTGAAAATAGATTACCGGCGAACACGTTCATTGCAAAATGGAAAATATTCGGAGTTCGCAATCGTTCCGAAGCTTCTAAAGTAGTCGCCACGCCACTGCCTCATCGCTCGCACTGACACAAGTAGATCGGTAGGGCGTCGGGACGCCGCCGGCGACAGGGCGTCGAGCCGAGCGGGGCCCGGGGTCTGAGGCTTGCGTCGACCCACCGACTCCGCTCCGCGTCGCGCCGCGCCGCGCCGCCCCGCGCCCCACTCCGCTCCGCTCCGCCCGCACCGCCTCCTCCGCAGTTTTCCGTTGCTCCCGTATTGATTAAGTAATTAGGGGCTTGTACTTTCCATTTTATAAGAAATGGAAGTCAAAATCTGCGTGCTGCCGACTCGGGCGCGCAGAGGCGCCTGCCAGCTGCGGCAGCCGACGCGTGCGCGCCGAAGGAAACGCGAACGTATGCGGGCGTGCCCAGGGTGGATGATCGGAAAGGCACGCGTGCGCGGTGCCCTCTCAACGGGCTACTACGCGAGTGGGAAGCCAGTGCAAACACTCCAGTGGTGTTTCGAATAAGAGCGCTTTGAGTAACCGATGTGATTCATTACGAATTTACACTTGCGAAATTTGATATTTTAAATACTATATTGCCATTGACTTTGCCTACCTACTTTTGCGTACCTTTCTTTTATTTTTGGTTCCACGATAATTACAGTTTAAAATCATTATCACAACAACATTAATTTATGTGGAGTGATCCATTCAGGCTATGTGAATGGAAACAATTAATAAAGCGTGTTACGTATATTCTGAAACGTTGGCGATGTAAAAACAACACTACAGACTCGAAGTAATAAATACGTTGATTTAATGCAGATATATTGTATGTGATCAGGTATGAATATTAACAATGACGTCGATCAACAAAATGAAAATCCCTTCCTGATTTTGGGATAGTCATTATTTATTTCTTCCTTCTACCATTCTTCAAATGGCACTGCTAGGTATCGGAGAGTGTTAATAATATATTAGAGTAGTAATAATATATTGCGAGTGACGAACATCCGTATTTGATTGCATTACATTTGCAAATATATCAATCCAACTTGATAATTCCGTTCTGTGCTCCGTTCTCATTAACAAACCTTGACTTTATTTTACCTGATTTCAATACACCATATTGATGAAAACGATTTTTTTCAAAATTCAATTTATGATTTTTCTGACACAGTTATACGTTTTTAATAAATTTATTGAAATAATTTACATGCGTTGGTTATTATGCTGAATAAAAAACAGATTAATACAATATTAAGTTCTTGTTAAAGTAGCGGAAGTAACAAAAACAGGATGATAAGTGGGGTACACAAAAAAATTGTCTTTTTTGTATTAAAACCTGAAAACGTAGTAAATTACAAACGTAATTTCATCGTATTTCTAATGATATTTGTCCATTTCTTCCGAAATCTGATAGTTCTGCTTGAAAGTTAAGTTCATCACATGGAAGAGGCCCAATTTTCAAATTTCATTACATTATAACCATTTTGTGCCGTTTTAATTATTTGAGAAAAACAATATATATATATATATATATATATATATATATATATATATATATATATATATATATATATATATTGTTTTTCTCATGAAATCGTCACCAACAATTTGGTTTTTCACGTTCAACAAATGATGAAAGCCAGAAAGCAAGTTAATACTTTGAAAATATCATGAATTCTTAAGTTATATCACTGCTCATATGTTTAATGGCGCAAGCAAACTTATTGATATGAGGAAGATACCAAAAAACTTCACATCATAATACGCAAAATCATTCACTACTTTTTGAGAAAAACATTGCTGACCATCCATTACTGCAATTAACAATGATTGAGTAGATTGTTCTAAAACAGAATAATCTACAAGATACCCAATCAGGACATATAAGGAAGGAAATTTGGGATGTTAACATGCGTGGTAGAATAGAGATCATACGGTCTCAAAAAGAGGCTCTCCAATTTTTTGTTATTATTTAAAAAATACTATTACAAATGCAAACACTATTCCCATTTTAGTGCAGTTAGAGTTAGAACACACTTAAATATTAGAAAATATGCGAATTCACTTTCATAAATTGTACCCTAAAAGAGCGACAACAAATGTGTACCAATATCATTCAATCATCCGAAACAAAGAAAGTTCAAAATATTTGGAAATACAATAGGAATAAATTAAATACCTAAGGGCACAAATAGCGCAAAATAAAAAACCGAGTAAACTTCATAAAAATATGTCTAACTTTATTTGAACTTGCAACAAATCCCTCAATTAATCTTCAATAACAAGTTGCTTTGTCAAGAATTAGAACAAATGATTCTCAGTTCTCTTATAAATTTCTATTAGAGAAAGTTCCTTAACCCATATATAGCATCTGCAATACTATCTTAACAATAAACCACATCCTTTTGGAATACCCCATCCACAATGAGAAGAGACAAGAGTACCTAGGAAATGAAAACTTCCATGTCTTTTATCATCACCTATTTATTAAAGAAAAGTGTTAAAATTTTGTAAATATATTGATATTTTGGCAGATTTGTGATTACATTTAATTAAAGTGTTAGTCGTTAAAGGCCTTTGAAGTATATGTGTCTTTAAATTTAAAAAAAAATAATTGCTATATCCTCTTCATTCACTTCACACATGTACGGGAAAGTGAGGTAGACCTTTCTGTTTAACTTTATAAACCCTACAGAAAAATGATTCTTACATTCCGAAGTTCTATCATCAAGAGATGATGGAACTGTGGAGCTTTTACTATTTCAAAACAGATAATACAAACTGTCTTTTATCAATTTATAGCTTCTAAAGGCGTTCTCCTACTTTACTGCACATCCCGATTGACCGGACTTTTCCCTACTTATTTTTTCCGTTTCTTCTTTCTTCTGACATTTGGAGAAATGGAGGCAGTTCTATGAACGTGACTCTCCAGCATCATTATCAAAAATGTAACCAGAATTATTATATTCTACTAAACTGCAGCCTACAATTCTGTCCTCCGCACAAGACTTTTCCGCAACCATGCCACCATAGTTTCTTTTCTCAATCCCGAAAAGCATCCCTCTTGTCTTGACAGATAGCCTGATTGCACTTCTGCCAAATCAAATTTTAATTTCTTAAAAAAGTAAATTTATTCCCTACTGCTGCTGAAGTTTCTAGAGATCAATTTACCGCATTTCAATTTGGATTTAATCAAAAACTCTTCCATTGTCTTTCCTTGTTCCAACTCACTGATCTCATTACATCCTCCTTTTGTAAACGTCCATACAGCGTAGCTTTGTTGTATGATTTAACGTGAGCGTTGGACTATATTGAACATCAAGCACTTTGGAAAAAATTGATGAGTTGAATGGAAGCCGTTCTTTCAATTTCTTGGCCTTTGATGCTCAGTAGACTTCTGTGTATATGAATAAGCCTGTAGACGTTTCAATAATTTATTTTAGAATACAGAAGAATGCAGAGAACAAGAGGTTGTGTGACTTCTTGTGAACTTTGACGCTGAACAAGGGCTGAACATTCGTTGCGCTGCTTATATTAAGTTTAGTAATCTTTATACTTATTTAAATTCGATTTTTTGGGTCGTTTTTGTAGAAGTAATACTTATTGCAATAGACTAAATGACCAGTCTGGGAAGAAACTTATCCTAAAAAACCCTTTTTAATAAAGTCAAATTAATTCATGAAGAATATATTTATTTTTTAATTCTCAAGCCTATCCCAACATGAATCTCATGTAATGAATCCAAGGTTTGTCTCCAGAAACATCTTTCATGAACATACGAAAATAATCAAATATAAGGGAGACGGAATTAAAACATATTACTACTTATCTTTTTATATTTACATTAGGAGGATTATTTCATTTCAATCTAGATGTTTCAAGGCATTCCCGATTAAATTTAGAAAAATAAATCTACAGCATGTCAGAGGAACTACTGATGAAGGAAATACACAATATCACAAGTGAAAATTTTAAAAATATTTTTTCAGAAACTATGTTTTCGAAATGAAGCCGTTCTTTCATCCAACTCCTTAATTACACCGATTAGGTATTCCACAATATTTTTATTCCAGATTATACAGCTTTTTAAACAACAAGAAACACTTTCAGTGATATAAATACGAGCTTCTCACCTTTAGCCATCAACTGAAGAGTACCATAAGCCAGTATATTAGAATCGCTTTAATTAGCACATACTCTCTTTCAGATATACTACTACGCCTCTCTTCCGGAATAACCAAATTCGCTGACGATTTCGCATTTTTCTTAAAACAAATAAACTATAATTTCATTCTTTGTCTCCCTTCGGATCCAAATGCAACCCACCTTTCTACTATTTCCACTCATCTAACTACTATCTACTAAACATAATGGTTAACACGGGTTAATGGCCACAATGTTCATGATAAAGAGTTAAAAGTCTTAAATGTTAGGAAAACCGCAAGGCTAAAACGTTATGTTATAATTATACACATTATGTTTTTAAAGACAAATGACACATTACGTCAAAACTTCAATGTGTAAAACAGATACGAAACTATACTTTGCAAGAAAAATTACTAGCTGACTGTTATCGTAATAAACACGGTTTCTTCTTAATAAATTATCGGATTTAGTTGCAATTATTCTGACAGACGTTCTAAACGTTACCCACATACACACACACACAGATAAAGTGTGGATGTATGTGTTCAAAAAAAGCTTTTGAACGACTGGTGCAATTGCCGTTACATTGTGCACGAAATCTTTTTAGAAGACGAGAAAAATCATGGTGGTTTTGCGGTCCAAAAATATTACCCAATATTACAAAAATATACCCCAATTTGGGTTACACTACAAAATGTGACTAGAACATTTCTATAACTCCCTATGCTTGCGTGGCCGGCGTGGTCACCATATTTTTCCGTGCGAGGCGGGGCGGGAACAGGCATGACGAGGTGGAACGAAATAGTTACGCTGCGTAATAGATAATTGTGATAAGTAAATACCCGGCACAGCTGGGTAATCAGGTAGTACTTGCACAGACTCAGTCCAACTTGTACAGTCGCAGAAGAAGAAATCTTGACTCAACTAAAATGATGGTAAACGTTTAGTGTACGAAGAAATACAAGAGAAAGTAAAAAGAATACTGAAGACGCACTGAAAGCAGCTCTGCGTACAACAGAAGGAAATTTGGATAATTGCGTAATTGTTTGGAATGGTACTAACATTCATTTACCCGAGGAAAATACTGTATTTGCAATTAACAAACAAGTTTTTACTGATTATAAGAAGGAGCTACCGAACTCTAACGAATAGACCTTTACGTATTTTGAGTTCAGTGTCAGAAAATGTGGAGGATGAAGTTTGTTTGGCCAGCCAACAAGCTTCTTCGTCCAAGGACTTGAACTGAGCTCTCATCGGACGTACTCCACTACGCAATTCCATCACACGGAGGTCTTGTTATACAACCTTCAAATAATGACACTATCAGAGGTGAAAGCTTTTTAATGTTTGATTCGGGTGCAGATGATTTAGAAATAATACCCATGCTTTTCACATTAAGAAATATAGCACATATTTGCGGAAGTGATATCAAGTTTACTGATGGGAAGTTCAACAGCATTTATACGATTTTTTTTCAGATGTACTTTCACACGTATTTGTCGAAAGTTTTCATCATACCCAAATGAGCTACGTAACAAATTACAGATTTCATGAAGAGCGTAAATTATAAAAACTCATTTTTTAATAATCTATGGTTATAAAAAGCTCTATAGTTGGTGAAAGAAATATCATACAATTTCATTTATTTGTTGTGTTGTTAAGAATTTTTCATATTGCATAATGGTCGTAGTTCTGAAGCCAGAAATGTACACATGACCGTCGTCGTTGAAGCTTATGGGTTGAAATAAAATGATAATGACGATGTATGAACATGAAGCAGGAAGAATGAGAGGCAGAAGAACCCTGAGGAAACCTTCTGCGAAACCACCTTGTCAATTATACCACTTTCATCTGACGAGGAGCGGATCCTAGCCCAAGCTGTGGACGTTGAGCAGTCTGACCGCTCACCTATTGGTCGCCCCACTACACATATTAATGTGTTAATGCGAGTTAATCCGTCGACTTGCAGACTTTGCAGTGAAAAAGACTGTTTTCTTCACGTGGAATATCATTACACAGACATTAATTCAGAGAGCATTACTGAATCATATCTTGTTCGTAAGCACCATACAATACGATTATCGATTTTGGAGATTGTGGTGTCGTGTTTTAAATTAATGATGATTCTTTTCTTGAAATTTATTAGTATATACTTCTGATCAATTGAATACGCTCATTAAAATGTACTGTAACATCAAACATTCTCCATCTGACACATATTGCAGGCAAAACAACCTCCAAGAAGGATACGAATCAATACTGCAATGTACTGAATACAATAATAAAATTCTGTAAGAAAACTAATTATTCTGTGAACTATGTAATTCTATCAAAGCAAAACGTGAACTATACTCAATACTCATAGTGCTTATGTTGCTCACAGACCGTGGTCCAGTCGAGTTACTTCTTTCAGATGTTTCGTCTGTACCTGCGGCAGGCATCAAGTGACGATGGAGCAAATAATACCCTCATGGTCGAACCATATTTTACTATTCAGTACTGAAATTAAAATACTATTTATTTATGGATATGCATAGTTGAAATTTCCCTACTGTAATATACTGAAACTTGTTATAATTTGATGTATAATATTGACCTACTGTAATATATTATTGTCATAAGTTAACTTCAATGGGAAAGAATATCCGGACACGCGCGAACATTCCGCGCCTTGTAAATCATTGTTTAAAAATGAAAGTATCTTTGTACTGAGTCGTCACTTCTAGATCGTACACGGTCAGCTCCTGAAATGTGCGTTGTAATTTAACGCACGCCATAGTGCATAGGTAAATATTCTGATATAGCAAAGCATTCGGATTTAATTTCACGGAAATCAAGAAGTCACTTTAATTGTATAGTGGGATGTTTTCTCTTTCTCTATTCCTTCAATTTAATTCCACGAAGATTTCGGCTGACACTTCGTATCTGACCACCTGTGATACGGAGTAAGTGACTCCAGAAGAGATGAGTCTCAAATATGTAATAGGAAGTTCAAATATGGCTCATTTTGAATAATACTTCTTAAGAATATAATTCAGATCAGATCGCACCTACTGCTCGCAAGTGCTCTCAGTTTTTTATTTAAGACACGAAAACCTGGTTGTTAAGGGCCTAGGACACATTAGTTGCAAGACATACGATGTGCGTTTCCTACACTGTAATTAATATACTTCAATTCTTTTTGCTGTAATTAATATATTTCAATTTGTTTTAACCAGGGCTAGCGAGAAATTTCCTATTCATTAGTGGTTCTTTTACGAATTTGGTGTCGATTGTTGGTTTGATAAATTGACAAAAACAGTCATTTATCTTTAGCATCATATATAGAGAGGAATTGAGATTGTATTCGTAATATATGATAGTAGTTATTGCGACAATAGAAACAAAAAATATAAAGAAAATTTACATTAAATAAAATGAAAACTACATACAAGGAAAACAGCAAAATTCTACTCAGACAAGGTTTTTCTGAATAAATTTCAACTTTTTTTCTGCCAATTATTCACAATATAAAAATATTGAAAGAAGTAAAAGAACGTATAGAAAATAATATTATAAATATCAATAATGGCCAAAGTAATAATTTATGTCGACTTATCTCTGAACACAAATTCAAATATTCTCAAATAAAACTTGGGAATATTTAATTATATACATGCATTTTCGAGTGATGCAGATATCAACAACCAAAAAGGATGTTATTTGTAATTTTGTGACTGTCTCGGTTATAATCGAATTATCGACTCGTATCACTTTACTTAAAAACCGACCAATAATTTCAGGAAAAAATTTAAAAAAAGACATAAACGCAACGATTTATACAAAAGTTACACTTTTTGTCATATTTTGTATCTAAATAAAAATATTTTCAGTAACAAATAAATCACGAGTTTAAACAGAGTTGCATTGAGCAATAATATTTGCTCGTGTCTCTAAATAATATTAAAAACGAAGTAATTTTGGATTACTGATACTCCTAATTAAAAATTACAAGTATGAATTTAAAAATCATAATTTATTTCATCTAATATATAAGTCTTCGTGGGAGAAAGAGAAGTCATGTACTCGTACATTACCAAATTATGCTTAATCGCGGCTAAAACATAAGCAGTATTATTATGTATTGTTTAGTCTTTCTTTATCAGATGTTCACCAAATATTCGAAGGCGTTATCGATCGAATGCATGCCTTTGATATACCTTAAAAATTAGAAGTATTTTAACAGAAATTTGCAGAAAATGATTGTAGTATGTTTCTAATTACATACAGCTTTTGTATTTAAATAAATATTTTTATATAATTAATTCTAAATTAATAATTTGCGTTAATTAGATATTATGCGAAAACTACTTTTTTTCAAACAATTCTACATGCCGCTTTTAAAGACCCGATTTTTAGAACAGACTTTGTTTACGTCAAAAAAATTTATTTTCAGTTTTGTACTTTGGTAATGTTAACTTTTTGCAATGTAATTGATGTTTCATTAAATGCACGCCCAAAAAATTTAAATATCCGTTTCACACTCGCAGGACCTAGAGTTCCTTTAACCGACCGAAGAATATGAATTTTGGTGAAAATCGGTTGGACGGTTTAGGCGTTAGCTTTGACCACAGACTGACGAATAGACGAAGGCGTTTTGTCGTCGATCGATTTTTTGGTATCAAGAACACACAAAAAACGCTGTGTCTGACGACATAGCGTGCTAGAGGAAGTAATTTATTATATATAGGAATAACTTTTATCCACTTTTTCGTTACCAGGGTCCGGCAATAAGAGATTTTCTGTCGAAAATTTACAGTTTTCCAACTCACGATTACAAGAATATATCTTCATACATCGGCGGGAAAGTTTAAAAAAAATCACATCGCTATTATTATTATTTATTATTATTATTATTATTATTATTATTATTATTATTATTATTATTATTATTATTATTATTATTATTATTAGACTGCATTTGATAAAATTGCGCGAAGCCTTTTTAAACTGTTCGCAAAGAGCCTCTCCGCCCGAGTGGGTCGCCAACTCGATTCTCGAGAGCGGGCGTTGGCGGCCTGCGTCGTTTGACGCGCCGTTAGCGGCGAGCGGGGAGCGGGCAGCGGGGAGCTGGCGGGCTCGCTGATTTGCGAGGCTGTAATGCTGCGGAACTTATTGCTCCAGTTTCCGAGTAATTTCTGGCTCGGCGGCGGTGGCGGCGACGAGTCGAGCGCGAGAATTGTGAGATCCGCCCCCGCCCCCACCCCCCGGTTGGTGTTGGAGGGATTCTCCAGCACTGGGGAATCCGGTCCCCGTCCTTCCCGGGCCGTAGAATAGACCCGAATGCCAACGGTAATCGAGGCGAAGGACGGTGTTGGAAGCCCTCATGCTCGGTTCATAGTTGCCGTTATTAGAGATCGCACTTCTCCAAATCTGTACTAGTGCAGTACTAGTGCAGAAAGACATTTTGATTCACTTTCTATTCACTTACAAATCGCTAGAACTGCTCTTGATTTAGAGATAACCCTTTCAAATGTGTAATATTAAAACGAGCTATGAAAGGACCCATTTAATTTCATTCAATGCATTTTTCAGTATCTTTGTACACTTGTGAAAAATAGTGTATCATCTGAAACGTGTATTAAATCATTAAACCTAGAATTTTTTTTGGATGAGAGTATCCTGCTACTTGTGAAATTAACACTGAAATTAAACTGGAATGAATACTGTTAATTCAGAAATGCTCAATACTACTTTGTAGAAGAATCCCCCTCATACACACTAATGGTAATGATACCTTGATTTATTTCACAATATCAAAATTCATATTTCTCGAATATAGTAGGAACGCAGCTAAAACCGATCAAATCCGCACGCCTCTCTATTACAATATCTTCGTAATAAACACAATGTTTCGAAACGTCTATTGCTTCAAGCAAGATACGCTTTTTCTTTCACGTATCAATATTTAAAAATATATTTATTTTTAAATATACATAGACAATGTAGTATAAAATATTCTTTGTTTTAACTGAAGCGAAAACGTTATTATCCAAAAGCAAGAAAGAGAAAGAACGCATTTTTTTCTTCTATGAGAAAACAATGTGCGTCCAGTGCACAGCACTCGAATTCGTTGAACAGCTTCCATTTTGTCCATTGCTGATCGCGGCATTCATCTGTGGCAAAATTGATCACATAAGAGTCATGTAATATTCGTATTTTTCTCGTATTTCGAGATATGTACTCAACGTGAGTAGACATGTATAGATTTGGCCATAGTTTTAAATAACTGGTGTGTAATAAAACAAATAATTCCATTAATCTGTCATTCATCTTCCTTAATATCAATGACTCATAGCTTCTTCTGCTACTTGATCTTTACAGTTGCTATTTTTAATAATTTTTTAACAGGACTCGGTTGATAAATGTCATCGTTTTAAGCAGTAATGATTAATTGGTTGATTGTATTTATGATGAAAGTAGTGTATGAATGAACAAATGAATGAATTAATTATAATGATATGGTGCAATGTATGGACAGTGCCAAAGGACACCTTTCAAAAACGAATATATTTCACCTGAAATAACTGAAATATCATCAGCACCGTAGGAAGAAGTTGAGCGATCAAATGAGTATGTGATTCTGCGCGAGTGCATGCGTGTGCATGCCTTTCCACAAAATTCTATAAAAATACACTTTTCCAAAAATAAAAAGTTAAAAGGATATTATAAATGTTCAATTAAACATGGTTAAAATTCATCAAAAAATAAAACGGGCCAATAAAATACGCTACGGTATATACAAATAAAGCCCCATGTTGATATACTCCAAATGTTTCCATTTTTTTCCCAAAAATGTTCTTTCCCCCAAGATACTGGTCTGAATCCATTCTTTGACAGAGGACAATCCTGGAGAGCCGTGTGTAGCGGGAGTGCGGTCACCGAGTGAGATTATAAGGATATTATAAATTTTCTCTTACAAATAGTTAAAATCAAACAGAAAAATAAAGACCGTTAATAAAAATCCGCTTCCCTACATACAAATTAATGCCAATGTTGATTGGTATACTCGTACTCAAAGTTTTTCCCTCTTTTCCCCCCAAAATGTTCTCTCTCCCAAGATACTTTTCTGAATCTATCCCTTGTCAGTGGACAAATCTGGAGGGCCGTATGTAGCAGGAGCGCAGTCACCGAGCGAGATTATAAGGATATATTATAAAGTTAATGTTCACTTAAAAATGTTAAAAGCCGACAGAAAAATAACAAGTGTTAATAAATAACGTGCGCTACATACAATTAATCCCGAAGTTGATATAATCCAAATTTTTCCAATTTTTATTCCAAAATTGTTCTCTCTCCCAAGATACTCGTCTAAATTCATTCTTTGTCAGAGGGCAACCCTGGAGGGCCACGTGTAGCGGGAGCGCGGTCACCGAGCGTGAGGTGACTGGTGGCGGGGGCCGGCGGAGGTGGAAGCGGGGACGTGGTCGGGGGCGGGGGCGGGGCGGGGGTGGAGGCGGTCGGGTAGTGCGCCGAGCGGCCGCGTCGCCGCATCCATCCATCCACGCGTTCACACGCCGCCTGTGCAGTTCGCGCGCCCGCCCGCCTGCGCTCTGTAATTTGCGGTCTTCGCACCGCCGCTCCATCTCCGCCTCCGTCGCCGGCGGGTTGTGTCGCGTCCTCTTGCGCCCGCGGGACGCGAACTCGGAACCCGGAAACGTCGTCCCCGCCCCCGCGCCCTCCGCGCGCAGTGGCCGGTTAACGACGTTGACATCCTGGGAACGCAGGCCCCAAGACCCCATGCGGAACCTGGCTGCGCGAGAAACATGTCGAAGGTGTTGAGGCGGCCCTGTACCTCGTGAATGACACGTTGAATGTGGCATTGTATGCTTACGAGGAGTGCAGGAAAATTTCTCGTGTTTCTAACGTGATGTAAACCCTATACTTCGACAGTTTAGTAGGAATGAGCCTTCAATTTTTGTTATCTTACAAGGGATAGAGACATGACGTGCCATCCATCCCATTACGTGACATTCTTGAAGATTCAATAATCGAACTGATGTTTCGATGTTTTGTTGAACTCATGGACATGGGACTGTTCCACAGAGATGAACAACATGAATGAATAAAAATCGTGAAAACGAACATATAACCTAATAAAAAGTTCAGTATCCGGCAAAAAAAAAAGGTGTTCCTACGATTATTCCATTCTTGAAAAAATAAAAATGTTAACGGTCATTTTTCACATCTTATTAATTTATCAACGCAATGATAAATAATCACTAGAACAATTTTAATGTAAATTTCTGATCTATTTTATGTTGAACTTGTCATTCTTTCAACTTTTTACCTCACAAAATCTGAACAAGTCTCTTCCTTAAATTGAGTTAAAAATTGGATTATGTCGCAAGTTCCACATTTCTCTAAGAAATCGGGTCTCGGAAATATAAACATATTGGAAATTGAAAATTACGATCTTTGGAAGGCAATATCGAGTGCGCATTTATATGATGAAACACATTTCTTTTTTGCAGGCTTGATTGTGGCTAAACTTTTGATCCATTGATTCTGTTCTGTTGCAACCACAAAGGTCTTGATCAAATGTCCCAGCTACTAGAATTCATTGACACAATATTTAATGTGTGTATATTTTTATAACACATGAACTAAAATAATGAAACAAGCAAATCAATCAGAATAGTTTTATTTTCATCATCCTCATATTTCAAAGTGGCTTATATGTATACTTTTCCCCTCATAGGCCGTTTTCAAACCGACATCCGGTTACCGTTTTACGTCCCAATCAGACGCATATTCGACCATACACTACACATCAAAACACTTTGCGGGCTTCTCTGATCTGGAGCCAGCAGAAAGCGAGGCCCTCCACAACAACACACATGAGAGACAAGGGACAAACAACCATGCCCAAGGCGGGACTCGAACCCGCAACCTTTTGGACCGAAGCGTTGAGTCGGTACTCACTTCTAGCCATCTCGGCTACTCAGGTCGACTATGTATTTTGTGAAGTGAAATAATTTACCTGAATTTGCCAGAATATGCATAACACTAAATGCACTAATGTATTCAGTAACAAATTTCCGTTCATTTATTCGTTGCAAGGTACGGCTGTAACTCCGAAATTATTGGCGCTACTACCCTGAAATTTGCATGGCAGATTCACAATAACCTGCTCTATCTTCGAAAATTTAAACTTATTTTTCGGGAATTTTTGATGAATTTATCCATCAAATTTATAACATTTCTGAAAACAAATAGTTTTGCCAATAATACGTTTTACAAAACGAAGCATTTAAGAGGAACTTATGAATTGTGTGGAAATTAGTCTTGTCAGAAAACTATGACAAAATGTGTTTTAATCCAATAAGTCAAGCGTCTAATTACTGTCTCAAGCAATGTCTTTGGGTTTCAATGCACACAAGTATCTTCCACTTTCAGGCAGAAAATCTACTTTTCCCTTCAAATTATTTGAAATATATCCCTTAATCAACATAATTGGTTACAAATTTTGGAAAAACTGTTACGAATTTCATTAATTGAAGATTCCCTGATACCTAGGAGAGAGATAAACAAATTCGTAGATCCGGTCTGTCTGTCTTTCAGCGCAACAACGTCTGAGGAAGACTGGGCCTACCAGCGGCGTCCCAGGTCTTGCGGTCATGGATTACAGGGTACGTGTGGTTAGCACGTCGGCATCCCTACGCCGTATTCTGGTCTTCTCACCCTGAGAAGCGAGTTTTCCCCTCGCTACACAGCTATATGTACTGAGACATTGCAGAGAAAACATACACTATAACCTTGCCCGACCGGGAATCGAACCCGGCGTCATAGAAAGAAAACACGCTGACCATGAACGATCCGCGAGGGTAATTCGTACCTCCGAACTTCAAAAATTGAAGATTTTAATTGAATCTGGAATTCCAGCCATTGTAAAACCGTGGAAATACTGCAGAGATAAAGCGAGGGAAAAACCGTTGTGACAATAATTTTGTGAGATTCAGATGTAAGTTCAGAGAGGGGTACCCGCACGAGCTTGTAGATCGTTCAGTGTTGAGTGCGGAGATTTAAATAAAATTGCAAGAAATAGAACTTTATGAGAGTTTATTACATTGAAAATTCAAATGTCCTTTTAAGAGTACTCAAAAACCATCGTCGTTACTGGTCAAATGATTCGGAGCTGCGTTTGAGCAAAGGCGTTGTAAGGTGCAGTGGAGGCACACGTAAAATGACCTGGGAACGCTGAGGGACCGGAGCTTCCTCATTGTCGAGGGCGGTAATGGGTTGCAGCAGAAAGCGTCTTCTTGTCCGCTCACTAACGGCCTGAGTTTGCGTCACCTTGGGGTCAAATTTTATTGTATTATTCTCCATTGCGCTATAGGCAACAGAGACAAATATTTCATGGTAGATTTTTGAGCAAAAAAGCAGCTTGCCAAAAAATTCTTTCATTCCACCCTTATTTTTTGCGAACCTCACAATTATGTAAGTATGTGAAATTTTATTTAAATTTTGCAAATTTAATTTATTTAAAATTATTTACATAATACATTAAAAGTATTATAGCTCAAAATTTTAGTCGGTTAACTTATATGGTGTTGTCTTGTATTTTCAACTTCTTAAGGAACATAATGTTGATGATAGTCACACATACATAAATAACGTTGTTCCAAGAATTTAAGCACTATGCTATCTACTCTTCAAAAAATAACTTACGTAATGAATACTTGCAATATACATACCTATAATTTCACAGAGGTAAACAATCTTACGCTTCGCAGTCATATGGTATCATCGTTCCTTGGAAGCTTGCTTCTTTGCCTGATGGGATCAACTTTCATGGTAGGTATCGTTCGTTAAGGAAATCAATATTTACAATAGCATTTAGACGACGTTTTCACTATACGTATGTTGCTTTGATTTCTTACTGTTTTTGATAATGAATATGGTTTTAAACTTTATATTGGAAATGTAAATTGTATCTATCTTTTTAGTCGATAATGATATTGATGTCGATGTGACAACAAATAAATAAATAAATAAATAATGAATGAATGAATGAATGAAAGTTGCTCTCAAGATGACGGTTGTGTGCCAGTCTTCGCGGACGCAAGGCGGACCCCTCGTGGGAGCGGCGTTTCGTGAGAAGTCGCGCTCTGCGTCGCCATTCGGATTCCCATAAACCTCTGTGACCTCCGTGTCGCTTGTCTGCTTCGCTGAATAGAAAATAAAGCCTAAATTGTGGAAGGAGCGCAACCGCAAAAGGAATAACTGAAACGTCGGAGTTATTCGAAAATAATTCTTTTATGCGATGTGAAATTGTCTTCTACAGAAGAATATTCCTTTCTGTCTCTCCGTCTCAAAAAGGAGTGACCTTCCTTTTTTATTGTAGTCCCAGGTTTGTTGTAGGTTCGTTCGAGCGTTATCTCCACAACTGAACCGGCAGACTGCTGCTCGCGCAGAAATGCAAGTGATTTCCGCTGTTCGTGTCGATGCACAAAAGCGGTCCGCCACCCACGAGGCAGTAACATGCCGAATTTGTGAACGGCCGCGCTGAATGCTGGGAAAGTGAAATGCTGCTCACGTACAATGACACGCCGATAATCAACTCGATAAAGCGTGAATGAGAGGAGAGGACTCACCGACCTACCCGATTGTTTGAATACGCATCAACCAGAGGCATGCCGATTCACACCTAGTTTGCCATCAACAAGGTACCCCGTTACTACGCGACCGCTTGCCCGTTAGTGCCGTTCATACTCGCAGCTACATTTTATGTGTATCGGGGACGATCGTACGTATTGTGAGCGTGCAGTAGCAGACGTATGACGACCTAACGGCGCGATCGGCGGGGAGGGGGCAGAACGGCGAGGGGAAGTGAATGTGCGGGAGAGCAGCACGGGGCAGCCGCGGTGACAGACGAGCATCGGGCGAGCGCATCAGTAAACATATTGAGCAGCCGTCGGCCAGACGAGTGGGACCGGAGTGCGGTGGGTAGGCGCAATTTGCTGGCGGCCGGAGACCACCGGGGACAGCCAGACCGGCGCCGGCGCCGACGCAGCCGCCCCATTGACAAAACACAATCGCGGGGTCAACAATAGCGCTCTGCGTGCGGCGGCCGCCGCCCCGCCGGCCCCGCCCCCCGGGCTCCTCGTCGCGTCCGCCCCGCCGCACCATCCCGTTCTCTTTTGTTTCTGGCGCCGCCGATCGAGCGTCGTCGGCGCGATGCAATTACGGAGAATTAACTCGATTGGGAGCATTGTCGGGATTGCCTGCGCACGCGGCCACGCGAGGAGCGGAGGCGGAGGCGGTGGCGGTGGCGGTGCAGGAGGAGGAGGAGCCGCCCCGAAGAGAGGATGAAAGCCGGGCGTGTAGTCGACATTTTTAATTATCTGCCTGCGCGGAATTGGAGAGATGATTTATGTGAAACGTTATAAATGATTGGAAGCGAAACGTTACTATACGCGGCCAGATATTTTACTGTCGTAAATGGTGAATTACAATTCAACGATAATCAGACCTGTTCCGAGAAATTAACAGACTTGGATGGGCACTTGTTTGAGGTGGTTTATCTTCTGGCCGTCATTATATACGCAGTCAGTTTGTGACTCCATGTTCACTGAGAAAACCAAAATTGGCACGGATAAAATTAAGCAGCTGCATCCGAATGCGTCAGGTATTCAATAATGTGCACGTTTCTAATTTTTTTAATCAATACTATCAAAACTGTAATAAAGCTATTTTTTGTGAATGTACTAGTAGTATAGTTACTGTAGTAGTATAGTTACGAGAGGAGAGAAGTGAGGAAGAATGGTCCCCCCGATGGAACCATTGAAGGGGTGATACCAATTGAAAGACAAAAATTGCAATTGTTTAATTATTAATTCATGTATTATTGAGATTTATTTATTTACTAATTGTATTATTGGAAGATGATACTTGTTCAAAGATTCAAAGATAACTTTATAACTTTGTGGAAAGAATAATTTACTTTATTATTTATTACTTGAAGATATTTCAAAATGAGAATGCAATTTCCGTAAATTAAGTTTTTAATATTGTAAATTTTAATTCTCGTAAATTTCGATAGTTAATCGTCGTCGGTGTATGTAATACATACTATTACAGCACAGAATCTCGAAAACCATTCATTTAGGTAGGCAAAATTTACATATAAGGTAAATTCCATTTTCAATATTTAATAGTATTTAGTTAAAAACATTGAAAACATAGAAAAAAGTTACGACTTACGCAGAATTATTCAGCATGAACATATTAATATTGCTCCAAATTCTTGAAAGTGAATTGACTGATGTCTATTTATTATGTTGGTGATTATGTCTGAAAGAATGTTATTTAAATGGTTAATAAACTACTTCTCTAGAATAAGAAATACAAATGTGAGATTAAATATGCCCACGCTCACACTTTGTTAGAAATCTCAACTCGCGAAACGACGCTCCGGAACGTATTGCACGCTTACAAACAACACTACTTACCCCCATCGATTTTACTCAGCTTTCGAAATATGAAATAGTTGCATTCTGGTGGTAAAAGGTAACAGGAATATCGATAGTTCACCAGCTTGTCTGCACTCTACTGAATGAAGTTGGAAGAGATTTTGTGTAATTCATATTTGATTAAATAATAACCAGATCGAGTATGAAGAATAAAACCATAACTCCAGTAAGAAGCATAAAACATAACCAAAGTCTTATGCTTCTTGCAGGAGCGTTATTTAACACTGGTCAGATAGAGGCATTGATACTAAATACGCGTTTACTAGCTTTTCTTAGGCATTATAGGCACTATAGAATTCGCATTAAGTACTCCTACATCTCACAATGGATAAGTAACATAAAATATCTCATTTAAAGGAATAAAATAGCCATAGAGGCAAAAACTTAAGTTATTACACTTGACAACGCTTTTACGGTATATGTCGACTGATGGTCTATTGTTATCATTTAGAGTTGAAAATGTAGCTTTTTCCGTCCCTTCCGAGTTGGGTTTCATTTTAAGAATATAATAAGTGCGGATCTTTTGTTCCGTTTATAACATTGGCTTTCATTTTACTACAACGCCATTTCAGTTCTTTTACACAAGATGTTGCCAATCTGGAGGTCAAAATTGCCAAGGCGTAACGATCTCGAACCGAAAGATCGTGTCCCGCCTCGGGTGTATAGTGTTTGTGTTCGTCCTTTCACACCTTATCATTACCATATTATTTCATCTTCACAGTTACCATAACGTTAACTCCATTATTGGTCGATAATGACCATGATGTTGATGCGACCTTAGTATAACATTTCTCCTTTGAAAAATAATAATAATAATAATAATAATAATAATAATAATAATAATAATAATAATAATAATAATAATAATAATAATAATAATATATAATATTTCTCTTTTGAGAAAACATGATCCTAATTTACTGTATTTTTACTAACGAATGAAATCTTTGTTAAAACATGCATCGAGTGTCATCTTGAATGCGAATACAGTCCGCGCGGTTCTCCTTCCGCCTTTCGTCTAAATTCAAACATATCTGTGTCAAAGGGCGTCTGTGAGCGTAAGTTGTCGTATCAATCATGCGAGACGCGCGCTCGCCAAACACCCGGCCACATTACGGTGGTTGAAAGCCACCCAACAAACCGCCAGACCACCCATGCCCACCTTCCCGACCTCAGGCCTCCTCCAGAGATCGGCAAACTCTTGGCGCTTCTCATGAATAGTCATTCGAAACGTAGCGTACTGCGAATTTCAGTCAAAATCCTCGTGTATGTAAATATACAATCTAGTTATATTACTAACTGGTTGTATACAGTATCACAATCTTATTTTTACATATAAAAGATAATTTCTCAATAAAATAAAATTACTTACCGACGGTTTGTAATTGAAGTAATATAGACCTGGAATATAGGACATTATTCTCTATATTTTGTAGAATAATAATTACAACAGTGTTATTAGCTGAAACACTGATTCATTTAAATAATGTATGCTTGAAAAATACTTAAGATAAAGTATATATAGTTTTTACTTTTTTACTTCAATACTGTTTTAGTATTTACAAGTAAAAAACATTTGCATCTCATAAGCCATACGTTTTTCGCATTGATGCTATGATTTTTTGTTAAGATGCGGTTGTTTAAAACTGAAAACATAATTACTCACTTTCATAATTGTTTTGTCACAACGTAATGAAATAATATTCTATCAGCTGTTCAAATAGGAAAATAGGTAATAACTCAAAATGTTTTTTATATCTTGAGTTGAAAAAAACGTGTAAAAATTACTTGTAAAAATAAAGCTTGCAGATCGAACTTCCATTTCGAGAAACGAACGGAAACAAGTACATCAAACATTGTTTTAGAAAGAGGAATTCTCCGCATGCATATTTACTCTCTTTTAAATGCTTCGTGTACGAATGACTGCCTAGTAAGAAAGACCCATTAGGAAAACAACGGCCGCAAGCGCTCTACTTTCGAAATCAGCTATGCATGCCAGCCTTCATTCTAGTACACTAAGCGAAGCCCCACGGTGCGTCACGCAATATTCCCTTACCGCCGTCAATATTTGAGACGCTGCCGCCGCGGGCCCAACCACTTTTTACGACAGTGACGACGGCGGAGCTGTATGGAAAATTGTTTCGGGAGAATTTTACACACGACAGCCGCAGATCCATCACCCATGACAGCACCGCCGCGGCTCCGTGCCGTCTGCCATCGCCGCCAGGGACCGCGGCCACTCGCCCAGCTGGGCGACGACCGCCTCACAGGCCGACGGCGGCGCTGGGGAGATGCACTGACGACTCATGGGTGGTGGGGCAGCCACCCTACAAAAATCTTCAACAAATCAATATATATTCAAAAAGAATCTTAAATCGTTTTGAAATTATATGCTCGACAAAATCAAATTCAAGGTAACAAATTCTCAGAGTTTTAACAACGTAGTTCACATATGATAACGGTCCTTAGTAATCTCAGTCTAACCTTTTTTTTACTAGTTTTCACTGATTTATCTCAATTTGAGCACAGAAAAGAATGCCCATTGGCCTACTAATTCTCGTAGTGGCGATTACAAGAAATCATACTATATGGACTCACGCAGGGTTAAATTATTTGAGAACATTTATCTATTAAAAATACACCACATCGTGCAACTAGATATTTGTGTTCAATAATGTTAAAATTAACGTCGAAAAAATGTTGCGATCCTGAATTGGTCGCGAATGGAGTGTACTGAACTCTATTCTCGATTTTTCTGGTGAACAACAAATAAAACATTAATATGTTTTGAACTCCCTTTGTTTGGCAAAGAAAGAAAATTGTTAATTACATTAGAAAGGTATTTCAAACTAATATTCTAACTCTTGCTTTTATTCTCTACAGCACGTTAATATCCTGTCATTATGTACCTACAATTAAGAACTGCTATGTTTACAGATTAAAGTTTTACATCAGCGATTCAGACCATTCCCTTTTGGATATAATTTCTCGATTCCAAAAAGAACATTAATATCTTATTTGGTCATAAAATAAGTATTGATTTCTGATCTTTCTAGTACAGAAGGCCTTCAAATTACACACCGCAAGAAAGTTTTAACACCCATTAAAAATAATGAAAATGTATGCTTTGTTAGTATTAAAATTAACGGTAACTCACATCATCAAAGAAAAATTCCACAAGTTGTTATTATCACTAGCAAATAAAACAGCAAAAATTACTTCAAAAGTATTATTAAAATTACAATCATTGTATTTTGTAATAGTGCAGTTCAATTTTCATTAAAAATAAAAACTAACCTTCGTCGGTGTGTCGGTTATCACAGGATTCCGGGTTAATAACGGATTTTGTGGTGATAGAGGTGGATCGTTTGCCGTATGTAACTTTGGAACTTCCTGGCCCATCCCACCGTTTTCTATTAGAAATTAGACGATGGAGGGTAATACAAGGTTTTCACTATGTTCACGCTGTCAACTATGCTTCATTGTATAACGCAGCATAGGTCGTGCACCTTGAATTCTTAGGACTTTCGGGTCTTTTGTGTTCTATTGTGTTTTTTGTGCCACATGGTCTGCATTGGTTATTCGGTAGTCTGCAGATAAACACCATGTTGGTCTTGGATGCAAAGGCAAAACTTGCAAGTGAGCTGTCAACATGGTACAAACGAAACAATACCCAAGTTCAAAAAAATAATCATAATATTGTTTACTACGAACTCTAAGAAAGTGTTAGAAAATGAAATAATTATGTAAAATTCTTTTCCCATAATACTATGGAGAAAAAACTTAATTAGAATAAATTGTTACTTGAAAGCAACATTTTTTTTAAATGACGACAGTTTTTTAAAAGTTATTGTTTATTTCGTTACGTTTATCCATAAAATTGAATGAAAACATCACGGGGTTTCAACATGTAGCAGTAGGTGATAACTTCACCTGACCATAATTAAACCATTATCATTAATTTCATAAAAAGTTTCGTAACTATCCGCTGATGATGCTATCATTTCGAAGTCATAATTACATAAACCCATCCTTGAAGCTTTAATGGTTAAGTCGATCCTGCGATAACGAAAACAAGTTCCAAATTAAGAGGAAAACCACTCTAAAAAGCAAATGTAAAGACTGTTGGAATTCTTAATGACACTTCATTTACGCAATGCCTATCAGTTTGCTGCATAATAGCAGAATACCAGTCTACTGCTACCTACATGCTGCAGTGCTAGCGCATGAACATCTACATTAAACTCTTAAACAATTTCAGACACAATATTTTCTGGAAATGGAACCCCGCTCACTTCCATATCTGAGTTGGAAATCTGAAGCACGACACAGTACCTAGCGAGAGCAAATGAGTACAGTCGATTGTCTTCCGTTTGGTTCGTACAAAATACAACTAGTATGTAGTCATACAATGAAACTGAAGTTTAAACTGCTAATGGGTGTGCTAGCTCTCAGTTTATTTCTGCAACACTTTGAACTGCATGGAGTCGAATGTATTTCATTTAGAAAAAATGCCACTTCCGAGTCACACATCACATTGTGATTAGAAGTTCATATTTGGAATTCTCATTAGTTCTCACAAGAAGCTTGGCGTCGAGGCATAACAGTCCGCCTGAGGCGGATAAAATAATTTATACCAATCTACATTGTAATAAATATAATTCAGGCCTAATTTGAGAACCAAGGCTCAAGATCCGCTGGCGGCTTTCATCAGTGCCGCAATTAAAGCCTCGACGGCAGCGACGGCGGCGGGGGCGGGGGCAGACGCGATTCCTGGAAGCGCCGTCGTTACCTCGAGCGAAATCGCCGGCGAAGCGCGCGTTTTCCGAGAAGAGCGGGTCGCGACCATCCCGTCGCCGCCGCCGCCGCCGAGGGACTCACAGCTAAGCCGCGCTCCTCGGCGCTCGGCCCTGGTGTTCACGGTCGCTGGCCCCCAACGAGGCGCTTGAACGCAATGCGCCCTGCTCGCGACACACGCTCCGCTGCAGGGAACGAACGCTCGCAGGCGCGGAGAAGTGCAGTGAAGAAAATTTGAGTGTCCAGAGTCAACACTCAGTTCCCAGAGATGACCCCAGCTAGCCCCCACGATGCGCTTGAACGCAATGCGCCCTGCTCGCGACACACGCTCCGCTGCAGGGAACGAACGCTCGCAGGCGCGGCGAAGTGCAGTGAAGAAAATTTGAGTGCCCAGAGATAGCACTCAGTGCCCAGAAATGGCCCCAGCTAACCCCCACGATGCGCTTGAACGCAATGCGCCAAGCTCGTGACACACGCTCCGCTGAAGAGGATGAGAGCTCGCAGGCGCGGGGAAGAGACGTAAAGAGAATTGGAGTGCCCAGTGATGGACCCAGCTGCCCCCAACGAAGCGCTTGAACGCAATGCACCATGCTCGCGACACACACTCCGCTGAAGGCGACGAGTGCTCACAGGTGCGGTGAAGTACGGAAAAGAAAATTTGAGCGCTCAGAGATGGAAGAAATTGGAAGGAGACTGTGGCGGATTTATGAATTGGCAAAGCTAGTCACGTGCTCACGGCAATTTTCGGTGCACCTTTTTTATTTTTTATTTTTTTTTATTTTTACAAAAAATATTTATTTATTTAGCTTTCAATTTCAGCCATATAAAAATATATTTTACTTGAAATAAATTGAGAATATATTATCAACAAATTTGCAAACGAAAAAGTTGTGCGAAAGCAATTACTATGTTACATTGTAGTACAATGTTATTCATTATTAATGTGTGATTAAAACCAACATTAAAATAAACTTGTACAATAGAATTTATTTGTAATTATAATTATATATTTTTGCCTTAAAGCATTAAATTCAAAATTCAATAATTAAGGGAGGGGGAGGCACCAAAAATATTTGCCTAGTGCGCCTAATTATATAAATCCGCCTAAAAGAAGACGAAAAATTGTTTAGCCTCTGCGCCACTGAGAGTTTGAGATCACACTTTGTGAATATGTTCAGAAAATAGATATTCGTAAAATACTGAGAACTAAAATTCTTTGCACTGAGATTTAAGTAACATCTGAAAATCATCAATCTTCCAGTACTCGGCAATGTCCTTATGATTTCAAGTTAGGCTTATCCACAATCACTGGCCAAGAATCGTTATCTGGGGAGGTTTGATATAATAGCAAAACAACGCAAGATTGCTCCCATATGTTTCGCAAGCTTTACGTTCAACACCAGAATGAATCATTCCACAATGAAATTACTTTTAACAATAAATACATTTATGTTTTTCTTGTAAAGTTGGATTTTGTATACATAATAGGTGTTTGAGTTGCAACAAAATCTGAATCAACTACAGAGTATGGTGTAATTGATAAAGTAATTGCAATATGCTTGCCTTCTCTTTCATTTCATAACTGAAGACATTCAAATTTAAAATCTAACAATGACATAATTTCTACAACAAGAAGATTGTCTTTGAGAATAAGTATGCAAGCAAAGTTGCATGAATTTTAGTAGAAAGAAAATCAAAAACGTTTATGTCAAAAATGCTAATATTCTTTTAAATAAAGTGTTCAAATTGAAACTAATTAATCAGCACTAGATTAAACGTCATCTTTCCAAACGGTGTCTAATGTGTTGATACTTAATATCATTTAGGAAAAAACACCTAAATTGTTACATGTATTTGGAAGCCATACCCTTGTGCTCTACTTGATTAATATATCAAATTCTTTGTATAACAATATAAGTAAAAAATCAACAACAGTTGATGTAAAATAATTTTGTAAAAGGAGTGTGTTCACACAAAATACGTTTTTCCACTTCAGGAAAGGATGATCTGCAGCTCAAAACTGAATTCCAAAAGCCAGACACAAATAAGGTATGGCGTCAGTGCAAGATATTGGAATTCACAATTCATTGGTTTCAATAAAACTTGAGAGTGATCATGAAAAAAATGACCACAAAATAACCGCAAGTGAGCTCAAAATAACCTTGGAGACCTGTATCATTTATTATAAGATTTAGTAATGTTATATGTCTTCTTTCTCATTCAATTATGCTAAACAAAGAACCGTTGATTTGTAAAAGAACGTTAGGTTCAAAATTTTTATTATGTTTTTTTTTCTTTTAATATTCGGGCGAATTCATTAAATTTAAAAATGGAGTGAGACAATCGAGATTTCTTACTTTGTGATGTTGGAACCTGTTTATTTCTTGAATTTGAAAATAAATAATGATACATTTATGAATAATTCATCTTTTAATCTTTAGATTTTCTCTTCTAAATACCTTGTTTTTGCAATTTCTCAAAGGAAATAATACGTAGAAATGTAGGTAATATTGCTGGAGAGAACAGATTAATTTGTACGAAGAATTTGTGTGTAACGAAGTGTAGGACAAATTAAAATAACTTAATACTTAAAATAATACAATTTTAAACCATTTGAAAAGTTTGTTTGTTTGTTTGTTTGTTTTTCTTTTTCTTTTAGAATGTGATAAACACGAAGGAGAGAGAATTCACTTTTACACCAAATCAGTTGGAAATATATATGATTAGCACGATCATATGATTAAGAAGATTTAGTGAAGTTCAGTTCAAAGGGAATAAGATACGATAATTCTTTAGTAGGAACATGTGAAAATAAAATCTTTATGGCCAGCGTAAACGAATATTTTCCGATCTGTTACAATCATAAACATCCGCGCTGTACGATGAACTGCTGGACATCGTAGCCATTCTAAATAACACTAATACTAAAAAGTAATTCTATTTCGTTCTGATAATTGAACATTGTTTCAGTTTTCGATCATAAATGAATATGTTCCAAGTTTGATAGCTGTCAGCATTCATTCCAATGAATACAGCACGACAGTTAAATTCGCTTGAAAAGGATGGCTTCTGCGGTCGGAGTCAATAAGATTTTTGGCCGTCTCCGAGAGACGCCTAGTCGTAGGCGCAGTTTGTAACTGCAAATATTTATTGGTTTTAATAAACATAACAAATATATTTGACTTTTTTCTTTTTTCCTTCCTTAGTGGGAGGTACATACATGAGTAAATTGAGAATTCTTATTTTCGCGAAATCGGCATTGGCGCCAGTTTTATCCGATATTTAACAGCACGGATCTCCGGCAGCATGGATCTTCGGAGGGCGACTGTTGCTCATGTTGCTCTTGCTCGCTGGCGCTCTGCGCTGGACGGACAGCGGCCGCCAGGGGCGGAGCGGAGTAGGGTGTGTGGGGCGGAGCTGGGCGGGGCGGGGCGGAGTGGAGGATGGGCCGGCGGAGCAGGAAGCGGCCGCACAGATCCCATTACTGTGCGGAGCGCTTCTCGCCGCCCGGCCCTCCGGCCTTGGCCGTTTCAATCAACCGCCGCCCCGAACAGCACGGTGGCGGCCAAGTTCTGCTTCTCTTCGGCGCTTCAACATCACACGCACTGCTTTACTTTACCATCTTCGGCACACATGCCTCTTCTATTCGTACGAACAAAGATAATTTTCTTTTTCTTTTTACAAAAATCACAAGTCCGTATAAGAAATCTAATGTTTTGGCTTGTTCGTGTACCACATTATTAATTCATAATAGTATTTCATGAATGTCCTACCACAAATTTAAACAGCATCTGCTTTTAAAGTAGTATTTTATAGTTCCGTGGCAATAAACCTGGTATTTATGAACTGCACAAAATTCTGCATATATGATCCGGTATAAATATCAGTTAATTTAAAAATATTAACATTAAAACATTAAAATTAATAGTTCAATTTGTGGTTATATAAATATGACATCTGAAGAATTGCTGTATAATGATATACAAGGGCCATTAAATAGAAAAGTATTCGTACTAAATTTTAGAGTTGTTTGCAATATGTGTAAAAAAACTACTGTCTACTGTTAGTTTATTCACTAAACTAAAACACTTCTGTCTCAGAACTATTCTATAACATCTTTTAAAGAAAAAATTGTAATAAATTTGTGCAGAGTATTTTACACTTTAAGAACACTGTTAACGATCTTGATTATTCTTTCTAAGAGCGTTGAATTAAAACGACTATCATGAGATTCCGTTCCAACATTATTCAATAATTTCTCCCTCCAGTTCACGACAATATAGTATTTTAATTTCGATGCTAGATCCTGTGGACATGATGTTGGCCGTACGGCTCTCTCCGGAGCATCCGGCCATGACGAAACCGGAGCCACGACATTTTGGAGTGGCTGCAGCGCCAGGGGCGAGGGGTCGGAGGGGGCGGGGGGCGTTCTGAGACACGTGTCCAGCATCTGCGCCTCGCGACGCCACGTCGAGGGCGCTTCGCGATTGGCTTCTTGTGACCGCCCGCCATGTTGCGAGGCCTCCAACCAGAACGGTACCGCTCCGAATTCCCACCGCAAATTGGGTCCTCCGCGGAGTCCGCCCGCACCCGGTGCTCGGGGGCCGTTATGCGTGGGGTCGAATGCGGGACCAGAGGCTTTCCTGTTTGTTCCACATCTGCTATGTGCCATGCCTGCATCCATCGGCACTGTTTTGGCGAATCGACAAAGCTTGTCAAAGACCCCCCTCCCTCACCATGTCATGATGACTCTTCCACTGTATGAATAAATTACGATCAATTGTCTCTGTAATATTTTATCGAAAACAATATTCTTCTTACGATTTACATTCGTCTTCCCTCCCTCCTCTATCTGTCTCTAAACGGCTATTTTCAATTCATTTTAAATATACTCTTTTGTATTTCACTTCATTGTTATATATGATAATTAATTTTACTTTTCTTCTCTATGTTACAGTACAAAGAATTGAAAACGTTTGAACATTACGATCTCGACTTTTTGGTCGCAAAATCCGTGTTTAAGGTTTATTTCGTCTCTAACTTTTCACACACGTCAGCATTAAGATCCACAAAATCTAAAACAAATTCGGTTAAGACTGTTGCACGTGGCGATGAGATACAGGTAATTCTGTGCCCCATAATGGGGATGACTTGGAAAAGAGTGTCTCGCAAAACTATCAGATTAGAAGCTTTTCAGCTGAAACTTGGTAAATATGTTAGGAGTAAGATATAAATGTGTCTTTTTAGAAATCATTCAGATATTTTAATTTTTGGGAACATTTTATATGAAGCGCCTGTGACATTTTCAAAATATCCTAGAATATGGCAGAAATTTTATTTAATTTTTTTCTGAAAATAGAAAAAAGTGCGTAGTTAACATTTTCATCGTTCTGACATTTTGAAAATTCCAAAAATCTTTATATTTAAAACATTCTCAGTTTTCGTTTAAGATTTTTTAGCTTTGAACTGGAACAAATTTCCTCATTTTTTATTTCAACGGAAGGTAAAGGGCCCTAGCTGTTTTATCACTGGCCCGTATTAGTCGTAATAATTGTTGCACCGGCTCGTATTAGTCGCCCGTAAATAATCAATTAATTTAATATACCTATTTTAAAAATATTAAGGGCGTTTCGTTTAGAAAGAAATCTGAGATTTCTATTCAACCAATCTTCGTGAATTTTGCTTTAAAGGAGAGGTTGAGGGACCCACATATGTTATTGTAATGTCATTATTATTTATGGGTTTTATAGTATAAAAACTAATTTTTCATAACATTAATATAATTAACGCTTATCTGGTGTCATTTGTTCTTTACGTCCTTTGATTGTGTATTGTCCTAGCGGGATCAAGCGAGTGTGAGTGAGTGTGAGGATGTAATTAGCGATTTAGTGTTCGAAGACTGAGTGCTTTTAAATGCAAACGATTAGTGAGAGCATACTATAAACACAATCCCCAGCAATCGTTTGACATATGTCCCTTTAAAAAAAATGTCGGTGATTATAATTAATAAGTGCATTACAATTTTAAATTTAGATAGCAGGATTTCCTGCTACAGTTCGCTACCACATATATGACCAGATCTTGGTCTATATAAAATATTTACATTTTCAGAAATATGTTTAAGTAAGTGTTTCCCGTGAATAGTAATTGTATTGTTTCAGAATTTGCAAACCTTTCTCATTTCATTAAAGAGAATAAGTAACACTTAACATGAAACTATATTTTTGGTGAAGGATTCCATGTCCTGAACGAAGTTAAACAGTGATTTGGTAGGTTTTCGATTTTACGAATAGTGAATATGTCTGTCCTAACTCATCTATGGCTCCTCCTTTGGGTCGATGTAATCTCAAGGGTTCAGCTAGTTAAAATTTATTTTCGAATCTGTCCTACCTTCAATATGAAAGCTAAAGATTTCTTTCTGAATGCAATTTATCCCTCGATTGAATGGCGTTATGCAGAACATAACTAACCCACAAAAATGTAGTTAATCAATGATACTTTCTATATAAATAAGTATAATTTCTTTTTATTTTTGCAATGCATCCAGGTGATGTTTGCAATGTGCTCTTTTTCTGCATGCAAAGTAGCGTTTCTACATATTTCTGTTTTTACAGTCTTAAATGCAATAAGTGACTAACATGTATATTATTTGATTAAATTGTGAACGATAATGTGAATCCGATGTAAATTCATCCCATACGTATTATTTCATTTTAGGCGTGTTTTTGCTGCTCAAAATTTTATGATATTCATACCTTGCACGCCATTTCAAACGTATTGATTCTTGTGACTTGGATACTTGTTCTGCATAACTTCAATTGTAAATCATTAAATGATGTCATGCGCTTCTTTATATTCTGAGTAATTGTTGAGTAACATTAAGATGAGGAAAGGTGACGGTAAGCTACGCATTCTCACTAGTATGTTATTAAATATAATGAAGTTAATACATCGAAGTAATCTAACTTTGACAAAATAAAAATAACCTAAAACACCTTTTATAAATATTTCATTTTGATCAGGCTTGTAATAATTCAGTTCCATATTCAGTACACAACAACTAATTTCCATCTGTACTTTCGTATTCGTACTAACAAAATTTTAAGCACCAAATCGTAATCCTTCATATAAAAAAAAGGACAAAAGATAAACCGTATCAAAGAAGACAACATTTTTGTCGTTCAATACATATTCGTATTCGAATAACATTTCAATTAAAACACATTTTTTCGTTTTTAAGGAAAACTGCCTAAATTTTTACTAGAATATTCAAAGCCAAAAAATAAGAAAAACAACGCTACTACGAAACCTACGATAAGCTCAGTCCTAGTATAATTTTCGACGAAACTGCACGCAATACATCATGACTGACCCACAAATAGGGAACAAAGTTGCAATGTAATGAACTACATCAATATATTTCTGTGCCGCTTCAGAGGTCACCGCATTATCTCAATACGTCTGAACTTCCTTATTGGATCTGTAAGAAAGTGTCCGAGAAAGACAGTTTGATTGAGTTTTACACAACAAATCTCAAGCAAATTGCCCAGCCGTGACAGAGCGTGTTTCCTATTAACTCATGATGTGTCGTAAACAGAATAGAAAAATTGAAAAAACTGAAATAACTTTAGTTGTTGGTGAAATATATTACACATCTCTGAGGAAGCTGAATTCGTTTTCTGAGAATTCTTCCTACTTCATATATGAGAAAGTTTTGGCAACATTCTTCAATTCATGTTAAATTTAAATGGGAAAAAAAAATCTGCTGAAATGACTCGTAAAATTGACTTTCTGGCCAATATGATTTATTTTTCAAACTGAAGTAAGGGGATTATTTTTAGTAGCAATAGTAGGAACATCAATATTAATTTACATTTTTACAAATTTCACGCACAGAATAAGTACTGACCATAAATTTCCCAGCGCAATTTAATTTCTTGTTCAAAGTCACAAGTCCTACATTTTCAAATATCAAACAAATTTTCATCTTTTTCAGGGAAGCGTGATGATGCGAAATGATATTTTAATTTCAAAAATATTAACCACTTAAAAATATTAATCTTATTAGTAAGCCAAAATATTTTATATTTGTGACTATGTATTTGTAAACAAACATATACACAATTTTACAAATAGAGTGTAATATTGGGTTTTGTTTTAACAATTCTTTTTGGATTTAATTTTATTTTTAGGCGCGTGAACTTCTAAAGTCAATAATATGTGACACAATACATTGAGACAATTATACACCATTAAAATATAAACTGCTTTACAAAATTTTACATGGATACTAGCACATAAAAGATATTCGGTAATGAGGTGATCAAAAAGCTAAACGAGCAACAACAATTATGAATCCACATCATCCTAAAATCAAAAGAGTTTCCTTTATATGTAAATACATTAAAAAATAAATTGAATGTACAGTAGAAATTACAAAATGGAAAAATTACAAATTAAGCAATCTGCATAAAAATACTCCAAATTTCTTTGAACTTTTCGCTTTAGAACAAGTTGTGCATAACATTGTTAACTCTCTCACAAATTCTTATTAGACGAAGATTCTGAACCCACCTGGATTGTTCTTTTACCAATACTGTTTTTTTATGAACAACATCCTTCTAGAGAACCCCGTGAAATACGAACAAACACTTCATTGTTTAAGAGAAGAAAAGGAAAGTAATCAAATTTTGTAATAGTATTAAACGTCATTAGGCCGATAGACACCAAATAACAGACGCGGTTGAAGTTTGTAAACCGAGGCGATAGCCAAGTTTTATAACTAACCACGGCTGTTGTTTGTGTTATCGGCCGTGTGTCGTTCAATACTTTTCGTTATACCATCTTC
Organism: Teleogryllus occipitalis; assembly: GCA_011170035.1. Taxonomy (NCBI): domain Eukaryota; kingdom Metazoa; phylum Arthropoda; class Insecta; order Orthoptera; family Gryllidae; genus Teleogryllus; species Teleogryllus occipitalis. Next base: position 283,508 of record BLKR01000115.1, on the reverse strand, counting down.
TTATAAGAAAAATAATATAAACAAGAAATATCTTTTCTTTTAGTACGTAGGAATGCAATGCTACCTTCTACATCGATTCACACGCGAGTCCAAGACCAACTATAATATTGGTCTTGGCGAGACACTTCGATTCGATTGTTTAATACGTGGTGGCTTTGTTTGACACCATTAAAAAGATAAATTTTCCACAAAATTTGAGATGGATATTCCACAAGATCTTGTGGAGGCAGGGAAGCTAATTTCGATTTGTTACCAACAAAAACGAAACTATGATATGAGAAGGAATACGAAGATTTCAAATATTGGCGTCAATGCACTAAAAATGTAAATGAGGTGAATGGAACAGTAATGCTGGTGTATGCTAAAGAAAAATCTGAGAGATATTCTCCCAGATATCTGCTTTCTTTGAAAGAACGAGGAGGTTGGGAGTCCTCGTCTGTAGCCCAAACTTTCATTGAACAATCTGTTTAAAAAAAGAGTTAAAATTTCTAAGCAATTATTCAGCACCAAACAGATTGCATCAAATAATTCATGTACGTCGAAGTCGGCACCTTCAACTTCTTATGAAGGTTTAGAGATTAGGAACAACAGTAACAGTTCATTCAACATTATTATTTATTTAATGAGACATTAGAAAAATGAGTTAAAAGTAAGAATGTTTTAAGTGATGAAAATTAATATATTATGTTTTACGTTGTTTGTCATTTGTCTAAAGAGTTGAATAAATATTTAGAAGCTTATGTGATTCCTTAACGTCCGGCGGCTGTTAATTTCTTAACAGTCGGCGGCCATTAAGATTACCCCTTCATTCCTCTATTGGGTTTCGTTACGAAGATGTGTTTACAGCACAGTATTACGAAAAATAATTAATAACACGTTTCTCTTACCATTAAATTTCTTGTATTGTATAACACTAGTACATTTTACGCAAGTACGAAACAAGCAAGTTTGCGGTAAGGGTGAAAAGGCGTAGTCAAAATTTCATGTACTTTTGTCTTTTAAAGAATTTATCCCTGTTCGACTGGGCATTTTTACTCCTGATGCATTACAACCCTTCATCAATATTGAATGTCTAAGCTAAAGGAGTTGACAGCTTGTTTTAGAAGAGCAGGATTATTAAATTAACGGCAAAAGAAATAAATTGGAAATGATAATGTATAAAATTTGAGGTGGTTCACTTTCATTGCAGTTCATTCACTCTTTTATTAAACAAATTTTATTTCATCTGCCGCGAAAGGCTCTGGCTGACTCAAGGCCAGTATTTCCCGGTAGTCTTACTCATTTCTCACTGGATAGTGCTGTGAAAACCACCAAAACGCAAAGAACACCGAATTTTAAAAAAATGATGGCTTCATGTTAAAAATATGTGAGGTATGGAAATTAAAGAAATACGAAAAATATTATTAATTGAATATGATGATATTTAGATTTTATAGTAAATACCCATAAAGGCTTAATAGTATGTATAACTATTACAATAATAACGTGCATACAATGTATGTGTTTGTAAAACATTTCTTCAACCGAAGTCGTCGTTTTCCCTCCTTCTTTATTGCTGTGATTCATTTCTTTTCATCAAATGTGTTGCCTTTCTACCAATCTTTGGAGGCGAATGTTTGTGACATATAACCACCCAATTTTAAACGAAGGAATTCAAATAATCTTACACGTCAATACGTTTTTTACTTCGCTTACTCGTATTTCAATAAATATCTTGCAATAACCATAGGGAACTAATTTTAGGTTTTGTGATTTGCTGATAAACAAAATATTTTTTTTAAATTAAAAAAATTTAAAAAACTCGACAAAACTCCCAACAAAACCCTGAAATAAATTTTCCCAATAGCAATCCACTAAAGGCCCTAAAAATCTCTAAATTTTGGAGGGAACCCATAACTAGGTAACATTGCCCAAGGCATGCTCTGCGTCGGAAGGCCTCTTGGTTTTCCTCCGTAGGAGAGGCACACCTAACAACCGACTGGCCTAATGAAACATAATATTTTTACCAAAAGCACTCCAATATCGACTCTGCATTTTCGATTACACACTATCAGTTGGTAAAGTCTCGCAAAACTCCGAGAGACCCACATAATGAGTGTTGCATGTTAGTGTAAAGTAGTGTTATTCTGAAGTCTTAATGTTGAAGACTTAAGTCACTCGTCGTTATGTGAGCACATTTCAAAGCAATCGAGTAGTCGAGACATGCGCCAAGCTGTGAACTAAGCTAGTGAGATCTCGAGCAAGTATTGTACCTCAGTTTTTGGGTTGAAGACCCCCAGCTGGATCTGGCTTTTCGTCCAGTTTCTCTTATCTTTGGGAAAATGTTAAGTTGCCCCCCCCCTTTTTTGGACATAAATATAGTTTCACTATTTTTACACGTTTTTTAAACCTCAGTGGGGAATTAGTTATTCAAATAATCGTTCCCCACTTTCTCACAATTCCTTTCGACGTTCCCGTCCATTCCTTTGCGAAGGGCACGAAGAAGGATAATGGTCGAAATCTGTTCCTGATTTAGAAATATTTCTTATTACACGAGAGATAATATTTTCTTATCAATTCTTTCCAAAAAATGCTCGTATACACCTGTATTCATAATCCAACTTGTTCATGAGTTAGGGTAGAGGTCCCACGAAAACGTGTACAGAATACACTTCTCCCCATTGTAAGTCATCCACCGTGTGTAACTGTTTTTGACTTTAAATAAACAGATGAAAGCAATTCCCGAGCGGGCGGGCGCAGTGGGAGCGGCACCCGGATTCCAGCGCAGAGGCCGGGTGGAAGACGGCGCCGGAAACGTCGCTCAGGGAGCGGGAACGGCTAAACATACGCGCAACCGGCCGCCGCGCTGCACTTGCACACACCTGCCCTTGAACGGCACTCTCCGCGGGCGGGGCACAAGAGACGGCTCGAGGCGGGGAGGATGTGAGGGGTGGACATGAGGCAGAGGAGAGGTCTGATAGAATGACGGGCCGAAAAATGTTCAGGAACGACACAACCGCAAGGCGGAGTAAACACGAAAGTGGCGATCAGAGTACCAAGAGAAATGGGGCGGGGGGATTTGGAATGAAAACCAGTGGAGGATGTGAGGGGTGGACACGAGGCAGAGGAGAGGTCTGATAGAATGACAGGTCGAAAAATGTTCAGGAACGACACAACCGCAAGGCGGAGTAAACACGAAAGTGGCGATCAGAGTACCAAGAGAAATGGGGCGGGGGGATTTGGAATGAAAACCAGTGGGATGGTTTGGTTTGGGAGCTTGAATGGGATGGGGAAGAGAGCGGATCGGTAGGCGGGCCCCCGAACCGAGGGCACTGAGCAAGTCAGTCCATCTGATGGCTGCCGCTCCCCCACCTCTCTGCGCTGACGTCAAAAGGGAGAAGGCTGTTCACAAGAGTCATGTACCGTAAAACGTGTAAGAAGAAACAACGCTGTCTTGTAGTGTGGATTATTGCAAATCATTCCCGCTGATATAATAATTTTCGGTGGTACTTGCAGATTACGATGGGTGATGTTTCATAACCTCAATTTAGAATTTCTAGTCTCTGTTCTTAATTTATTTATTTTTATTATCACTCTCTGAGTTGTTTGTTAACTTCTTGTATAAATAAAAACCCATGAATTTAAGGGTCAAAAACAATATTTTAATGCTTGCAAACTGATCGTGAAGAAAATAACTACTACTCTTTCAATAAAAATCATTTTATTAAAATATCGAAAATATCAGTAATTTCCTGAACTATAAACATTTCATTAAATGACGTCAAAAGTGTATTATTACAATAGTTATTTGCACGGACATTAATACACCACATCAACATTTTACATTTCCTGCCCGATATTCCAGTGAATCCGAATATTTCAAGGCAGTTAAATACCATTATATAGAAAATTCATAGGAATGCAAAATTAATATTATCATTCCAGTAGCATAAAGTAAAAAGAAAATTCTCTCCTTAAAATGTTTACACAAGAGCCATGTAAATTATATTTCTACAAACTAATCACCTCTAGGTTTCCGTTTTCCTAGCGCTTCCATTAGTACAATTCGGATGGTGGGTTCTCTTCGCCAGCTTTAACAAGTGCCTTCACGGGCAGATGATGGGGTTCGTCACTAAAGGTTGGCACCTGAACCTTATCGCTTATTAATCCTAGCCTCCATCCAAATCCAAAGACCCTTCTGGACTGCAAATGTGGATACGCCCGAAATGCGTCCTTCCGGTCTCCCGAATCGTCGAGAAAGCCTCGGCGGGGCCGCCCCAGATACATACGCCTTGCCGTCGGAATGTGTATGTGCGCAAGAGTGCTTTCGCCATTGGCCATGTTGCGTCGGAAGCGCGCGGCCGGAGGTGGCGGCGGCCGAGGCCGCTTGTGCGCTCCGAGCGGCCTTCGCGCAAACGCCGCAGGCGGAACGGCCGCGGCCTCTGCGCTGCCCCCCCCCTCGCGCCCACAACCTCCACAGTGCCTGTTTCAGGCCGTGATCTCGCATTCGCCAGCACCAACAAGTATGTCTGCAACGTACGTCGAGCCATTTTTGTGCTAAGTGACGCCCGAATCTCACATTTGTGAAATTTCACGTGTTCGTATTAGTTTCCATCTAATAATAATAATAATAATAATAATAATAATAATAATAATAATAATAATAATAATAATAATAATAAAGTTATTTCTTACAATGCAACAGCAGTGAAAGACAAACATTCTGACATTTTGATCACGTTTTAGCAAAAACAATTGCATCAAGTTTAAAAAGAGAAACTATTTTCTGCCGAAGACTCACTATTGGTTAAGTTTCGACGAGACATACGTTTCTTTGAAGCTATCCAAAACGTATTGCCGTTGCCAGATCACAGAAAATTAATAAGCACTTCTGAAAGACTATAGATTTAATATTACGAAAAACATTGGCGAAAATTATATATAGGAAATGAGTTTGAACAATGATTTTATATATTTATAAGCTTTATCAAACACGTTTAGTGTGGATGATCTCCGAGTTTGTTAGAGAATGGATTGTCTGCAAAGTGATCAATAATGAAATTTTAAATGCGAACATGTTCCACTTGAGGAAAATAGCTCTGCCAATAAAAATCTTTAGTACCATTTCCTGAAATTTCATAAAAATTCCATATTAGAAATATGATGGTTTTTCTATTAGTACGATGCTAATGAAAATGGTAATTAGCTGGGTGATCCAATATTTGCTTGTAACAATTCTGGGAAGAGTGTTTCCTGCTTTCAAAATTAAATGGAAATGCCTTATTTTGGATCTATTCATTACTTATACACTCCTTTATTGCAAGGTACATTTCTTACATTATTAATAATTTATTAAATCGATTTGCCATCCGTAAATTTGTGTCTGCTGAAATACAGAAGAATAATTTCGACAATTTTTGTTTGCTGTGGAACAGAAATGTTTTGCAATGCTTCTGCAGTACAGGAAACAAAAATTGAAAACAATTAATCTTTTTAAGAAGATTGTAGGTCGTAGAACGCTCACGAAAGGCAAATTAATAAGTTATGTTCACTATAAATACACATCGATGGATTAAATACAGATTCTCGAAGTTAATTTTCTTGCTGCACAGGAAACTCAGCGAAGAGAACAAAATTTCACACATTTACATCGTTCCCTCGTTCAATATCACACTTGCTCATACGCTTGACCCTAAAGAAATTGGCCAAACATGTAAATTATTTTGCTTATTGGAGCATTCTGATTATTTTAAGATGAAAAATGGATTTGGACGATAATTTACAAAAAATGTATGAACATTTGCTGAACAAACAGGAATTTATATTCTATTATTTCCACCTTTAGATACCTAACGTATTTTCATTATATTTTTAATGTTTATTTTTCCATTTCTAGTATCCTTTTTTATTCATTCAGAATAATCCTTATTAAAATTCCAACAACAAATCATTAGTTTTCCTGATGTATGTCCCACTTTATGTATCTTCGCATTCGTTAATCTGTGTGGGGAATCTATATTAAATGTCTGCTTAGATAAAAAGTTAAGCTCTAAACAAAAATGTTTCTTTTAGAATATGTTATATTCATTGCTGATCTAATTAACTCAATGGAAATGAAGTTATTAAGAATATTGCAAAAACCTACCCTTCTAACCCGAACCATATCCACTCACATTCTGTAATACTAATTGCCGATTTAGAATCTGGAGCTACTTAGACTCACGAATAAATAGTACGTTAAAAAACTCAAATAAAATAGATGTTATCGTTTCATGATTAACCGTTTCAAACCTCTATCTTTAAGAATTATTTAATGAAAGATATGAAAGTTATACTAAGAACGTGTATTCAGAATATTCATTTGATAGAATCATCAAATTCATTCACCATGTGGTGTAAGTTCATTATTTCTTTCATAGCAGAACTGATAGAGCTGTGTCCAAACGTTATACCTTTTGATGTTTTTCCACTAATTTTGGACATTGAATTGCTTATTTTCTATCTAATTCAAGAATGTAAATTTTTTGGAAACACATTATATTTATTTCATACTTATAGTATTTGTTTGTTCTGCGGAACAACGCAATGAACACATTCATAGAGTCAATATGTTTGACTAATGAACAAAAAACCGATAAACGTAGTTTGGATTACTCTCACAGGAAAAACTGATATTGTTTATGCCGATAGCTGAATTGGTTTAATTTTGAATCAAATCTTTCTTTGAATCAATTCTTTCTCTTGGGCACTCAGCTCGTGAGTGAAATAGTCCCTAAAAATCGCCCGTTCAAAAGATGTACCCGTGTAGCCCGCGCAGTTGAGTGAAGGGGGCGTGTTCCATGAGGAAATCCGGGCGCAGACGAGGGGCCGTGCCAGCGGAGGATCTGCAGAGCTGTTTACGGCCCTGCAGCCGGATTCGGGGCGCGGCGTCAGGGGTCGTAACTGGCGCGGCGGCGCGGCTGCGGACCGGGCCCGCACGGCGTCAGGTGAATGACGCAGTAACGTTCAACTGCGGCGTAAAACCCCGGCCGCGGGGAGCGACGGAGGTGTGGAGTGGGCCAGCAATGAAACTATTCGTCGCGCGGGTGCGTTGTTGAAGGATTCAGTTGCTTTCGTCGTGAATGAAAAGCGCATCCAGCCAAGAATGGTACTTCACATAAAACAGAGTCGAAAACGATTTTGCAACTTTGTGTTCGCCACACATGGGGAAGAAAATGTCATGCCCTCAATCTACTCGTTTCAATGACACGAACAAAATAAAATGCTATCTTTTCACTGTAGAAGTTTACACACACACACACACACACACACACACACACACACACACACACACACACACACACACACACACACACACACACACACAATAAACTGTAATCTTCTTTTTATTTACCATCCTTTACAATTTTCCTGGAACTGACATAAGTGAGTACTTGTGAGAACATTTTTCTAAATTTCAGCAAAGAATGTTCAATAGAGAGACGTTTCACTGTACTTAAAATATTTTGCAATATGATATGAAATAAGGTAAAATTGAAAAATATATCTAGATTTCTAATTATAGTCTGGAAATGATTCTTTTCAGAATTTAAATTCCTCATGTTGGGTCTCTTCCACTTGTCAGTGTGATCAGTACCACGTTCATTCTTGAACAAAAAATAGTTTCCTGTGGGCTAAAAAATGTTTTCTTTGGTGAGAAATTAATTTAGTAGTTCTACACTCATTCATAATAAGATTTTACTCTCCTTTGGGCACATAATTAAAACAGGAGATAAATGAGGAAAAGTAATTTGCAAAGCTGAGGAATCTAATAACTACAATGCTGACAAAAAATAAAGATCCCTAGAATGGAGAAGGCTGAGAGTAACGCAGCGTATTCCGCCAGCCGGGAGAAACCAGGTTAAATAAAATCCGGGCCGCCCCGACGCGCCCAGGCCTCGCACGGCGGCGGGCGCGGAGGCGTCGCCGCGCTGCGCTGCAGGGATTCACTCGCGTCGCGGCGTGGGTGAGCGGCTTCGGGGCGCCGCCGTGCCGGAGGCAGACGGGGACGAGAGCGAGCGGCGCCCAAGAGCCGGGCGGGGCAGGGAGGGGCGGGGCGGAGCGGAGAAGCTCACGTCTGCGGACGCCCGCTCGCAGGCTGCATGCCAAGCGGGCCGGCCCGGCGCCCCAGGTCGCTCCCCGCCCCGCGCCCCTGCCACGCCACGCCACACCCCGCCAGCCGCCCTGGGCTGGGCTGCCAGGCGCCCAACTGCTTGCCGCTTCGGCTATCGCCCACATCGACCACTACCCTGCTCTTGTATTCTCAATGTCATCCTTCCCTGTGTTCTGCTCAGGTCCTGTAGGAAAGTTCAAAACTCTGTTCCTGTGCCCGTGAGATTTCATTATTGACCTCTGAAACTTTCATTGCTACCCCGTTTTGTTTTGAAATAAAAAATTAACATGGATAAAAGATGGGCTAATTGACATCAATTTTATGAATTCCTTTGCTAATAGTTGCAATACACACACACACACACACACACACACACACACACACACACACACACACACACACACACACACACACAAAGTAATGGAACATGTATTTGCTTAAAACAGTTATGTATTTGATTAGAATAGCCTCCAGAAAAACAATGATTTTATTAGAAATGCTGCCGGATTATTCTATATTGTGATTAACGCTCTCTCATTTTTTGTATTACAATTCGTATAAAATGATATTATTACATTCTAATTAAATGATTTTCTTGATTTATATTAATGAAAATTTCAGCTAAGTTTCATTGACGAGGATATCATAGATTCGACTCCTGATGGAGGCAAGATATGACACATTCTAAATGTTCGTTGCTGGATCGAAGTTGGCTACCGCCTGAATGAGAATTCCAGACGTAGACGCTCTCGTCAGTTATTTCCGTGATTGTCTATAAGAAATCACTACTCTATGATTACCTTATAATTAACATCATTTTTATTATCAAAAATACGTAATCAAAGAAAATATTTGCGGAGAAAGTTTAAAATATTACATAATGCTTATAATAAACGACATGCTTTATAAATAATACATTGTAAATGGTGTATCTAATTGATATCTAACCATTTATCTCCCCTCAGTGATTTAATTTACTCATTTCAGTCATGTACTGAATATTGTCTACTTTTGCTACCATCCTTTTGGAAACGAATTGGGTGAAAGAAGGTATTTATGAAGCCCATGAGATAGTAAAAGCGCACTTGATCAAGCTGCAGTGATGCGAGTCAACAAAGTGGACGTAAGTCGGATTTAGTTTCGCAGTATCAATTCCTTGTTTAAAGTACTTTATTCCAAGATGTTTATTGTAAATACTGTTTTTGAAAGTACTTTACATTTCTGTAACTATAGCAACGAGCAATGAAACTGCTTTAGAAGGACAAAGAAGAAATAAGCAAAATTCTTGCAGGAAAAGACAGAAGCTAAAATAATAATAATAATAATAATAATAATAATAATAATAATAATAATAATAATAATAATAATAATAATAATAATATAGCATGTCTATGAAATTGCTGTATTTGTGAAAATTCAAGTTCAAAAGATATTTTAAAATCCGAGTCTAGATGGTTCGTTTCGAAATGTCTACTAACCTAATCTAATTCAATCTAACCAATCCCCGGCTACAGATATGGTTTTGATTTTTTAAACCCACTGTTGTGTAAAATTAAATCATAATATTTGCGATAATACTTTCGCAACACAACATAACACAATTCAATTAAACTAATTCATCAACTTTTTAAAAAGAAAAAAATTGTGTTCATATTAAATTTTTGTGTTTTTTCATGAAGTTTTTGTACGTACTTGCAAGTTTATAACAGCATGTGAACAAACAGGAAACTTAGAAATGGGAACATACAAATGAAAACTGCATTATTTGAGATGCCTTTAACCTTTGCATATTTTTCTATACATAGCCTTTGTAGTGGTGTCCTAGTTTTACTGCCTGTTTTCAATCCACTCTTCATCTATCGGTTTTAGTATATTTTCAGAGCTGCGCGGTTTTAACTATTGCGTTTCCACCATGTACTCTCCAACAGGATATCGAATGCGAACGTGTTTTTATTATTATTATTATTATTATTATTATTATTATTATTATTATTACTGTTGTTGTTTTAAATATTCTTTATCAAAATCAAACCCATTTTGATCTTTGTAAATGAAAAATATTGGTCCGAACTTGAATTTCACCTTAATTAAAAGCAGATTAAGTGTCAAGCTACGAAAAATAAATTATATTACCCTAAATTGTTAGCTCAAGATCTCTTGAAAATAATATAATACTTAAAACTAACACTATTGGTTAATAATTTGGTTGCTTCAGTACCAATACTGTGACGAAGTAGAGACTGCTGAAAACGAACACGCCAGAAACATTTGTATTTACTATGATGACAAATGGCCGACTGACAGGCAACAAATGAAGATGGGGGAAATATAATTTGGCCAGGCTTTGATCATGTACGGAACTACTCCTTTTACATTTCCAATTGCCAAAAACTTTGTACGGTGCTGTAAGTCAGACAACCAATGTGAGGATTCGGGCCCGAAGTTTGAGTATTGAGTTTTCTCTAGTAAACTATTTAATAAGGATAGCAGTCTAACATAATTAGAGAAACGGAAACTATTACAAGTAAAAAAAATATTCAGTTGGGAGAGATTAATGTACACAAATGGACGTAAAAAAACATTTCATTGATTAATTGTTTCTGGGCAGGTCAACATGTGATCATCAGTTCCGTTAGTGGAGTGAATATTTATCTCGAGAGGTGGCGGTGTTCTTTACTCTCTGGAAGGCGAGATCCGATATTGATCTAAACATCCGCTTGCGGAGGAATTCTCCCTCCAGTTATCTCCCCAGCTGGATACCGCCCCATCCACGACAAACTATAATCTCCCAAAATATTTAGTTATGTAGTGCATGTAGTAAGTTAAAGTGTGCATAAGCAAGGGGAGAGAATAAGACATGGAAGAGGAAGGAAAGAACGCAAACAGTCTGTGATCTGTTAGGGTTCTTCTCTAGCGTTCGCCTCGTATTGACCGGAGAACTCTTGATCAGATCACGGCGGCTAGAACTCTCCTCCAGACAGCGGCCGTATTAGATCTAGAGAACATCGTGCATGGAGCTTTTTAGTCGCAAGTCGAAAACCGATTAAAAGGGATCGTTTCCTTTTGTCGGAAAGCTCACCGCTAGCCTTTCGTCCGGCGAGAGCCCTACCCGCAACCCCTGCCCGAGAGCGGGAGGGCGCCCGGCAGCGCTGGCGCTGGCGCAACGCAAAACGCGCGCCACTTACGAAACACGCCGCGGCCTCCTTTCAAAGTTCACGCGCGCTGGCGCAGGCGCTGGCCGACGCCAGGTGGCGTTCTGCGTGGGTGCTGCCTACTACTGCTGCTGCCGCCGTCGCAGGCGCTAGCTCTCACGGCGTGAGAACACAATTCGCCATGTTCTAGAGGTCATCATTCCCTCCTTGCAACATTTTACTCGAGAAATGATCGACATTTTAGTTCACATTTCTTGAATTCAAGCTTGTAATTCCAAAAAATATTTTGTTTCCGGCAAACATTTTTACAATTTAGATTTTATACACCCTCACTCATCACGTAAGTATAATAAATAAGAGTTGTGTAGTATTGTTCTGTAATCCCGATCTTCTTTCGTACTACAAAACAATACAAAGCCATTAACTTGGAAACACGATACGCAACCCTCCCTGTCTTCCTCTGTTCCTTTCCAAACGTTACGAGTAGATCCTCTCTTCACCGACTCACGCAAATGTTAACTACTTTGTTACCTCTCGTAATGGGTATGCAAACATGTCAAAAACTTGAACGCTAGTTATAGACCTTTCTTCCCCGTTTTTGCCATTCTCATTTAAAAAATTAAATAGTATTATTAATAATATATTTCGACTCAAATCTTTAAATAGTTGCTACAGAAGTCGACGGAATACGAACATCATTAGCAGGATTGCATGTACTATACAAATCAATAAGCCTCATCGTCTCAACTAATACATCATATCAACCACCTGAAGTGTATAGTGTGTCAGAAGTTCTCTCCAATGGTTACCACGGAACAACTACTATCTTCTCTGAACAAATTTAGTGTGCTCGAATCACCCTGCATTCATATTCTCAGCAGCAAACATGATACACTGGAGATTTGGGAAGTATCATTAATTCGATCTCGATTCAAGATAACTTTTCTCGGTTTATCTTAAAATTGGCAAGGAGGTTGAAATTCCAGGATAAAATTTCTACCTGCCCCGATTGACTAAGTTACCATTATTCTTAATCGACTAGGTTGCCATTATTCTTAGGATAGAGGTGATCTTGGACAAAAAGTTCGAGAGGTAATCAAGAATCGAGCCAAAGGAAGACTGAGCTATCATACCTTTGTTTAAAAGTAAGATCGAGGAGCGGGAAACACAACTATAAATGAGAATAGTACTACATATTGCATTGCGCCACGATAATAAAATACTAAATACAAGAGTGATGCCCTCATAACAACGGATTGGCATAATGTGAAACCTATACGGAGAGACGTCCTAGAAGCGCCAAATTTTATACGGTACAGAGGGGTGTATAATTCATACTCGGACAAAATCGTATGAGTGGTTCCCAAAATTCATAAAAATCTTGTGGAGGTCTAGATTATTTTAACCTATCCCATTAAACTCCGCCTTGCCAGCACGCCTCGGAGGAATCCAGGATTTACCAAATTTGTATCGCGAAGGCGAATTGCGATATTAGGCAAATTTGCCAAATTTGTATCGCGAATTATTAGCTTGCGATATTAGATGAAAAGGCACGAAAGGTGAAGACCTCATCCAGTTAATTCATGAAAACTATAAATTTCTCTTATCAGAAATAAATTGTAAATCTAGCCATTAGTAAATAATTGTTTAATGGACGACGGAGATGAAAAATTAATAACATTCTCACAATAAAAAAGAACGTATATTGTCTGAAAATCTACACTAATGTATAAAAATCGTATATAAAAAATAGTTCTTTGGCAACTATTTCTATAGCCCCTAGAATATGAGAAATGCCGAGAGGATTTCAACTCGATTTTCGCTATTGTTTAAAATTATGTTCCCAACTGTTTTATGTAAGCCTGTCATGATATTTCGAAAGGGTAAAGATAAATGAATAAACATTTTTTACCAACATTTAAAGAATGGTTAATATACCCAGTGTCTTCTGCAGCTTTGGGTTAACTCTCTTGCTCCGTTTCACAACCATCTCACCGTGATATGGCAAACCGACTGCTCTTATGAGCTGAAAATTCCAATTAAAATCTTTACTTTTGCATGAGAACCTCACTCACAAATTTAAGGCTTGATTTTTAGAAGAACGTTTTTTGCATTTTTTTGTTCCAATAAAGTGACATTTTCAGTTGTGCGGTGTACATGGCAGCAAAATGTATGTCTTAGTATGACTGGGCAAGGCATGGTAAAACAGGTGGCTGGTATGTATGCACATTCCGATGCACAGTCGTAACTAATCAAAAATGACTCCCTTAAGCGTCAAATCTTCTTTCAATATTTGGGTCATAGTGAAGCAAGAAGTAATTTGGAGTGCTTGTGTTGGATAATTTAATAAAAATTGTTTATTCGTGGTGACCATGTCAAGATGCCTTGTTTGTCATCGCAAACAATATTATCTTCGAGTGCCCAGTTGTACGCATAATCTAGAAGCAGTCAAAATTATATTCATCATTCTTCTCTAGAATTATCTATTTCATATCATACACATGTTAACAAAACCAAGAAATAATTCGTATCATTTTGCCTTTTTATTCCCGGAATAGAAGAAAATGAATATTCAAAGTAAAAGATTGGCGAGTTAAAATATTGCTCTCAATACGCATATTAGGTACATTTCTCCGCAAAGCTTTTACACGAACCCGAAAGTATATCTTATCATATTTTCCTCGTGAAGATCAAACCTTACAATTTTCAGGAAAACGTGCATTCATGTAAGATCTAGGAAATTTCGGAAGTTGAGAGCTTAGAACAATCTTGAAGAGACAAAAGTTCGTTAAAAGCAACGCAGCATAACGTAAGCAAAGCGGAGCGGGAACGGCGCTGGCGGAGACGAGCCCGCGGCGGGGCGGCCCGGGATATCCTGCTTAATATGCTATTGATTAGGGCTTTCTCTCAAGGCTCGTCAGCGCCCATCGATCCGGCGGCGGTGGCGGAGATGGAGGCAGCGCGCGGCGCGGGACGACGTGGCGAGGCGGGGCGGGGGCGGGGGCGGGGCGGCGAGCAGCGGGCCGAAGCGGAGATGTGCGGGGTGAGGCGGGTTTGTTGACGGGGTGGCTGCGACGGCGCGGCAGCTGCTGACGAGGGGAGTCTGTCGGCGCGGCCGGAGAGAACCTGCGCCGCTTCGGAACCGGGAACGGCGCCTATGACGAGCAGGAGCGGAAGTTTAATGTATACTTTTTCCCTCCAGTCAGAAAATATGCTCTCTAAGTATGGAACACAAAATTTCCGATTTTCAAAACACTTTCTTTAGTGAATTTAATGCATCTTTTGCCTGCTTTGTTAATAATCATATTTTCACAAATTGCTCTTCCTTCTGCATATTTTCCTTCATAATGTTTATCGTTACTTATTTGTTTCCAATTATTTAAATTTGTAAATTTCATTTTCAATTTTCTAAAAGGTACCTGTGTTTACAAGATTCCATGTAGATAATATTGCTTTTTCGAATCTTATCGCAAATATCTCAGGGAAATCACGATCGTTTTTAAACTAATGTGTCGTCGAGTCCATTTTGAATGCTGGTAACGTCGATGAACATGCGTGTGTGCAACTGCAACAATGGGAGTTTATAAAACAATATTAGCAAAATTGGATGCAAAACAGAAAATGACTTCCTTTCTGAAGAAACGAAGTTACATAATTGTTAGATCATATTTTCGAAGTATTTACTGCTTCAACTAGAGTGGTACTGCTTTTACTAGAGCTTATAAACCAGGCTCTAAATTATCAACCTACATAAAATGACAAATGATGATGGAATAGTGCTAAACTCTCCGAATATTCTTCTTCATTGGCTAGTATGGCCTGTATCTTCATTGACCCATATCGTTGGCATGAATTTCGACACATTAGGCATTTTGAATTATAAATTGAAAGACACCGTTATTCACATCTATTATTTTTTCTCTCTAACAGCTTTCATATAAATTGATTTGACCGCAAAAATAGATATCACTGATCCATCTAATTAATTTATAAATTTATCTTATAAAAAATTAAGAATCTAACTGGCGTAATAATATTATGGTTGATAATGGCACGAATTAGTAAGACATCAGTCTATCACATTCTTGTTAAGTACGAGATCGTTCATCGAAGTGAACTTGCAAGTACTTAGCAAGCGTCAGCGACCATTCAGTTCACACAGTAAGTAGTAGAAATGTGGAAAAACGTTATCTTTCAAGAGCAATCTCAGAACAGTATATAGAAGAAATAATGTGTCACAAAATAATTTCATTTCACATGTAACACTGTTTGGTGACGATATAACCTGAAAGAATACTCATACAAAAAATCCACTGCAAAATGCCTGTCAATATTCAAGCGAATGGCAAAAGCAAAATGGTGCCCATCTCAAACGGAATGAGGTTCACATAAGCGGGTAGGGTGAGATAGGCCACCCGCAGAACTCCGCGAGAGCGCCACCCGGGGTCTCGAGTTCGGCGCCAGTTTAATTAAGGCTCGTCCCCGGCGGTCAGCTAGCGCCAGGCAGATCGGGGCAGCCTACTGTGTAATTACAGCTGCGCCTGCCGCTCACCGCAAATATTTGGTTGGGCGAGGGCGTACAGGACAGCAGGCACCGGCGCGGCCGTGAAGTTGGCGGCTGGTGCACTGGCTCACTGAAGAGAATGGCATTCAAATGCTCCTACATGTCCGCTTTGTTGACATTTCATGATAATAATATTACTTAATGGAATTTTCCGATTTGAGCTATGTCATGGAGTAACATTTCGTTTTAAGGAGTTTTCATTCTATCACTGAGAAACTTATTTTACGGTAGAGAGGGAAACGCCATAAGTGTATATGACTTGTGCATGTGATGACTTCACGAGAAATCTGACAAAAGTAAAATAATTTGATCTTCGATGTTGAAAATCACTAATACCATTTTCCCTACCACTATCTAAGCATTACTGTCTATAGGCAAAGCTGATTTACATTCAGCAAGTAGTGCGTTGGGTAACACACATAAAATTATTTTATCGTAAAACTCTTTAGTATGTACAAAATATTTTTAAAAATTTCTTCGAATTTGGAAAAACGTGTAAACAAGAACACATGTGACAATACGTGTAAACAAATTTTCGACAAACTCGAACGACTAAATTCCATTCAAAATTATACAATTATATTCAGCTATGAAGATACTAAACTATTTTGAAAATAAGACGGAATGAAATGCACTACAGGACATACGTCAACTGTCATGAGGTAAGAAACGTTCTATTGATGATAAAAAATCGATATAATTTAATTAATAGGTGCATAACTGCATAATTGAAAGTATAAAAGCAGTGGCAAATGCGGTACAGTGAATAGACCCATGTTATTCACGGTAAGCTAATAAGGAAGTAGAACAACCGAGCATTTCCTTCTGAAGAAAGGCCGGAAACAACAAACCATCGCCACCCGTTGTCTCCGAGTGCGGCCAATTGGCCGATCCCAGGGACCAAATGAGGCGACGGCGCATCGGGTGCATTGTTGGGGGCGTATTAGGCGACAGCGCCGGTGTGTTCCCCTCGACGGCGGGGCCCGCCGAGGCAATCTTTGTGTTTGCCGAGAGCCACGAGCCGCGAGTCAGCTGGCCGGCGGGGGCGGCAGCGGGGGCGGGACGATTCCGCAGAGCAATTTCACAACCACACTCGCTGCGGCGGCGACGGCGGCGGCGGCGGAGACGCGGAGGAGAGGGACGGGGTGCTCGCCCAATGATTAATGACTGCAGGAACGGGGGGCCCCGAGACGAGAGCGACGCGCGTTCTCCGCTCCGCGCCGAGCGAGGCGGGGTGGAGCGGGGTGGAGCGGGGCGGGGCGGGGTGAGGGTGAGTACGCGTCTTGAACAGCGCGGCGCCGCGGCTGGACACGTGTCGGCGCGGCCCGCCCAGGTGGCCCGCCGAGCGGTGCCGCGTAAATTTATTTTTAAACGGCACGACGCTCCTCGGACGGGCGAGTGCATGAACCACCTGCGCGGGGGCGGGGCGGGGCGGGGCGGGGCGGGGGCGAGGGCGGCGGCGGGCGATCGCCCACGCCGAGGCGCGTCACGACCTGCGCGAACTGGTCGAGTCGAACGGGAAGAGCTGCTCGCGGCCGGCGCGTTGCGCTTGATGGGCGGCTGAGATGCCGAGAAATTAGTTTGCTTACAATGTTGAAGAACGCTGGCGAATCTCCCACGTTCTCTGGAAACCATTCCAAACGCAGAACCCTGTGATCCATTGTTCAACTCTCAAAGTTGGAGTTCCATTGCATCACGAAGGTTTCGAAATATTTGATTCTCATATCAAACATATCGTCAATAAAGGGATTTAGAGATTTTCAGCGAAAGAACGGAATTAAAGAGATTGTTTTTAGAAAAAAAAATACCAAAATGTTGACAGAAAAGTTGTACTATAATACATATATTCTCTTAAGCACAAAAATTGATTGTGGGTTATCTAAGCGTATTGTCTTAAAACATGACACCTTATGAAGGACTATTCCGAAGCCGATAACCATAATAAAAGATGCATTAAGCTATTAAACAATGAATATATCTTTGAAACAACGACCATTCATAAGTATTTTCAGAAACGTTCATTCTAATTGTTTCTTCCAAATGTTTGAAATACCTACCAATGAAAATATATTGTTAATTTTATTACACACATGCTATTTTCTTCTGATTTTAAAAGAATACGGTGAATCGACGTTGCTAGTGATCTCTCCGTTTCCTCAGAATAAATGTGTGTAAACTAAAATATGAAACAACAATTTAATACAACGTACATAATCTAACTCGAAAACAAAGTACATATTTCTGAGACATGAAACAAAGCAACTCTTTCTCATGGACCTAAGAAACGATACTGACCAATTTCTGGATAGAGAACGTTATTCATAATTTCTCTGAGTCAAAGCACGTTGCAGGTTCAATATTAAATTGGAAAAATTACCATTCATCAAAATAGGTTATCAGTTTCTTTGTAAAATGTGCTTTTTACAAGTTATAAACACACACAAAAATTAATACAGCTTCGTAGTCTACCAATGAAAAACAGGAAAACTTGTAAAACATGAGTCAGAATTACAGTGCTGAGTTAGAGAAAACTGAGTTGACCAAAAAAATATATAAATTTCGTAGCAATGCAGGTCTTACCCCTCATTGCATGTGACGCTATTTGTCAGATGATTCAAATAAAATATTCATTAATTTAAAAAAAATTGTTAATTCAATTATTAAAAAAATTTACTGCGTTAAATAATAAACTCCTCAATCTTTGGTACAAATACACAGGCAAAATAACACGATTAAATCATGAGATTTTCCCACAACTTCCAGGGACATTTGCAGTCTAAAAAAATTCAAAACTTCTCTCTTAACGTTCTTTTATTAAATTGCAGATATTAAAATGTTTATTTGCAATGTATTAACAGCAAAAGAGTTTATTTTTAAATAACGCCAATGCTGTTTTAACTCCTGGGTACTCATGCCCGTTTTGCCCTTAACAGTTTTTCTAGCTTTAAAACTGTGTTTTCATTAAATATATGTTTCTGAAGTGTACAACGAAAAAAAGGCGGTCAAGACAACACATCTTCCGCGTTTCCACAACAAAACATGTCTACTGTCAGGAGCTAATAAAGAACCAGAATATTAACAACCGATAAGGTACCAGACAACCTGAAGTATGTGCCAATCATCCCAAGCGCCAATTATCACAACTCACGCTGCCAGAGTGTCACAGCAGTTAAACAAGTAAACAAAGAACCTGAGCTGTGGCCAGATTCTAAGATAGTACAAGGATTCGTCCTCAACGACTGAAACAGACACATTCCTTCCTATAAATATCTTTTGCTTATACGTGACTCATCAGAATATGCTTTACAAAAATATCTCGTCTCTCAGACTAACAACAAAAGGAAACAGAAACTAATTCCTCAAAATGCAAATTGTAAATAATGGTGATCTAATGAAACCAATTGAGAGAAATTACAAAACTTGAAATTGTATCCTAAAATATTCAAAGCACAATACACAGCAATCGTATAATAAACTATAGTGGAAATGAGAAATAGAGAAGATGCTGCGGCAAAATAAAAAATAAAATAAATGATATAAAAAACATTTCCGATTATGTGGTGTGTGTATATAGAAATAGATTTTATCAAATAGAAGCTTAAACACAAAACGTCAAATAAATAATATTTACATCTAACCGTATATTAAACAATAAAACTGTATCCTGCAAATGAAGTGCCAAAACAAATTAAATAGTCAAAAATATTTTCAAAAATATTTTTTTAAAATTTCAGTTACACGAGATTTTTTTACTGCTCATCAATATTTTAAAAACAATTCATTTCAATTCTGAAAATGGATGTTTTTCTTGTCTGCTTTTCATGCATTTTGAACTCTTTCATTACAACCGTTTGCAGTGAAATGAATTTCATGTTCTAAGAATTTACACACAAAACATCCCTTTAGCAATCCTACCCGTAATGAGATTTATTGTGCAATCTAATCAATATTTAAATACAAGAGTTTTTAAAGGATTTACTTTATATGAAAATGAGAATAGTGACCAAATGCCGGAGTCAAGTGACGAAACAGAAATAATATTTTAGGGATATAGGCGAACATTCTTGTAACATCCCGCAATCAGCAATCGGTCAGCAATGTAGCCTGGTCGATTTTCCGACTTTGTGTGACTTGCAGATAAAGTATGAGCTTAGCATAAAAATGGTTTACTAAACCAGATCAGTAAGTTTCATACTTCCAAAAGCGGGAGGTATTAGTTTTGTTACAGAGGAGAATTGATTTGTTTACTGTCACAATGTTGCGAGACGTCTCCACTAATTAGGGATTACATTCTTCAGTTCAAATGATTGCAGATTATTTGTTGTCAGTTATAAGGATACCTTGAATATTTAAATACTTATCGACAATGTCTATGCATCAGTTTTAGTCATTTTAAGTTTTTACGTTATGAGCGTAATGACACTTAAATTATCTTATGTACTCCTCAAGAATATCTGAACAATTCTGTGGAATTTCAAACCGAATATGTAATATCTCCTTTGCTCCGTATCTAACTGGATTTGATTAAAAAATGTTGTTAAGGCATGACATATAGTCAGTAAATAAAGCCAGGGTTCTTTCTTCTTCGTAATTTGAGATGTTAAGGTAGATAAGTTTGGTTTACCTCAGCAATGCACTTTTACGTGGTGAAGAATTTGCCAAGATGAACAATTAGAACAAGGAATGAATGAATGCCCTTCAGATTGGCAATAAAAAGGTTGTTAACGAGGAAACCTCGTACCTTATATGTTATTAGCTTTTCTGGATCTGAGATACATCTTGAGTGATACTGTAGAACAAAAATAGACTTGTTGACAATTTTCCAGATATGTAAGGTCCGAGCAAGCTGAGTGGATCCATCAGTACCTCAAGCCCATGAAAGAGCGTAACCAAAGGAGACTGGTCAAAAGATAGGAATCTCCTGCTAGATTATTGAAAAAGAATGCAATATAAGAGCATATATAAGAGAGATCAAACGCACAGTTCTGTTTTTGTGGAATGTACTTTATCTTAGCCTCATTGTAATATACGTGATGCATAACATTCACTAAATAACTGAAGCTTTATTTATGATAATAATATGTGAAAACGTACCAGTAAATAAATTATTATTGCGGAAAATTATTGATATGAACGAAAATAGTTCAACGAACAAAGAAACCTCATATCTGAAACCAGTATTCCGTGATGAGTTGGTAACAATTGGTGATAGCAATGCAACAAAACACTTGCTGACCAGAATTATCGACATTTCTTCGAAAGCGAAACAATTACCTTGCGATAAGGTAAATGGGCGTCACCTTTTGTTATTGCAACGTCGATCTGTTAGCATAAAGCACATTAGCAAAGCGAAGCGTCGTGCACCTCTGTCGTCACACCTGCGGTCTTCTCGACAGGGTGGGTATAAAGGAACGTGAGCGACGCTCCCCCGATAAAAAGGCGGCAGAGCCCCCGGCGCGCGCCCAAGCAAAATAAACTCGGCTCTTCCTTGGCGTCGGCGCTGACGGTGCCAATGGGCCGCGGCGGCAACAGGCGAGCGGCGGGGGGCGGCGGGCGCCGGGGGACGCGGGGTGGCGCCCGTTATTTATCGCGACCATCACTCACCGCGCCCTGAATGCGCGGGGGTTGGGGTGGTCGGGCGCCATAGGAAGCGCGGAGCGAGGCCGCTGTGTGGACACGGGGTCACCTCGCTCGCCTTTCTTCGCGAGCGGCGCCGCAGCTGCTCGCCGCCAGAAGCGCTTCGGCTGCGTTCGGTTCCGGGCCCTGATTGGGCGGAGATTGCGCCGCGCGTCCGACCGGATGAGGCGCGAATGGCGATCGACTAGGGGCTGTCGGGGCGGAAGGGCAGCGTCACATTGTGATAGACACAACGTAAAATCTCTCACCCCTCAAAACAACGAAAATGTGAATCTCGGTTTGGACTGGATGAACAATTATGCATACACATTTCCACGCGTGTCAATTTCGTGGCATACGCCCAGTAATTAAGATTTGACGAAACAACAAGAATATAAACAATTCTGAGTTTTTAAAGAGGTATTGATTGATCTACTTTTGCGATTCAAATACAGATTCGTTCATAATAATGTCAAAACAATTCAGTAATTTATGCCAAATGTTTCATCTAAAGAAAATTATACATGCTTCATTCCGAGAATCATTTGTATATTTTTTCATCCATCCTCTTTACAGGAGTGTAAGAGTCAAGAAAGAATAAAAAAAAGCATGAATAAACGAAAACAACAGGGTACACAGCATTCCTTAATGTTTTTTATCGTATACAATTATTAATTTCACAATTGACACAAAGCCTGCATTACTAATCAAATGTTCCGCCTTGGGGTAGTCAAATGTAATATTTACATTTCACACTTTTTGACCACCGCCGTGAAGGGAGGTGAGCACAGAAGCGTGAACATCACAAATAATGCTCCATGGAAAGCGCTGAGTGGCCGTGCAGCGCGCGGAAACGGCGGGTCACACGGCCGAGCGGCGAATCGCCTGGCCGCGTCATTATGTCACCAGGAAAAGCCGCGCAAAAACCTTCTGCAGCGCGTAGGGCACCGGCAATGCCTTCGCAGCGAGGCAGTGGACGGGGGTGGAGCCAAGAGCAGGTGGTCGCAGTCAGGCACAGAGCCACGCGGGAAAGGAAGTTGCAATGAAAAATGGGAAAAAAAATGTTATCTAAACGCTCATTTTTAAACGTTGAGCAAATTGCAATGAAAAATGAAGAAATGTTATGTAAAGGCTTATTTTTAAGCGTTTATTTTAACACTGATATAATTTGGTAACCACGATGTCGATCTTTAATTTTTAATACACAAATGTTAGGAAAATCTCATAAAAATGTTCCTGTGCGTCAACTGAAAATTTATTGCCTTTTATAGTAAGCAAGTATACAATTAAAAACCTCTTTTGAAATTGAGAATCAAAGAGAAAACTTATTTTATTAATATACTTTTTGGAAATTCAGTTATACAGTTTCAATTAACAGCTTTTTATCGTTCACTTTAAACTAATCTATCAGAAGGGTACAGAAAAAATGTGAAATGCAGTATTGCAATAACGACGATAGTACAATCAGCAAAACATAAAGAGATAAAACAGCCGTACATTAGAAAGACAGTGAGTATGAGTATGGCATGTGCCTGTATAAAGAAGACGACATACGCACTTCAACAAAGGTAGTTGTTACAATTCTGATTAAATATCGCTAGAGCAATGATTTTAAAACATATATACATACCTCCAGAAATGCGCATCGGACATGTAAGAGGTGCGAGAGCAAGTTTCAAGAACAGATTTGAAGGCAAAATTAACTATTCATATACAAAGTACTCTCTTGGGCGTTTTGTTATTTTTCACTAATTGAAGCAAAAAGTGTTTTTCAATGCATAAAAAATGTGTGAATATATTTTCCAGATCCAACACAATATCCATCATTTAGAGAAATTTTATCGGGGACATGTATCTCACTTTTAGTCATAGGTAAGGGGTACGATCTCGAAGAAGTTTGAGTCTCTCTCCCATAGTCAAATGGAGATGTGAGCCGAAACAAAGTCGGCTATCAGCAAACAATATATTGAAAGAACGGTATAGAATGTAGTCAATGACTAGAATTATTTCGAGAAGAATAATGAAAATAACGCAGTTTACTGTCTCCATGATTCTGTTACCAGCATAAAAAATGAACATAAATTATACTAAATAATAGTTTATAATTCCACTAATTAAATCCTGTACAACAGTACATATTTCATAAGCAATCAACTCTTTAATTATTATAGGAGGTCAAATTAACTTTTTCTGTCAATAACATCTAACGCTGAGAAGCAAAAACAAATTTGTACGGCGCATTTAAATCGGCTAAAATATAAAATTATACATAAACCTTCACAGGATTCTCCAACTGCCTTCTCCTTTTCGTGACGGACGGAGACATCATTGTTCACAGTAATGTCACCAAGCAAACAATATGAATGACGAAGAACAGTTCGTCAATCACGCATTATCAGTTGCATACTTGACCTTTGGGATTGATTTCAAGCTAGCCTACAACTCGCCAACTTGTTGATGGACGGTCGGGCGGAGTGAAAACTGAAAATATGGAAGGGAAGGCTTCCTTCTGTGGTTTAAAATACCATCCACGTCATCAAGGTTTATTATTAAGCGATATGTGGTTAATTCCTTATATTAGAAGTTTGAAGAAAGAAAGAATTAGATTTGTTATTTTCCTAAGAATCATGCCATGTGGTACATTTTGATATCCCCTTAGCAAAAGACACTTTTCAGTCAAACGTTTGAATACAGTGTATATAACACAATTACAGTACGCCTTTGTTTATTAAAAAAAAGTGCAACAATTGGAACTAATACATAAATAATAAATCATAAATCCATGAATAAAAGAGTATAGGCTGTGTCTTCACATTGTGGAGAAGATTATTTGTACAAGAAGCTACGAATCAATTCAATATTATTACTTTTTGAACAACAAGCCAGTTACACTTTTTAACAATCAAGTAATACGATAACTCATGGACTTGATCTTTCGTGTAGATTAATTCCAGAAACATTTGATGAGTAAATGCAACTGGTAGGTGAAACTAGGAGATTTTATTATAAAATATTATGTGGTACATTTTCAAAAGTAGAACTCGACGAAAACCCAAATCAAGGATTGAATCGTAGAGTGAATATAAAAAATCCTTGCCTGTTCAACTGATCGAATTTCAATGAATCATTAGAAGCCACTCAAGACTATACGAAATACCACTTCTTCAGTCTTTTAACTTTCCGATCTGGGTCTGAATTTTTTATATTCCCAGCAAGAGGTGAATCCAGCTGAGAATTCAATTTGCAGCTGCAACAGCAGCAGCTTTCCTCACTGAAACGAGACGCACGTCGAGAACCCCTGACCACCGCAACCCTCCACGCAAATTAGCCGAGATCCTCGTGCAATTACTCGGCTGCTCCCGGAGTGGGGGCGGGGCCTTGGCGGGGATGGGAACGACGAGTGGCGGGACGTGAAGCAGCGTCGGGCCGAGGAGGGGGAGGGGGGCGGAGAGCAGTCAGCATAGGTGACACTCTGGGAAGGAAGCAGTGTCCACAGCGGAGCGAAGAAAAACAGGCGAGAACGACGGTGGAGGTGAAGGGAGGAAATGCTGATTGTAGAGGGGCCAAGGAGGGGAAGGAAGGGAGACGAACGCGAGGGCGTTAGAGCGGTTGTCAATTAAGCTGTGAGATCCAGCGGGGGCGGGGATGTGATGGAGGGGGAGCGGCTCAGGTGGCGAGGTTGCGCCTTTCAACTGTCGACGCAGCGCGGCGTCGCCAACCCACATCCTTTCGAGAGGTCACAAATCCGAGGACAAAGAATTGTCCAAAGGATTTGTCCTGACAGCTCATAAAGAAGAATAGCTGTGAATTATGTTAATAATTCAGACTATTGAAAATTGGTTAAAAATTCCCTCAGTTACAAAAATGTAGATCAGGAATGTTGTGACAGAAAATTTGGATGAAAACGAGGTGTATTGTTACAATTGTACATTTCCAGTACTTAAATACAGAATTACGAAGTTCAAAATGTAAACTCAATTTAAAAACACTTCTACTACGATAATCCAAACGATAAGTAATACATTCGAATATTTGAAAAACATGTCTTCTACGATAATCCAAACGATAAGTAATAAATTCGAATATTTCATCGCGTACAAGGCGTACATGTAACATTCAAGTATAATAACAGCTCAATTGAAATATAGTGTGTTCATTACACGGTTCTAGTGAATGATAATGTTTATTATTTAATTCATTTTTCATAAAGTTATATTATTAATGTGCTAAACCGTCGTAAAACTCTTATAATCGTATTTTCTGATATGAGAAAAATAAAGAAAGTATTTAAATCACTATACAATAACGTTCAATTAATGAGATCTCATTTAAGTTGTAACCGTCAGAATTAAAAATTTTATGTAGCACAAACTTTTTAAAATCGAAGAAACTCTATTAGAACGAAGTTATTTGGTAGTTTAATGTTTTATAATTATGGATAACACGCATTCATTGAACAGAAACTAATCAACAAAGAACATCATAAAATACCAATTATCACCCCATCAAATCAGTAAACAACCCACAAATCAAAGAAATATTTTTTGTCGGTTTAGATGATTAAGAGCATCCTTTCATCGATTTAGAATCACTGTTGCCCTCCAGATAAATGGAGAAAATGAAAATAACGGGCACCACCAAAAGCTCTAAATGTGTTAAACTGAGACATAAAACATTTTTAAAATGTTATAAAATCAGAAGGTGGAAAATGACCCCCTAAAAATGAAAATGTATATAAATAGTAAATAAAGTTAACTTTGCCAAGTTGTGAGTTTTACTGTGGGAGTAAAATTCATATTATAATAGTACTCATGTTTCTTGTGAGGCCGATGTTTTTAAATTACTTTTTAAGAGGTTATTCCATTCATAGGTTTATCGCCATTCTAATAGTTAATTTTGTTAATTTATTTTTAATTTTTATAGGACTATATCGTTTTATTTAAAGTCTTTAATTTTTTCACGTGATTATCCAATGAAACCAAAAACAATTACGGTAAACACAAGCGAGCAGTATTATATATAAAGGAGCATGCGAAAGTTAGGTAGGTAACAAAAACCGCATATTAAAACATATACATATAAAGTCAAGTAGAGTTGTACTGGGTAGTAGAGAAGAGGGGATTGGTATTGATTTGTTCTTTCAAAACAATCAGTTGCTGCGTTCGAAGTAATTAATTTTTTTAATTGTCAGCGTTATCTGCATGCTCTCTGCATGAATCATTTCTTTGTCTAGGATTTGCAATAGGTGACATTACATAAGAAAATTGCAAATATATACAAATTCATTATCCAGATTTATTTGTGTAAAGTATTAAGGATTAAATAACTATAATATTTATTTGTGACAAATTCGGTCTTAATAAGTCTAATTTGATGTACAAATTTCGCGATTTATCCTTTTTAAATTGAAAACGTCTTATTTCATAAAAAAAGAGGTATTGGAAGTTTTCAATGTAGCGTAGAAACAATGTGCACTAAAAAGAACACATCGACTATTTAATCTCAGATATTGCATTAGAAATGGCTAGTAATATAAAGTATTTCTTTAACTCAGGAATCCGCTCCAAACCGAACGTCATCATCGGCCGGTAAAGGAAACGCGATCCCGTTCCTAGGCGTCATCGCTCCGCTTCTATCGTGGGGCACTTGAAGCGGCTTGCCGCTCCTACCGACTCATCACTCATAGCAGCGCCCGCCGTCACAGTCGTCCTCGAGTGCCCAGTCACCTGCGGCGGCCGCCGATCACCTACTGATACGCGCTATCGCAGTGCGGACGTACCACCTGCACGCCTGTGGGACTCCGCCTGGGGCGCCGTCATTACTGGAGACGCTTCAAACTGCCATATCGAACATCGAAACCGCCTGGAAACCGCTGCCGTCCGTCACAATGCCTTGGTCACTAGCATGTCATCGACGTTATACACGCATACGAAGAGTCTGCTCCAATATCACTTGCACTTTCATCAAGCCTTTTCCATCATCGCGGTGATTCGTTTCCTCTTCAATAAACTCAGGCGCGACCTTCACTACTGATGACCATTCTCAGTTTTCATTATGATCCCTTGCAGTAGTTCATAACATGTAAAGCCTGAAAGAGTTTGTACAGTTTTTGAATCCTTTGCTACTGTCATACTGCAGGCCATTAGAGCCAGTTTCCTTTCCCTCTATTCGGGTCAAAGTATGCAGGGAAGTATAACATGGCATTCCCATCAAAAGGGCGTGTGACGGAGCGAAAATATCCTCGTTTATTCTCACACTTCAAAAAAAGACGTATAATTTTCGTGGTTGCACGTCTTATCTGTAGATATCTATACGCACACCTCGAGTGCGTTGTAGAGTGACGGGATAATTTGTCTTGTGAGGTATTTCGCTGTCGTCGTGGATCATTGCGAGCCGCTTAACACTCGCGGAGAAAATCAACAGTTCGTCTTCCTAATTTATGACCGTCCTCGCACTGCCTCAACATCGTTTCGAGGCAGTGTAAAACAAGCGCTTTCAGTAATTAGTGGAACAAACGAGGCAGCGATGTGACGTGTACGCAGGGCCGCTCAAGATTACAAGGTGTCACCGATTCCTTCCCCGGGCGACGCGTCGTGCGGCGCCTGTAACCGTGTAGCGATTTTTCCAACGTCACCGACGCCCTCGGTGGCGTCGAGGCAGTCGGGGGCGCTGCGACGCGACCCATGTGTTACGATACGGCCCCAGCCGCTCCGGAGCGCAATCTCTCCCCCGAGCGGGGCGGGGGCGGGGCGAGGGCGGGGCGGGGGTAGGGGGCGCTCGCGCAACGCCGAGCGCTGGGCCGGGGGCGGCACCGGAGGCGGGGGAGGGAAGGTTCTCCATGTAAATGTCCCGGCGCCTCCGTCCGCACTCCATAAAGCAGAGACGAACGGCCCGCGATGTCGCGGGTTTTACAAGGGAAGAATGCAGGCGCGCTTAACGGCTGCGCGGGACGACCCGGGGCGGCGTGGCGCGAAGAAAGAGCAGCGGGGGCGGAGGACCGCGCGGGGAAGAGCTTCGGGCCTCGCCGCGTGCATGCGGCGCCGACTCGGGGGCGAAGGGAAAGAGCGCAGCACTCAGCGCTGAAGACGGTGCGATGCACTGGATGGCGTCCCAAGAGCATCTCCCAGAAAGAGTTAGGCCCGTGGGCCTAATATACAGATTGTCCTGTTCATCTTGCACATTTGCAAATAAGTAGATTAAACGAATTCTCATTTTTTAAATTAAATTATCGTCTTTAGCGTATTATTCGAAAACGTTGCTACTGCTCGATTTCTTCACTCTCATCCACGAATCCACTGTTCTCTTAATATCTACCTTTTTTATAAATACGTATTTCGAAAACGATTGAGAACAATGTGTAAGTTTATTACCAAGTGATCCATGAACGCATGCACAATGAAGCTTTCTAAATATGTTGCATGCTTACTCGGCCAGAAATTAGAAAGAAAGTTCTGAAAAGATACATCGAATAAGTAAAATTCAAAGAGTTTCTGGATAATGAAAATCTAAATGACATGCTTTTGGAATTAAATGCTGAAATTTTATTGTGAGTAGGGAAAAAATATCATTAAATAAATCCGAGAATGATTCACAAAAACATAAATACTCGTCATTCCTATTTTTATTAAATTTTCTTCTTTACTCACTTGTCACATTGCGTTGCCTTTGCTCGTTTTCTCCAAGCGCTATCCTCCCTAATTCTTGAATTTTATAAATTTGTGTTTCAAAAGTGATTGAAAACAATGTATGTAAAGCGCTATTATCGTGTGTTCCATGAATACAGAAAAATACGCCATCAAAATAGAATACGCTTTCTAAACGTATTGCGGGCCCACATGACTAGGAACTAGTTTTGTGAGCATATTTGAAGACTAAATACAATTACGAAATAAGAGTGTCAGGATAATATACATTAAAATGGTATTTTTGTGGAATTAAATAGAGAAATTTTGTTGTGGGCATGTAATAAATTCGCCACTAAAATAATATCGCCACTGATACAGAAAACTATGTTTTGTACCGAGGAAACTAAGTTTGGTACTGTAAAATATAGTAAGAAAAATTGTTTATTTTATTTTTATAACCACTTCATATTCGTAAATATTTATAGTTCAAAATACATCCAAATAACATTTCATATTTCAGAACATTCTGATTCGACATGTACGATGCACTGGACAAATTGAGAATCAACAATCCATATAACAAAGCCATCGCAGCAAACGGAAAGACCGGTGGAAAACAGCTTCACATGCCCCGCATCCTGGGCGGAGAAGCCACTACATCACACAGCAGACAGCTGCCCCTCCCCTCCCCTCCCCACCCGCGCGACGGGCGCACCGATCGGCACCGGCGGCGGCGGCGGCGGGCGGGCGGGCGTAAGGCAGTCGCGGCCGCGGATTACGTCGGCTATCTCTAATTTGCGGCGGATCTGCGCCCGGAATTGGCTCGAGGGCCGGCGGCGGCGGTGGCGGCAGTGCTGCAGCGGCGCCGCGGCGCCGAGTGCGCGCCGCAAATCCCGGTATCGCTGCGGCTTTGTCGCGCCGCTATCGCTACGCTAATTACTGCGCCGCCGACGCCGACGCCAGCGCTACGCCGTGCCCGCCCCGCCCCCGGCCCCTCCCCTCTGAGGTGCCGCCGATACCGACCTCCTGCTTGGATGGGGCATGAGCGAAGACACGAGCGAGTCCATGCAGCAAATCGGTGGTCGCCAGACTTATGAAGATTCTGAGCAACCATACCGTTTTCAATCCTACTATGAGCTACTAAGAAACCAAGACAGCAAAAAAGAATTGCTCCAAATCTTAACATTTGTTTATTGTATATAAGCATACACTTGTACTAAATTCGAAACAGATTTTATTAAAACTGCGTATTATAAAAATAAGGGTTGTCGGCCGGAGCTTTGAAAAACAAGTCCAAATTCGCCAACTGTGGGCATGACCGCGATCTATTGAAAATTGCACCGCGAGCTACTAGTAGCACGTAATCGACGGTTTGGCGATCACTGCAACAAATCATCTTGACCAACCTGTGAGCTGCAGGCGCTGGGGAGTCACACAACACTGCGATTCAACAAGGTTACATTCAAACGATTTCTCGATAGCACAGATTCCGTTTAGATTATTACAGTTTGTTTTGAGCTTATGATCGATGGCAAACACGATTACAATTAAAAGTTGGTTAATAATTTCTAATTAATATCTAAATATCTCTAAACGGTTTTTGTTGTTTCAGTGTAGAGTTACTCATAGAATTAAATAATTCACTTGCTCTTTCAACCTTCCTCTCGATATAATAGTCGTTGAAAGAAATTTGAAATACGCGGATTCAAACGTTACTGTTATTTATAACTAGTAACGATAACGAGTAATACGTTGGATTCAATGATCGGCAAGTGAAATAATTATTTCAAACATTAATCATTACAGGAATGATTAATATCATCGCTTGTTGGGATAGCTTTCTTAATTATCTCGTTTCGAAAACAGACCCCATTAGAATGTTAACGGGGATTAATGAGTACAATTGAATACACTGCTACGAGTGCCCAGTTAAATATTGTACTCTGTTCCCCTACACAGTCCATACCAAACTGGCTTTGCTTCAACACCGGTATACGAATAAAAATGTAAAACGTTTAAAATGTAATGCATAATATTTAAAGCAACAAAAATTATTTGTATGGTTATTTAATGATTTAAAGCAATTTCTTGACAATAAGATGAATGAGAAATGTCAGAAAACTCAACCAATCTAATTAAGGAGTGTATCCATCATAAGAAAAAAATTGCAACGTACAATGGAAAAAACTTTGAATTGTAAGGCACATAAATATTTACTGAATAAATACTAATCAAAGAAAGTCTACATAATTAATATATATTGGGGGTAGCCCAAGAATAAGTTCACTTTATTAAAGATCGCACGTACATATTAATCATTTAAGAAAACATTACTTTTTCGTTCATGAATACATCTATGAATGGAACAACTCTAGTAAGGTATTATACATGTACAAATACCATTGAGACGCTATATAAATGGCGATCATATATTTTTGATTAAATATTTTAAAAAAAGGATAACAAGAAGCTTTTCTTGTCACTTCGGCACGACAGTGGCAGAATCTCGCTTTCTCAGATGCCTAAGTACGCCTCACAATCTCATCCTTAATGAGAATAGAATCCAAAAAATCGATCCGCTTTGTATGAACCACTTTATTATTATTTCAATAGCGTTGTTCCGTTTCCTTCAGTTTCTTGGAAATTGCATCCTCTATAAAATGTTTACTGGAAGTATCTTCAGCTGCTAAAAACAAAATTGACAGCACGCAAATCAAAAGGGCGGAGTGTGGCTTAGCGAGGAGGCGTCAGACTGCCCGGCCTCCTCTCAAACAATGACTCATGAGGGGGGTGGGGTGCAGGTACAAAAAAACATATGCAGGTGACATTAAAGACGCAAATGGGATTATTCATTGCCAAACCTAAGCAAGGGTACGGGAGAAGTAATGCTAGTAACACTGCCAGAATGTTGTTGTTTTTTTCTCAATCCAAAACAAATCATCAGAAATAACAGTAGTTTACTTTGAAGTCATGAAAATATTTAAAATAATACTACTAACCATACGGACTTTGAAGACAATTAAGTGAAAGAAAACAAAAGAAGCCAGTAACAGAATTTTTAAAAAAAATTAGCAATAGTTTCACCAGAAAATTGGCCTTGGAATTTCTTGGAAATTATATCCGGTATGAAATGTTTACTGGAAGTGTCTTCAGCTGTAAAAACAAAATTTCCAGCACGCAGGTCAAAAGGGTGGAGTGTAGCGGCGACGTGGCTTAGCGAGGCGTCGGCCTGCCCGGCCTCCTCTAAAACAATAGCTCGTGAGGAGAAAAATTGCAGCTACGAAAAAACATATACAGATGAAATTGAAGACGCAAATGGGATTATCCATTGACAAACTTAAGTAAAGGTTCGGGAGAAGTAATGCTAGTAACACTGCCAGACTTTCTTTTTAAATCCTAAAAAATCAGCAGAAATAACAGGAGTCCACACTGAAGTCATAAAAATATTTAAAATAATGTTACAAACCGTACGGATATTTAAGACAAATAAATGAAAACAACAAAATAAGCCATTGACAGAATGTTTAAAAACAATTAGCAAAAGTTTCACCAGAAAAATATCCACCGAGTTTCTTGGAAATTGTATCCTTTACGAAATGTTTACTGGAAGTGCCTTCAGCCGCTAAAAACAAAACTGCCAGCACGCAGGTCAAAAGGGCGGAGTGTAGCGGCGGCGTAGCTTAGCGCGTCGACGTCAGCCTGCCCGGCCTCGATAACGGCGTCGGCGGCGTCGGCGGCGCCGGCGGTGGCGCGGGTGGCGATGCGCACCGGCGCGGCGCGAGGCCGCGGCGCGGCGCGGGGGTGGCGTCGCCGTCGGGGCGTCGGCGGAGGCGGCTGAGCAAACCGGGCGGGAGTGACGGCGCCGTGTATCCGCCGCGTGGCAAGATGGCGCGGCCGCCGTGACAGCGTCGCCTCGCCCCCGCCGCCAGCCTCAGCCCCCGGCGCGACTTCCCGTAAGTTATCAAAAGGCGCTTAACTTATCAGGCGCCGGGGGCTGGCAAGGCGGCGGCGGCGGCGGCAAGGCAGCGTGGTGCGCGGGGGAGGCGGCAGCGGCGCGCGGCAGCTGTCAGCGCGTCGCTAGCGCCCCCGCAAACACGACGCGGCGCCGCCCGGAGCCGCGCGCAGGCTGCGCTGCCAGGGGGAGCGAGAGAGGGTTCCGGCCCCAGGGCTGAAGGCTGAAGGGCCCGTGTTCCGCTGCTTCCTCCCCGTTCCGCACCTTCCCCCGTCTCTGCCAAGCAGTGGCTGTCGAGCTGCCACAACGACTCCCGAACCATACGCCGGAGATCCGGATCACACGAATCAAGAGCGAGTGTTTGGCATCGTTGAACAACTCTTTTACTTGAGAATTCGGGTACTAAAAATAAATTACTTATGCTCCATTATTTATTCTTCTAAACGATATAATAATTTGAAAAAATTATTGACAATATATACCAAATTCTAAACTTTCGTCGTTTTGAAAAAAGAAAATTTGAGAAACATTCAAACTATCTTAATTACAGCATATTTTATTTTTATGTATTATATTGCTGATATAATGTAAATTCAAAAATATAATCTGGTATAATTTTAAAGGATTATGTTCCATTAGAATATTCCACCTTCTTTCAATCAGTGTACAAATCAAAATAATCATCACTGCTTTGCAGGTTTGGCTTATATCAGAGCCAATCGAAAGTTTTATGTACGTGTAGTAAAATTTAAATGCATAAGGGCGATAAGGCAGGAGCGATATTTTCATCAGTTTACGGGTTCGGTGTTATGACTGAGTTCCGGAAGCGACTTACATAATCGCATAGCGTCGCCAGGAAACGAAAGCATTGTGTTTCCGCTGTTTGGTCAGGATGTGAGCACCGACCTCTGCCCACATGGTCAAAAACGCAAACCGGAAACTGGGGACGAGAGCGACAGAGGACATAAGGGAGGGTGGCCAAGTGGGAGGTCACATTGTTCCATGCGCCTCCCTTAAGCCAAGCTCTTGTGTGGTCAGCTGGCTACCGGAAGTGGTGAATTTTTACCAAATGACCCCCCAGTGACGGTGAAAGGATCGCTCTGCAATGATGTTCATTCAGAATGCATATGTTTCACTAATCTGTATTTCGTGCATTAAATTAAAATGTACATCGCTCTATAATGCACAGCCGCTGTTGCTTGTCAAGAAACACTTCTTCAATTTTAGATTCAAAAAAATATGTCAGAAAAGAAATATGTCAACTTTTTACAACGATTATCGTTCGATAAATATTTAAAAACACTTCAAATATATGAGAATATGACACTCATTAATTTTAGAATGATGACTCGACTAAAAATATTTTTATTTTATTTTTAAATATTTTTTTGAAAGGGATTATCTATAAGCAACAGTGTTCGCAGTTTTTAGTATTAAACTTTACTTTCGATTCTATTTTCGGAAAAGACTTCTTACATGTGTTTGCATGCAATATTCGAGCGTCACTGAACATAAGTCCCTCGAAGAGAGACATTTGAGCA
Organism: Teleogryllus occipitalis; assembly: GCA_011170035.1. Classification (NCBI taxonomy): domain Eukaryota; kingdom Metazoa; phylum Arthropoda; class Insecta; order Orthoptera; family Gryllidae; genus Teleogryllus; species Teleogryllus occipitalis. The sequence continues at coordinate 248,927 of BLKR01000115.1, read as the reverse complement.
CTGGACTCATAAAGAGTGTTTTTTACTTTCTTCTTTTCTAAGTTGAGTTGAAGTAGATGCCATATAAAAAGAAAGTAGTATGAATTTTGGAGTCACAAAATTAATAATTACAAAAGGATCAATACAAGCTCAAACGGTCTAGAGATACGTAAATGTGGTTTTGACCTACCAATATCATCTTTGCATGCTTCCTCTCTAAACAGCTCAGAAACAGCATCTGAGCATCAGCCGGAAATATTAAATAAAAACGAATGTATTCGCTGTACACATAAAGTTACTTAACGTCAAAGTGTGAACTTACATAATGACAACTCAAATATTAACGAGCCATATCATTATTATTTATCACGACATAAAAGTGCATGCAAAAAGACCAGTAATATCAATGCTGGCGATAGGGAAGACGAGTAAAAAAAGGCTGCTTCAATAGAGACAATCAGCCGTCGAGCGACGCCGGCGGAGCTCGCGCGTCGAAGAGGACGGCGCGGAGGCAGCGTGCTCGCCGGGACGCAGCGCGGAGGGTGCTCGGGGCTTAGGACCTGAATAAGTAAGCGTGCGGCGGCGGTGAGGAGGATCCGGCGAAGAAGCAGCTTATCGTGCGTAAATTGAGACGGGCTCGTTACGGCTGCGCGCAGTCATTTGTTTAAAAGGCTCCGCCGCGGGGCGGCTATCGATCGCCAGCGGCGGGGGTTGGCGAGGGCGGCGGCGACGGCCCGCCAGCCCTTGCACGCCCTCGCCCTTCGCCCCCCCCCGCGCCACGCCCCCGCCAAGACGCTCGGCTACTCAAGCCGCCGTGTCACGTATTGCCACGGGGAGCATCGCGATCTGCCCACGGCAACGGCTGTCGCACGATGATCACTCAAGGGGCTCCCTGTTTCATTTCTTACGATGAGATATATTTAGCATCTGCCTGCAGATGAATTCTTGTAGTGGCAGGTGGCCTTTCAGATTAAGAATACTGATAAGTTGGTAATAAACTACTACGACAGAGACCAATTTTTTCTTGCTGGGAGCGACGGGGTTCAGAGCAGTAATCTTTTAAGAAACTATTTTGCCTTAACATCCACAACTATAATAATAATAATAATAATAATAATAATAATAATAATAATAATAATAATAATAATAATAATAATAATAAAATGCTGCAAGAAGATAGATGGGTGACGACTACCTTCACTTCAAAAAGCGTCACGAACATGGATTCGGAGGCTTGCACTGTAGTCTTCATAATTACCGACATGAGTGGGATACTCGTCATTTAAAGTCGCGGCTATCGATGTTTGAAAATTCCTCTTTACAAGGTTCGATCGATAATTTCGTGTTTCCGGTTACGTCAGCTATAATGGTCATTCGTCTCGTAAATGCAGTACATGTTTTTGCACGGACGGTAGCGACGGTCTTCCATCGCTGGATGGTGAGATCCGGCGAGGGAAAATTACGTCGGCTTGTGGGATTTTCCCCGACGATGTATCTCAAACGAAGACGAAGGAAAGATCGCGCGCGCACAGTGGCCCGTTTGTTAGGAAACTGCTCCGGCATTCGACTGGTAATAATCGGAGAAAACGACAGAAAACTTCCGATCAGAGCAGCCAGTCGCTAGAACTGAATTCAACTGTTGCGAGCGGCTGCATTTGACCTAGCTCTTCATGTATTATCAAAAATCCTGCCACTCAGCCAAATCCTGCCACTGTTCTCGAATCTTAGGTCAGAAGCACTGCATTCACAGTCTACAAAGGAAGAACATTAACCTCAAAAAGATATTAGCAGGTCGAAGTCCGAGAACGAAGTGAGCTCTCTTGTCAAGCGATACTATCTCGAAGACAAGACAATAACTGAAGTCATTGAGACATTGAAACAACGTTTAACACCCACGGCGATGGAACACATCCCAAGCCAAACAGTATCACCAGAACTGTCAGTTTCGAAACAACTAGCGCCAGTCCTACCAGGTCATCAACTGGGAGCGCGCAAAAGAAGACTGACTTTCAGATGGAAAAGAAAAATCAAAACGAACTATTGGCGTAAGGAATAGGACAAGTGAAACATAAAACAGCAAGGCACCGAGGATTGTTACGGTTAAAACAACAATCAGGTTAGCAACTACCAAAGATGATTTCAGAATGTCAGATGGTAAAAAGAATTGCGGAAGGAATTTGAGAAAGGGATTGGAATAGGTCCAGGCCAATTGTAGGATTACCCCTTAAACAATTTACAAGATCTCACTACATGAGCTCATAGGTCAAAATAGCTCTTCTCTTTTTATTATAAAGTATTTACGTGTTTTGCAAACAATAAGATACGATAAATGACAGTCCAAAGAGTTCAGAAACGTCAGATTATTTCTTTACATTATTTGTGTTTTGTAACTGAATAGGCTTAAATAACCGAATGACACGTTATTTACAATACTATTCGTTTTATTTACTATTACATTTTAATTACAATACTATTCGAAAAAAAAAAATGATGAGCTTAAGACATGATTCTCAACAATCTTCGAAGGGTTATTTAACTCTGTATATTCGTTAACACACTTACAGATCAGGGTATAGTACGAGACATGAAGAAATTAATAACATTTAAATCGGCATCCTACCTACCAAGTGATATTTTGATTACATTTAGCACAAAACACAGATTATTATTAAAATAAAGATTTGCGATCATTTTAATTAAGAGAAAAATACTTTAATAATAAAAAAGTTCCAGAACAGCAAATGCTGAATTTAAATTGAACAATGTAATAAAACAACAGAATTTGATAAGGAATCTTTTACGTCGTACATGTACGTGGTCGAGGTTTGGTGACGGTCAAATGGCAATGTTGGCGCGGCCTGTCGCTCGTGGCGGTGGCGGGTACACAATCGATATATCGAAGACCGGTCGAGAGCCAGCCGACAGCGAGCTTGTAAGTTAATTAAAATAATTATCTGAACGCGACCGAACGCCAATACGGCTAATGGGGCTGGGGCGCGGCGCGGCGCGGCGCGGGGCAGGAACGAGACGAGGAGCGCGGGCGGGCGAACGTGGGCGTACGGGTGAGGAGGCCCATTATGGAAAAACCTCATCTGGCGCTCCACGCCCCGAGCAATCGCCCTGCCCGCCCGCCCGCCGTTCCCCACCTCGTGGCAGCCCCGCCCCGCGCCGTGTCTAGGCGTTCCCGGAAGCAGGCGGCCGCAGCTGAGGTGGCGGTGGGAAGAAGAAGAAGAAGTAGAAGAAGGGGGTCGCGTTGATGGGGACCGTAGGGGAAGCAAAAGAAACGGCGACAGTGAGGATGTTTGAAGAAACGAGGGCGGCAGATAGCGAGGTCGAGACGGGGATGAAAAAGATGGTCGGGGTCATCGTGGTAGTACTGGCAGAGCTGAGAATGTGGACGATGACAGCGGCAGCATGGGAGACGACGGGGAAAACGCGGAGAAGGCGATGGCAGAAAAGGCGGGCGGGCCGCGTCGTCGGTTTCTTTGTACAGCGCCCGTTTCCTCTCCCCCGGACTCGGAGCTTCGTGGCCTCCGCCCGCGCGGCACCGCCCCATCGCGAGCAAACACGGGAAATTGTTTTTAAGCGCGCGCACGCGAGAAGCCCCGTAGTTCGCCGCTGAAATGAATATTTTCCAACGGGCACCGCGCAACGGACGAAGAGACAAATGTCCGTCTGCCGCTCACGAACCTCACAGAGGCAATAAGGAAAGAGTGTGCCGCAGGCGTTTGGGAATGCTAGAAAGATAACTTAAAAAAGAAACTTGATATCCGGATATGCTCGGCCTGTTTGTCCTTTCAAGGTTGTGGATGATGCATAATATTTTCAAACGAAGTTAATAACTACAGCATTTTCTCATAGTTTTTAAATTGCAGTTTGTGTCCTTTGTGTTCTGCAATTTATTTATAGATGCTTGTTACAGTGAATTACTATTACGGAGATCGTAATAAGTTTTTGGAGTACTGGCTTCAAATTGGCCGTTAGGGCCATGAAATAGAACCTTATTAAATTCTTGAGTTGCACAGCGAATTGGAATGGAGAGTTTGTCTACCGATTGTCTTACTGGGACTGTAGACCATTTCTGAATCTGCTCGTTGGGGATATACCAAGGTGAATTTACTGTTCAGCGTAGGAACTCATATTGTATAATTTATAATTTATTCGGATTGCTACTTGCTACGCTTCTCCAAATTTGACAGGTGTACGTTAGTAAATGTCTAACATATTTGAAGATGGATACTGATGTAACTATTGATTTTTTAGTTCAGTAGGTAAATTTTTAACATTTTTATGAATGTTTTGTTAGCTGAAATTTTGTGTGATTATTTGAGATAAGCCTTTTGTCAGTAATCAGTCTTAAGTATTTTACTAAGATGGTGAGGGAAGTCATTGAAAATATGTATTATTTAGAAATAATGGGTTTATTAATTTATTTTACCGAAACAATTTTGTGTGTTTAATCCTCTTGAAGTTTGTTATGAGTTGATGTGAAATGCTGCGGCTAAAATGCGCAGTAAATATTATGGTATCGTCTGCGAATAATGCTGTCACTGAATTCTTCAGTCGACAATCTGATATAAATATATTAAAAAGAGTGTATGAAAAAACGTAATTTCTGATAGACACTGGCCAAGATATTATAATCAGAAGATTGCACTAAATTTGTCTTCTACTTTAAAACTGCGGTTTATCAAGATGCTTTTTACTATTATTTGTTGCAGATAATTCAGAAAGTCGTATTTCTTTAATATAAATAATAATACTCGGTGTCACACTTTATCTCTGCTTTTTCTACATTAAAAAATAGTGCTACTGTATGTTTAGAGTTTTGAAAATAAGTAATTTTGCAGTTGGTTAGTCGTAATAAATGGTGAATCATGAAATGATTATTACGGAATCCAAACAGTGACGCGGGTAGCATTTTATTATCATTTTAAAATGTTTTGATTATATTTAGTATTTCTGCTTCGAAACTTTTTCAAAGCTGCGATAGATGCCTTATTAATCGATTATTATTACATTTCCTTGGTTTTGGGATGGGTTGGAATGGTGTAAGAACTAATTATTTTGTTTTGTAGTGATAATTTGAAAATCTATTTTAGCTGGTGATTTTTGCTTCGTAGTTTTTGAATCAAGTATTATTTTTCTGTGTGGGAAATGAATTTAATTCTGCCTGGAACTATGTTACAGGATTCTGAAAGCTCTAAATTTTTATCATTTGTGAATGTGACATTATCGATAATATTAATTGTGAAGGTGTCTTTAACTTAGAGAGTTGTCCCACTGTCTAAGTATTCTGTCTACTCAATACATGCAATTAAATTAGTATTTTCGGTCTTCTACTTAAGGGGGCTTCGTCGTTTGACAGGTGAATATTTCACTATTATTCTTACATTAACTATAGAGCAGAAAGAAGTTTTGAGGATCACTTTTATTAATTTCGAATTGGTACCGGCTGACATAGGCCTCATCTCGGCACTGCAATAAGCTCCAGTTTCCCTGGGAGCAGAAGGCACGCTGTACACGGTCGCCGCATAGATCGAACAGAGAAAAAATAAACGAATTATAAAAACTACTAAAGAGGCGTGAATGCCCGTCATCTACTCTCGACTTCGGCATTGCTTATTAGCTTCAAATCTGCAGGTGAGGTGGAGCGCGTAGAACCTACACAATACATCAACAGTTATCACAGAATTGTTGGAATTTTTTATTATATTTTTATTTTTTAATTTTTCATTCTTTTTCGTTATGTCTGATTTTGAAGATTCTTGACAGTATATTTTATAAAAAATTATACAGTACTGAGGTTATACGTTACTGACTGTTACAATCGCGTCTTCAAGACGAATGAATTAATTCTAACACTATTGTCACATAAAGAAGGGAAACTGACTACATTAATAATTAAGTAATGTTGTTAATTTTGGGTTACGGTGATTAAAGAAAGGTGTAGCAAGTCCTTGGAAGGGTTCGTGAAGAAAGATAAGCTGGTGTTCCGATAGCTTGTGCTGGGATGCGCAAAAATTTGTTGATCACCACGATATTACTTCTCAATTTTAACACGCTTAATACTATTTAGAGTGTATAACTAAGTTTCTCATGTGTTCCGTTGACTAATCATCGTCTGCCTGACAAGATCGAGCCATCACAAAGCATCCACCCTCTTAGGTGCAGTTGGATCAATCCCAGGGAGGGCGGCAGCAATACGGTGAGAATAAGAGATTTTAAAGTATGGGTCATCAATCTTTTTGTAACAGAGAGCTTCTTTCAAAATTTATAACCGGTAATAGACTGGTTGACAACCTAAGATTTAAAAGGCTATAACAAAGAATGAATTGTCGAAGAGTACTAACTCATTTGTGAAAAACTATCATTTTCTAGGAGTCTATGTGACCGATATCATATCCATTCCAGAACAAATTATTGCAATGAAATAACGGATATCACGCTTTATAGCAACCTCGACTTTTGATGCTGATTCGTCACGAAAGGCTAGAACAATCTAAAACTCACAGTTGCGTGGAATTCAAATATTATTTGAAGGAGAATGTGTCATCGGTATTTCTAGGTCATCCAAAACTCCTCGGTATGAAAACTATAGAAAATTGTAGGTTTAACGAAAAAAGGTAAATTTGTCGAAGATGATAATATCGATGACACACCTCGGTATGTTTATTACCTTGTTTTTGCACGAGTGTATGAAAATATCAACAGTTGCCAAATTCGACATCGTATCGTTTACATTTTTATTTGCTAAGAAGCAACAGAACACGATTCATAAAACGTTCTCAATCTACGTTACACATAAAACAACGATACTTTCATTTATCTAATTTTCCATCCAGACTAACAATTTTCTCCCACCACCCCACTCATACCTGGCGCTACCCTTCGTTGGTTCTCTGGGGGATCGGCGTGGTGCTGAGAGAGGTGGCGGATTGCGTCCTCATTTCTCATGCTCATCCCATCGCGTTTTTTCCGCGCAAAAACAAATCCAGGTGCGGCTACATATTCGCAATTAAAGCGCGCTTAGGTGCCGCGGAGGATTCCGCGTGCGTGCTCGCCCATCCCCACGCGCCGTGCGGCGCTCCAACGCGCCCGTGCGCGCACGCGTGAGGCCGGGAGGCCAGCCGGGCGAGGGGTTCGGCGGGGGAGAAACGGGGAGGGAGAGAGCGAGTGCGCCTGGGGATGGTTTTTATTTTAATTTATCCGAAATCCGGTGGAGTTTAGTTCTTGCTTTGTGTGTGTGTGTGTGTGTGTGTGTGTGTGTGTGTGTGTGTGTGTGTGTGTGTGTGTGTGTAAGTGCGGGCATGTGTGACGAGCCGACGACGTGTTGGCTGGACGCGCTGGACAGGAGAGAATAATAGGCAAGCGTTAGAAACCAGTGGTTGGGTTAGCGGTAGTAGTAACTACAAGGATGACGTAAGACAGGCTACGGTTCCAAATTTGTAATTGCCAGAACAGTATAGTAAGCTTACGTGTTCTGTGAACTTAGGGATTACGATTACTAAGACAGTTTGCGCCATTGACAATGTTGAGGAACTACAATGTCTTGATTAATGGTTCACATAATAGTTCTTTGAACGTTGACAAACAGTTGCATTCGTTAAAAGTGTTTATTCAAATTGAGCTTTGATCTTCAGATGATAAAGACAATTCAATATTTCCACGGGGTAAATAACCAAGATAATATAATTGTTCGATTTGTTAAATAACAGTTTTATGTCTGTGGCAAAAATGATTAAAGCATTTATAGATATTGTAATGGAAGATTCCGTGACGAAATGCAGAGGTAGACAGTGTTACACAGACATTTAATCACCGTATATCTGAATATGTCGGGGACGGTACATTGCAGAAGTTCCGCAAACAGGTGACTCGGCGGACGTAATGTTAATAGAGAACAAGAATAAAAATAATTAACTTGAAAATCGAACGATCTGTGTCAAGCCATGATATGACTGAGTCATCAAAGTTGAATTACGAGCTCGTTGGTTATAACCTTAATTCATGGGTCGTATCATGAATCATAAACCACGAATGGGATTGCAAACACTGTTGACTGCGGAGATCATAAATATAACAAACCGCCCGTATTCCAAAAGGAAATTTAAAGATTCTAAGCGGCTGCGATTGCTTAGCGGTTGCATAACTGCCTGTAGCATTACTGACCGGGTGGTCCTAGAGTTTGAGTTGCCACGGTGGCGTATTTTTGATAGATTAGTTGAATCCTCCTATCTAGAGGAGAGCTCGTTTCACAGAGTTCACCCGCTCCAAACGGTAGTTTTGTGTGAACGTGAGCGAGGTTTCTTCGATCGGGATATGTCATGCAATTCACTTATAGGTCTAATGGTCTAAGTAGTTGACGCGTTCAAATCAGTTCTCCGTAGGTCGTTATCAGTATCTCTAAGTGTTGAAATAATTTTCACTTACACTATTGTCACATAAAAACGCAAAAACTGCTACACTAATAATAATAATAATAATAATAATAATAATAATAATAATAATAATAATAATAATAATAATAATTAATGCTGGTAATTTTTGAGTTAAGGTAATTAAAGAAAGATGTAGTAAGTCCTTGGAATGACTTGAAATCCGTTCACTGCAGACAGTTATCAGCCTCTCGAAGAGTTGAAAGTGATGGTAGCTCAGGAAAGATGGGAATTCTTTGTTGTATGGAGGAAGGTGGATACGGCCAAGTGGGTTATCAGAGCATAGGCAAGTGGATGTGCTGTGGACGGGCCAATCAAATCCAAATATTGGGTGGCGGGATCCGCTGGGCCGAGCACCTCGCCTTAGCCTCCCCGTGAGCTGCCACCATCGTTTTTAAATTAATCGATGGCCATTAGCCTCGCAGGCGACGCAGCGGCGCGCGCCACTTCGCGGCAGCGCGGCTGAGCGGCGGGGCGCGCGGGGCGCGGGTGGCGGTTGGCCTACTGCTTTCGCATGGAGGACGTTTCACATCCCTTATTTAAGTAGCCAGTAATTGTACCTGCTAGCGTTTGGCACATTTTGCATTTTCAACATTCGCCTAATGATCTTCGTACTAGTTTTAATATAACGACAATTTCATTTATTTACATTTTGTACATTGACTAATTACCTTATATTGGGGAAATAATGTGCAATTTCTGTCAGGTAACTTCTATAGTAAAGAGTTCGATTATATATATAATTCTATACATGGTGAATTAATACCGACCACACGGGGTGGTTTGAAATTTTCTTATCGAGGATTTTTGAGTTATAATCGCAGACGTGCACAGCCTAAAACAGGAGGAAAGAAATATATTTTTGAGATTCCTTATCCAGTAAACTGTTTTAACATGACATTTTACTTGTTTAAAACGTTTAGTCCACTTTTTAATTTTTCACATTCATTGTTGAGAGTCAACTCTAAATTGGCCACATTTGAAGGATGTGTTCGAAAGTTCCTTCATATTTTGGACCGAATTCGTCCGACACACTAGATACACAAGGTACAATTTCCCGCTTTTTCGTTGTTTCCTGAGCATTTAAAACATTCCGCATATCTCACTTCACATCTATGTAATATAATTTATATCCTCTCGCATATTAAACTCCATCCTCTTCTCTATCTTTCCATTTCCGTATTAAGAGGGAAAGTTGTTAACGAAACATTTACTATTTAAAAAATATACAAAGGTAACCTCCAATGTATTTATAGAATATCAAATAATAACAAACAATAAAATGGATGTTTGAAACAAATTTAGAATAAAGGATTATTCAGTTATTGACAGATTTTTTTTTTTTAATTTATTTATAGTCGCATCAACTGCGAGGTTATTAGCGACTATTCAGTAAGTTACAATAAGGGTATTGACAGATTTTATTTGAACAATTCACAGCAATTCCTTAAAATCATTTCAAGTAATTAGACACCCTTGCTTGATAGTTAGACTTTTGCTTTCCTTCACCGTCACAAAAATATTTGAAAAGCTTTTTACTTTTAAGAGAGCTACATAAAGTTGTCCATGCGAAAATACAGAATCTGGCAAGTACAACCCTACTTTTGGGAGTACTATTTAACTTTATTACCAAAATGAGAGGTACACCCATGCAATTTAATCGCCTAGGATGTCAAATCATTATTTTAATTTCACATACATTTGCATATTCTGCATGTTTCTGAACACATGGGATAATATCGAGAAGCGCTGGACCAGAAAAATGTAACAGAATATCCAAGAAGCTTTCTTAATTTAAAATATAAAATAAATTAAAACTTTTAAAATATATCAAAATGTACTCCCTATTATTAGGGATTTCACATATTTACGAAAATCGATTGTCCATAGGGTCCTTTCAAAACTTTCAAGGGGAGCAAACCCTCCCCCTGCGCGCACGCCTCTAATTATACACAAGAAAAAAGTTTTAAAAATGGAAGAACGTACTGGATATACCACAAAAAAGACAGGGGCAGAGTCGCAACCGATGATAATCAACCAGTAGTCATAAAATACACAGAACTCTCCCATACTCCTCTACTATTCTTTTGCAGCTCAAAAAAATAGTAATGGATTCAAACGAAAAATTGATAAATATCATGTACATCCGACAAGACTAATCAGGACACGTTTTTCAGATTTCCAAGAACAAATTTTGCAACTCCCAGAGAGAAATGCACTCTCTCGGGCAAGGAATCGACATCGTCAACAACTCTTCCAAGTCCTATGACCTTCACGGAATAGCATCATATCATTCCAGATAATGAAAGGAGATCAATTTTGTTCTCTGAAAATTTAGCGGAGCAAGTGAGGTAATTATTTTTGCGACAGATCGCCTTCCTCGGCACCGGCGACGTTTGGGACAATCTAATGTGTAGATTATGGATGGAACGTTTAAGGGATCTTCTACAGTTTTACAAATTTTTTACAATCCATGGTTTACGCAAAAATTATGGATTTCTTTTTGTTTGTACCAAAAGAGGAATTACTATATACCAAGTCATAACAGAAATTCAAAATCATTGAAATAATTGTTATAATAGTAATAATAGTAGAGGCAATAAAAATAGTAGTAATATTTTGTTTCAACCTAGGACTGTGATGAGCTATTTAGAATTAGGGGTAACAAAAAATCCGATTGCACTGCATTGCTATGTGCAATCAAGAGGACTGCAACAATGACATGAAGATCTTAATGACAGAACACTTCAAAGTTCATAACAGAACACTACTGGGCATAGATTTATTGCCTGCATGTTGTTGCATGGGTAATTGAAATTTTGTATGTTGATAGTTTTGAAAATATCTTAATGCAGCTCCACACATTCGGTATTCGGCGAAAATCGAGCGACCGAATCCAGAGTAGAGTAGATAGATTGCTTGCTATTTGCCGAGCGACGAACATTCGGCGTTCGCCCACCCAACGCATGCCGGTCTTTTGGATACATCAAAGGAAACGAACATTCGACAAGAGCATCAACTGCTCGGGATTGGACGAGAAATTGATCCCTGCTCAGCTAATGCCGAATGTGCGAAGCCGCCTTTTGATATTGTTGAATATATCGACAAAGCATATAAAAGAGGAAGATCACCACGGATTAGAAGAAAAGCAGTTCCACCACGATATCTTCAGCAATGATATCAATTTGAAGAGGCCATAGAAAATGAGCCACGAACAAACAATAACACAGAAGTACAGCATAACATATTCTAATTAATAAGGAATGGAAAAAGGCATCTATATTTTTTATTCAAATTTGCTAGAAGTACGAAAAGTACAACAGGATACCAATAAAAACATGCTAGAGTTGCATCCAGAAAGGAAAGTAAGAGCGAAATCAAAATTGTTATGTGCTAGAATAAATCGAATTGCATCTCATCTCTCTACAATACCAACATTATAAAAATAATAGCCAAATATTGACCTACCTGAAATGGACACGTCAAAATGTAATGTCCTAATTTTGGCAAAAAATAAATATTGTGTTGTGTTACGTGATTTATTTTTATTCTATTGGTCTTACCACCTTTATCTGATTTTGCCTGTGGATAAGAAGGGCTTGGCTTCGGCTCTATCAAGAAAAGATTGTTATTTGCCTTGAGGCGATGGATACCGGGTTGAACTCTTCATCTTTTTATTTCTCAAAACAAACTCGATGGGGCATAGTACTCTTTAGAGTCAGTCCTACATATATTCGCATATTAGGAGAATGCATGAAGTGCATTGTATGGAAAGTACAAAAAATCGAATAATATGAATAGGACCCTATATATCAGAGTAAACGTAAATCTTGTTCAAAACCATTAAGTAAATTTTTGGAGGTGAATTACCGTATGAGAAATACACCTTAACTAAATACACGTTGCCGTAAATTGTGTCTCAATTTGCAGTGCGCAAATGTCTTGTAAGTGACTTAATGTACAAGAAACGACCTAACCGTCGGCAGAAGCGGACACCCTTCGCCGGGAGAAAAGGAAGAATACGGAACAAATGAGATTAATTCGGAACATCCCATTTTATCGTGCGATACTTCTATCGAATGGGGGGGGATGTTAACAATCATCGGAAGTCATTATATACGGACAAGACGGTAAAGAACTTGCGACGTGTGATTACAATGCTCTATCAAGACATGATGTCTTCACCATCTGATGTAGAATATCGTTCTCTATGTAAATAATGATTTATTAGCTACTTGAAACTCTGGTAGTTTAATCTTGAAATTTTTTTTTGTAATTTTATCGCTGTTGGAGTCGCGCAGCAGAGGGTGTTGCATGGGAGCCCGGGGTGATACTACACATACATCATTAAGGCGTTCTCTGTGTGCATCAGTATCAGCAACGTTGATGTCATCTTAAAACGTGACTTATTTAATGAAGATTGTCACAAGAGTTTGAAATAAATATGCCGCTCATATGGCGTCATTACTGGTAGAAGTATGGAGTCGAGATTTGCTTCTTGACACATGACTGAAAGGTCTGATGGAAGCATGGAAGTATGATGCAGAAAGAATCTCCTTCACGCGTTCAGATAAGGGTTGGTGATCCAAGTTTTCTTATTGTCATCACGGTAAACTCTCTCTTTCTGATATATAGTGTATCTTTTCCTTCTCCTGTGTTGATAATAAAGGCTGAATGTGATTTAATCATAGATGGTGATTTCGCGATTACTCTCAACCACTTAAATGTTGCTTACCGCTCGAGTAAGTTTCACTTATATCAACGTATTGTAGACCATTAAGTGTACCACGTTAGTTTGATATTTTTAGAAGATTTTACCGTTGGGCTTTAGAAAACTCAAATCAGGTATGATTTAGCTCAGCTTTAGCAATTATAAAAAGTAAAAATGTGTCGATATTGCAAGATGTGACTGTTCCTGAAAATAAACTTACCCGACGTGAATCACTAAAAGCATTTTCTATTCTATATTCTATTGTTTAATGAGAGGTTTGAATTTCGTATTATAAACAATAAGAATTTCGCTCGTGTATGATATCGCTTGCGTAAGATTTCAACACAATTTTCCGTTCAACATATCCAGAACTGCTACGCCAATAGCAAGATACTTTTGTTACGAAGAACGACCTACAAAGCTAAAAGAAAGAATTCGCTGTCAGTAAAGCGAAGGCAAACCATACATAAGCAATCACGAGTGCCAACAATATTATGAACATGTGATACTCTCTATGAACATCGAGTACCATCTTCCTCCAAATTCATTAATTCTTCTTTATATTTACCTCGCATCGTGTTCATGAAAAAATACTGATAAAATACAATTTCAATTAACTTACTTTGCAGGAGTACCTTCATGGTAACTCTTGGTGAAATTGCTCTTATGAGTTCAAATGTAAAACGAATACATCAGATGAGTCAATAATTTAAACAAGTTTGATTTATACGTTAAAAAATTATATCTCTTATTAGTTATGTTAATAGATTTTTAAAAAATCTCCTCACAAAGAAAGACGGACTTTAATCTGTAATTACTTCTGAAGTCAACATTTGTCATTTCTTACTTATCTACTAAACAAAATGCGTACGTATTTCCAGTTACAACTATTGTGACAGTATGTGTAGCAGAACATTCTATAGACAAGTAAGGAAAATTTCACACAAGCTAACCTTAAATACTTCGAAAAGAGCTCTCAACGTTTGAATGATTGTACTATAATCAACCATCAAAACTTTTTAAGTTAAAAGAAGTTCATCAAAGAAAACAGCCAGAGAGGAAACGCCATCTAATAACCCCTTTTGAATTCATAAAAATGAGAATTCTACTTCTTCGCCTTATAAAATTTAAATATTATACTTACAAAACGTAGAAATATTTGTAGGAAACTAATATTTTAAAAGCAAAACATCAACACCAATTCAAATATGAAAAACAGTATTCTATCCAAACCAAACATTCCGGATATATCTACACAAGGATGTCTATGAAGATACTATATCCAGAAAGATAGCCAAGACACCTCACTGAAAAGGTTGCCGCACAGCCCTCCGACACAGCCAAGGCGTAGCCATTTAGGCATTTTTCGGCCTGAAGAGAATTCAGTCGTGAGCAGGATTAAAAGTCAAAATTAAACGAACGTCATTACTTTAAAAATACTTGAAATGAATTAACGGTATATTGTTTACTTACAGTTCAGAAAATTGTCTCAAAAAATCGCAAACTACTGTAGAGCTAATACGTAACGATAACAAAAGCCCGTCTTTCGAAAAAATTATAGATAAAATGATTTAAAGATCTAAAATTTAGAAACAGATTGCATGCTTCTAATTTTTCGGTCAATACGTGAAGCACTATTTTCAGCAAAAGAAGAATGTAAGATCCAAACTTGCAGTTTTGAAAAATTTGCAATTTGCGAAAGTTTACACGTTTTAATGAAAATCGGATTTATACATAATTACAAGCTCATTTTGCGCTGTTTGCAGAAAAAATGTCTCGTGAACTGCAGAAATGACTGACTAAGATTAGCAGCACCATGCATCAGCCAATCCAACAAATAATACCAGCAAGTGGATATAATTTCTCATGGATGGAAGTTTAGAACGCAAACAAATATTTATCACCCAAATTAAAATTACTCCTTAACTAGTACTTTTTCGAAAAAATGTAAATGAAGTTATAAGCAAACCTTACATTTAGAAATGAATTGCGTTGAATAAGAAAGCTCTAACTTCAATATTGAGTGTAGTAAAATGTGTATGAATAAATAAAGTTTTGCAATTTTTAAAATACCAGAAGTTTCATTGAAAATTGGACATATGACATATTAAAAGAAAATTTGGAGCAAAAAATGTAAAGAAAACTAGATTAATTTTTGAGAAAATATTTACAATGTCTTTGAGTCGTCGTGTAAAATACCTCTAAAAATTGAAATATCATTTCAAATTCGAAAGGCCGAGATATCAGTCAGAATGACTAGGGTATATTTATTTTGCTAACATTCCTATCTGTGGATTCGTGTTGTTTACGGATGGAGGACAGGCGAACAAACAGATGAGTAGACAGACAAGCAGGCAAACTCTTAATGCTGTTGTCAACATGCTGTGGACTCACAGAATGTACTTTCTAGCATAACATATTAGAGAAAATAATTTACTACAAATAGGAACTAGAAAAATCCGATTCCAAGTATCAGGGACTCACAAAACAAGATTTTCTCTCGAAAACCGCTATTTTTGCTTGTGTAATGCTCATTGTGATATTACAGAATTTTTTTACACTAAGGAAAGGAATACGAGAAACTTAAGGTATGCCTATACCTGTTCTTGCCGCAAGCAGTGTTTTTCATACTAAAATTCCCAACGTTTAACTTTGCATTCAGATCGTAGTGGATTGTGCAGAGCTATACTTTCCGTTCTCATCAAGAAATGGTAAGTTTAAAATTTTATTTTCATTTTATATTTGAAAGCGCATTTAAGGGTGGCTTTACAATGTTCACATACGACTTTCTTGTAATATATGGTATTGCAACACGGATTAGTCAGGGCTGCACATAGTACAGATGCACTACAAGGAGGTTCACAAAGAACATTTATAACGGAAAGAAAGAAAGGGTACTTCAGGGTTCTAATAAGATATTCTTCCTAAAAACACATAAGTTTTTTAAAGTATCGAAGGAACAACAAATACTGTTACAATAAATTATCCATAAATTATCCAACAGGAGTTTTCTAGGGTCATGTTTGTAATGAAAAATGCATATGAATAGTTAACGTGAAAAGTTTAATGAGATTCAATCTGTTATGTCATTTCATGAAATAAATATTATCTATGGAAGTATTCCTAGTCATCGTACAATCTTAATACAAACTAAGAAATAAAATCGAATTCTGAGTCTATTCTTCCACGAGCGTAAACGATCAACTGAAATAATTTGTGTTAATGTGAATGTTTTTCTTGTTTAATGCCCAACTGTTCCTTTCTAGTGCATCTTAAAAAGAAAAGGTCTACAATATACCTAGTCAGTCTCGAAAATATTTTTTAAATCCAAAAATTGATTTTCTTTGAAACATATTTTTCTAAAATAGTTCAACGAAATTGAATAATGATTGGGAATAATTCTCAAAGTTGCCATATCCGTGACACATACGTTACTTCAAACAATAACTTTTTTATTGTATTACTAAAAATTATTGCAGACAAGGAAATTTCTAGAATTCGGACCTGCTGTCGGCGTCGGGAGCACGTGTGCAATACGCAAGTACTTTTTCCCATGAAACTATTGCTATCGATAAACTTTCTATTCATGGGAGGTCGAAAGATGACACCCTCTCGACTCGAGACTGTTGGAACAAGGTCAGGGCTGGTGGCAGCCCTGATGGCAGTGGCGCATCGGAGGCCCGGGTTCATCGCCGAGAGATCATCGGCCGTGCGAGGGCGGTGCACGGGGGTGGGGCGCGCGGGGGCGGGGCCGGCGAGGCGCTAACGAGCGGATGATGACCCTGCGCACGTGTCGCCCACGTGACGCCGGACACTGCCGGACACCGCGGCCCAGGGCGCTACACGTGTCGCGGCCGCAACCTCGGTGGCGTCGCGGGGGTGGCCGAGGGGCGCGAGGCGCATGAGGCGATGCGAGGATTCACTGGGCGGAGACGACGCGTCGGCCCTTTGGACATGCTCTGCGGACCTATCTTCATTGCAACGAAACAAGTCAAAGAGAGTAGACAGGTTCTTTTGTAAATAATAAATCGGTTATGAAAATATCGTTTTCTCGCAGTAATTAAATGATTTTAAGACGTATATCATTCTACCGTACATTTTGTGTAGATGTAACTCAAAACGTAAGGATTAGTTTAAATTAAACCACAGCTTTTATTTAAGCAAATCAGAGATTTGAATTGATTTTCAGTCGATTTACTTTTCAGATACGTGAACCTTCACACTAAATACGATGCCGAACAACCACTCATTAACTGTTACAAAAGAACTGTATAAGTTGTTTCACCTTCTCTAAAACCAATGCAACTGATAACAAATTATTTTTTTCTCTAATTATTTATTTTCTGGTGTTGTAGTACCCCTACTCAATTAGAAATAGTCACTTAGTTTCCTTTAACAATTCAATATTTAAACTACTCTTAACTCTCTATACATACTTTAACATATATTACGTGCTTTTTCAGTTGTAATTAGACAAATTAAATACAAAATCGGAAAGAAAATGCAGCAATTCCGAAGTAAACTCACCCGAGGACTGTCAGCCTCCAACATGCCCCTTGAAAGCCACTGAAGGTACTGCTGAGAAGTGGCCAGGGCAGGGGTTCACGGCCCAAGGCCCAGGCGCTAAGTCCTGCAAAGCCGTGTCGCCGGGCCGGGCTTTGCGCCTCAGAACTTCACTGCCCGACCTTCTCCACCTACGCTCATGCAAATCTGCTCTCATGGGCAAAATACGCTCACATTCTATTTTATAAGAAGTGTTTCTTCCAAGATAAATTCAAATGAAAAATTACTCTTTTAGAAAATGATTTAACTTGTCTGCACTAAACGAACAGGGTTAGGTTCACTTAAATTTTAACATAATAGAAGAGCGATGCGTTTATAAACGTTCGTTTTTTTCGCCCATAAAAATATCTGAGATATGAAGAAGTCTCATTTTTGCAGAAACGGAAGTGTAAATGATGAGCGTATAAACTATTCTTCTTTTTTGTAATTAGTATAAAAATGTTAACACTGCGATATATTTCTCAAACATTTTTTATGAGTTTTGTTACAATACACTCCTCGAACTTTGTATCTCCTTATTTGTGTGAAAATTAATCAAATCCTAAATATCTAGAATTCAGTTCACTATCTATTATAATCGGATTGACAGACTAAGAACGGAAGATGATCGGAATAACGAAGCTTGACCATTGAATAAAAACGCTGACACCGAAAGAACATCGCGGGATTCTATTGCAGGTATTGTAAATTAAAAGAATGGTATCCGTTGTAAAATGTGTTTGTAATACGCCATGTACCTCCAAGTACTATTTCAAGTAGCATTGATAATAAACGTAATAACTTAATTTAATACCTTTTTAGTTCGTCTAAGTAGTTTTCGGCGAGAAATCTATAACGTCACAGTACCTGTTTATTACATTGAGTAAGTAGTATCAACTCTGTGCCTCAAGTCTACAAAACCTGTGTGTAACGCCATCTCATTCCTTGAAACAATTTCTGACGCCGTAGCGTGAACACTTCTCGCCACGCCGCGCCGTAGCTATTCTCGCTCTGCCCACCCGGCCGAGATTCCTTGCCCCGACGCGCCGCGCCGCGCCGCGCCGCCTGTTGTTCGAGCAAGGAGCTTCGTGCGGCCCGCTGCTCGCAGTGCGCAAATGCGCCCGCGTGACGAAACATGCGGGGGAAGGGTGAGTGGGCGCGGGGGGAGGGTGGGCGGGCGCGGGGGGAGGGTGGGCGGGCGCGGCGGAAGGGGGGGGGCACGGGGGGCAGGGTGGGCGGGCGCGGGGCTGGCGCGGGGGGGGGGCTGGCGCGGGGGGAGCGTGGGCGGGGGGGCGCAACAGAACGTTGCAGTGGCGCACTGCAGCGGCGGGGGCGTCGGTGTCGAACGGAGGGACGCCAGACAATTCTTTGTTTCCTCACAAGGGTACGTCCGTGCAGCAAGACAATAGAATGGTTTCGGGTTGGAAAAGAACAACGGATAATGAAATCGCAAAATTTGTTTTTACTGTAAATTTTAATTTCTTGAAGCAACCATTAAAATAAATGCAATGAATTCATCTAAGTGGTTTTTAATATACACAATCACGTGGAATTGAGAAATGTAATGTTATATACAATGGTTCTCGACATTGAGGTGTTTTTGACATAATGAGCCGCAGAGATAGGGGGGGGGGAAAGGCAATAATTGTGTGTTTAAGCAAAGATTCAACGCCTAATTATTTTTATTTAGAGATAATTAACACTATCGGCAAGTGATTAGAGAAGATTATTCAAGCAAAGAAGATAATGAAAAATACTAAGGAATAAACTTGCAAATGTCAACAAGGTATAAAATAATATATCCCAACACTTAAGAACAATGAAACTACGACAGAACAATTTAAGACAAAAATCCAGGATCTCACGCATTCGACAAATGCATTGAGTGTGCGTAATACACCAATTGTATGTTAGACAATAAGAGAACTTGCTGATAATGACAGATTTCTGTGACTGAAAAGAACAGTAAAATCGAAGAACACAGAATGAAGTCACTTACGCCCAGTCGCGTCATACAAAACTAGCTACATCGTTGACAACATTTCAACTTGACATTTCACTCTACAAACGATGCTTTCGATGTACAACAACCTTTCCTTTTGTCACCTGAAAATAAGAAACAACAGTGAAGAAAGTACAAAAATAATACTTCTGAATTAAGGTACGTTTTTTCACTGTTTTCTTTTTATTTACAAAGCCTGATATTGGTTTATGACTATTATTCTATGCTACGACTGTTTCAAAAGAGAACCAAGAGAATTTGAAAAATATTTCAAATATTTTCTTCTATATCATAAATCGTGTAACAATAAGAAACAAAATTTCGAGGTATTTTATGTTAAAAAGATGTAGACGGTCAAGGAAAGCACATGGCATACGGTTTGCCTTGAGGGGTCTTGAAGCTCCTCGCGCCCGCCCAGCGACCTGCTTCGAGGCTGGAGTCGCGCGAAGCGCTCAGAGCGGAGCGCGTCCCCATGGAATCATTTGCACCCTCGCGAGGGCGAAGCTCATCTCCGGTCTCGTTAGACGACGGCGGCGGCGGCGGCCTGCGCGTCGGGGCGAGGGCTGAGGGGAGTTCTGGCAAGTCACGCCGCCGTCGCCGCGGGGAGGGTACGAAATCGAGGAGGAGAAAGCGCCATCGACCTCGATACATCTCGACGATCGACTGTTCACACGTTTCGATTGTTCGACCTATGAGAAGAAAATCAGAACCAATGCCGAACGTTGTTTTATCGTTTTGTTTGAGATCCCGATGACGCGGGCCTATTGGTCGATATTCACAGGTAATTGTCGGAAAATCTTACTTAGTCTCTCACTATTTTACCTCATGACGTCTCAGAAAAGGAGTTCTATTTTTGAATGCCATTCGTAGGTATCATTAATACTAACCGTTCGAACATAAACAATACTAAACATAGAGGACCATGACATCTAGAATTATGGCAATCATTTAATACTTAATTCGCCTCTTTTTAGGCGAAATAAAAGATAATGTTTAAAAGAATTCGGGGTGTGCATTTATAAATCTGAATTATCAATCAATACCGAAAGAAAAATATATCTCTTTAAATACACGATTCTTTCATTAGATTATATAAACCAAAACCAAATACATCCAGGACGAATTTGCTTCTCGTCGAAAACTCTTTCTACGACCTCATTGCTTTTGCCTCCAATTCCTACCACTCTTTAAAAAAACACCTCATCTACATCAACTGTCTGTGAGAAGATTCTGGTGTTCAGAAGAAGATTACATGTGTCTATCTACAAAACTGACAGTGTCTACTATCTTCCAGGAGCATAACCTTCGTTGCAATCACAGCTGTACTCTCTTTAAAGTAGAAACGAGGCAGTGCATTTCCAAATAGGTCATTAACTACCAGCAGAACCGTTAATGACACAGAGCTCCTAATTGCTTTTAAGGGAAACAAATAACGTATATCCTTACATGGGTATGTAATTTGACGATGCGTGGAGTGGAGTTGACAATCTGTCTAAAACAGCACGTCCCAGAGCCATCACGCAACGGACGCCAGCGGTCCTTGACGTAAGAGACTATCACGGCGCACGGCGCATGTTGACTCACCGCAGATGCGTGTCAACGCGAGTAATCCCCTAATGCGTCGCGCTAGTCGCCTCCATTCGCGTGGCCGACAACCCGCGGCGAATGGGCCCTCTTACGCTAGGCGACAGTCACGCACTTGGCTTCCTGCGTGACTTGCAATGTAAGAAAGTGCGCGATGTGCAGTGGTACTCGAGGAGCGCAATTTCTCAAGTAATATTTTCATAGAGCTCTTGCGAGTGTGGTGGGTAACTTACGAACTTACTACCAAGTGGTTGAAATAATAAATTACGCCAAATATTGAGATTTCTTCGTTTTACCGAATTGTCAGCTAAGCAGTAATATTGCGTTTGGTGTTCGCAGTAAATACTTTTACATTATTGACAACACATGAAAGAAAAATTGAATGTATTAGAAACATTCATTGCAGTATAAAACAATCTGATTCATTCTCCAGATGTGTGTTATAAATCAACAAAACTTCATGTTATTGCTGTTATTAACTGGGTAGTTAGCACATTCACGCAAACGTCATAGATAGAAAAACATTTTTAAGATGTTATAGAATCCTGTATTCAGGGTGTCTCACTTTCTCACGACCTCACATCGAAAGTTACCACCGGCGCCGAGTGAATTCTTACATCTCCATTCCGTGCCATTTCTACAAATCGCGTCATAAATCAGAACGGCCATTCCCTCTCTCCTTTTTCCCGCAGTCTTTCCCTCTTCCCCCAGCCGAGCGGGCGCGCATCTCGACGATAAGCTCACTCTGGAATCATTCGCCCCTTGTTTCCGGGCGGCCCTCACCGCCACCCCGTCGCAGCCCTTTGCAGCCACCGGGGCTTCCTCGCGGCCCGGCGCTCTTCTTCCGCCTCCACCTCCGCCGCCGCCGCCGCCGCCGCCGCCGCCGCCGCCGCCGCCGGCCGCCCAGCGCCGCCCGTTACCGGTTATAAATGCTCGCAGAGTGATGCGGCGGAATCCGCGCTGCTTCCGGAGGGAGGGGTCCAACGAGGGCGAGCGGGAGCGCCAGCCGCCGCTCCGCAATCGGAAATCTGGGCCTCCGCCACGCGCCTCGCCGACCCGCCGCTGCGGACCCACACAGCCCTTCGGGAGAGTCATCGGGTCTCGTTGAGGTCTCGTTCTCATTGTCGCTTTCCCACGCAGTCTGATACGCCGTTGTCGCTTTCAAAGCGTAAACTAAGGCGTTTCGCAGTTACGCGTGGTTTTGTGGTGTACCGAGATGTACTCGGTGAACTCGGAAGGTGTACCGAGAAATATTTTTAGAAGATTCGTAAGTTAAATGGTAAATGAGAACCTATTAATCTTCCTAATGTTGTTTAATTTGACGTGCTATTCAATTTTTAAAATGTCGTATTCCAGTAGTTGGAATGTAAATTGAAATGGATTTTCAAGCATAATTTTTAAGGTGTTTCTGAAATAAGACTAGCCTTGTCTCGCAAACATTCTGGAAAACATTAGGCTTACATCTGCATTGCTTTTAAACATACAAATACTCTTTATATCATTCTATTTCTCCTAAATAAACTCCCTCAACATCATGTCGACGTGAACGTTCGTGTTCTATCGGTTTCATTCATCATCCGTCAAGACAGTGTTGTAACGGGCACTGTACTCTCACGTAAGTTCCCTCGAAATACGTAAAGGCCACTGCAAGATCCGCATTTCCAAAGCACAAAAGGGTGTATGGTGTCGAGGAGATTGAGGGCGTGCTCGGATACAAGGGATTGATTTCGTAGGCGCGGACAAGGCGTCGACGGCGGCGGCGGCGAGAGGCGCGGAGACGGCGAGAACGCGCTTGTGCGAGTAACCCGATCCTGTATGTTTTGGGCGACCTGGGTAATCGGTTTAACCCTCGACCCGCTGTCGTCGGCCTCCAGGTGATTACCGTCCCGCCGCCAGAGCACGTCTTCTTCGCCTCCACCTCGCAGACGGTGGGGGCGGCGGGGGCTGCAGGGGGTGGAGGAAGGTGGGGATTATAGCCTCATACACGTTTCGCTGGCTTCGGCCAAAGGAGATTGCGAATATTTCTGCATGCACTGTGCTAGTAACACTATATATAAATTTCACAACTTCAAAGATGCTCTTGAGTGTTTCCTTTGTTTTATGAGCATTATCGGGAAAACAACTCAACGCCAATTTTCTTCAAAATTTAGAATTAAAACGAGGAAGCAAACATTTTCACATTAAAAAATATAAGAGGGAAATTAAGATAATAATTTATAATAATAATTTAACTCAACTAGAGGTTCACTGCGGTTGTGACACGATTTACAAATGTAAAACAGATTATGAGTTTCAAACGATATATTAAACACATTTTTATCTTCTCTACTGTAGCGCTTTCAGAGAAATAGACGGTAAATCAAAGGGTAAATCCGATCTTTAGCGCACCGACATCCCAAAGATGTCACCTGATAGAGAATCAATTATTTCTAATTTTTTAGAAAGAGTCAAGTAGAATACTTCATCTGAGGGAGCCACCGGAAGATTCAATTTTAAAATTCAACTTTGAAAGAAAAAAAATTTCCCTTCTGTAGATAAATTCATTATATTAACTACAGGGAGTACTCATAACTGCAACGTTTCTTCCTCTCACTGAGCTATCAACACCGCTCCCTATAATAAAATGGAATCCAGCAATTTCGAGAGAAATGACGTTCATTCAAATGTCTAGATGATGAAATATACTCATCAAAGCGACACTCTTCATCCATAAAAACTCGAAGATCGTGTAATTTTACTTTTCTTGTACTGTCTCTGAAATACTCATAACTATTTTCATTGTCCTCAAATTAATTTCAAAAATCAAATGTTTACCATCGACTTATGCAGAGTAATTATTTAAAAATTAGTGTAGTATTGCGACTG
Source organism: Teleogryllus occipitalis (assembly GCA_011170035.1). Lineage (NCBI taxonomy): Eukaryota > Metazoa > Arthropoda > Insecta > Orthoptera > Gryllidae > Teleogryllus > Teleogryllus occipitalis. Next base: position 224,806 of record BLKR01000115.1, on the reverse strand, counting down.
ACTGCAAAACGTTCGTGCCAGAAACACCAATCAACGGAATGGAAAGGAAAACTAGTGACAATGAGCGCCATAACAATTTTTCCTCTTGGCGTTACTCATAGTTTTCATATTTTAAAAAAATTAATGATATAATTTAAAAGATCTAAAATTGCATTGTGAAATAAACTTTATAGTTTGATTGGAAGTATACGATAGGTTCGAAAAATATTTTAAATTATGCAATTTTCCAAATTTCAGAGTTTTTATTGAAAATCTGAAATGTAAACGCACTTTCTTTTAGTTGAGTATAGATAGAGAAAAAGACTGTAATAAAAATGCAACCATTTTTCAGTAAAATATGATAATGTCAAAAGAGCTTCATAAAGAAGATCAAGTAGACGCGTTTGCCCCAAGTTTTAGCTGAAACGTATCTAATTCATCCCAATTTTCTGGCACAAAATTGCCGGAATCTCAACGACCGCGCAACTTTTACCTAGTTTTGGAACAGTCACTAATACACGTTAACTCTGACATATATGAGAAGTTACAGGTCAAAAGAACCGTAAACACAGATTTTACGACCGAAAATTCAAGATCATTTTGGTCAAGTGATTCAAAAGTGTTTCCGCTCTATACTACAATAAATGAAGGAAAAGAAATAAGAATCCGATTAACTTATTATTCCTTGAAGTCCTTCAATAAACATGTCGAATTACAAAAAAGAAAAAATATAGTATCTCATTATTAGTAATCCTAATAATACCCGTTCACCATTTCGATAAAGCTGTAGGAGGCCAGAAAGTTATGATAAAGCTGTCAGTATTAATTCAGATAAAGCTGTTAGTACGGAGTTAGAATCCCAAAAATTGTGATTGAGAAATTGATTGTACGCTTTTTTTAATCTTCGCTTACATGTGATAAATCAAATTTCATTTTCATTTTTGCATAATTTAGGTATATTCTGTTCAGCAAATTGGACACGTAAGCAGATAAAATTACGAAGCGACAAATAAACGCGCGTGTGTAGTACATTTATCTAATTCAGTCGCTGTCTGGAGAAGAATTCTAGCGGTCTGCTGCAGTGATCAAACGATTAGGTTCCCCGATATATAAGACTACACCTACCGGAGCAGTACTTAAACAAACGAATCACGGACCGCGCGCGATATTTCGTCCTCTCCCCTTTCTAAAATACAAACTTACACGCACCACACCACCACGCATATTGGGAGTTCAGCCGAAAACTTAGAGCTGGTCCGAGCGGGAAGAGATACCTGGAAGACGGAAATCCTGCCAACAGACGTATAGTTCGGCGCCCGATCTCACCATCCAGAGAAACAGGATGTCCAGAGATGTAACATTCCCTCCACTATCAGAACTAAAGGCCATCGAAAGTTGATGTGTCCATAAATACAATATAATCAATCACTCCCCTGAATTTATATGGATTCCGGTCCGTTGGCAATGGCGCGGATCGTGGACTGGCCATTGCCAAGAGAGCGGTGCGCCGCGGCGGGCGCTGGGCGGACGTCGAGCGGTCAGCGGCCAGCAGCGTCTCCGTCCCCGTCTCTGCCTACGCCGCCGCGGCTGATGAATGGCGGTGAGGGCGGGGGCGGCGACCCGCGCCCGCCAGCCGTCTACTTTCCCCCGCGCGCCGCGACCTCTGAACCCACACGTCGGCGCGGGCCAGCGCAGGTTCACACGGGCGCCGCCGCTCGCCCGATGAACCCTCCGCGATGGACGCGGGGCTCGACTGCGGGCGGGGCGGGGCAGGGCAGGATGGGCGGAGGGAAAGTGGGCGGAGAGGGGATGGGCAATATGGGGATAGGTGGGAGAGGCGTTGGAGCGGGGCCGAGCAGGGTGGGATGGGCGGGGAAGGGAAGGGCATGTCGGAACGGGAGGGAAAGTGTGAGTCGGGGTGGGACGGGGCCTGGTGGCGGAGCTGGGTGGGGTGGGGAATGGCGGGACACGGAAGGGAAAGGCATGAAAGAGCGAGTCGGAGGAGACGTGGAAGGGCAGGGTGGAGTCGGTTCCTCGGAGCGGGGTGGGGTGGGGTGGGAAGCGCGGAGCACGGAAGGGAAGGGCGTGACGGAGTGGGGCGTGAAAAGGTGAGTGGGCGTGGGACGGGGAAGCGCGGGGCAGGGCTGTTTGGGCGGAGCGGGGTAGGAAGGGGAAGGGCGGGACACGGAAGGGAAGAGTGTGACGAAGCAGGGCGTGAAAGGGTGAGACGGGGTGCGGCGGGGAGGGCGGGGCTGGGCCGGCAGGGCCGAGCGGGGGGGTGAGGCGAAGTGAGGCAGGGCGGCGTCGGGATGGTGGGGGCGGGGCGAGAAGGAGCGAGGGAGCGCGTGGCCTACGCTCTTAAGATGATAATCTAGGGTATCTTTCGATACTCTAGATTTCCATGCTGGAAAAGCAGAGCGTGAGAGAAGCCAGAAGAAAATCTCGGGGGTGCAAAGAAACTTCTAAACGAACAGGAATTTCATGAATTTTCCCACTCAACATTAAGATACACATTTCATTCAGTATTATAACAAATACGTTACATAAGAACCTGGTTGTCAAGTACGAGTTCATTTTCAGTTGATTCTGTAAGAGGCATCATCGACACGCATATGAATACTGTTATTGAAAACACTTTCATAACTTTGATAGCTAGAAACCATCAGTATTCCTTCATCAGTCGACGTAGTTTTCTAGTTGTAGTTGGTAAAACTAGGTGTTACAAGAGCACATACTTTATCACATTATTTGTAAGTTTCGACACTTTCGAAAACTCAAGCAGTTCAACTAAAATTTGATCTGCGCATTTTTAAGCATTCTTTGGAACGAGGAAAGAAATTAAAACGGAGGAATAATACTAGAGATAATTTTTTAAACAATCATTTTCACAGAAACGATACCAAATTTTATCTTTATTTCACACATTGCACGAAACGTACTCACATTTTTTAAAACTTATACATAATATTATTTGCAGATCTGTCTTAGAATAAAATATTTGATAAAAAAATTTCCACATGTTGAAAGTTACTTCTTTTAATTCCCTTTTGAAATCAGAATCCAAGTTTTGTGGGCCGTCGATATCCAAAAATCGCTTTACGACAAAACTTTAGCCCGTCTGACCATCCGGTCGTTCGTAGACCACAATACCGCCTAAATCGTTCATGCAAATTTCTCCATGTACTCTCCAGCAATCTAATGGAACACGCAGAACTTGAAATTAATATTTTTATTTTAGGGAAGTGCTTTAAACGAAGCCTAAACGGATTTCCAAAATTTATTGGATAGAGAAAAGTACGGATATAAAAAAGATCTGACTCAGGGGGATAGATAGGGATTTCTTCATTGAATTCATTGAATAGTGTTTTCGGGCACTCCTACGGTCAACTCCTATGGTCCTAATTTGCTTTATCGCGGGAGGTGGCGGTAATCTTCCCCTGCTGGATGGACGGATCCGACGTCGACCTACACATCGGCTAGCGGAGTTTTCCTCAACCAGGTATCTCCCACTAGCGGAACACAACCCCAGCTCTGGTCTCCCGACATGTATGGTAGTGCAGAGCATGTATGTGTGTGTGTGTGTGGGTCGAAGAAACCACGGAAAATTGCCGGCCGCAAGAATGCATCTACAGACAGTGGCTGACCTCGATCTAGCTAGTGTCGAAAAGCCCAGCACTGTCGGGATTCGAACCCGAGGACCTCCGGTAACGATGCTCCGAAATAACATCAACTGATCACCTGAGCCACCTAAGCAAGTATCTCAAATCAAGCTTCTAGGATCATGAGAACGATTAAGGAATTTGCAGTCTTTCAATAAAAATGATAATATTGCATAATGTTTTCTAAAATCTGTCTTTGTTTTGACTTTTTCACACAAACATACCCTCTCTTACGAAATATTCTACGACTTAATAATCATTAATAGTCATATAGAAAAATTCTGAACCCTTTTATTAGGAATGGTGGCCAAGTCCCTATTCGCCTTCACCTTGTAGAATCACTTCACCGCAATTGAAACATTACTTCAAAATCAGCCACGTAATGAGCGATTTGCACATTCTAGGTTTGCCGCTTTTATAAGCAACTTCAAGTTCACGACTTGTTCGTTTATCTAAGAATTGGACGTTCACTATTTGATAAAATATTTAATTTAATGCAGTGTTATACGAGAGTTCTCTTTGTGATTATTGAGCAGAGTACGTGCCCCGTTTTTGGAAAACCATTTTATGTGATTTTGTTTAGAAGCTTTTGTTTTTTGCTGATGCAAGACATTACTTTATTCTCCCCCTTTTTATTCATGTTTAAGGAATAATGTACAAACATCTCATGAATATTGGTATTGCAATAATTCAACATGAATTTTTTTATTGCCTGGAACACGTTCAGGGGAGAATATCGATTGTCCATTACTGGATCGAGTATCTGACCCAAACTTGTATTTCTCAATTTTCAAGTGGTCTCTGATGGAACGAAATCGGTATTTGGTAAAAAATAATAAAGTATGCAAGTCAAAAATTAATCATTTTTACGCAAGAGCTCTCTTTAAAAAGAGATTGGCAAATCGTATATTGTTTCAGGTAACGAATTTATTAATATAGCTCAAGAATTTGGGAAAATTACGAAAATGTTCTTAAAACTGCTACTAACGGTGAATCCTTAATTGATTTCATTCGGACATGAGATTTCAGTCAGAACCTAATAACGGAATCTTGTGGAACATCTTGACGAAGATGCAAATTGCTTGTTTCTCTAAATTAAAGAAATACGTTTTCGACGTATATCTTATATCTGCGAAGTCCTACATTTGGCTTATCACTCATTCTTATTTCAGGAGCACATGGTGGTTTAAAGAATGAGAACAAATTGAAATCCATTACAAAATAACGCGCATTCTCACTGTGAGAAAAAAATACCAAAACAATGAGACCGCAATTCAGATTCGTTCAACGAAAATCTTGAAGAGTACTATTATATAGATTGTTTCAGATTAAATTTGCAAACTTCTTGGACATATAGGAGGGTCGAAGATGATCACTTTTTGCTAATAAAGTTACACATGCGATACTTGGCTCTAATTGCTATTCACACACCGCGCACTGGTGAGTGACTTGATACGATCTGAAGCAAGAAAAAATTGATTTCGTCTACGTGTCAAACACCATTGCAAGGTAAGTTACCTACTAACGGAGGCAAATGTCATATGCATGTCTTCGTTATATTTCCTACCACATGTTCATTGTCAAAATGTGATCTTCGGTTTCTCTATATGCCCCAGAAAGTTTCAACATATATTGAGTCCTCTTTTGGAGATCATACCACATGTTCCTACCACATTTTCATTGTCAAAATGTGATCTACGACTTCTCTACATGCCCCAGAAAGTTTCAACGTATATTGAGTCCTCGTTTGGAGATCATAGCAGAACCAACGTGGCGCGGACGCAGTGGATAGCAGACGCGTTTCTCGCTGCGAAGCAGCCTCGTTCCGACCCAAAAACCGCACTCGAGACGCCGCGACGCGTCGCGCCGAGGGGATTGCTCAAAAGCGGTCCCCAAAACGGGCCCCGGAGACGCCGCAAGGCGCGCGGGGCGGAGGGGACAGTTATGAGACGGGTAAGCGATGTCGGCCGATGTCGCGAGATGTCGGCATTATAATGACAAATAGCAGAGAGGGCGGAGCGGGGAGGAAAAAACTAAATATTAGAAATTCAGATGACCAGAGGCGCCCGATTCATCACGGCACAAATGGTCCGGGCCCATCAGTGCTGGCGACAGTTCATTTTTAATATAAATGAGCGGAGCGGCGGGGGCGGGCAGACGGGCACGCGGGGAGACGAGGAGGGGACAGGAGAGGTGGGGCGAGGCGGGGAAATAAATAGCGTTTAGACGGGAGGGGAAAAAAACCTGTGCCTGCGCCCGCCAGCCCTCAAGTCGCCTTCTTCGCCGCCGACCTCCGCGAAGGCTGCTTTCCTCCCACTACTCACACCAGCGTGCACCGGACAAGTAACACCTCTTGCTAATACACTGCGGCAGCAACACAGTGGCGCTTGGACTGAGTTATGGCCCACTATTGTACGAGTGGAATGACAAAAAAACACAGGAGACTATAGCAAAAAACTATCGAGATTGTATATTTGAAAACCGCGTAGATTAATGAAAGTATATTTCTAGGTGTTGTCAAGAGATCGATATGAGGTACGCCACAATGAATGAAACAGAAGCACGATCCTTGATAGTTTTAGATAGGTTTTCTGTAGTTTTTTCTGATGATAAGAATAATGGCTGACATACAGTTTTATTTATTTATTGAAATAATAATCGTTTGACAAATCGAGTCCTTGTTATAAACTTGATGATCGTAATAAAAGACATAATGAATTTCTGTATTAGAAAGTAGCCATAGACTGTACGTGGTTTGCAATCGCTATGGCTGACAGCATGCTTTTTCGATCGTTCGACGTTCCTTGTTATAAACTTGACAAAAATGACAAAAAACACAGCAGAGTATAGCAAAAAACTATCGAGATTGTATATTTGAAAACCGCGTAGATTAATGAAAGTATATTTCTAGGTGTTGTCAAGAGATCGATATGAGGTACGCCACAATGAATGAAACAGAAGCACGATCCTTGATAGTTTTAGATAGGTTTTCTGTAGTTTCTTCTGATGATAAGAATAATGGCTGACATACAGTTTTATTTATTTATTGAAATAATAATCGTTTGACAAATCGAGTCCTTGTTATAAACTTGATCATCGTAACAAAAGACATAATGAATTTCTATATTAGAAAGTAGCCATAGACTGTACGTGGTTTGCAATCGCCATGGCTGACAGCATGCCTTTTCGATCGTTCGACGTTCCTTGTTATAAACTTGACAAAAATGACAAAAAAACACAGCAGAGTATAGCAAAAAACTATCGAGATTGTATATTTGAAAACCGCGTAGATTAATGAAAGTATATTTCTAGGTGTTGTCAAGAGATCGATATGAGGTACGCCACAATGAATGAAACAGAAGCACGATCCTTGATAGTTTTAGATAGGTTTTCTGTAGTTTTTGCTGATGATAAGAATAATGGCTGACATACAGTTTTATTTATTTATTGAAATAATAATCGTTTGACAAATCGAGTCCTTGTTATAAACCTGATGATCGTAACAAAAGACATAATGAATTTCTGTATTAGAAAGTAGCCATAGACTGTACGTGGTTTGCAATCGCTTTGGCTGACAGCATGCTTTTTCGATCGTTCGACGTTCCTTGTTATAAACTTGACAAAAATGACAAAAAAACACAGCAGAGTATAACAAAAAACTATCGAGGTTGTATATTTGAAAACCGCGTAGATTAATGAAAGTATATTTCTAGGTGTTGTCAAGAGATCGATATGAGGTACGCCACAATGAATGAAACAGAAGCACGATCCTTGATAGTTTTAGATAGGTTTTCTGTAGTTTCTTCTGATGATAAGAATAATGGCTGACATACAGTTTTATTTATTTATTGAAATAATAATCGTTTGACAAATCGAGTCCTTGTTATAAACTTGATCATCGTAACAAAAGACATAATGAATTTCTGTATAAGAAAGCAGCCATATACTGTACGTGGTTTGCAATCGCTATGGCTGACAGCATGCTTTTTCGATCGTTCGACGTTCCTTGTTATAAACTTGATGATCGTAACAAAATAAATAATGATTTTCTGTATTAGAAAGTAGCCATACAGTGTATATGGTTGTCAATCGTTATAACTGACAGCATGCTCACCATTTGAATACCACTGATATAAAACTTCCATTGAGAAATGCATACTGTAATGAGTTTCAGAAAAATTGAAAACACGTGTGTGCATTTTTTGAATTTTAAACAGACTCGGTATGTGAAGCTTTCTGTATCAAGTACAAATAGTGTCGGACGAATGGTCAAAGAGAGCTATTTCATACATTTGAATACAATTGAGCTCTTAAAAATTAATTGAGCATTAGATAGTTTTTATTTCCAGTAAACAAGGTTGAATTTCTGCCTCTCTCCATGAAGTTGGGTACATATTTTCCGTCTAACAGCACAAGCGTAACTTATACATTTTGACGTAAAATAAATAAAATAAATAAATAAATAAAAATAAAAATAAAAGGCAAAAGCATACGACCTCCGACTGATATCGATTTTTCTTATTTCGTAACAAGGCAACGTCGATGAAGGTCTCGGAATTAAAACTCCACAAGAAAAAAAGAGAAAGATACGTTTTAAGTAAAAAAGCAGAAATAGACTGTGTGTGGGACACCTTAGTGAAGTGAACAAACAATGGGGCACCACAACAATGGACTGCGAGTAAACAAACACCGGAAGCAGTCACGAGTCGCAATCACCGGTTGTTCCGTTGCATACTGAGCGAGGCGACATCTTGGAGCTCATAAAAGCCACCATGAGATTTAAGTGTTTCGGCGATGGTGTGCACACTTAAACCTGTAAATTGAAGTTAGACAACCCTGAATATTATGTCTCTAGAACAAACTAAAAACAAAAACAAAAAAAACAAACAACTGAACATCAAAATCAAGGTAGTTACGAAGTTGTTTTTCTAGTGTATTAACACTGAGAAACATACATATTGTGTATTTCACTTATAAATATAAATCATCTAATACTTTAAGTTCTAATACTTACAGTTAAGTGCAGTTTCAACTTTTAAACATTTTGGCGCGTATTTTCGCAACGTTGATATTCGTATATACCAATACTGAATCTGCTGAGCAGAGAAGATTTATATTGGCTAAAATTCATAAGACATCCCACAGCCCAACACCACAGAGCTGCAGTTTCAAATGTTGTGGAAGAGACGTAAATTATTTCTGCCACATTTAAGGGGAAGTATAAATAGCTTTATGTAACCGCTGTAGCATTTATGGCCAGATTTTTCAGAAGATTCAATTTCATTAAATACTTTTGAATAGTTATTTCGTTTACTTCGTCATGTTATTTTTTTAAGGCAAATTGAACAAGTCGAATTAACCAAATTTCTGTCAATGTCTTCATGCAATACACAAGCTGTACTCATAGTATATCCAATATACTGATAACACAGCGTACGTAACAGTTGGTGTATTCTCCAACAATAGGTTCGCCTATATGTCACATTTGAAAATGAAGACGCTGCAAAGCAATTTTGTCCTTTAGTTTGAGGAATGTCCTCAACGTAAGTACAAGTCGTGTAACACATGTTTCCATTTACCGAAATACAAATTGAAGGGGACTAGCCATAATTGAAATCAACTTTAGTAATATTTTATACGGTTTTTGCAACTTCAAAAAGTAACTAATAGAAGAGGGAAAAAGAGATAGTGATGTTAAGATTTTTTAATAACATCAAATGATTTATTTATCAATAAAATATAAATACAGAATACCGTTAAAACGACGTACAAATGAAAAAAATGAAGTTCAGTTCTACACATTCATGTATAGTAAGAATATTATTTCATGTATAGTTACTCACGTATAGTTAACTTAATTGTAACAAATCACTTAAGAAGACATTATATTTTTCAAATGCAGCAACCTAAACTATTTAAAAAGTATACTGCGTTAAATAAAATCGAAAGGCATGGTCCAAGATAGTCGTATATATATATATATATTATATATCGTATTCATTCTGAGAAATAGGGACAAAAGTTTCTATCCGACATTACATGTCACAGAATAAAAAAAGAAATGTATCTGTAGTACGCGTCATTTGTTATATTAGAACCACCGTACTCGCACAAATACTTGCTCGTGTGAGTTATAACTCAGCCATCTCAAGCCACTATTGTTTCTCACCAGTTGTAGACTCTCACACTCTTATATGATTGTCAGATCAGTTCTTCTATTGTCTATAATTTAAATTAAAAAGATGGCTGTTTACCTTTCTTTGCTACTCGTTCCCACTCGAGAATATCCCATCACTTGAAATCTTATAAAATTATTTTAGTTTTTTAAATACTCTTTTAAATATATCGTTTGAAAAATGTTACTGTTATCTCAAAAACGAAACGTCTGCGTTTAATTTACAGTTCTATAACTTAAAGATGTGGACATGTTTTGTCTATTAATGTGAATTGTGTTAAATATAACAAAATGTTTTTGCTCTTTTTTTACACATTTTTTTATTCTTCAACATAATCGGAAACATTTCATTTCTACATGTTTTTATGGTAATAATTTTAGGTGTTAGAATGTGTTGTGCTGAACAAACGCTAGACTCACAAATGCATCGTACCCCGCTAATAATAACAATATACATTGAAACATAATTGGAAATATGTCAAATCTACGTGCTTTTAAGGTAATAATTTAAGATACCTTCGTGTGCTAGAACGTGTTGTTCTAAGCAAACGTAAGAGAGGTACAAGTGTATCGGACGCTAAAAACAATAATAAACATTGAATCAAGGCAAGAGAGGCACGACAGTCTTTATCAATTTCGCGATATACACAGTAAATACGCAGTAATTGGTCTGTATATAATAGTTTTATTAACTAGTAATTGCGCATATGTATTAGTTAACAAGCCATTATGGTCGGATTAAAACAAGTTGGCGAATGACAGTTCTAGGAAGGGAGCGACGTTGACAGGTTGCCTACCACTATGCACGTGTCCCCGGGTCACGAAAATAAACGCTTGAAATACTTACTTATAAAAGTAACCAAATCATATACTCATATTGTTTGAAGCTACAGTTTCAGAAGCACATGTGTTAATCAGCAACTCATTTTCATCGGACCATGATCTATAAGGTAGACCATAAGATACTACTGTAAACAATTGAAGAATACATCGGTTGTTTTAGAAGACAACCAGAGGCAGAGGCGCGTCAGCCTCGGCGCGTAGCTTAACGAGGCCGAAGAGAGGAGAAGCGAAGGGAGCGCCGGCCGAGGAGGTTTTTGGCGCGGTCCCCCTCGCGCGCAGCCTGGCGCCCTCCCTCGCGCGCTGCCTCCGAACGGCCGCGCATTTCTCTCGGGGCCCGCGCGGAGAGGCGCCCCGCCGCGGGGGCGTTTTTGCCGCGCCGACAGGACATCATGTCGCGGGAGCTTAAGTGATTCCTTCAGCTGCGCAGCGCCACGAGACTCGCTCGGAAAGCAGGCGAACTTCGCAAGGTGCACACGCGATGCACACGGCTGGAGGGAGTTGCAATGCATGCCGATATAATTGAACAAAAATCGTTGCCGATCCGGTGGTCGAGATCGCTAAGGCAGAAGTGTCGTAGCGATCTCAGACCGAAGGGTCGCGGGTTAAGAGTCCCGCCTCGGACATGGTTGTATTTATGTTCGTCCTTTCACCCCTTATCATCAACATTTCGTTTCATTTTCGTAGTTACCATAACGTCTAATAGTGACCGCTAATGATCTAGGTGTTGATGCGACCTTAAATAACAAAAAATCGTTCTTTAGAACAGCTGTACAGTTACGGATAATGGCGACACAAACAAAAGAATGTTACGAAAACGCATGGCCATGATATAATTGTTTAGAAACATTGCATTTGTTTGGTTCCCGATTTGAGAAGGAAGATGACGGGTGATACTGGAGGCACAAAGCGAGCAAGGTGGTCATTGAAAAAAATGCAGTTTGAATATTTAAGACCGTCTTAGATTTTTTGAGGTGGATAAAAAAACAATCGGAAATGTTTTAAGATCGTATTCGTATTATTCGAGGACGTTTAAAATGAATTTTGTAATTGCAATGAGTTATCGTGTAAGGAAAGTGAAAATGGGTACAGACCTAACTTGACGTAGACACACCTTAGGAGAATGGCGATAATGATCGTCCATATGGGCATTTGTCGTAAAGAAAGTAACAATTAAAATAGAAGATTAAGTTACGAATATAGAGGGGCCTGTGTGAATGCACTGTTTAAAACTAAATAATTGAGATCAGTGAGAGTGGGTATGACTTACGTCTTGTTTGTTACGTTCGAGTACATTTTAAGCTTTGTTAAAAAAAATACTTTATAATTAAGAATCGGAGTAACAACAAGCACAAAGAAAGGAATATTAGATTCTGATTATGTCTCGTTTAAATTTGGACCCGTACTAATCGGCATTAACTGAACCTGGCGTAATTTATTTTTGTACATTAGTACGGAAGAAGTTGAAGATTAACCCAAATACAAGCTTTTCTACAAAAACCTTATTTCACAAAAGAATAAGAAAGGAAGCATTTCAATTTCTTAAGCATGTGTTATTTTATAAAACATTCTCTTGAAATTAATATCATGCTTTGTTCCGATATTTTAACAAACAAACTGGCTTAACTTCTAATACTCACGTGAAATTCTACTCATATTCATATAATCCTACTGAGCGTATTTTATTAGCTAACGTGCTTTCCACTAATTACTTGTCTTTCGCGAGTTGTTCGGTGTGTGGTTCACCCATCCGATACTGAAATGAAAATAAATTACTTGAGAGAATTCAGACAGACTTTACGATGGTGAAAAGAACACAAAGAAACCCATTCGACGTCCGGCATTCACAACACGTTCGACCTCCACCAGCCCCGACCTACGTTCCGACAACACCGGTAGCGCTCGGCGTCCTTGCACCCATTAGGCGACAGGTAGACGAGCGCACGGGGGCGCGGACCGTTTAGACGCGATGACACGTCACTTCTCGCTTCCACACGACCTTCTTGAGCAATTAACATATCAAGCGGGCGGCGCGGGGACGCCGTCGCGGCCGCTGCCGCGCTTTTGACACCACAATTCCTTACCACCACCACCTCCGCCACCGCCGCGCCACTATCACCACCGCCGCCAGCTTAGAGCGGCTACCGCGGGCGCGGTGCGCCGAGGCGGGGCAGGTCATTAATTTTGTCTCCTGCTCGGTCGACGGCGCCCGACACCCCACACGCCCGCGCCGCGCCGCGCCGCGCCCCGACCGCGCCCCCGCCGCCGCCGCCGCCGCCGCCGCCTGTGTGGCCGCGAGCTGACGTCAGCTCCGCGGGGAGCGCTCCCGCGCGCGAAGCAAGCAGCGACGGTCGGTGTGAACAGCTCTCCCAACTCCCGCGTCTTCTAGACCACGGGTGCTCAAATCCAAGAATTTCGAACACATGCCTGCTGCAATTGCCTCGCGCACCATTCATCTTTCACCGGGAGAGGTGACTCAGAGTATCAATTGATGGCAATGCAGTGCGTCGGAACGGGAGGTCCTCGGTTTGAGTCCCGACGATGGCAGGAATTGCGCCACAAGCTTGTCAGCTAGGTCGAATTTAGTCCCTGACTGGAGGAGAATTCTAGCGACCTATTGCTCTGATAGGTAGTTTTTCGTGGGTTCTCCGCTCAACACCAGGCGAATGCCGGAGCAGTACCCTAAAAAACGGGCCACGGACCGCGCGCGATATTTCTTTCCTCTTCCTTATTCACCCATGCTCTAACGTGCACTACACTACCACACATGCCGGCGGGGCGGACGGGAGCTTGGAGCTTGTGCCGGCAGATGCGGTGTCCCACTGGTGGGAGATATCTGGTTGGGGAAAACCCGCTAGCCGACGGTAGGCCGACGCCGAATCTCACCATCCAGCGGAGGAAGACCTCCGCCACCTTCCGAGGAAAACATACTACACTTACGGTAGTAATGATCTTAGTAGTAGACGCGTTCGGAACTAACAAACGCCTTTCCTTTCACTAGATTAGAGCCAAGAGCCCGAGAGCTCCCCCCCCCCGGTGAACTATATCGACAAGCAGCGGGCCACACCGGTTGCCTGCATATAAGCGTTGGGCTAGGGTACGCCAAATGGGCTTGACGAAAAATCAATAAAATTATAAATTAAGCTTTGAGCTACAGAGTTACCACCCTCACCGTCCACTCTCAGGTAATGCACGCAACGGGTAACGCACGTTATATCTTAGTTACTTGGGTTAACATTAGGTTGGCATAGATTGGTAGATCCCAACACACACCGTTCTGAATCTCTTGACAACTGGAAATAAAATGGCAGAGTCGGCGGCGCAAAGCAATACACTACTTTCTGTATCTACTATTTACGTACTCTAAAGCCGATCGCACCCGAGCGCATCCCCTCTCCATTCGTTAGGTCGGACTGACTCTTCAAGAGGCGGCTCAGACCGGTGGTCAACAGCAAAGCGCTGGGCTAGGGCACTATGTGGCCCGCCAACTTGACCAGCCCTATTCTAAATCAACGGAAAAATTCAGGAAACGCAACCGGAATCGGGTAGTAGTTCCTTAATACTCGAATAGAAAGAAATGCTCTGATCTACGTATTCATTATAACGTTAGGCTCAACATTGCTTAATTACGCACCTAACACAACGTATCATTGTTTTTATTTTATCGCTTGTGATCTGGGCATCTCCAGCTTTCAATTCACAATTAAAATCATTGATCCAACTGATTATATGTAAGATATTTCTGCACTTTTGCATTATTAAGTACGTATCGCTAAATATTTTTTGCCTTTGAGAACCTAATGAGTCTATACTCAGAGACTTCATTCTTTGTCTCTGACTTGACGTATGTAGGTATTATCATATCAATTTTTCTCTTTAGCATTCAGATGCACATCATTTTGTTTTTCCTTGACATTTTTCTCAACTTGTTTGTTCGTCCGCTAATTCTTAGCCATTGTAGTGGCCTTCGTCAACCTTGTCTACGAGTTTTGACTGTCAACAGCTCATCGTCTAATATATGTTCTAAAACCACTAGCTTCAGCATTGAAGAAACCGAAAATGTTCAAGAAAATTTTACGAAATAAGTTCGCAATAAAACAACCGCGGAATAAGTTCGCCATAAAATACAACACACATAATTCTTTAAAGACTGGAGCAAAACGAGTAGAGGACTTCTATTATCACAGCAATACCCGAGAGCTCTTTGGTTAGAGATATTATATTCTGTACGTTCCCGGCGTCCCAGCTTTGGGAAGATCTTCGGGCGGCCGCTCATCCATATGCAGCCAGGCAAGTTTCCACTCGCCGTACCTCCGTCATGTGAGCGGCAGCCCGAGCGACGTCCCGACGCCCGGGAGCATCGCGTCGCCGGCCGAGCGCTGTCCGCGATGACGTGCGAGGCCGCCGGCGCGATAAAGGCTCCGCGCAGAGGGAGTAAACACGTCGCTATCCTCAGCCCTTGCCTCGTTCTCGGCTAAGCCCCGCCCCGCCCCGCCCCGCCCCTCCCCACCCGCCCGCGCTCACCCACTTCGTCCCAACGCGACGCCCGCCACCGCAAGCAATCTCGTCTCGGCCCCATCAGCTTCCTCGTCGGCGACAGAAGAAGCTCGCCGCCCACTGACAAATGACGGCGCATATGCGCCGGCCCTCCGCCGAGACGCTTTCACTGAGGAAAATACCCGACGGGCGGCTGCGGGGCGCGCGCTCGCTCATATATATTCATGATACAAATAGCAGCGTCCGCCGGCGCTGCTGTGTACCTCCTCGGCCGGCGTCGCGGCGTCGGCAATCATCATCATCATCACCATCTCGCGGATGGCGCGCCGGCCTTGAGCGATGGCCGCCGCCGCACAGATTTGATTACGGGCGCTAGGAAATCGCGCGGAAAGACGAGCGCGGCGCCTCGAGGGCGGAGGACGGCGGACGGCGGACAGACGACCGAGGACGACGACGCGGCCACTCGACCGGGAGGAGCGTGCCGCATGAATATGTCAGCTGTGCTCGCAAGCAGTAGCGCACTTTCGAACTGGACGCTGGGGTTAGCGGACCACAACGTTACGACATTTGTGTCCGACGTCTTCCCCTGATGTCCACTCGTGTTGGTCAATCGTGCGTGCAGAATATCGATTTAGATGATGCATAGTGATTGCGTTTTTCGTTTTGTTCGAAATTTATTCATCGCCCTATATCACAGAAAGTGAATGTCATTCGAATACATTCTGCCACGATTCAATGCATTGCAATTTACATACCATTTTCATTTTGTTCAAGCACATTTCACATTACTCTACTATTTTCTTTCCTTTTCTTGTCTATATAACAGGCGTCCTTAAACTATGTTATATTGTTGAATATCAATACACTACATATTTGCCATTCTGCGTATCTAATATCAACTTTACGTGAGAAGATTGTGAACTGAATATTATATCGAATTAAAAACTTAATCCAACAAAATGTAGCTGAATTGGGGAATGTTGATAGTTTCAACGCTCGTTATTTCCTCTCTCGACCGCGCGCCCTCAGAAATCCTCAGGTCGTATGTGCTCGGGAAGGCGGAGGGTCGGCGTGCTCAGGTTGGCCGCATGGAGAGCGGATTACGGTGGAGCGCGGCCCCGCCCTCAGTCGCTGCTCACGCGCGTCGCCGTTCGCAGAACAGCTCGCGCCACCTCGCGTCTTCCGGGAAACGCCGCTTCCAGAGGGCGGTGGCCGACGCACAGCCAGCACAGAGGAACCGCACCGGGGATGCGCATCCACATGGTGATCGGTGGGGTACCGACAGGGGAGAAACGTCTGAGCTTAGCGCACAGCCTGCATTGCCGCTCTTTCTCTCTCTGCAGCAACTCAGAGTGGGTCCTAAGGTCGGATTTTCGAGACTAGCTATAAAGTTAGGTCAAATTCAGTCGCCGCTGTCTAGCGGCTGGCTGCTGCGATCGGTAATTTTCATCGATTCTCCAATCAATACCAGATGAATATCGGAGATGTAACCCAATAAACAGGCCATGGACTGCGCGCTATCTTTCCTTCCTCTTCCATGTCCTACCCTCTCCCCTTACTTACAAACACTTGCACTTACGTGAACTACACTCCCATATGTGTTTGAAGGTCAGAAGGGAGCTTAGGTTTGTTCCGGCTGGAGCGGGGCCCTGCTGGGCGAGATATCTGTAGGATTTTTCTGACCAGCCGACGAGGAGGTCAGCGCAAGAACCTATCATCTAGCGGAGAAGGAATATTGTCACCTCCTGACATAAAACATTCACTACACTAACGGGACTAATTATCATGAAGTCGGCAAGCCGGGAAACATCTATCATAGAGTAGAAATCGTGTGGGGCGTTAGATATTCCGATGAATTAAGATACTCTCCAAGACAAATAGCAGGCCCGGTGAACACAATGACCCGTAGGGTGAAATCGAAGAGGAAGTTTCAACTGTAGAAAACAAACGTAAAAGGATATCAACAAAGCGAAACTTGCGAAATACGAATGTGAATGACATAAATGTGGCAAATGAAATAAAGAGAGTTTAACACCACTAGGAATGATGCTCACAAAACAAGAACATATAATAGAAAATTACCAACGCAATTTTCAAAACTGTAAAACTGATGCCCAAAACAAATACATGGAATTAAAATGAAAGGTGACAGATCTGCAACTGGAGTTGTTGGAGAGGAAGCTACACATTTCTGCATTTACATTAACAGTGAACGAGAAAGAGTCCAGGAAACGAGGCTTATTAACAAAGACCGGCGAGACAAAGAAAACGGCTTCTAGGACCTTTTTGAAATTCCGAAGTCTCTTTGAAGCGACGGAGGAGGTTCAGTCGTCAATGACAAGATCGACTGGCGGGAGCGCCTGGCGGGAGCGCCTGGGGCGAGCGGGGCGCCTGGGCGTGAGGCACGGCTTTGCGCGGCGGCGCTGGAGAAAAGAAGTGCACGGGGGGAGTGGCTGCGGCCACGCCGCGCCGCGGCCGTCTCTTTGAAGCCACTTTGTGTTCTCGAGAACCTGCTTCCCTCCAGTCCTCCCGCGCGGCTGAATGATGTGGCGCTGCTTCTTTCTACATGTGATGAAAGGATGACAACACTGTCCTCACAAGTGCAACTTAACAGATTTGCAGTTTACTCATTCCCCTTTTTTCTTAAAGTGACATTCGGAATGTGTGTTAATGGGATACTTCTAAACCGTAAGTCTCTTCGAACACTGCTTAATACCTTCTTAGAAGTATATCCTATTATATCTTTCCAAGAAACAGGTGAGACCGTGATTCACTAATTCATCCACGTTTTCGTTAGTCACCATTCACAATGAAGAGGAAATTTAATTAATACAAATGACTGAAACGATACATAACCAGATATACACCATTCAAAACGAAAACTCCTCTAGTTTTAGATTCACGCAGAAGAAATAAAATATATTTTTTAATAAAACGAGGGTTTATTTTCACAAGTTGAAATAATAAGTACGACACATTTATTATTAATTTACTGACCCGACCAGTAAACATAATATATGTTTGTTATCAACTGATTTAGGAGACAGACATTTTTAAAACAGCACTACTGATCTTGATATTGGTAGTCTCTTAATCAGAGAAGTATGTCAAGGTGTTGCAAATTCTGAGGGGGGTTCGAGAATGGGAACGAAGTACTGTAATTCATTCGGTGGGATTTCACGAATCGTGCTTCGAGAGATAGAACGTAGAATGTCCCATCTCAGAGCGATGAGCAGTTGACAGCACCAATCAGAGGTTGTTGTCAGTGGTGGATCCAGGGAGAGGGTGTCATGCACCCTTTCCAAAAGCCCTCGAGAATAACGATTGTTACCTTTTTATTTGCCAAAATCATTTAA
Organism: Teleogryllus occipitalis; assembly: GCA_011170035.1. Classification (NCBI taxonomy): domain Eukaryota; kingdom Metazoa; phylum Arthropoda; class Insecta; order Orthoptera; family Gryllidae; genus Teleogryllus; species Teleogryllus occipitalis. The sequence goes on along the minus strand of BLKR01000115.1, from coordinate 206,300 downwards.
ATATTTATGTTAGAATTATGTAATTATTTAATAATAATATTAATAATAATATTATTGTATAATACCATATATACTCTACAAATATATAAATATAATAAAAAATATGTTTATTTAACAAAAATCTATGATCCTCTCCTTCCACAAATGATCGGCTGGATCCGCGCCCGATTGTTGTACGCGGTCGAGATGCAGAGGAAGAGAAACCGGAACGGGGCGCGGGCGGTCTCGGGTGCTGTGAGCTGACACCCGGCGGCGGCGGCGGCGGCGGCGGCGGCGAGGGCGAGGGCGGCGGCGGTGAGGGCGAGGGCGGCGGCGCAATCGGGGGATCGGATCGGCTCCCCGCTGTGCAAATATTGATCTCCGTTGCCTCCGGCGCTGGCGGCTCTTCAGCCCCTCTGCGCCCTCGTCGGCAGCCACCGCAATTACCCGTTGAAGTAGACCCCTCACTGCCGCTCAACGCCGCGCTAGCCGCCGGCCTTATGCTCTGCATTAATCGCGTGGCATAAAGTATTTCTCACAGAGTTCAAAGATTTGACAGGATGCCCTCCTAAATACTTCGTTCTCGCACAATACAACCATTATTACTCTATTACATTACATCTTAGCCGCAATTTTTTTTTATGTGATAAAGAAAGAAACGATGACTGAGAGCAAATCGAAACATATAATACGCAAGAAATCTTTTAATGAACGTACATTAAAAAAAAATTCCCTCCTAATCAGGTTTTTAATGATTCTTATTAATGAGACATTTTCCTTCTATGAATCTGGATCAAATCGCACATCTCGCTGCCCAACAATAATTCGCATGGCTAATGTAAAAGACGTAAATAAAATATGCCATTTAAGAGTAAGAAACCTTATTTGAATAATTATCTTCAATGGTCGTCAAAATTATAAAATTTCAGTGGTCAAAATTATAAAAGTCCGATGAATCAAGGAATAACTTTAATTTTTTGTACACTGGTGATGCCTCTTTGATCACCAACTAATTTACATACAAAACTATAAAGAAAATTTCTATTCACTTTTTATCATTTTGGTCAAGATTTCGAACACCTTAAATGTGTTAGGTTAATTCCGGTCGTGATTATTCATAAGTATCAAAGTAATGATTACGAATTCAGTTTGAGATTATAGAATTTTAATTTAAGACATTTGCAACGTTGCAAGCTATTTTCCATGTATTGTAATTCAACACTTCGTCAATAATGAATTTTTGCGAGAAAATGTCTTGAAATTACGGGTGGAACTAACTAAATATGCACAATGAAGATATATTCTCATTCTTATTATTTCACTTCCTTCTACAACAAATGTTTTTTAATGATAGGAAATATCGAGAAGTAGGCTAGATGATTCTACCTCAAACGTAATATAATATGGTATTCATTCCCTTCGTTTAAAAAATTACATTTTTTAAATTTTATTTTGTGATTCAGTCGGTAATCTAGTTCAGTATTACTACTGAAAATCCTTTATTAAGAGCGTTTATAGGCGATTATTCCCATTTTTATTATCTATTATGTATTAAGTCTTCCAAGTCCATCCCAATGTCCGTTTGATCACGCGGGAGATTCGGCGTAAGCATCCGCCGTCAGCCCGACCGGGCTCGTCGCTGCCCCACAGGTGTCCCATAAATCTGAACGCCCCACGCTATACAGCCGGCACGCGGGCAGTTGGCGGCCGCGCCGACCGCCGCGCTGCGGTCGCGGCCGCCGAGCTCTCGCCCTCGCCCTTGGCCGCCGCAGCCCGCTGGGGCCGATTTCCGAACATGCCAGCAAATTGGCGCGATGTTTTATTCCGCTGCAATATTTCATCGTCAGCAGTTTCTCATGTGAAATCCGATTCCGATTGGAATCGTTTTTCGAATTTGATCACGCCGCCATGGCCGAATATACCAAGCGCAATGAAAGAGCCAATGTATGTCAATGCGCGAGATGGGCGCTGAAAAAAAAAAAAATCAGGAAGTTGTGAAAGATGTATCTTTGTAATTCATGCTCACTATATGGAAAAGACATCGAATGTTATTCAATATATACAATATAACACAACGAAGAAAACATTATTTGAGTCGTAATTATTTTTTTAGCAAAAAGAGTAAAGTTTTATGATTACTCATTTTGTGGTTTTAGAAACAGAATATTCCAATGTAATTCCATTGTCTTAACTGTCCGAGAAAGATAACTCTCTACAGTGAAATGAAAAGGAACATTCAGCATATTTAATTCTTTAACAGTGCAAGCAATTCAATGCTTGCATGTGTGGTACCTTTCCAAAGCATTAACAAGTACTTATTAAAAATAAAATTAAAATATTCAAAGCAATTATAGTAAAACTGTTTAGAGAATGCACTCAAGGGAATGGATTATTTATGCTGAATTCGAAAGTGATGTTTTTTGAAAAAAAAAATCACAACTTCAATGATGTTATTGTTTGCACTAATTACCTTACTTCGCAACCTCTGGGAGAAATGCAACATTCAAAAAACTTGATTTTTACGTGAGTTGGTAAGCGCAAAGTGAGCCGCACCCACCAAAAAGCGGGCATTACGAAAATTCAAAATAAATTGCATTCTAATAATGAAATAGTGAATACCATTGAACAAATATATAATGCATGATTCATTTCCGAAATTAAAGGACAACCTCTTTTTTAACAGTAATAATATCTGACCATTTATCAAACAAGATATCTCGAGGAACCCTTGTATGCGCCCTGAAGCTATTGATCCCGGAGGCAGCGTTTCATTTCCCCGCTGAGCGATCCAAGGATGAGAGGCGAAAGTTGAAGAGTGCCATCCGAGCCAACGCAGCGAGCTTCTCCCGCGCGCGCGTAAAAAGCGTGAAATGGGCGGTGTATCAAGCGCGGCGGCGGGCGGCGGGCGGCGCGCCGGCCACAGGGTCTCTGGGGGGTCGCCGAGACGGCGGCGGCAGCGAGAACAGTCGCGAAGCGGCACGCGCACACAGCGCGTACAAAGGGTGGACGCGGCGCGGCGGCAGAGGGTAGAGGTGGCGGCGGCGGCCGCGGATCCGCTAGTCACGCCGGTCAAAGGCGCCGCGATCGATCGCCAAACAATCGACGGGACCGGATCCGCGGGGGGTCGACCCACGCCGCAGGGAGCGGTTACGCAACCCGCCGCCGAGCCCTCGCGGCTGCGTCCTCGTCTCGGGCGGTGGACCCACACGGAACGCCGACACCCCGATGGTGGATCTAGATGAAGAATTCACACCTAGAACGCTGCGCAGAAATAAAATGTCTCCATCTTGAATGGTGTACCTGAATGAAGGATCCGCATTTCTATAGGCGCACCCGAGTGAAGCAACTGCATCTCGATGAAGCTCCCGCAGAAATACTGCACCTAGAGAAAGCAAACGCTCTCACTGATTCGCATAGAAAATTCTACCAATGTACGAATATATTTATGTATACGATTCGAAACCGTTACTTCAAATTGCCCTTCTTAAAAAAATATTGCGAGAAAATTATATTACTTATCAAGGGTCGACTGTAAGTTTTGAATTTATGATCTTGACACGCTTGTTTGTTTTTTCCTCACAGGTTTTTCTTGGACAAACTCAACACTAACACTACAGATCCGCTAAGGCATACATCGCAATGATAATCAGAGAAATCAAATATAATTACAGCAGAAGTGAAAGTTCGAATTACCTCAAGCATTTTATAGGTAATAGTGTTTATTTATTTATATTTACTCAGGGGGCGATGACCGTCTCAATTCCTTTGAGTCTGTTCAAGTTTTATTTTGTTTGGAACTCTCATTACTCTTTCTCTTCTCCTCCATCTTTTCAAGGAACAAATGTTCAGAAGGAACTCTAAATATTAATGTACCCACATAAATTGTGCACGTCACTAAAATAAAAACCTCTTCTCAAATATCTTTATACGTCACAATTTCTTCGCCATTCATAAAGTACGTGTCTCTAATTTCTAAGAGCATTGATGTTAGTTATGACGATGCTCATTATTTCTAGTTTGAAATTGAAACACTGCCCTTAAAAAAAAATCATGGTTTCGTTTGGAGAGAAAAAAATCAAGACAATTTTCGCTACAGTAAAAGTCAGCACTTTCTGCTTAATTTGACAGGCGACGTTATTTCCTTCTTCAAACAAAAGATAATGTTGAAAGCAAAGCATATTAATGAAAAATAAGAAACAAGTAATAAGCGCATCAAATGAAGGCCTGCAAGATAGGTCTTCCTAATTTTCTCTCAAGTTTAAGTAGTCTCGAAGCTTCTACCGACAGTTCTTCCCACCAGATAAACCCTAGACAATTTGATTCACACTCGTTTCCGGCAGGGTACACGAGGCAATTTTCCGACTCAAGGTCATCTTGAAGTTCATTGCAACATTAACATACAAGACTGTTACATATGAACCAAAAGCGTAACTAACTACCATAACATCCACTTGCATAAAGTAATGTAACCCTCTGACTCTCGAAATGAAAAACAATGGCTTGCTTGCTTTTCCACAATCGTCACTCGGGGCGATTCTACGACTTAGGAACGGCCATAAAACGCGCGAAAAACGCGGATTTTTGTGTTTCCCAAGCGGATGTCCCACGCCGGCCAAGCCTGGAGCAAGGAACGGCAGACGTGGGAAACGGGCCGCGCGCCCTCTCCGTGACGCGGGCGGAGGCCAGGGCGAGGACGCAGGGCGGGGAGGGAAGGGAGGGGAGGTGCAACGCGAGAATCCACCTGACCGCGAGCGACGCCCCCGCCTTCTCCTCCGCCGCCGCCGGTTCTCGCCAGTCACCCGTTCACAAAGCGACCGCGCACGCCCGCGTCCGCCGCCCCCGGCTCTGTCTTCGTCCGCGCGTGAATGTGTATGTAAAAATTAAAAAGAAACAGCCGCGGGCCCCGGGCGCGTCCCCGCCGCGGCCCCGCTCCCGCCCCCGCCGCCCACCGGCCTAAATAGGAGCGGCGGAGCGCCCGACGGCGCGGGCAGGGCTGCTCGCTTTGAGCCGCGCGTCGGCCCGGGATTAAAATATATTAAAAGGCGCGACGGCCCGCGGGGAGCACACCAGGTGTCTGCGGGGGCGGCGGCGCTTCACAGACCGCTTCTACGAATATCCGCCCCTGCCGGCCCCGCCAGAACGCCGCGTAAACGCCGCACGCCGGAAACAAAAGACGACAAAAACGCGCGCGCCGGCGGGAAGCAGCCCAAGAGACAAAAGCGGAACGAAATGCGGCTGAGACCGGCGCCGAGGCCGCCTTCGGCAGAATCACTCTACTGCAAGTCAAAGAAGCAGTTCGTTGTATTACGATGTGCGGCAGAATGACAACACGAAGCAAATGTGTGATATCAGAGTAAAATGTTTCGAGATCTCTGGTGAGTTCTCGACTCTCTAAAAATAATTATACTCATGAACGTAAGATTTCATGGTGTTTTATATTCTCTTCACGAGTTTTAATATTGATTCATGAGGTAACTTTCAACTTTTTGAAAGGAATATCAGATTAGTTTTAATGTTGATGTACAAAGCCTCTAAGAATTGATTGACATGATATCGACTTTTCAAAGAACAGACAAGCAAAGTACAGCTTATTACGTTAGTCTTATTTATAAACTGCATTAACAAAATTAGGGATTAATGGTTTTCTTTAATTAATTCAGGTTGTTCTTGAGTTACCATGAAGAATGTAGTATTTACGGACGTTAATAAGGCAGGAGAAATGGAGTCTTAAAGTGTAAAAAATGGATCTGGAACTTGGAGACAAGAGTTCATGAAAGAAATCACTACTGACCCGTTGACCTTAAAATTAATATCAAAAATAACTATTTCTTAACATGATGGTATAGTTGTATGACAGATTCTCATTTCGAGCTAAAATGTACTCACACGTCCGAAAGTGTAACTAATTAATAAATAAAAATCCAACACAAATTTCTTTTTAATTATATGATTAATTTGCTTAAAACCATTCTATAAACTCATGTTTATCGTTCAACAAAAGAATAAGAATAATTCTCATTAAAAAATTCCCATTGTTCGAAAAATGTAACCAAAATTACATAAATCCACAGCCTGCTGGAAAGTGAATGTAATCGATACTTTAAATACTCCAAACAAGCATTTCTTAAATTTTCTTCATTTTCTCAAAAACCTCTCCATAGTTTTTTATTCAACTTTGTCCATGGGTAGCGTCCCGAACGCTTAAGATAACAGTACAGGTATCATGTTTGTTGAAATCCCAGATTTTTAGAAAAATAAAAAGTGCATTGGGGGGGGGGCATCTTCCTACAACTTTTAATACTGAAGACAGATTATGTCTTAATGAAATCTGTTCCTTAAAGACATATCTTGAAATTAGGTCGTGTACAATTTTTCGAAAATATGAGTAGTTTTCCCGAAATTTTAGGCGAAATATCTGGAATACTTAATTTTTTAAACAATTTTCATCAAAGGTAAGAATTTTCACTATCTCACAAAAGGTAAGAATTTTTGCTTGAAAGTTTCTCCTTTTGTGTATCAAGAGAGGGTAAAAATATGGTGCTAGTCTCATTTTCGGCAAACTCTCCGTATTTTCGAAAATTGTAAGATGTTAAAATTGTACAACTATAAAATTGATGAAAGAGATTTTCACTTAGACTAATTCTATTTGAAAAAATCATATCTTTAAAAAAGATCAAATACAGTTATTTAAAAACACGAGTACGTAGTTTTCGCGCAATTTGGGCTTGAAATTAATGCAATTTATAAAAAAATATTTTCTCAATACCAGCTACAATTTTTTTCTTATTTCTTTTCTTTTTAAGAAGGGACGATTACTAGAATGGCGCAGGTTTCATTTCCGATGATGAACTCTGATTTTTAAAATTTACAAATTTAGAAATAATGCGAGAAAGTATGTGTTGTTGTAACACCACCAGTTTGCTTTAGAATTTTATTATGTATATCGAAAAATATTATTTCCGTTGCTCCAAGAAAAAATTGTGAAGATTCGTAATGTCTATAAACCTAGCTGGTTTCAAATTCAACATCAGACACTTATTGAAAAATAAATAAATCACCCTGCAGGCTCAAAACTAATTATGAATGGGCCTGAGACACATATCCATCATAACTGGTTGCTGAAATTTTTTGCATCATTCACTACAAGTTTGTATCATTTAATGCATATTCCTTTCGAGTTACGGTGACGATTTTGGAGCATCGTACCCCTCTCAGAGCTTTCACCACAAAATGAGGCTTGGGATTACTTATACTAGTGTCGACAGTAAACATTGCAATAGGAGACTTGAGATAATGACTGCACTGAGATAATTATTCAACACAGAGTTATTGTCGTTGTAACTTGAACAATTCCCACTGAACAGCGAAATTATGTTGTTTCTAGTTACTAAATATTTCGATATATTGAGGGATTTACATTAGCCTGATTAGATATTCAGGCGCGAACACGAAATGAACTGTCGGATACAATTTTCCTCGAAGTCAAAACTAGAAAACTTGTGTCTCACATTCTCTTAACTATGAACATCAAGATGCTGGAATGTATATGAAATGCAGCTTTTGAACGAGGGGAAAGCGTCACTGATATTACTTTCGTTTACAATTCGCGTATAAATAAAATAGGCAAAATGGTTCACTTGTCTTCATAATCAGAAATTCTTAAAAAATCCAACGAGAAATTTTGTGTCCTGTAAAAATTTAGAAATGTTTCTTTTGTATTATCTGAATTCCGATTTTTTACTATTTCGAAAAAAAGTATTAACCCGCAATTCTCAGAAATCTCAAATTGTTACAGAACTAACAGTTGCAAGTGTGAAACATCTGGAAGAATACTTTGTGTATCAAGAGTTTAAAATGTTGTATCACTAACAGAAGTGATCACAGAACCTTTACCTTACTTGTGGAGTGGGCATACTTTAACATTGGACGAAAATATTTATGTTCTTCAATATGTAAAAATAATCTGTATTACGTATTACTTTAATATTTCATGATTTCCTATTCTGTATTCCCATTTAAATTATTTTCTATGCCACTAATTGATTGATGAACCCAATAAACTAATAAGAAAGAAAACGTACCATTTGCGATGAAGCACATAGGCATAGGAAATTTATTGTTAAACTAATATTAACAAACGTATGATTTGCTTCAGTAACTGATATTCGAATGCTGAACTTCGCATTCAGTGCATTGCTTTGTTTACTGACCACTTCCGGATATTCTGAAACTACTGTTGGACTTGCACGGGCTGAAGGAGCAACGCGAATCGTCGTGGTCGCCGTCTGGTGGTTCATTACGCGACCGGGAGGCCCACAAGGCCCGCAGGCGCAAAATGTTTTCGTATTGTTTATTACCGTTTGAAGTATTTTTAAACGACTTATTGATTGATGAGCTAAACAAACATGGATGTTATAAAACGTTTCCGTTACAATAAAGCTATTCGGTGCAGTAAATTTATTGTATTATATAGTACTTTTTAACAAACAGGGTTTGCTGGGTTTGCGGGTTATTTGTTTTATGTGAATGCCGAACATCCCATTCAGTGCACTGATTTTTTAACTGACCATCTCCGTGAATTCTGAAACTGCTGATGCGTTGAACGGGGTGAAAGAGAACGGCAATGGACCGTCGCGTGTGGGCCGCGTCGTCGTGGTCGTCTCGGGGGTTCATTATGCGACCGGCAGGCGCACAAAGCGCGCTACGGGCCGCCCGCCGGACAGGTGCGCTACCGGCGACTGCGCAACGGCCTGCGCGGCCTCCGACATCGCCAGCTCCGTGAACCCGCCGCCGCCACCACCACCAACACCGTCGCCGCCGCTGCTGCTGCAGCAGCTACCGCGCACCGCAACGTGAGCGATGGTCTCTGGCTGACGCAGCGGAATCCGGCACCGGCGACGGCGGGGCTTCAAACGGTGGTGGCAGCAGCGGACCCCCGCGAGACTTCTGGCGTTGCGATGCGGTGACGCGGCGGCGGCGGTGGCGGGCGGCGGTGGCGGGCGGCGGCAGCAGACCTAGCGGCGATGATTATGTCGACTGTGATAGCGGTATCCGTGGATGACCCTGATACTGGTAGATTATTCCGTGATGGCTGAGCGGTAACGTAGGAGCAAATGGGGTGGCAAGAATGAGTAGTAATGCATTAAAACGGCGAACCTGAAGCACCGGTAACCAATTACGAGAATGATTAGAGATGATACAAACGTTAACGTGTATTTCTATTTGTGGTAGGAGCGCTTACGAAAAACATTAATTTCGACTATAATTAGGCGCAAAAATTATAATGAGTTTGGTATAAATCACGTGTACACTAACACGAAATCATTTTCTATCTTTGTAATGATAATTAACGTAATATATCTATCGACTTCAAGGACACTGTCAGAATGACAAACAGTAGTCGTAGGTGTTAGCGGCATTTATTCGACTAAACTCAAAACAAATTTAAATATGTTTTGCAAACATTGACTACAGTATTGAATGAATTTGACATTCACAATTTAGATATATCATATTTTAAAAAAATATTCCAACAAGAACTGTTTCGGTTACCCAAAGCCAGGTTATGAAAACTATTTTCGTGACAATAGGCTAACTTTTCCGTATTATTAAGCAGAGACGACGGTCATCACAGTGACGATATTATTGAATACATGATTTCGTGCCGTCCAATGGCCTGACAGTTGACTCCGCGGCAACGAAGAAAACTGCAACAGCACCGTTCTCCAAACACAGATTCCTCGTGAACAGGCGTAGAAAGCGCATAAATTATTCAAACGAGAACTGTTTTGTTTATCCAGCCCTTTGCTATGAAAACTATTTTCGTGACAATAGGCTAACTTTTCCGATATTATTAAGCAAAGACGACGGTCATCATAATGAAGATATTATTGAATAGACGATTTCGTACCGTCCAGTGGCCTGACGGGTGCTGCGACAACGGAGAAAACTGCAAAAGCCCCGTTCCCAAACACAGCCTCCGCGCCGAACAGGCGTAGCAAGCGCATTTCACGGTTGTTTCCGAAGGAAAATACGTGTTTTTGTGCGGTCAGAGGAGGCGCAGAGGTGCCCCTCAGGGACATCCGTGTTTGACGTTGCTCCACGACAAGACGCGAGCGCTCTCCCTCTGTGGCCTCTTCGGGGGAAGTGGCGCGTCGGTGAAGCAGCGAAGCGGCGGGAGCGTCGAAGGACATGGCTTTTTGCTTCTCGGTTCAGAGGATTGTGCAAGAGCTGTCAGCGTAATGTCCTCCGTGGAATCGAAGCAGAAATGAGAGAGACTTCTCAAGAAAATCGTTGCAAATCATTTTTTTCTACTTAGTGACAATAAACTTTCCCACGGTTCGGAAGCAGGCTAAATGTGTCCATTGTTTTCGTTCATTCTTCCTGTTACAAAATGTATGTTAATGTTGACGAAATAGTTCTCTCTCGATAGTTCTGGTTTCTCTCGATTATTATAAAAGTGAAACCACGCATCGTTTTGTTTTTTTTTTTTTTTTTTTTTTTTTTTTTTTTTTTTTTTTTTTTTTTTGTGTGTGTTGTAAGAGGAAAAAGTACATATGATGCGTTTGGAATCAAAGCGGTTCTTCTCCAACACGCTCAACCAGAAATAATGATGCACAGCACACTCTCGGCAGCTGATGGGCTGTCTCTGAGAAGGCCCTGTTTTGTTTCGAGCTGCCTTCTGATTTCTAACTACATTTGATCCACACTGTCTTCCGGGAGAAATGTTGTGACCTAGCCTCATAAAAATAAGCACATCAGCACATTCTGGTTTTACCTCCTCCGATTATCTCTGCATTTCAAAGAGGTTGCAAAAGTACTTAACGTGTGTTAGTGAAAATTAAGAAACTTTCAAAGCACTGTTCACTCATTGTTTAGAGTTTTATACGTAAGTGTCAAATCAAACCATTTACAAACTGTTCACATGGGTATCGTGATAGTAATTCTTGTAATATTTGAGTGCTTTTATCTTCATTGTGAAAATAATAGTTGTACAAGAAAACTGTTCTTTATGAATTTCTCTTTTATTTCTTTTTACATGCGATCACCGCTCCTTTTCTGAAGCCTTTATTTTTGAAATTAATAAAAGCAAATATTTTGTTCATTGGCTTTCTTCACCATCATTCTAAAAGTTTTACTTTCCGATATGTTTGTAACAAATAAAATCCATGGGCTGCACACACAACATACGTTCAAAAATTCAGTTGGATGCCTAGGACAACATGGAACTGTTGATATTCTACAACACATACAAGTCTTCAGCGCCAAATTATTATACATGTATTTAATTAGTGTTTAAGATATGTCGAATTATGAACATTCATGACGTTACTGAGGTAGATTTATTTTGTTAACCAAATACCAATATGAAAGAACATTGACCTTTACCTCTGACGTCTTTCACATGTAACTCAAGTACATCAAACTTCTTTTGTAGAATATGATTACAATTTAGTAAATTAAGCAGCCAGTATCTGCTCTAATACAATCCCCACCCAGAAGTATTCATCTCCCGGTGCCTGACAATATCTTGTGTTGGTGGTGATGATGGAGGTGGTGGCCATCCCGCCAGGATCGCTGCCAACGCCCCGAGCTTCACCGACTCGGCGGGGCGCCGCCCCCGACAGCATCCGCGGCGGGGGCGGTGATGACGGCGGCGTGACTCGGCGCTTCCGCCCCCGGGAACATCCCACTGCCTCCGCCCTTCCCTCCCCTCGCCGCGACGCCCTCCGACGCGCGTTCGGAAGGCGCGACGACGGCCACGACGAGAAACCGACACGGGGAGAAGTTGCAATATCGGTGTTGCACCGCGAAGCCCCGTCAGCGAATCTATTTCGATGCGTCATCAGTTTCCCTGCGTTCGGCTGCTCCGTGTGATATCCTTTCCTCGAGTTGCTATTGTATTCTTATGGTTGTGAAAATGAAACCAAACTCTGAATGGATGATAACCTTAGTTTCATTATGCTGCGTCACTGAAAGTGATTTGACATAGCCTTACAAATGTTATGTTACGCTGATTATATTTCAATGGTGTGATATGAAATGAGAAACGATTAAATAATGTATATTTTAAAGATTTGTCGAAATCCATCTTTTAAGTGTTATTGACCACATATTTAAAAATTCATAATTCCAGAGACAATTCAGCCACATAAAAAATCTTTTTTTTAAATTACTTGATGAAACAAAATGTATTGACATTGAAATTAATCATTCTTAGTGACAGTTTCGAACATAACATATGAAACGAATGAATGAGCAATCAATATTTGTAGTACAATGCAAAATGCAGTGGCAGAATCCAAGCTCCAACCGTTGCAGTGGGAGCATTTTGTAGAACCACGCACTACATCACCCACACAAGCACTGCCAAGCGCTCCCCATTCTGCCCTCCGGCCCTCCCCGAGGATTAGCATCACAAAAATTCAAATGGGGCCATCGACACAAGGAAACGGATCGCCCGCGGGCGCAGGAGTGGAGCGGAGCGGGAGGGAGGGGCGTTGCGGGGGAGGGAAGCTTGGGGGAGGGGCGCAGGGCGGCCGCAGGGGCTCGCCACCGTCGCGTCGGCGTGATCGCGGCCAATTGCGCGCGGCGGAGAAACACGGCCGCGCGATAAAACGCAGCCACAAACAAGCTGCGCTCAGCGTGCGCCGAGCCTCGCGGCGCAGCAGTGGCGACGCGCAGCGGCCGAGGCCCGCAAGCGGTCGCGGTCGGCGGCGGCGGCGGCGGCGGCGGCGTCGTGGAAGGAGGGTGAATAAGTGTGGGCGCAAGGTGGAGAAAACGCGATGGCGAGATCTGCAGAGAAAGTGGAGACTAAATAAAATGAGAGGTTTGATGCTGGTAGTGGGAAGGAAGTGTCGCGAAAATAGTGAGAAAGTAACAAGTAGGAAGAAGCAAAGAGTAAGGAACAAGTACACAAGGATGTAGGGACGGCCAGGGTGTTTAGTAGAACTTTCGTGGTCAAAAATTAAAAGAAACGGGGTTTTGAGAAACTGGTGACGCCAGTATGACGTGATCAGAAGGCGAGAATGTCGCAAGTTAGAGAACAAGAACAATAAATCTCTGTAAAAAATAGTAGGCACATTACGAAGAACTACGAAGTTGCGGTTGGGGAAAGGAGAAGAGGCAAGAGGCAGGCGCTGATCCGGGAATTGGGTGCTGCAGGTGCGGAGGCAGCGACCACCTAGGTGACTGGTTGGCGGAGGAGGCGACCGAGCCCGAGCCGCTACAACGGCAACGCGTAGGTCCTAATGACCCAGTGCTGCAGCACCGCACAGGTTCCTAATTGGAAATACCTTCCTGGGCGAGAGAGAGCATGGGGTGAGGTTTGCCACTTTGCTCAGCAATACTTGGGGTGGAGCAATGCACTTGAGCCTACTAACTCGAGTACAGTAGTTGTAAAACACAAAGCCGGCATTAACCTGGATTTTGCAAGTGGTTCGTAAAATTAACTGGAACATTGGCAAAAAGTCATAAATGACTACCTTAATTTTGTGATGAATTTTCTGGGGCATTATGCGCATCTCCTATAATTTTAAAGTGTATTCAAAATTAGCTTATAACTACTAGAAAATAGTTTCCATTTTGATAGTACAATTAACAGTTGAACACCAACTACGACTGATCGATGTTAGAAGAACTTACGAAAACCTGAGCTTTCTTTAGCGACATGCAACATAAACATATCGATTAATATGACGATTTATATTACTATGCAACAGTTGATGCCAGAAGCAAACGGCTGTTCTAAACTAAACCACTTCGATGACCACCACAATGACTGCAATGAAAAAAAATGACGATGTGAATAAAATCATCGATTTTGTACATCAATACATCTGTAAATAAGTAAAATACGGACGATACATTCCTTTGTGTACTATATTGTGGGCTTCGAACTCTTTAAGTTTAGTGATTAAGTTTCCTAAGTGGGACGTAATACATATATGAATACATATAGGTAATACGTATAAGTATATTATGTATAGGATATACGAAATATAGCCCCAGGGATATATTATATATATAATTAAATTTCAATTAGTGCCATCCCAGTTATTGTGAGTTATTTATAAACGAGTAAGCTCTATTTCTACTAGATACCACAAGTCAGAAAAAAATATGAAATTCTTCCTCTCCACTCACGGAACGTTGTTCGTTGTTCGCCTGCCCCTGCGATCACTCTCTGCGACCCGGGGCCTGAGTCGAGGTCTTCCGTGCGCGCGAAGTTTCCGCCGGTGCCAAGAGACAAAGCAAAAGGGGGGCGCGGCCGCACACGCGCTCACACGCCTCTGCGACAATATGCAAACGGCCTGCCACCACCACCGCCACCGCCAACGTCGCCGCCGCCGCCGCCTCCGCCGCCCCCGCCGCCGCCGCCACCGCCCAGCGCTTGCAGCGTGGGGTGCGACGCCGCCGCTCCCCTCAAGTGGCTGCCGGTATCGCGGGCCGCCGCACTAACTGCGTGTAATACATTCCGCCACCCTTGAGTCGACGACATACCCCTACGCCGAGCCCTCCGCCTCCATCACTTCAACTGCACCGCCAACACTCGCACCACTCTTGCCACCTGCCGCAGACTGCTCCATCGCCATCGCTGACATAATGAAAGTTGCGATCGAAACCACGGCCACCGATAACGCTTCTCGACAACGCCATCTCCACTTTTTCGACTGTCAGTTTCCGCTTCCGTTTTTTCTAATTTTCTCTTCTCTGGCAACACCACTACATAAAATATTGATGTTTCAGATTCTTACACAACTATCGGTAACATTTTTTTTCTCATAACTTTATCTCTTCTCTCAAAGTATACTAAACTTTCGTTGTGTCTTCACCTACTTGAAATCGCAGCGTAGACTTGTGGCATTACAGATGGCACTTGTGGAATTTTAACCATTGTACCCACGTCTACGAAACCGATCACAATCACTACGGCCACCCCCTGGTAGTAAGTAGAACTTCCATGATGTGAATGTTGGAGGTGGAGGTAGTGGTGATGGAGGTGGAGACACGAGTGAGTTTTTCTCTCGTAACTTTTAAAGCTCAACTTTTCGAGAACATTAACTCTCCCCGGGAGCCCTCGCCCCTTTGCTGAGTCGCCGGTCGTCCCCTCTGCCTCCGCTCGCGCGCCTGGCTGAAGATGTCGAGACATTACCAGTCTGTAACGCCGCTCTCTTGTTTCGGTAACGGATGGTGCCGATTGTTTTAACATATGAAGAATCGAGTAGAATAACAAACTGAAGGAACGAAAAAAGAGCTGCATAGTGTACAAATTAGAATCAATGAATTTTCTTGTTCATGAATTCGTGAAAGTATTAATAATGTACAAATGTAAACATGATGATAAAAGCAAAGAAAATATTATACGATGCTACATCCTCCAAAACAAACTGTGGTCAATGTGCTAAATCTTCATAAATACTCATTTTAATGACTTTTGTTAACTGACAATGAGGCATACGAAAAGTGTTTAGAACAACGTTAAAAAACTTCTGTCGGGGCGAATATTATTTTCAATTAATGATGAAAACACAATGTTGGATTCAGTTAGTGTTAGACTGTAAAAAATTACAGAACTTACAGAAATAGGGTTGGAAATTTTATAGCTAATACGCACTTTAGATAGAGAAGAAACTTGAATTCTGTGTGAGGATGTAATTTTTTCTAAAACGCAATTAGAAACGTGTTGACTCAATCGCAAGCGGATAAACATATTTCATCTCTCTTGGTGAACCTGTCTAAATACAGAAAATGTCTCACCTTCAAAATCTGAAGGAATTACAAGGAAACTCATAGCTTCAATTTATTTAACGTCAGTTATCATACTCTATCTCCGTATCGATTATGTGGCCTTGCTCAAAGAGGAATGAATGGAAAGAGGATCGAATAATGTAGTTTATGGGTAAAAACCAGAAGTGAAGAGGGAAGCTAAGAAATTGACAGAGATGATGTTGGCATTTTAATGTTATGAGAATGGACAAGCAAGTAATAGTAATATTGACAAAGAAAATGGTTTAAAATAATGGGGACGATGGAGCTGAAGAGATTTACGAGTCAGTTTAAACAGTCAAAGCGATTGCTTTTGAAGAATCATATTAGGCCGAGATAGGATTGAAAACAGAAAGAGTGGTAACAAAAAATTTAGAATTCACATCAGAACATGTAAATTTCGAATAAGTAAAGGTAAATGGAAGGTCACTGATTACAACTCACGTGCATACGTTTATGATTAATAATCAGGTGGCTGTGGGTAAACACGAGGTGTATGAATTTATCGATAAAAAAGACGAGGGTGACGGGAACGACCAAGGGGATCCAGAACCTTGCGGTAAAGGTTGCGACGCCAGTGTATTATACGCGCACGTTTTCTTGAGCTCCGGAATACCTATCCGCACTCCTTTGCCAACTTTATTTGAATTAAGAATAAATTATAGCAGCGAGCGTTGTAGACAAAATCTGATAACCAGGTATGTTCGCTTCCGTGTAATAGAAACTATTTTGCACCAAAATCGAACTACAAATAAGATGTAAAATTCATTTTGTCAAAATAACCAAACTTCCCACTCCTCTCGCAACTAGGGAAGCGAGGGCTCAAGAAAACGTGCGCGGGTAATAGCTCCGGCGACGGAGCGGTGGTGTCGGCGGCGCGGCAGCCGGGAAGTTGTCAGCCTTGACTGCGCTTCCTGCGCGGCGCGGAGACGTTGTCGGCCCTGCCTGTCGCCGCGTGGGCGGGAGCGCGGGGCGCAGGGTGGAGACGACCGATAGGCGGACAGCTCCATCAGCCTGTGCCTTGCCCCTTCGCGCCGCACCCGCCGGGGAAGCGCCCGAAACGCAGGAGATGAACGCTCGCGCCCTTCGGAAGGAAGCCCGGAAGGCCCGAGTTGTCGCTTGAGACAAGCACGCGTACAAAAATGTCACAAACACGAGTGTAGACTGTCCTTCCAGGATTGTCAAAAAAGAAAAACAGAGGAATTGACGGATCTTATTCTTCACCCAAAATCATAGTTTCATTATTCCAATTAAATAACAGTCATAAATATCACCTCCGTGTCAAGTTTTGGTTTCAAAATAAAAATAATATACGAAAGTACGCGTAATAAACACCATTATTTAGGGCTCCTTCATTGCAACGCCAATTTTTCGCTTATTTAAAATTGTCTGATACAAATAACTATCTAAATTTAAAGAATAAGCAGTTCAAAATTTCAGTTAATTCCATACCTCCAACTTCCTTTTAAAACCCTTCTTCATCACTAGCTACCACGGCACATTTTCAAATATAAATATTTTTCTTTTAAAATAACCTTCAGTTGCTGATTGATTTCAAGGTAACATGTTAAATTAATTAAATAATTATAAACAGAGATAGATGACCTCTATCATTTATATCTTTTTAATTATTTAAACAGGTGGGTCTCGAAATTATAATGCATACTTACTCAATTAACTTGTTATGAATGTAATTTAAAATGTAGAAATATGTTATTAGTTTGACGTGTACATCTCCTTATATTATGACATTTATTATGTGAACAACAATTGTATCAATTTGCTCTAGGTAAGTTACAATATTTTGAAAACACTAATACCTAAAAAATTATAATGAAAACATAAATGCTTATAAAATATGTTTCAGTACTTGAAAATGGCAAAAAAAAAAAATCGTCGAAACGTAATACAAAATGAGGAATCGAGCAAGTGAAAATAATAAACAACATTGTCATAAAGAACTGGCTGAAAAATTATTGGGATAATTTAATAATTATTTAAAATGGTTTCCTTGAAGATAAACAAAAGCACCCTTGCTGCATTTCCAAAATATTTCTGACAGCACTCTTTATAAGAAAATAATAATAATAATAATAATAATAATAATAATAATAATAATAATAATAATAATAATCTTATTCCAAGTATATTTAATGAGCGCAATGGATCTGCGCCATAATGAGTCGTAAATATTTACATTTTGTTAATTTTCATTGCATATTTATGAATC
The DNA here is from genome assembly GCA_011170035.1 of Teleogryllus occipitalis. Classification (NCBI taxonomy): domain Eukaryota; kingdom Metazoa; phylum Arthropoda; class Insecta; order Orthoptera; family Gryllidae; genus Teleogryllus; species Teleogryllus occipitalis. Next base: position 188,323 of record BLKR01000115.1, on the reverse strand, counting down.
AAATGCAAGTTATGTTGACCTCCAGGCAAACTCGCTGAAGGGCAGAAAAACGAACGCAACACATCTTGCTTCATGGCGAAATCAAAGATGTAAGAAAAGCAACGCGACGCTCACGAGATTCGCGCGGCGGCTCCGCGAGATCACGATCGATCGGCTCCGCGTGAAATAACACGTAACGCGGCGTGTCGCTGGGGCAGCGGCGGCGACTCAATCGGAGCAAGGCCGCTTTGTGCGCCGCCTTCTAACGAGCTTTTAACCGCGCCGCGCCGCGGCGCCGGGCCAGAGGCGGCCAACGACGCCGACCCACCGCCGCGCGCCCGTCGCCGACTTCCCCATCGGACTCGCACTCGAAGGCGACGACCACAGTGCAACCGTCGTCGGACGGACCAAACCAAACGAAACAGATCTTCGCCCGACAGCCGATAGCGTAAGACGCAGTCGGAAGAGCCTCGGAATCACTAAGACCCACCGCCACGCGCCCGTCGCCGACTCGGCCATCGGATTCGCACTCGGCCACAGGGGAGCTAATTTTGGCCAACGGTCGACGTCGAACGGACAAAGCCAAACGAAACAGATCTTCATCCGACAGCAAATGTTGTCAAACGCCGTCGTAAGAGGCTCGGGTTCACTATGATCCACCGCCACGTGCCTGTCGCCGGCTCGGCCATCGATTCACACGGCCACGGGGTAGCTGATTTTGACCATCGGTCGGATGTGGACAGACAAAACCAAACAAAACAGATCTTCGTCCGACAGCCGATGGTGTCAGACGCCGTCGGAAGAGCCTCGGATTCACTAAGACCCACCGCCACGTCGCCGACTCGCCCATCGCATTCGCATTCGGTCACAAGGGAGCTAATTTTGGCTGAAGGTCGACGCCGGACGGACAAAACCAAACGAAAGAGATCTTCGTCCGACAGCCGATGTTGTCAGACGCCGTCAGAAGGGGTTGTTCAGGTTCACTATGATCCACCACCGCTCGTCCGTCGCCGACTCGTCCATCCGATTCGCACAGCCACAGTGCAGACGGAATATCAGACGCTCGCTACCAGACGACTGCGAGCGGAACCGACCGACTGACTTCATCGAAATGCACCCGAATTTTGTACTCGAAATCGTCTGAATAAACTCATAATTTTGCAGTACATTGTTTAAACCATTTGCATGAAGCACGATCACGCCCATCTATACATGTATTAGATGCAGTCTTGGCAGTATTACAGATAGATTTGAGTCTCCAGCTGTTTTCGGGCGAATGGAACCGACAAAATCAAACAAAACAGATATTTGTCCGACAGCCGATGCTTCCGGACGCCGTCGAAGAGGTCGTTCTAGTTCAATTTGCCCATTTCCATTTACTAGCACGTGTTTCAACGAGTCGGGCATATCGGATGCAAAAGTCCGACGTCGGCCGAACGAAATTTCGGTCAAAAGCGGCTCCATTGCGACCGTCACCTAAAGCGAAAGCCAGAGTGGAGCGGAGTTTGACTGTCGGTCGGCTTCGGGCGGACAAAACCAAGCGTAACAGATCTTCGTCCGACAGCCAATGCTGTCAGACGCCGTCAGAAAAGGTTGTTCGAGTTCATTATGACCATTTCAGTTTACCATCGCGTGTTTGAACGAACGAGGCGCATTGGACAAAACTATCCGACGTTGGCCGATCGGAATTTACACTGTGATCGCCGCACTAAATCGATTTACTCGCTTCCGTTGTCGAATGATTTCCGCAGTTTTGGCGAACGCGCGCATGCGCATAGCTTCAGACTCCTCAACCAGTATGGGTTCCATTTATATAAGCTACACGGGAGTGTCAGTTAAAGAAAGCGAGTAAGTTTAAATCAAATATTTAAAAACGATATGGACCTAGGTGAGTATTTCGCACTTTGTAAATCGTTATTTTAAAATAGAAAATAGTCTCTTACTTCAACCCAACTTCTGGCGAGCAACCTCAGAACTTTGTGTTTCAGCATTATGGATTCGGCATTGCTCTTGAGTAAATGTAATATTACAAAGTATTGAGATTAGATTGCTCAGACAATAAATAAGTTATTTTCATTTTATCGTGGAAGATTCTTAACCTGTCTATTCCGTTTATTTCCTTTTACGTATATTTCGCGTATTCTGCTCATACTGCATAAGTATCAGGTCCGCAAAGTCTCTTTAGTAAATAATTGCACATTCATGTTTATAGAGCGAAACATGAATCGCGACTTTTTTTTATTTCGTTTTTTAAAGTGAAAGGTAAATTACTCAATGTATTGGGTTCGTATTTTGGTGCGTTTAAGACAACATATGTCTTCATTATTCAGTTATCTCATCACCATGTTTCCTTTCAAAAGGTATTATTTGCAGAACTCTAATGATCGTATTCTTATTTACAACGTCGAATTATTAAACATGTTTTCGTACAACAGTTATGAAATAACATTATAACATATAGGATAATTAAATAAATGTTTAACTATGTTTTTTACACGTATTTCACTACTGTTAATAACCTAGATCGGTTTGCCTATTGTTGTTGGAAATTGATGGGATCGCCAATTCACAGGAATTTCCTGAGTCATAAATTCCTCTGTCGATTTTGGAATATAGTTGTGATTCTAGAATTTTTATCAGCTAAAAAGCATTATTCGATTCGCGAAAGCTTACGATATCATGTGTGGTCATCGGCCGTGCGTTTCTTCGAAGCCACATCCGCTTAGTGAGCCAGGGCTACAATCGCCCTCCCGCCGCCGCCGCGCCGTCCGGCTCTCCGCGTCCTCGGGCGCCTTCGCCGCTCGAGAGTGAGGGATGACAAACTCCCTCCGCGGGTCGCCCTTGTTCTACAGCAACCCCCGAGGCTGTGTAAATGAGCCCAACCCCGCCCCGGGCGCCCCGGCTACCGCCCCTCCCCCTTCACGGCCCGCAAAACCAAGACGGCGGCGGCGGCGGCGGCGGCGGCGGCGGCGGCGTCGAGGGCGCGCGGGCCACGCGGTGGGGGCGGGGTGTCCGGCGGAGCACATTTATCACGCCGCAAGGGTTGGTCGGCGGTGGCGGCGGTGGGCAAGGGTGGCGGGGGCGGCGACGCGGAACCCGTCACGGCCCGCGCAGCGACACTCGCCGCCGCCGCCGCCGCCGCCGCCGCCGCCGCCGCCGCCGCCGCCGCCGCCGCCGCCGCCGCCACCGCCGCCGCCGCTGTCGTCGTCGCCGGCCGCCGCGCACTGCCTTTATTGTACCGCGAGGCGCCGGCGGCCGCCGCGCTGCTCCGAAAGCCGTGGGCGTTGCCCCTGCCTGCCCAGTCCCCTTCCACGACGCTTAATCACGGCACGCTGCCCTCACAGGTGGACGCATAGCGCCGCCGTGCGGAGAAGTTCAATAAGAGGACGAAGTATCGGTTGGTTGGTAGGTTGTTAGTGCTTCTGAGCACGTCAACTACCGAGGTCGTTATTCCCGTAAGTTTAGAGCATTTTTTGCCTCGGAAGCAGCGGTGATCTCCCGCTAGATGGAGAGATCCAGCGCCGACCTACCGTTGGCAAGCGGGGTTTCCCTAAACCATCTGCGAGGACAAGCACTAAACTCCCGACCGGTCTCCCGGTTTGTGTGGTAGTGTACTGCATGTTAGTGTGTGTTTGTAAGGGGTGAGAATAGGACAAGGAAGAGTAAGGAAAGATCGCGCGCAGTCCGTGGTCCGTTTGTTAGGGGACTGCTCCGGCATTCGCCTGGTGTCGATCGGAGAAACCACGGAAAATTACCGATAAGAGCAGCCGGCCTCTAGAATTCTCTTCCAGACTGTGACTGAATTCGACCTAGCTGTTAAGCTAGTGTCGAAAATCTTGCCACTGTTGGGACTCTAGCACAGAACCTCCCGGTCAGAGGCACTGCAGTGACAACAGTTGATATACTGAGCCACCTCTCCCAGAGCGAAGTATCGTACTGACATGCCCTATGCGTATGCAGTTCGCGAATGACGAAGAGCGTATGTATGGTTAACGCTAGAAGTTAGCGCTACAATACATGATGCAACTGTAAAATTTAAGCGTTTTCTGAATGAGTACTACACTATTCGACACTTGGAAAACTAATAAGAAATCTCTACCCTTTTTAAAAATATATATATATAAGTGATTTAGATGTTTATATTCGGAGAGTACACCAGTAATAGCTCATAGAAAATTTTCTGGGTGTTACATACATTCAATTCTTAATGGTCATCCGAACAAGTCATTTTCAGCGAACGTCAGAAAAGGTGGTGGTTCCTACATGGTGTATAAACAATACGGTTTAATAATGTTCCTTTAGAAGACGTTTTTCGACCAAGTTTGGAATGTCTTTACTCATCAGTACATTGCCATTGTGCCTAACAGCATATCAAGACTTGCAACATACCGCCGTTGAGGGTCGCAAAGAACTGGAAAACGCCATTCGCCTCAACGTTATTGTAATATGACATGCTTTTATTCATACAATGAAACAATAACATTCATGTTGAAATGCCTGCTGGCGTTGGCGAAGGAGCATTTCAAAGAAGGAAGCAGCCTAAATAGGCTGAGGGGATGGCTGCGGTCTCCATTCGCATAATGCATTGTATTCACCGTGTGGTGGCTATGCAGTTGTCTCTCTCGCTCCCCTATGTTTCCTATTATCCTATCCGCAAAGATTGGCCTTCTATCATTCATCGCTCATCACCCCACCGTCCTTCAGTATAGGCAAAGGCATCGCCGAGATCACTTGTCCAAGTAATGAGAGAAGAAATGCGATGTCCCCCACGCTGTAAAGCGAGTGAGGCCCTCAGCACACACCTTTTTTATGTTTACGCCTCGTGATGTACTTTAATGTTTATTTTAGTCCATTTCCAAAATATATTTGTACTCTCATTTCACTTCATAAATATTTCGGATACGTACACACAACTTATGTCCCTTTTAGTTACGTAAATTGATTTCAATGGCTTGTCAAGTCAAACCAGAAACTGCTATAGCATCGATTTGCACGCTACGCAAAATGTAAAATAGAGATCTCGAGAAGATTCGACCAAGAAGTTAAACGTACTAAAGGATCGACATTTATACTATTACAAAGAGAGCGAAATAAATCACAAAATTATTAATGTAAAATGTATTAGGGTTCAATATAGCTCCTCTTTTATTCAGTCAATATATTATCAAAACGATCTTTGTTTCTATATGGAAATTGAGAAGGAAATTAATAGTATATGAACTATTTTCGTTTAAAACTTCGGTTAAAACTTCGTTTCGTTTCGTTTAAAACTTCGGAAAATACATTTAATGATTTTTGAATAGCAATATCCCAGCGTTGAACAATATTTTTGCTGACATTTCACTATGTAATATATTAGAAAGGGCTCTCTTAGGGAAATTTAATTCATTCGCTTACTTCTTTTGCTTGTATCATCACACGCGCAATTCAAATATCATACATTTGGACTTCCAGTGGCATTTCTTCAAGAACCCCAACGGCCATTAGTACGCAGTCTTATTACCACGAGAGCATCACGACGCGTTCTGCGCCACGGGAGGAGAATGTGAGAGGGGGGCGAGGGGGGGGTCCCGCGGGGGGCACGTGACCTCTCATACGCAGCCGCGGCGCACGACATTCAAGTGTCTTCTGGCAGCAGCGCGGCTCCCCGCACCCCCTCGCAGGCCGCCCCGCCGCCACCGGCGCTTCCACCGTCTTATTTTTACGCGAAATGTTACCCCCGAGTAATTGCGATCCCGATAAAGACCAGCGCCGCCGTCGCCCCATTTTTATTGGCGACCTGGCATTTGATCCGCTAATTACCGCGACCGGAAGCCGAAGTGCCCCCCGGGGACGAGTGCCCCTTCCACTCGCCGCCTCCCTCTTCCTTCCGCAACCGCGCCTTCTTTCGGCCGGGCCGCGGAAGCCGAGCCGAAGACGTACCCAAGGACACGCTCTGGGGAAAGTTCCCCTCTTCACGAATTTAAAATCCTGCTGCAGAAATGGTTCAGTTTCTCTCTTATCAAAGATGGATAGCCAGATACGAAAAGTAGTTTTAACTGCTTCATAAAATCGACCGGGTGAGCCTGCTTTGGGAATTGCAGTGAAACATACTTCCCCGTCTGTTTTCGCCGACCAAAATGTTGGTAGTGATAATCATTTTCTTTCAAAGCAGTGGGCTCATCGTGAATCCAGAAGTAACACAGAGACCATGTGCTTTAGGTATTCTAAAGAAGTGAATATTCCCTAACCGAGATAGTGAGTTATCGAAGAATTTGTTATCGTTCTCTAACATAAATTAGATGATTCTTTTTGTTTGAATAAACTGTTATTTTACAAAAAGCAATCAAAATGATCTCACTATGCTATAATCTACGGGAAAAAAAACAATTGTTTGTTGGCGTTCTTTTAGTGCATTTCGTAATTACTCTTATCAAGTTACAACGCTATTTTCGTATCATCTTAAAATTGCTAGACATGTCAAGGTACGTGAAACAAATTTCCTCCTAAGAAGGTTGTTTCCCTAGTTTTCCCACTATGTGATGTCTCAAATAAATGACAACGCCAAAGAGCATTCCCCCATATCAAATTTAAGCATTAATTTTATCTACTTTTATTTTATTACAAATAACGTGTATTATAATATCTACTATTGTATTTAAAACAGAGTTTCGCAATCATTTAAAAAAATCAAAATTTCATTTGTTTTGTTTCACACAATATTCTTAGACAAAATTGAAAGATGTTTATCAATGTCATTGCAACATTATTACCAAAGCATTAAATTCAAAAGCCAGACGTACAAAACGAATTATTTTCACATTGCTATTTTGTTCATAAAATACTCTCTCAATATTTTAGAACATGGTTTAGAAGATAACCTACTTTGTCATAAAAATTCACGTTCTCCCTCGACACATCAACTTGCTCTTGCTCTCTGCCGACAACAGCACCCTGGCGCCAAGTGGAAGCCATAGATGTTCTCCCAATTTTTAATTACGTCCAGTAGTTTTATTCTAATTCTATTTTGTAATATGAATGTAAATGACGAATTAACAAGTCAACTTCTACCTACTACACTGAAAAGAGGCCTTTGATGGTTCTAGTAACATGAGCGGAACTTAGCTTCAACTTTGTCAGAAGATTGAACTACTCACGAAACATGACAGAGAAACGATTGAATAATACATTACGTATCTTCCCGACACGCGACATCAAGATTTCGCCTTACCAAAATAGACGAGGCATACTTGTTGTAGCCAGGGGCCGCAACTGAGCAATCTTTTATTCAATCAACATTTAAAATAAACTTAGATAACTATTCAGCAGTAAAAAAATAATCACACGTTAAATTAAGTATTACTTAATTTTTTTTCAATATGTATCACATATTCGAAATTTTGCAGAGTAAATTAATTATTTATTAATATCTGAAAATTAACTCGAGCTTTTGATTCTACGCGTGTACCTTGTTAACTTCAATTTAATAGATGTGACGAACTAAAACTGTGCAGAGATACTAATATTGAAATCACGTCCTTTCACACCTCCCTCCTAACTTTCACGCGCCAAAGGGGCCTATGGTAGGTGCTCGCGCCGCGCACGCACCAGCCCCGTCGCGACGCGATGTGTCCCGGCCCTCTTGTGCCGCCGCAACCCCGCCCCCGCTCCCGCCCCGCCCCCAGGAGACCGTAAATCGCGACCTGGAGCGCCTCCAGCGCGGTCCGCCCCCGAGGGGCAACGGCGGCGGCAGCGTTTTTACTGCCGCCGCCCCCGCCGCGTGCCCCGTCCCCTCCATAAGTAACAAATAAAGCGCGCGGGCCGGGGCGTCACCGCCTCCGTCGCCTCCTCGCGCGGCGCGTAAAAATACGAGGCGCGCCTCCCCTGCCTCCCGCGCTCCCACCGGCGCCGCGCCGCCCCGCGCCGAGGTGCTTCGGCCGTCGCGGGGCGCCGCGCGGAAAGGCGGCAATCGCTTATCGCAAGCAGTTTTCAGGGGACGGTGAAGCCGAGATGCGTATTTCTCACTGGCACACTTTCCCTCGGCGGATTTGCAGGAAATGAATGCTCCCGCTTGTCGCGATCAGCTGGCAGGGAGCGCGGAGCGAAACGCGAAAGAATAATTGCGCACTGATTGTGGAGAATGGCAAATGTTTTGTGTCCGTTTTTAATATGTAAAAATAAGGAATAGTTATCAATTGTTGGTTATGTGCAGGTATCTCGGCGACGTAGGCGGAACATCTTTATTTTCGAGTACTCAAGAAAATTTCCGCTATTCGGTTTCTAAAGTAGCTTCCTTTATTCATAGTATATTCCGCTCTTCAGTACAGTTTAGAAAGGTACTAAATAAACGTACACACAAACCATATCTTAGTACTTCCAGTCGATATCTTGGTTATTAGCGACCGCTATAGGTGTTAACGTCATGGTAACTATGACGATAAAACGATGATGATGATTATGATAAGGGGTGAAAGGATGAACACAAATACAACCATGCTCGAGGCGGGACTCCAACCCGAGACCCTCTGGTTCGAAATCGCTACGACACTACTGCCTTAGCGATCTTGTCCACCGGGCCGGCTCCGATATCTTGTATATCTTTTGTTTTAATATTTTAATTAATAGTTTCAATATAATTATAATTTAATTATTCCGAGAATGACATGCGTGCTTCAAATCAGTGCTACAAGTGATGCCTTAGTTTCCGTGGCGAGCCTCAGGCCATGACCCCTGCTCTTCCGCCTGGCCACGCAAATTCCGCTACGCTTCTTTCAGCGTCTGGCAGAGAAAGGAGGTATCATTGGCGATGATACCTCCTTTGGGGTGATTGGGGTGATTTGAATTTTGTTCAGAGGCTTCATTTAGGCTTGAAGATCTTTAACATGCAGTAAATCTACAACATGAGACAGCAGACTTTACTTCTCCTCCAGAGGAAGGCGTTCGAAGATTTTTGCCCTTAAAAATACACGGCTTCGATCGGGTTTGGTCCCGCGAACATGGGTTTAACAAACCGTTATACTAGCAGCTATTGAAAAACTACAAATTAAAGAAGATTCTAGTTGGTCGTTGCTGTTTGTGTGGCTAAAATGATGTAATTTCATATGCAAGACATTTGAAGATGTCGTAATCCAAAATATGAATTATTTAAATATGAATCAAAACTACTCCCTATGTTTTTTTTATTTACGTAAGATAAACGTAATAAAAAAATGAAAACTGAAGTAATATTTCGTGTTAACGGGAATAGGAGATTTGCATGATGAAAGTTACAAGATTTTTCGCTTTATCGCGACGTTACACAACTCAGATAGAGATCAGTAAACTAGTGGAGCTACAACAGCACGTACTTTCTTGCATCAGTAACGGTTAAGTAAAATTATAATACCGTAATTTTTGCCGGAATTATAACATTTCAACCATCACTTGTAAAACTCACTACCAATCGCAGCGCTTTAGACGCGAAAATTTAATTCATTTAAATATCTCATCATAAATTCGACAATACACAACTCCATTCCGTATATCCAGAAACTCTGCCCCACAATGAGAAATTATTTTGAGAATTTCAAAGTGTCGTGTCACAGCATTTCCGTTGTGGGTGATGTATTGCAATGTGATGACTCCTCAAAGATTCAAGCGAAAGAAATGCGAGTGTTGTTAAGAGTTTTTCTGTCAAAAATCGCCGTTGTCCCCGCAGCATTACAATACTTTCTCTGTGCAGCGCAAGCAGTAGGCGAGAAAGTAAAAAAACGGAACACAACGAACATGAATACATTACCGTCAGATAAACATCCATCAGATTACTCCCGCAAACAATCGGAACACGCCTCCATTCGCATCCCCGATCGAACGGGAGGGCGCGGGAAGGGGCCCGACGGCGCGAGTGCCTGCACACAAAGAGGCGCAGATTTCCGCAGGGAGCAGATTTCGTCCGCGCTCCCGCCGTTCGCGCCAGTAATTAAGTAATCAATTCCGCTCCCACTCCAGCGCTCCTCGCTCCGACCTGCTCCAGAAGCGGCTCTCCGCCTCCGCCCCGCCGCGCCCGGCAGTCCGGGTGCGCTGCACCGGGCTCCGCGATAAAGAGGCGGCGGAGGCGCGGGCATCCGTCCGTCCACGCATCCTGCGATAAATTTAAAACGTAATTACGCCGTGAGATAGGCCGGGCCAGCGACGCCGCTGCCCCGGCAGGTGGAGAGGTGGCGATAGCGCCGGGGATGGCGTGGGTGGTGGTGACGGCGGCATAACGCCGTCACGAGAATGCCACAGGAAGATGAATCAAGACCCGGCTAGGCAAGATTCGATTCAGATGTGGTTCAAGCCTTCCCTCTAACAACATCGCATGAATTAACATTGTATGTTTTCTAAACGTGTATATGGTTGTATTGGTATCGTACTATCGTAAAACAATATTGTAATGGGAAAATATTGCTTCTCAAAAAGTGGTTTGACTAAGAGAAAACAATAGAACTATCTAATGAAACTCATGTAAAATTACAGTTTCCCTAAAATGTAAGGACGCAAATGTATGAACATAGTCCACTTTCCTAATAGTGTTTAATAATTTCATATCCAGCAATTTTGACATTAGTGATACTGACAAAATTATTAAACCGAGCGCACCGCTGTCCACAGTAATCTTACTTAAGAGTAATCATCATCACACGTAGGCGACTTCGAGTGAACAAACGCTCGTCGCAGAAGCGCAAATTCCATAATAGTAACACGGCAAAGAAGGTACGAGGAATAGGATGTGGTTGAGGTGAAAGAGGCGGAAAACGATGGCTACGGTGGCTGGGCGTCGAGAAGAGATTAGTGGAGGGCGAAGGGAGTAGTAGGGGCAACGAGGGGGACGGGGATGAGCCGAGTGCGGAGCGAGGGAGGGGGCGGGGCTGTGTGTGCGTGGGCGCGGGCGTCGGCGGAGGACGTTTCGGAGCGAGCGCGGGAGGCGATCGGCCGCAGAGGCCGGTGGGCCTCAGGAGTCCCAGGCGGACACGCGATAACGCCCGGAAGTCGTCACCTCGCTCGCCCGCGAATTAGCCGTAATGTATGTGCCGAGCAGTGATAAGGCGGCCGGGGGCCGGGTTGGGCCGCGCGCCCTCCCTTTCTATTAGCTGAGGCGCAGCGGTTCTTGCGGCGCGCGCGACGCGGAGAGCCAGGGGAGTGCGAGCGCCGGCTGCGGGCGGGGGCGGGGGGCGGGGAGGGGGCGGGGCACGGTGCGGAACGGCGTGGGGTGACGCACAGGAGGCGCACAGCGCACTGTTTTTGCGTGCCCCTCCTCCGCACGCACCCCTTCCCCTCGCCCGCCGCGCCGCACCACACCGCCTGCGTGCTCTGCTCGCTGCGCACCCACAGCGGCCGGCCGCTGGCAGCCCGCGCCGCGCCCCACTTCGTGCCATCGCAGCGGCTGCGGAAATACTAGCATGAATCGCGCAACTTTTCTTGAACTATAGTGTAAGTAGTGTAGTTAAGTGAAAAGTGGTATGAATGCGTGAATGAAAGTGTTTGTACATAAAGATTAAGAATGTATGCGAGAATGCATGAACAAACCAATAAAACTGAACATTACTAAGAACTATATGAAGAAAATTTCTCAAATAACAAAATGTAAATAACTAATGAGCCCAAAGTGGCACTTATTTTAGTTATAAGTTAATGTTAAGCTAGCTTTTTAAGTAGTATTTTCTAGATACCCGCCTTCCCGAAGCTGCAGAAGCCAAAACCGCTGCAGCAATTTCTCAACACCCAAATCTTGAATAAATTCCCGCCTCCCCAGGGTAATTGGAGAGGGGAAAATTTAAAAGTACGATGGCTTGGAGAAATACAGGTAGAGTGCGAGTATTAGTCATGAGATCGGCCGCTAGATTTTATGAAACAATGCAAATCTCTGGAATATCAGTCAAGCGTTCGCTACTTTCTCAATAAATTAAGTTCTTATATTCCCAGGAGTTTCAGGTATCTCCTGCGATGGATCTGGATCTGCTTTGGCCATGTATTTAGATATTGTTTAGAAAAATACAACCAGGAGTTCTCGGTTTCAACAGTAATGTTTTCTTACGCGCCAATGTGTTTGGAATGTGGTCATCAGTGTTCGCAGCGAGCTTTGGTCTTTAACTGTTTATTGCTCTAGGGAGGGAGGAGCAAGGTCATCGTTGAAGAAAAATTGCGCGGGTAATACTGCCATCAGTCACAAATACCATTCTTCCGTAGAGCTATCATATTTTTGGGAAGAACAAAGCTTTTCGTTGGAAACAGAATAAACTCTATCTTGGTTTGTTTGTTTGTTTTTACTCTTAATAATGGTCAGATCAACACCATAAAATATTTCCGTCTTATGAATACCTCGCCAATTCTTCCCTGATATGTCTTCGAAACGCAATTCGTTGTTAATTTTAGATTATCGAACACATATTTGCTTACAAAATGTCATTATCATTCTTAGCACATTTCTGTTTTCGTTTCTAAATGTACTAAATATTTAATGTGACAACTTTGAAATACGGAAGTTTACAACTGAATTAATTGGCGTAACTTTAATATAGAAAAGCAACAACAAATATAACGCTTGAGAGACTCTTGAGAATAAATTTTTCACAACAAATATTTCACTGAGAGTAATGATGATTGAAAATGTGCAGGATATGGTTGACACAGCGATTGTCAGTATTGAACGATAAAATATTTATAAACGGTAGAAAAGTGAATTGGTATTCAAAATGAGATTGCTCAACATTTTATTATTCACTCCAGTCCACTAAAATTGTTAAAAAATAAATGCGTTTATAAAATAAAATAAATTATTATTTTTGCAATACTGAACAGTCAGTTCACGGTTTTTTTAATTCGTAAATAGATGGTTCCGTCTCGTGCGATATAAATCAATGTTGAGTGTGAATTCAATATTTCTCTACCGCAAAATGCCTACTGGAACGAAAGATTTTTTTTCCCTCCAAGGATAATAAAATTTGGAATTTATATACTGTTAAAAAAAGTAATCGTGAAGTATCATTGACTGAATTTCTCACTTAAGATTACAGCTATATGGAGAAAGATATGACGTATAGGGAATGCACGATACAATTATTATCCTTCACAGGATATGACTGTCAATGTTTTTCTACCTCATTGCACTACTTCAAAATAGTTTACATACACTTTTTTTGTATTTACTAGTTTCTGGAATTTACTATAAATTGAATGTAATTTATATTTCCATTCTAGTATTTGTTAAAAATCACTTCCATTTAAAGAGATGATCAGAATCGAGTTATAAAAACAATGCATTGATGCTTCCGATTACATGCCTGAGTCTCCTTTTTGTGCTTCCAACAAAACGCAAGACAACTAAAAAGAGCGCGGTGATTCGCTTTCGCAATCTGCCGAAACGCAGAGGGCGAGACAGCCGGCGCGGAAGCAACGGCGCGTCGCTCAGCGCAGCTTCCGGAGCGTCGCAGGGCGTTTGAGGGCAGCGCCGCCTCCGCCCCGTCCCCGTCTCCGCCCCGCGCGTTCTTCGCCGCTCGCATCCTTCCGGCGACTCGGAGCGGCCAAGGCGACGCCCTGCCCGCGACTTACGGCACCGTCTGCGAAGGAACGCCCCGACTACCCACAGCATTATCTGCGTCTTACACCACGCAACACATTATTCCGCCTCCATCCCCGCTACCACCCCCGCCTTCCCCGCCACCGTCGGCTGAGATTCCGCAGCGCGAGCGGGGCGCTTAAAAAGAAAATTAAGCCCCCTCGCTATTTGCATTCGCGAATTTTCTTTTTGATTTGTACTGGCCCGTATCTCGGCGCGGGGGTGGGGGAGGGGGAGACGAAGGGAGCGAGTGTGGGCGGGGCGCAATTGCAGATAAAGACGGCAGCCGCGACCGCCGCAGCCGCCAGATTACGCTGCGCCGGAGGCAGCGGCGGCGGCGGCGAGGGCGGCGGCGGAGAGGCCAGAGGCAGATTAAAACAAACTTCTCTTCGCTTCCCCCAAAGACCGGCGGCTGCGAAGGCACCGCACGTTCTTTTTTCCCTGTTGCGTTTCGGCTGCCGCATGTTCTGCCCCCCCTCCCCCTTTCCCTTCCCCTCCAGAGCGCCGTGCGGTTTAAAACTGCTCGCCAAGAATCTGTTTTCTATGGGGACTTTCAAATTATCAAGGAATTAGTTTTTCTGCGCGGTTCCTCCGCAGAGTTACGGGAAGTTTTCTTTTTCCCCCGCGAGGACCGCTTCTGTCTTCGCGGACCTGCGAGGCTATTTCTGCTGGTGCGTCGCGCTCTCGCTTTCCTTTTCTTCTGACGAACACGATCCAGCTAAAATGTCTTTTTCTAAACCCGATAGAATGTACTAAACATTTCTCTGAAGCACGTTTATATGATAATATATTTGTATGTTTTGTACGTTTAAGAAGAAAAATAATATCAATTTCATTTTTTTTTTTTTTTCGCGTTTCAAACTTCTTATTCCATCTTAAAAAAATATTCTTTAATTTTATTTCAGAAATAATACAGAAATAATCTTTAATATATTTCAGAACTAAAACAACTTTTAAATATTATTTTCTTTATTGGATATTGACCACCAAAACTCAAGAGTGTTTTTATTTAATTGCATATACGTGACACAACACGAATTAATACGGCACTTGCAATGTTTTGACTGATTTTTTTTATTGGAAGCCTATTAGCAGCATTTACATTGTGCAATACATTTGTCTAAGATGAATATTAATTGATTTTTAAGAATTAATTCAATTTTTCTATAAATATTAGGGCATATTACATCTAACGATAAATCAAACTATTGACAACCTTCCCCATATTAATATATTTTTTCTGTCTTCAAATGTACTCCAATCATTTAAACATTAAAGACGTTTGTAATATTTTTTCTTAGAACAAATTCCATACCCCACGCTGCATAAAATTAGTATTCTACGAAAATAACCTCCTGACAACTTGCTAACTTTCTTTGATTCTCAACAACGCGACAAAAAATATGAGGAAAATTCATGAATCAATACCTTTCGGCGCCTTTAGAATTCATCATTTCTCACGGCCAGGCGTTTTCCAAATTCGTCAAGGAAAAGTGTTTTCGTTTCGTGCGAAGACCCTTCCAGATCGCCGCTGGCGGTCTTGGGCGGCGCATTTCGAACGGCGAAAGCCATCGAGAGCTGCGAGGGGCGCAGGCGGAGGCGGCGCGGCGGTGGGGCCAAAGGCGAAGCGCGTGTCTCGGCGAGATCGACACGACGTGATGCTCAATTTGTTAGGGCGGCAGTCTGTCGCCCACGTCGTCCAACCCGGCCGCCGCCGCCACCATCGCCGCCGCCGCCAGTGCTGCGGCGCGCTTGAGGACACTTAGGGCGGGCGAAGCGCCGGGAAGGGCGGCGGTGGCGGCGGCTAGACGAGGACGGGGGCGGGGTGGCGAGGGACGGGCGCTGACCGCAGCGCCGCCGACCGCCCCCGGCCGCTCCTTGATTAATGATCTGCGGGGGCGGGGGCGGCGGCGCACCACCCTCGGCAGGCAGGCCCTCTGCAGGACGCGAGCCCACGCCGGCGACCCGAACGGCCCAGCCTGACGCTCTCTCCGCTTTACAAGGAATATCAGACTTGCAGCGTCTTTTGCCTTTCGACATAATCTTATCGTTAACCATATCGTCCAAAATAATTATTTTAATATTAACATTTCATACTTTTTTAAGGACAATACACAATTATAATTTTACAAATATGGCAATACATCGTTCTTGCCTCGTCAGAAATCATCATAGCTACTATATAGTTGACAAATAGAGAAAAGTAATAATAGGAAACGATAAATTAAGAGAATAGAAATTTAGTACCTAAGTTTCTAACTAAATGAGTCTTTCTTCTTGATGTCGCGATGTACACGATACCTCAGCAATGATTCGTCGACAGTGACTCGTCAATTAAGAGGAACAATATTACTGTTTTCTAAATGTGGAGTATTGTGCACGTAAAACCCAAAGCAAACTATAAATCGATATCATT
This sequence comes from Teleogryllus occipitalis, assembly GCA_011170035.1. Taxonomy (NCBI): domain Eukaryota; kingdom Metazoa; phylum Arthropoda; class Insecta; order Orthoptera; family Gryllidae; genus Teleogryllus; species Teleogryllus occipitalis. Next base: position 172,373 of record BLKR01000115.1, on the reverse strand, counting down.
TTTCCTAAGAGTATTGTTCTTTAATTTTCCCAAATATTAGGATAATCAAAGACATTATCGTAATTAGTATGATTCAGTATCACATTACATAGATTTCGAACCAGGTATTAGAAATTTGGGAATAGGGCCAACTGCCCACTTAGCTCATGCCGTGTTCTTTGAATCAAATCTCTAATAAAGAACATTCCTTTTCGTTCAGTTCGCCTTCCCTCATGCACTGAACCATCACAGCGTGCGTGCGTGCGCGTGCGCGTGCGCGTGTGCGTGTGTGTTGTACCACGATGTTAAAACATTGAGGAATATGCAGTCAATACAGAGCCTAAAATACCTTCTGGTATTTGTCAGTACATGAATCTTCAGCGTTATTTCTGCTGGGCATATATGTATAGCTTTCGTAGCCCTGTTCGTTAGTGCTGATTTTATATATTGAAGACATCGATGCTCTTTTTATAGTTTTCTACCTTTTATAGCACGTTTTGAGGCAGTTTTCCATGATTTCTTTTTATAAAGAATCTAGTACGTAGGTAAATTATTTCAATGACGGCAGGAAGAATACAGGGACAACGTCAGGCTTAAAACATTCTGACTTACTCCACCCCCACCCCCCCAGACTACGCGTCAATTGCAAGTCAATCCATGCGGAAGTTGACCAAAAAAGCTAATTCTCCCATTATCCCCATCACTTTTGATCGTTCTTTCACATTCCTTCCAACATTATATTGCATAATGATATATAGTCGTCCGAGGGTATAGTATCAAACCAAACTTATCAGGAAATATCTCGTCATACCTTCGACAATCTTTGAAACAATCTCCTTTATATTTCAGAAAGAAACCGTCAGAAATTTTTTAAAAAATTGAGCGAATGGTAAAAAATAAATGATTGAATTTGTTCTTGTGCGTTCTAAATGAATTTTTGTAAGATAGAGTGTAAAAATTTGGCACGAAAAAATGAAAAACAAAACCTCGCCTGTGTGACAAATAGTAAAACTTTCAAAAAAGTTACTCCCTGATGAATTTCGAGAAATGTATGCAAAACCAGCAAAATATCGAGAGCTGTAGTTAAACATAGCAATAAGTGATACTAGTTTCGAGTAAATGTACGTAAATAGTAAGTAATATTTCATTTATTAATAAACGATATGATCAAAATCATGTGGAAGCTTGTGCATCTTTATAAACTACAATGATTTTTAAATTAATTGAATTTACTCTAAACAGTAAGCTGACTTAATGTTTTCATTGCGTCATTATCTTAATAATGCGGCATTTGAAAATTCGCAACCGAGAAAATTCAAAAACAAATTGAGTTACAAATGTAATGAACTATTCCTTTCGCTCTGTATGCAATGTTTCAATTGATAATGCGGTTATTTTGTGAAAACAAGCCAAAGTCCCTGGTGGATGCAATATTTTATGCGGATAACTTGCTGTAAACTACAAATCACGTATATTCAACTAGTTCGTTTCTTGCTTCAATTTTCTAATTTAATTCAAAGAATGAAGTTTTATAACGAATTGAAACTAATGTGCTCAAACGAAACAAATTCATATACAATATGAAAACTCGTGGTACAACAGCCAGCAAAAGTACATTCTCACATTAACGCATTCTAATGGTTGTATAGAATTATATTACTCGAACACGCAAAAGTTCTTCCAACCAAACTATTTACTCATGCTGTTAATCGATCTCAGATACTTAAGTTTAAGTTCCCGTAACCACCATGCCACCTACCTGAATCGGCATAATAGCCTTCCCGACGCCTTAAAAAGTTGAAAACTCGCAATTTTCGAAAATTCAGAAGTTTGAATGAAAACCAGAAGATTTCGAATTAAAATACTTAAAGTGCGCAGATTTGGGAAAATCATGTTTACGTAATTTTTAAAAGTTGTCACTATTTCATTCAAAATTTCGCGATAACGACTCATGTTTTCAAAAAAAATTTCTTGAGATTTTATTTAAGAATATATTATTGAATCTTCTTGTTTACATTAAGATACATACGATCTATCATCGTATCTTCAATACTTTTGATGTAAGGAAGACTGAAATAATATTTAAAACGATCCTTTTCCATTTTTCAAAAATTCAGATTTCAACGAAAGTAGGACCTGCGCCACTTACATAAGCGCACATTGCATATTTCAAGAAATATTTAAAGAAAACAATGGGCCATTGTTGAGAAAATTTTGAAATTGCCATTGAGATTTAATGTTATGTACCCACAAAATTTAAAATACCCGTTTCAAATTCAAAGGTTCACATCATCAGTCAGATGAATCAGGGAACATTAATTTTAATGAAAATCTTGTCTACTGTTTAACCCCTAGCGTTGTTCACAGACGGACAGATAGTTTCAATAATCACATAGCATCATTGGTGAAAGGATAAATGGTTTTGAACACTCTTCTTTCATTGTGAAAGAAAATACTCGTGTATCGATCGGAATACGTTCAAAATTTGATATTTTTTTATTTCCTTCTTCCTGAGGTGGAGGTAGACACATTCATTCGTACTTAACTCTTCCAACAATTTTGTCGTGAATCTCTTATTTCGTCGTGTAGTTCTTATCGTTTTCACATAGTTCATCGACACCATGTAGGGAAAATTGTAACAAAATTGTAAGTGCTGTCGCCATTCGAAGAAACGTTTGAACGGAGAAGAAACGGACGCCGCCGCAGAACAACCGTTCGGTTCGCCGTAGACTCCAACGCTAGTCGTAGAAATCCTCGGCGCGTCCTTCAAATCCAGAGCGAGATCCAGCAGCACTCAGCTCGCGCCGGGTATTGAGCGATGGCAGGGCCCGGATGCAGCGCTCGGCGTCGGACGAGGACGAGGACGAGGACGCGGCTCGGGGCGCTGGCGGAGAACGGAAAGAGGATATGCTGAGGGACGTAGAAACTTCGCGAAGCGGAGGGGACTCGCTGGGCAAAGACAGAGGCGGCGGAGGCGGGGGTGGGAGGCATGGTGGGGGTGGCGGCGGGCGTCTAGGAGGCAGGGAGGGGAGAGGCGGAGGCGGAGGCGCGGAGACGCGCGTCCCGGCAAATCCCAGCCCGTGATTGACATTTCCTTTATTGGGGCTCAACGGCCGCGGCCGTGTCGCTTCCGCTCGCCCCACGCCCCCTACCTCCACCCACATCTCCGCGCTCTCTTTCGATCTCGCGCTCCCCGCAGCATCCCGGGTCGACGCCGACCTGTTCGTCAACGGCCATTCATGAGCGTGCGCAATATTGGGTCCCCTCGTCCAAATTTCAATAACCGAGAATTCAACTGTTAGTATAAGCGGATATACGTTCGTGATTAGGAATATGGTGATTCTTAGTAAGTCAACGTAGTGCCTATGCGAACATCTCTTACTGCTACCAGTAAGAGATGTTGCATTTAATACTTCTCCTTTGCGTAAATGTTTCCATTATTTTTATTTATTTATTTTTATAATATTCAGAGACACGTGAGAATGAAGATCGTAGAATATAGTCAACCGAGAAAAAAATCATCATTTATTAGTCCTGAAAAAATCTCAAAATCTAAAACCCAATTTATGTTTAAAATGAAAACACAAACTCAAGATTCCATGCTGCTCCTTCTTCTGCAAGTTCAAACGTATTTAAAGTTTTAACACGTACGCTATCTATAATTTAATAAATGAAAACATTAATTTATTTGAATTGTTTTTTTATTATTTTGATTGTCATTGAATTATTTCAATTCATGATGAATTACAACATTATTTTTGAAAATCATATAGAAAGATAACAGCAATTTCAAATATAACTATATAAAAACTGAAACGAAATGCAATTATAATTTGTGTAATTTATTCACGTATATCAAATCTTACACTCGGGTTACTTATTAAAATATAATAATAATAATAATAATAATAATAATAATTATTATTATTATTATTATTATTATTATTATTATTATAGTAATAAATTTTTTCTCAGCAATTCAAGCTGAGTCACTTGACCATGGCGACCATCGTAAAAATAGATTTCGGTCCCTTAGAAGAGAGACTTCTGTCTGTGCCCCAAAACAGTTACTGGGAACCTCATTAGTTCAGAAACTTGCGAACTACATGGAAGTTTGCAGAATTAGAATTTCTATCCGTGATTTATAATTCGAAAGATAATCCCATTTCTCCAGATTTCTTCCGAAATTTTTCGAAACATCTTCAGTTGACATAGGAAGTGCACTCATTACATTTATAAAACGGCGGAGCAGCTGTATATAATACGGATTATTCGCTCTTATACGCTCATAATACGCTCGTATTCCAGTCTTGAGTCTCCTTGCTTGAGAGTCAATTGTAGATGAACTATCTTGGGCCTTTTGCTTGTGTCTTCCCAAGTATGCGCTATCCGCAAGTATAAGACATCTGGTCACTACATGTTTAATTATTATTATTATTATTATTATTATTATTATTATTATTGTTATTATTAAGTAATACAACAAATATTTTTTAAAGAAATTGTTGCTACTGAGTTTGAGTTTGATTCGAAATACTTTTTATTTTAGTTAGTTCCACAGTTTACATCAGGTTAAGCATGTCTTTACAACGCTTTGAGATTCGTAGCCTTTTATATTCAGATCTATAATACAGGAAGTTAATCGCTTTGTTTTAAAAATGGTACCGCGCAATAATATATACAATTTTAATTATAAGATTTCTTGCATAATAATTTTTATTACCTATTTTAAAGGAATGAGCATCCCCTGCTGTCTAAAATAGGCTTATGCTGTCTAATGCCTATGCCTTATGCTGGCTAGAATAAAAAGGAACGAGTTTAGTTTTGAATAACAAACAATAATTACTTTTAGTAAGATCAGTCACACCGGAATATAGTACAGAATCGAACGATTGTTCATGGAGGCAATATGAGCACAATAGAATTGTTCTCTTCACGGCTAACACGGGTGTAGACTTCAAATAAGTTGCGGATGGCGGCGACGACGCATCGTCGCGTCGCGTCGCGTCGCGTCGGCTGAGGTCGCGAGGCGACGGCGGCGCGGGAGGCGGCGTCCGCGGCGACCCAGTGACCGCGCGGAGCTTCTTGCTCATCCACCGCCACGCCCCCGCCCTCCGCCCCCGATAACCTCATCGCGGCCGCGTAACAGTACAGCTCATATTTCCGCCAAGGCGCCTTTCTTGCGGGCGGGCGAGAAGTCGGCGCAAGAAGCGCGGATCCTCGGCCACCGCCGCCTCCGCCACCGCGAATACCGTCGCCGTGTAGCCTAACGGTGTCGCTGGCGGCTATCCGAAAGCCATTGGGCGCCGCGTGCAAAGCGCCGGGGAGAACGGGTGGGCCCGCGGCACGACAGAGCCGGGCGGCCCGGGGTCACAGCTAATCAGCGTTAGGCGCCGCCGTTAGCGCGGCAAGAAGCGCGCGATAGGGAAAACTGCCTGCGCCGCCGCCGCCGATACGGAGCCACCCCGCGCCCATCTCCGCCGCCAGGGCTCGTTTGCAACGCGGCCCCGCACCGCCGCGCCGGCGGAGGCTAGATACTGCGCTCTGGGAGATAGAGACGGGGGCGAGGTGTGCTAAAGGAGAACAGAGAAAGCGAAGCGGGGTGCAAGGGGTTCCAGGGGAGCGTCACGCTGCCGTCAGGATATTTCATGATATCTTATCCGTGTAGTGCAAGTTTGTTGCTAATAACGATTCAAAAGGAGAAAGAGTTGTTTCTTGATACTATGAGAATACCTGATAAAAATGCATTCGGGTTGATTGATTCATAAAGAGACAACTCTCTAATAGTTGCATGACTGAAAGAATCACTGTAATTGTATTATTCGTTACAATATCTAAAGTAGTTATGCATCTTCATATGACACCTTTTCATATCAGCAATGGAAACGCCCATTATTATTACCTCTCACTTTATTTTGAAGACTTCTCTAAATCGATTCTTCCTCATGACATCTTGAGAATCTTAAAAACGGTGATCTCACAGTGATTTATCCGTAATTGAATATAATCAGAAGGATAACAGGCATTGCTTAAAAAAATATTACAGTGTAAGTCAAATATACACATACTATCACATAAACGCGTACCTCGTTCACAAAACAATGTTTGCCCGAACACTCGCCACTTTTACTTATGATTTATTTTTATTGCTGGGAAATTGCTAAAAACGAAGTCTATTGAATGTTCCTGAACAGAAATATCTTTCAAACCTTCAGCACACAAATTTTAAGTTTTATTCAACTATAAGTAAATAAATTTTGTAAAATAAAAATTGAATTATAACTTTATAGAAACACGACTAATCTATTTTCATCTTCATTTTATAGAATCAAATTTGAAATTGCTACCGAAATCAATTTTTAATGACTAATATTGTCAATTATTTTCTTTCCCGTATAAAGTTCGTATATTTGATAAGCATTGCCACCAAATTGGTGACTGTCTTAATAATAATAATAATAATAATAATAATAATAATAATAATAATAATAATGATAATAATAATATATCCACGTAAACAATCAAATAATATAAAACGTTCATTGCAGAACCTACGAAGAACCTTAGAAAATCGTTCATGGCTTTGTATACTTTTGAACTATTTTACATAACGTTTATGAATATTTAATGAGTTAGCATTATTTTTGTTAGTCATTTATTTTTATTTTTCATTTTGTTTTTATGTTCGTCATTTTTTTTTGAAATGACAATTTTGTTGTTTCAACATTATTACGTGTGTTTCTTCATTTGGTAAATGAACATTATTGACATTTCACATTTTAACTTCCAATCTAAGGAAACTGTTTTAGCTTTAGCATCCATCGAATTGAAACACGTGTAAATAAACATAGACACTGTAACTATAGCAAGTTATAGTTGTGTAGAAATGTGATTACAGAGCCTTGAATTCAGACGCAAATTCATCAATTCATTATCATTAACTTTAACATTCGGAACGAAGATTCCTGAAATGATTAGAAATATTGCATTGAAGTCCCATATAGTCCCATACAGAGAACCTTTCTTTTTTTTAATTTAAGTAGTATATGACTTAGTGTAGGAATCACAGAATTTTGAAAATGTGCACACAATTCACTTTTCCCCATAGCACGTCATAGGCAGTTTTACTGTTTTTTTTGACGTAAAATAAATTTTAAAAAAATAAAATAAATATGACGCAACCTACGTTTCTACGTTTTTCTTCGTCATTTTACCTTCGCTGACCTCCACTATTTGGCCGACATCCCCCTTCTCCAGTGCTTATGTTTTCACCGCCACCACCGACGTGCAGGTGGTCCTGCCTTCCCTCCGGATTGTTAGCCGTCATTCTTCGAAGACTGAACAAACTGACATCATCCTGATATGTATTTAATTCATGGAACCAACGACCGCTAGATGTTCATAATTAGTCAACGAGTAACCTGGGGAAGAATATTTAGTTCTTTATCACCCGTCCATGTATCTTTCAAATTGTGCTACATTGGGTACCCGTTGGCAACGTAATAACTCTGAATTGAGCGCAGTTTATTTTTCATTCATGGCAATATCAATGAGCATCTTCCCTTTTTTGAATGTGCATTTCTGACCTACTACAAGCACACCTGCGTTTCCAATAGTTGTAGTTCCTTTGTTTTGATTGATTTGATGGGATTGTTAATGGGAACTTTGTCATAATTGAAAGTGTCCTGGTTTACTTCTTTACACTAAGCATTGTAGTTGAAATAACCTCTTTAAGGTGACAATTAATTCCTTTTTTCTTTTCTATTCGTGGATAGTGTTTTCAACCTTTTTATCCCATTAATGCATACAATCTTTTTTTAAACGTTCAGGTTTAAATTCACACAAGTCCATTTTTTAACCATTCAGTTACCACAAAACATTGTCCACAGATGTAAAGTTTATCTTATTTTGGCTCAAAAACATTGAGTTCATTTTTAATTCAATTTTGTTTCTCTTTTTTACAATTCTCTTACGTTTGTATAACGTGAATCGGAGATCGGTATTTCACGGTATTTCCTGGAGCTGCGAGTGAACGAATTAAGTTACCGACTTTGTATAAATATCTTCATTAGTGGCGCCACAGCTCGGCGTTCCAAAAGAGTTCAGGTGATTTAGAGCAACTATGACCATTTCAGCTGGCTTGTGAAGAGCGGAGCTGAAACGCTTCAGCTTATCACAGGTCAGAATGACACCGCTCAGTGCTAGGCATATAGGACTATGTATCGCCAAGCTAAGCGCAATGATTATTCCTGCCGCTTGATGTCTCTAGTAACGTATATGAATCCTCAGTAGAATGTCCGACAAATGAAATGATTCTGTGATATATTTTATTTTCCTCAGACAATTGAATGTATAGCATATTTAACATGGCATTCGTAATTCCTATATAAAAAAACTGACAAACTGATTGTTTCAAACATTTTAAGACTAGTTACTTTTCGGATTATACCTCGTGAGAGAGCAATGACATTGTGTTCACGTATAATCTTGTTGCGCGTGTGAAATTACTATGACCAATTTAATTTGAGAATTCAGTTCTGTGTTGTTTTCCAAAACTGGTTTAGATTTTGTTTTCAGGATTCTATAAAAATATTTCATACAATGGAAAAAAGACAAGAAAGATTTATTATTTTGTCGAGCTTCGCATTGTTTTAATTGTAAGCACATTCTGAGCAGAAACGAAAATACCAAAAGGAACTTTTGGAAAAAAAAAGTGATTTTCCGTCGATGCATACATGGTAGAAATGTGTACAATAGCTGTTTTTTGTTCGCCTTGCTTCATGTGTTCTACGACGACAAGAACATGAACTTAGTGACTTTTTAAAAGAAACGGGGATTTTCTTAAAAATCTTAAACAAATAAGATAGCAAGTTCAAATTTTCATAAAGTTAATAGTGCTCGTAGTAAGTCCTTTCAAAGCCGAGAGAGTTCATTAGCTCCAAATATGACTCGCTTAAAAGGTAAAAATGTAGAATAGGAGAATGCAAACTCAGTTCACGTACCGACATCTTGTATAACTAGAAAATGCCCCGAGCGGGTGCAGAATAGCGAAGACATTCAGGCTACCCATTTTCAGGCTTATTGTTTTTAATGGAATCTTGTTTAGTGTGTGTGTGTCATTTTATTTGAGCACGTATTATTACGGACGTATGTAAATTGTAGACCCAATAATCCCTTCATCTTATTTCGTGAAACTTACTTTCTAATCCTATATGTAAATTGCGGACCCAACTGTCTGAGGTAAAGAAACGGCCTGAGGAAAAGGAAATGCAGGTAGGGCCGCTGCCACCACGCTGCTGTCCAGCATTTCCTTGTGCCTTTCCCTTTACGTATGCACTTTCCATTGATACAATATGTTTAAAATGTAATGTTATGACAAATGGAAAAGACCCATTTTTATGTTTTATTTTTATTTATTTCTTGGCGATTTCCACTAGCAAGTCATTTTTTTTTAACCTTTTCCCATCACTTTTAATGTACTCGTATTTTCCGCTGGTTTCATAGATTTTAAGATATTAAGAGTACTTACTTTAATTTACGATATGCAACAAATGTTCTTCATGGAATTCACGAGAAACCTATTCCATTTTTTTCGCTCATAAACTGTAATCTCAGCAGTTGTATGTAATTTAAGGTTTCTGTGACGCCTATCAGCGCCATTGTCGGATCAGCCGATTTCGGGATAAAGACAGACGTTTCCTGGTGGAAAACGGTGCAAACCAAAAGTTAAAAAGCTGTGTTCACTTGAACGAATAGAAAACTCGATTACATCTGTAACGTATCCAACAGCTTGAGTTATTCATGCGAACTGTTTTCAATCACATTTTTTCGTCATTTTTCTTTGCTTTTAGGGCATTTTATAAAATTTTAAGTGCATTTTATTGATCATTTTTGGCGCTTTTTTAGATCATTAAAATTCACTACCCACTTATGATTGCCTCTTGACGATCGACAAGGTTCAGTTATTAGCGAATTGAATATAAAAGAAATAAAATTCCAATGCCCATTTCAATCGGTCCGAATTGTAGGTGCGACAAAATATGAAATGAAATTACTCAAATGTTTATAAACTTAATAATAATAATAATAATAATAATAATAATAATAATAATAATAATAATAATAATAATAATAATAATAATAATAATAATAATAATAGTATATTATTTTCATTTATTGTGAAATTTTGCTTTTACCTGGAAGGGCAGGTAGTCGATCTGCAATTTACGTATACCCTGTCTGGGTCGGTCCGAAATTTACCTATGAGTTTAGCTCTTATTTTCCTTCCGGTCCGTTACATACCCTGTTATTTACAAGGGTGGTGAGGAAATAGATACTACTATTTAAATGGCAAGAGCGAAAAATCATAAAAATCCTCTGTTTTACCTAACCATTGCTAGCAGGGACATATCGGCAGGGACTAGACCGGCCGAATCGTGATGTATGGCAGGTTGATCGAAGCTCAAGTGAAAGAAAATCGAGTTTGCAGGTAGTGCAAGAGAAAATGTCTTGCCTTCACACTGTCATTATAAATAAAGCTGATCAGTTGAGTCCTTCCCATGCTTACCCACTATTGACAAATTCCCTATTATATTAATGGAATTTGCTAAACCTTTGAAATAATTTGTAACTATATTGTTACATGTCCTCCAAAACATTTCAATTTCCAAGTGTAACGTTATCATTCCCATTTGTCTCCGTCTAGTAACGAGGTATCAAGTTAGAAGATCCTGAATAAACAAGGAGAATGCTTTGTGAGGACGTGAAGACAAGATCGAGATCTTCTCAGTTCCACGTTTGTGGGTTTTTAGCAAATAATGCATACAATTGCATAAGATATTAGGAGTGATAACTTGGAAGTTTCTAAAGAAGTTGATGTAGGTTGTGAAACTGTAAGACGACAGTCTTGTGATTAAATTATTTCGTGTTCTTGAGTAAGTCTTTCATTTCTCTTCAGAAGAAGCGATCGACGTGAACTCAATGACATTCCTGTGACTCTGTCAATTGAGATGCCACAAAAAATCTTCAAGTGACAAGAATAAGATAAGATACCATATCCCCTTGTTTTTTCCACTTTTCTTACTTCCATTAAAAATGTTGTCTACAACTTTGATTTCTTTATTTATTTGTTTATTATTTTATTTATTTGTTTATTACAACTTTGATTGATGTTAATATGCTGTTATTTATTAATGTTTAACTCTTTATTTAATTTAACTGTTATCGTTTCCAAGACTGTGAAACAATTATTTACGTCCGCTATAGTAGCAGACATTAAAATTAATGGAGCGCATCTTTGATGATAATTATGATTTGAACTCTGCTCTTAAAACGTTGAATTGATAAGTCATTGATACAAAATTGCATCTCCTCGAAGAAGTCGGATCCAAATTTATATAAAATTGTCTTGCCAGCCAGATAATAAAATAAATATTTTGAAATTACAATGATGCATCGCAATGCTACGATACTGTTTCAAATGATACGAAAATGAGTAACTAACGTGAACATGTCAATCTGATTGTAAGTTTTAAGGCATTTTAGCATAAAATAAGACCACAAGCTTGAACACTGTCATTGATCACTCCTTTAAATATCTGCAATACAATTTAAATTATATCAAGAACATTTCTTTAATTTGAACATTTAAAAAAAAGTTTATGTAGTACCCGATTTTGCGGTTTCTACTTCCTGCACAAAAATAGAATCCAGCACAATAATATCGTCTAGCACAAAAATACAATTTAATAGTACGCATATAATAAAATTTAGTAATACGCTTTCTACCAAAGAGAGCAAATGTTACATTTCAACGGATACTGTTACCAGTTCCAACCATTAAGCAAAGCCGAAGAAGAAGAAAGGAGTGGGAGAGGATCGCAAAAAATGGAAAGCGTGATGCATGATTAGAATTGACTTGGGTAACGTCGTAATACATAAAGATGATATCGTAGGCTTCCGCGGCCAGAGCCATAATCTGGGTTGTCCGGGTGACGCCGCGTCGAAGGCTGAGGTGCCGACGTTTCGACCGACATGTCGCGGTCCTCTTCAGAGCTGTACTCCCCAGATCAGTACAGCCCTGAAGAGGACCGCGACATGTCGGTCGAAACGTCGGCACCTCAGCCTTCGACCCGGCGTCACCTGGACAACCCAGATAAATACATAAAGATGGTATTTTAAACCATCCAGATGCAGGTGTCAAGGGCGAAGTCAGAAAAGGAATGAAAAATATGACGTGAAAGACGTGCATAACAGAATTAAAAAATCTGAGCAAGTCATATGTGCGGCTTTCAGTAGTGTGGAGGGATAAAGAAGTACCTTATTTATGTTACCAGGTAAAAACACAACGAAGAGAGACATCAATTCTACACAGAAGAAAACTCGGTCACCAGTTCCCGATCTGTGCGGGTACTAGTTGTTAGAAATAGATACTAATGGACTAAACATTTTTTTCTGATTCTTGGTCTGGTGGTAATTAATGTCTTCTAAGTCTGGGAACAACATTCAACTTCGAAACACCTTCCTGCTAGCTCAAACATCATCAAAGACGAAACGTTTAGACATGTTCAAATATAATAACACAATTCCCTTTTAGGTTTATGAGGGAGAAAAACTGAACTTACATAAAGAAAAAAATAAGAGAATGTTTTGAAAGCTGGTCGACAAGTGAATGTTTATGTCAACCCAAGAATAGACCTGGACCAACGAATGTGAGAAAATTAATGCTGTCGCTAGAATATTCACAGAAGCAAGCGTAAAGGGGTGCTTGTTCAATTTTTTCGTAATGTATTCTGGCATGAAATTGCTCACATAGGATTTTATGGAAGTATTCTTTACAGTAGTTACTGCCGCTGTCTGGTCTTCCATTCGTTCCTTTATAAGATGTGAGATGCATTTCGGAGTGGTGATCAAAGGATTCAAAATGTCGTTGAATAATGGCACTAGAAATTTCAGAAATTGATGGTTGCTCATCATCCAAGAATATTGAAGGATTCCAAAACTCTTACTGGACGAACAAAAAGCAAATGAGTAAGTGATTAATCAATTGCTTGGAAGTCGTTCTCTAGTCAATCCTCAGATATACCAAGTGCGCATCACGGAAATGATATATATCAAGAATCGATCAACTGAAGATACGAGTGTGTTTGCAGGGTATTTCGTTCAGACTGAAAATTAACTTCGCTGAAGTTCTCCCATGGCTATCACATATTACACAGAAACAACTTTCTCATTCTACATTATTAAATCTTACGCTAAAGTATTCTCTGAACACTTTCCTTCTACTATTGATTGCCACTTTTTACATCATAGCTTCTGTCACCTGGTTATTGTCATTGATGTCAGAGATTTATCCTTGCCATCAAAAGTTCAAATCTCCCTGACATTTTTTGTGTGATTTACTACTTACAAGCGAAAATAACAAAACTTCTTATCTCAAATTCATATATTCTAGTCCAACAAGTATATATGTGACCCAAGGAATGGAAGAATTATTTAAAAAAATACTTTGAATTCAGACATAATGAAAGCTCGTTCAGAAGTTAAGCAAACTGCAATTATGCATGTAAAGGCTAAACATGTGGTAGCCAATGAGTGAAGCCCTTTCACTGTTATGCTATTAATATTGTTCTGTTTTGATCAATGCTGAGGGATTTCTTCTCTTATTAATCAGGACGTGCTAAGTCGAGGTACTTTAAAGGATTTTCTCATAAAACAATTTTTGGTGGTTTACGCGTGCACGAAACTCGTATGCTTCACAACTTCACGATTACCACACGCGAAATTTGAGGACGAAGGTTAAGCAAACAACAGCTCATAGACGCACTCTTAAAGTATTAAATCTATCAGATTCCCCTACCAGAGTATCAACTTGAAAGCTCGCGACGGGCATGAAGGCACGCAGCCCCCGCCGCAGTCACCGCGTCGAAACCCGATAGCGGGAGGGGTGGCGGCGGAAGCCCTCTGCTCTGTGGGTGACGGCCACAGCGGCGGTGGTGGCGGCGGCGGCGGGTAGGGCGGAGTGGGGGCGGTGGTGGTGCCTGACAATGCGCGTGATTAATGCGGGAATTAGCCGCGCCACGTGCCACCCCCACCGCCCCCCGCCCCTCCCCGTTCCGCACGGGCGTGGGCGACTTCCCAACCTCAGTTACCGGGGCTAGGAAACCCAGGCGCGAAGAATCCCTTGTTTAAATCCAAATGCAGGCTCCCCGCTCCAAAACAAATAATAGCTATGACTAATAAATTTCCGTTTAAAATCGACAAACGATTTTGAAAACAAAACAACGACCGGTTTTGCCGACAGAATTCTTACCGCTGAATGGCAGAGAAACATAATAGCAACTTCGTTGCAAATCTGATTGTGATTAACAAACAAAAGCTCTTATTATATTTCTCAATAAAATCTAATGTCAATATGCAACTTATAAATGTAAAACGCAAGATACAAAGCATGTACTGATACTGTTTTGCAAATAACTAATCTTGCCAATTGTTTACCATAGTTGGTTACTCGTGTTAGACTTCAAATCAACAAATTCAAGTGCCTAACGGGTTTTAATAAATGGTATTTTTCATGTATTAAAAATATATTAAGAGTGAAATCGCTGTAGAAACATGTCTTTTTGATACAGTACGCGACTCTACTCTAATTGTCTTCGAGTGGGTTGTTATTACATAATAAAATGCATGAAGGAATTATTATTTAATTATTTCAATTTGAAACTATCATTTATAGAAATCAAATGTGAAAGTGTTACTGAAACTGCCAGGTATAAAACGTTCAAACCACGGTAAGATAACAAAAATATATAAGATAAAAAATGTGTAAGACAATAAAATTATGAAATAAGAAAATAAAAGTATAGGTTTTGCAATTACAGATCAATCACTTTCCTTTGAGTTTACAAATTACTGCAACGTAATGCTTTTACAAACTTAACAAATTGTCTAAAGATGTGAGATGACTTCAAAAACCTTTCCATACGTAAACAATATTTTAAAAAACATTTTGAAAGTAACTTGGTCGAATTATCAATTATTGCAATTGCCATTGAAATTATTATTTGTCATTTTTTAATCTAAGAGGTGTGAGAGTTGCCAAAATTTGCACTTCAAGAATTTCACTTCCCGCAGTTTCTCTCCTGTTCCTGCATCGACATCTCCTTGCAAGGCCATGGCAAAAGCATAAAAATATCTGCATCTGTGCAAAATGAACTAGATACACAAACACGAACACAATACGAAAATGCTTTTGTTTGCTGCAATTCTTTATTGATGTTGAGCTATTTCACTCAATGTGGTTATTGATAAAAGCATTAAACCTTACACCCTTACGTGAATTATGCACATTTTTTCTCTAAATAGACAATAGTATCCCGTGTTTACAGAAGCTTCATTATTATTAAGCAGTATAGATCCTTAAATTCAACGTAATAGAATATTCAAATCACCTCACTAAAGGTCTATGCGAAAAATACATTATGTTTGAGATTTCTCATGCAGATATATTTATATTGATATATGGAACAAAACAAATGTGAATTTCAAGAACAACATTAATATCCTTTAGGTAATTCATTCTAAACAAGAAAAATAATTGTTTTTATATCTGCAGAAAAACAATGTTGAAAGCAAAAGAAAAATACGGCATCGGAAAATTTGTGAACGCGTGAACAGTAACAAGAAATCTGCATTTAGCTTAAGAAAATGTGTTCTTGAGATATCTACAAATAACTTTGAATAATAGGGGAAGGTGGGGCAAAGTGGAATTTGCATTTAAAACTCACAGATTCGGAGCCTTTCCAGAACAAGTATTTTGTCGAGAAGTCAGATGTCACGACTATGCAAAAGTGTCATGGACCTAACAAATGATAAGAGCGAATTATTGCTGTTTTTCTGATTTTCCTCTGTGCCTCACAAAACGTAAGTAATGTAAAACATTGTCTTTGGCATAACAATGCAAAAGTACGAAAGTATTTGTTTTAATACCTTAATTTTATGTTTATGATTTATTGCTTATAGATTTCTCAAACAAAATCAACGCTAAGTGATTGTTTCAAACCGTTACTTTGCCCCGAAATTTTTGTCTGAAAATTATTACAACTAAAATTTTCGTTTTAGAAGTGAGTGAGATTTATGTTACCCCTCGGTATCTTTTACTCGCAAAGTGTTAGGAACTGTTAGGAACAGGGAAAGTGGTGACTCTTCACGAAGTCAGTTCTTTCTTTGGAGAAGCATTTGTAAGGGCAGCAATATCACAGAATGCTTTCTTTGGATGTAGAAACATACGGATATGACCTCAAATATTTACTGATGATGCTTTCGTTCAAGAAAAACAACAAATTGTGAACTGCCTGCAGAATATTCAAAAGCTACATTGGAAGAGACGCCCATTATGTCATTGGTAGAAACAATCTGAATGAAGAAAAGAAACAGAATGATCGTTTCTTCTGAAGAAATTCTTCCTAGATCAAAAGTAGGACGAAACTCAAGAAAGACCACCCACAGAACTGGAAAAAACAGCTATCATAACATCACCCGTTTTGAAAGATCTTAAAGGTTTAGTTAGGATCCCTCTTCAGGAAACAAAACGGTGAAAGGAAGATATGCACGTAAAGATAAAATAAATCTTATTGCGTCAGTATATTTTTTCTGATTTACATTATTTACCAATCTTTGTTTAAGCAGTAAACATTAGTTTCTAATTAGTTTTATTCTATTTTGGATCAGAGGTGGCGCAAAGTAAAAATAAGCTGACTCCCAGAAAATTAACTAAAATAAGAACAAGTTTTACTGAATGCAGCACAGACTTTCTATATGGTATAGGAGAAAGTATCGAATATTTTTTTGGTACCAATATTGAGTTTTATTTTGTTTCTGTATTGTTGCTACAACCTTAATGGTCCCACATTACCCAAGTTTCCCCTACTTGTGGCAAAAACAAGCTTATTTATTTTATATATTATAATATTTTCAATCTATGAATGAGTTAGTTATAAGAATTTTTTTTCTAAATACTTTTTCTAATTACGGAATATTCAATTTTTGTATTGCATTATTCGATGCCTTCAAGTGCATTATGCATCAGTGATACAATTACATCAAAGTTTTCTCGTTTCATATTATTCATGTCAGCTGCAGTACTGATGCCTTTATACCAAAGATTCTCAAGCTTTATCTTTCGTCAACCCCTTTGGGGTTGACAATGGGGCATCCCCCTCCTTACATCTATCTCTATAATAAACAGCATACATAATCATAACACATAAAAATGCGGCTAAATAACGGTTACAATCTTCATTGTTGTGCAAGAGTAACATAATATTCAACGTTTTAAGAAATTTCCATAACATTTCTCCAGTGCATATTGCAGAGAATATTTTCTTGTGTCATAGAGTATTGTTGTGAATATATAATTATAATTTGAGTTTTCATTAAATATATAATTATAATTTGAGAACCTAAGTCACGACCTAGCTAGTTTCTCAAAGGTTCCGGTGCTGAAAGATGGAATGGGGCCCCTTTCTCCGATTACAAGATGTGAAATTAAGACTTTTAAATTTATCTTATTTGAGAATGGTTGCCAGGTTGGACACAACAAGCGTGGAGTGCTATTTGTTTTATTCTTTACCCTTCCCCGAAAGTGGGGGCGCTTAACAGGGCCCCAGTGTGGTGCACCGGTTTCTCTAATATTAGCTACGCCCCTAATCTTAAGTAAGAATGAACCATGTTCACCAAAGAAGAGCGAATTTGTAGTTTATTATTAGTTTGGTTACTTTATTCCAGAAAAAATTATTTAACAAGTTATTTTAATTAATGAATCTTGATTATAACGATCAGTCGCCGGTTTATATTCAGATTCTGAACCCATAATCGAGCTTCTGATCATCACTGACCCTCTTCCAAATTTCATTTACCTACGGGGGGTGGTCTTACTGACGCAATTGTGAAACCCTGCAATAAACGTTGTCTAAACATTACTCTAAACTCTAATGATTCTGCACTAAACCACCTAAAATGTAATTGTATGATTCATAATGTTCAAATAATATGAAAGAAAATCTTTTTGCCTCTAAAATCTCAGAAATGGCCTTTCGATTTATCAAAAATTAAAATTATTACCAAGTTTCATTGTTAGGAAGCCGGGTTTCCTGAATTGACTATTTTGCAACCATCTCTGTTTATGTAAACATCCTAAGGTTTCTGAAATAATGAAAAATATTACATAAAACTTGAAGAAAAGCAGAGCCGGTAATTCCTGATCATCCAATTACAATAAGATCAAATTAAAATTTAATTAAATAGAACACCGAATAGACCGAAATTAATGCACGAGGAATTTTACGTAAGAAACCTTCTAACAGAACGGGATGTGATCAAATTTCACGAGCTCGTAGGTGTTTTCAAAATGAATACTTTGTATAACAGCCAAAAGTTAAGTTGAATTTAACCATTTTAGATTTCAAAAAATTGTGCAAAGAAAGAGGATGTATAGGGATGAATTTAGAGTTGTAAAATAATTTGCTGCACTTTTAGGCGGAAGGGCCGGCTGACACGGTACGAAATGCGCGGAGCTATCCCATTCCACCGTAATCTCCCTGATATCAGCAATTTGCTGAACTAGGCAAATCCATCCCTGATCTCAACACAATTTTCTGATCCAAACCAATCACCTTCCCCATCTCATCACGGCTTGTGAATCAAGCAAACCTCCTCCTTATCCCCACCCTGGCTTGCCCTGCCTTCCGTCGAACTGTCCAATTTACTCTGCTCCTTTTACACACACCTAGCCCTGTACTGCCTCGTCTGACCCCGCTCCTGTCCGCCCTATCCTGCCATGTTCACTAAAATCACCCACAATCACCGATTGTCCCGAAAATTATATACCAATTCAGAAAGATAGAGGAAACAAACAATGAGAATCGCAAAAGCGACTTCAAACGGCACAGAAATAAGAATAATACACATCTAACACTACACATAAAAGATAGCTGCCACTTCCCATCCATCGTACTGCCAGAACTGGTCTCTGCCAATTGTTCTTGATGTGGACATTTCACAAACATATTTTTTGGTATTACTAATATTAACATAGCATATAAACACATGTAAGTTAGACGTACAGTTATCAGAGACTTCCAGCTTTGAAGCAGCACATTATTTGTTGAGATAAATTGAGTAGTTTGTCCGGAAAAGGGGATGTTTGCTTAATACGTTTTAAAAGTAATATGGCACTAAATGATTAATATTATGTGAATTGAATTTCCTACATTTTGTCACATTAAATGTTTAAAAACTAAAGTTCTTTTGGGACAATTATGATTAAAGTAATTGAAACAAATTGACTGTGAATGACATTAAAACTTTCAAAGCATGATCATTAACTGATAAAAATTATACAGCGTATTATATTATGTTCATGATGTTCACACTGAAAAGCGTAATATATCAAAAATATGTATATGGTGTAAGAACTGATAAATTCTTTGCAAGCATTTTTAACTCACAAACGAGGCGTTTGTTTTTGATGTCAAAAGAGATGAAATAAAATATATTTTCTCAGATATATAACATTCACGGTATTATTTCGAATTGTATACATAAGATGTATCGTTCTGTCAATCCGGAAGCTATTTAGACTTGCTTGTTAAGAATCGTAGTCTGTAAAAACTTTGGCTAACGAAACTGTCAATATTTTCTCCACGTTTTACCTTTTCAATGTGAGACACTAGAGAAAATGTCAATGTTTACATATATCAGAATATTTGCACACTTGTGCTATTGTTACCTCACAGTCGAAGTAGTCGTTGAACGCAATTTTAAACAAATAACTGACCATAAATACTGCCCACGTTAACGTACTTTAAATTTTGTACTGAGTCCTTAATAGAAAATGAACTGTAAATTAGTTGAAATGCATAAGGTGTCAAAAATGCCAAAGGTTAAGAAAAAACCAAAATAATCCTTTTGAACATTATATATAGATGTATTTAAGTTTAAAAAACAGAGACAATCAACAGTGTGGCATTTTTCTGGTTTCGTTATTTCCTCCTGTGAATACCAAATAAATTTAAATATAAAAATGCCTTATCAAAATTTCGTATTTTTTATTCTTTCCTAAAGTTTTTATTTGCGAATAACACAGTGAATCAATTCATCTGAATGTCATAAGTTCATGCTTCTTACGCATGACTTTTCTTCCAAAAAAGGAAATTGTACTTTAATATACCAAGAGTTTTTGTTTCTTTATAAAACATTTTTTTGAAATAGATTCACTTAAGTTGTAATTCTGTGTAATCGTCAGCAATGTTAATAATCGTAGATCTCATGTACAGGAACACCTCCACAAAAGTTATTTCTGTGTAGGCTTTTCACTCGCTATATTAATATGTCGCAAAGACTTTAGGAACTCCTTACCATTGATAGATAATAGAAGGTTGAATTATTTTGACTTCATAAAAGGTAATTCTTGTAGCAAGACATAGTACCGCAAAAGCGTGCACGCAGGAGATAATAAAAATTCAAGGCTGGGTTTATAAATCACAATGGCCGGCGACTGGCAGAGAGGGTACCAAAGGCAACAGAGAAAGCAATGAAGGTGGCCTCATAAAAGTACCGTTCCGTATAGGCTGAGAGTGTTCCGGGGAATGCGGTGATGGGGGCGAGGGCCGAAAACGGACGGGAAGTTTGACGGATGGCCTGCACCCGCCACGGTGGGCGATCAACGAAGCGGTGGTCGACAAATCGCAGCGATTTGCTCTCGAATGGGCCGGCTTTCCCTCACAAACGCTCATATCACCCTTATCGACCCTACAACTCGAACTTCCTGAAATTTGAACTGTCCTTATTCTTAATGTTAATATTTTTTCCAGTATATTTTTTACCCATAACATCTAAAATCTACCAAATTGCTGAATAAATATCCTTACAATAAAAATTCTGTTTTAAATAATTAAGATTTTAATTAAATGTAAATTTTATTATTATCCATTATAAAGTAGTTACTAAATTACGAAACGATGTTAATAAGTAATAAAATCTACGAGAATTAAAAATTAATAACATACTCGATTTTAATGTGTGTTGATGAATTTCGAGAGCTAACAAAAACGTACGCCATGAGTTACCTGTAAAAAGCAAGAAACATTTTCACTTTGCCTATACAGTTGAAACAATACAGTTCACACTTTGATAATATGCAGCAGAGACATTTCGTCACATAGACCTACAGACATGCAGATATTCAATATTAAAACACAGGCTGAGATACTACTGTGATATGAAACTGTGATACTGTGATGTGAACAAGAAAAGTCTTTACTGATAGATCCCGCAATGCTTTGAGCTTCCAAACACGAGTTCCAGTTAGTGTAAGATTATCATTAATGGCAGGGAATTTATTAATTAAATATCCACGTACTCAAGTGTTTCTATCAATTTACTCGTATAAGTTATTTTAAGAAAAAATCCACTACGAAAAAAAACATGCAGTATGCACGAAAAGAAATTCGAGTAAATACGTATATTTTGAAGTGACTACGAAACACGATACCAGCAAGCAGCATATTCTACCTGAACAAAGAAATTTTAAAGGTGACGGATATAAAAGCTGATTTATTTTCAACTACTTGCTCCTTTTCCAAAAAGAAAATGTAACTGCATCTTACCGTTTCAACACCGTACCCAATTTAATAGTTTTAGAAAGCATCGTGATCAGTGGCTGCCCTGCCCTGGGGTTCGAATGCAGTGCAACCGAACCGGCGGGCAGGCGCGCGGACGAGCGACGCGCATACTACGCGAACCACGCGCCTCCTATGAACTCGCAGAAGCCGCGGCGACGGCTGCCTCCGCGGCGCAGTGCTCCCAACTTTCCCCTAAGAAACAGCGGCGCGGGTCAATACGCCTCCGCGCCGCTAACGAGTTTCCGATCCGCGGGGGCGACGGGGGCGGCGGGGCGGCTGCGAGGGCGGAGGCGCGGGTGGCGCCGGCGGAGGAGGAGGAGGAGGAGGAGGAGGAGGACGAGGAGGACGAGGAGGAGCCTGTGGAGGAGGGTATCGCGGCGGTGACGTCTGCTGCCCGCGCCACGGAGCTTCCCCGTCCGGCCGCGTCTTATCGCCGCTTCCGGCGGCGCTGCCGTCGCGCGCACCCGCTTCCGGACGGACGGGAGGATGGACGGGCGAGAGGGAGAACGGACTGCCACCCAAAGTCCCTGTCGGTCGGCATCCCCATGCTATCGCGAGTCCTCGTGATGTTCGTCGTGCGCGGACCCATTGCATTGCTTGCTCTCTGGCGTGCAAGATAGGAAGAACGAATGCAGAAAGGCGATTAAAGATTCATTTGTAGCTGAACATGTATCATTATAAGATGCTTCACACTTTGCCTTTAAAAGTATATCTTTAGTTTATTACACCGTCTGTATCGAAAACACGCATTTTAAGAAATGTGTTCGAAACTTAGTTTCCGGAGAGATCCCTATAGCAAAATAATAATGAAGAAAACACTGAACTATCGTCAAGAAAACAAGATATGGACAAAAATTGTCTCGGCGCTCATTATATTTACGGAATTAGAATATTTATTAAAAATGTTTATATAATATGTTTTGCATGTTTATAACTTTTAACTCGTATAACGTTTGTGTTCGAAATGGTTGAATACCAGTTATTATTATTAAATTATACATCTCATTTTAAAATGAATCTCTTTTCTCAAATGTAGTGAAACGTAACCACAAGAAATCCATTTGGGAAAAGGAAAAATAGAACGAGAAGACAGCAGGAATAAAACATCCATATTAGAGTATATCAGTAAAAGAGATATATGACGTTTACTAACAGACAGATACGTTGTCTTGGGCACACGCAAAGTTCGGCACTATGTTATACGGCATATTGCATTCCACATGTCTTCATTTTCTCCATTATTATACACCGTTATAATTAGAGATGTCAGATAGCCATATTTAAATGCAACACATGCACGGCTAATTCTGTCCGCCAGCAACACGCTCTCGCCGAGACCTTGACGCCCCCACTACCCTCACAGCCCGTCCCTTGCACCGACCCGGACGCGATAGCATGTGCGATTCCGCGCAGAGAGCCGCCCCGCGCACGCGGTCGCACGCGGGCGCCCGCACCGTGACGCCCGCTCCTCCCTTCCCCTCCCTCCCCCTACTCGTTATCTCGTCACGGTCTTCACTAGTCCTGCACGAGACCATTTCGCTTGAGCGCCATTGCACCCGCTGAAAATCCGCTCGCTGTCTATCCACTATGATAGTTTTTTCGCTTGCCATGGGGTCGTCCATAAATTACGTAACGCAAATTTGGAGTATTTTGAATACCCCCTCTCCCTTCTGTAACGCACTTGTAACGCGCGCGCTTGAACCTCCTTAAATAATTACGTAACACTTGTACACCCCTCTATTTACAGTAAGTAAAAGTATATTATGTAACAGTAAAAACAATTTTTATTTATTTTATTTGTTTTATATATTAAAATTTATAATAATTAAAGTTAGAATTCGTTGGTGATGCTGACCGCACCTAACAAGAAGATTGGAAAGAATTTTTGGTAGAAGGAAGGATGGATAGGCGAGAGTGTTGCCGACAAGCCGTGCACCCGCCATCGCGATATGGCGAGAGACTTTTGTGCCAATTTAATTTGATTCTTGAATCAGATCAGAATATGTTCTTTGTAATCTAACATATTCAATCATTTGATTGAATCGAACTCTTTATTGCAACAATTACATCACAATTTATATTTGTTATTTAATTTGTTAATAACTTAATGCTTTAGTGTGTGACTGAACAGTGGAATTGTTTCAGAAAATGTTGAAAATGTATTTATGTATATATAAACGTTACATAGATAACACCCACGAACCCCTGTGTAATGGAGCGTAACGCTGCCTCAAACCCCCTTCTCCCCCTCTTTAACGTTACGACCCCTATGAAGTCAAGAGCGATAATGCTCGACTGAGAAAACCGAGAGTAATGCTTGGGTACTTGTGACTCCCCCAGTTGAGTCTGGATTTCAAGTGTAAAGTACAAAGTAGAAGACGCCGTGATGTTGAAACGTCACAAGAACTAGAAACTGGATGAAACTGCACCTGACAAATATTATAATAGTGCAATATTGATTCTGGAAAATGACTGACATTCTTCTTATCCATAGTTGCGAACAGAAATGAGGATGACAATTAATTAAACTTCGATACCGCCTTAATTTCGTTTATATGAAATTAATGTAGAAATATTAGACCAGAAGGTTTCTTCTGTGAATTGCTCACGTAGTTATGGAACGCTAGCTCTTCCTGAACAGGCGAAGCGAAGCTTCAGGGCTATTTCTCTGACCCGTGAATCACCCCACCCCGAGCGCAGGACACTTGATTGGTTGGTTGGTTATTCCGGGCGCGTCAACAGCTTAGGTCATTAGTCCCGTAAGTGAGGTGTATGCTTTCCTCGGGAGATGGCGGTGATCTTCCCCCGCTGGATCTGGATGGCGAGATCTGACATCGAACTACCGACCTCCTAACCAGGACTCTCCCACCAAATGGGTACCGCCCCAGCCGGGACAAGCTCTAAGCTCCCGACCGGTGTCCCGGAATATGTGGTAGTGTAGTGCATGTTAGTGTAAGTGTGTGTGTGTGTGTGTAAGGGGAGAGGATAGGACAAGGAAGAGGAAGGAAAGATCGCGCGCGGTCCGTAGCCCGTTTGTTAGTGTACTGCTCCGGCATTCGCCTGGTGTTGATCGGAGAAACCACGGACAACTACCGATCAGAGCAGCCGGCCGCTAGAATTCTCTTCCAGTCAGCGACTGAATTCGACCTAGCTGAAAAGCTAACGTCGAAAATCTTGCCGGCGTCAGGGCTCGAACCTAGGATCTTCCGCTCAGAGGCGCTGCAGTGACATGTTAATGCACTGAGCTACCGCTCCCGGTGCAGGACACTCGAATTTACGGATATTATTAGAAAAACTAGAGATAAACTCTCGATCAAATGATACTTTATGCAGCACGCTAGTTTTCCGCCATGGTGAGCCAGGATCATACGCCAGTCACCCAACCAGGTTTGCAACACTACTTGTAGCAGTGGCTCACGTGCAAACAAATGAAATTCCTAAACGTAATGATTAAATAAAAACAACGCTTAACTGAATCTGTTTAAATAACGCTTAATGAATGTGTTAAAAACACGCTTAACTGACGTGTTTAAATACAATAGTAACAATATACTAGTGAACTAACTATAAAGTTGCATGAAGTTGCTAACTATATGCATTTAATAAAGACTTCAACTACAAAACATAATATTCTGGAAGATACGACGAACACAATGACGGAAGTAACGTGGAAAGGTCAGAAGAGAAATATGAAAATTAACCTAGACTACATCTCTATCAAGGCTACAAATCAGGGCGAGTCACAGACTTTGAAGTTCGAGCGACACTAGTGTCAGTACTAACACGTTAGCTTATTTTCTATTCTTTGACTTTTTTAATGGTGTATATAAAAATAGGCGCATCTAACAAACGTGTGCGTGACAAAATAAAACTGTGAACGCATGAGCCCGTTACAAAATGGACGGGACATATTGCGTGTTTGAGTGAGTGAGTACGCCAGTGAGCGAGCATAAAGAGCGAACAAATGAGCGACAGAGTGTGAGCGACTCGTAACTGAGTGACAAAATGTTCGAGTGAATGATAATGTATGAATGAATGAGAACATGAGTGAATAAATTTTATGTCTTGTGTTTGAGCAGAGGAAAACACATACGCGTGTCACTGCCTAGCAACGGAGAGAGAGGGGGGGGGAGAGGGAGAGAGCGCAATAGCGACGACGGGCAGAAGAGCTGCCTTATGATGAATGATGGCGCCGGACACGTGTCGCAAATGTCTCCCGCACAACTTCCCGCGCCACACCAGGAGTCGGAGAGGAACTTGGAAACTTATCGGAAGGTCGTTCTTCCCAACTCAACGTGATTCTGGTGCGCTTGCGTACAATGTTCTTCTCGAATTAATACTGGGCACCTTACGTGAACCTCAAATCTTCTGCTCTAGCTAGTAGACGTTTCTTTCAAAATGGGTTGTTTTGGGCGATGGATTTGTTCCAGAAAACGACAAAAACCACAAGAAAAGATACAAGACAATATTTACATATTTTCTGCATCTAAGAACGTTAAATTTGTGATTGAATATTCTACGACAATCATTTTGAAATATCGGTTGCCACGCCTGGTTGCATTTTAGAAGTTTTTCTTCGTTACTCTTTCCAGTTGAATTAGTTCAATTTTACTCCATCAGTGTACAGTAAAATAACATGCACACATGTGTGATATTTGTGACAAAGGGCCAACAACATTAAATTATACTGATTTACGCGTTGCCTAAAATGTTATATAAAAAAGGAAGGAAACTCTCATTTACTCAGTACTTCTGAAGAACTGTGAAAGTATACATAAATAACTCCAAACACATTCGTTTTCTGAAACAGCTGAATATGAACGATCTAATTGAAGGAAGGAAGGAAATATGTACTTGAATTTTAATTGCAGACTAAAGAACAATGTAAAGAATTAATCTTCTAATATACTTTAAATCATCGTCCTATTAAAAAAAATTAAAAACTTAAAAATAACTTAAAAAATTAAAATTAATTTGATTAATTGAGAAATATTCCTAATTAGTGACTTCGAATTACAGATTTTTAAGGTGATTGTGACAAATAAACCATATTCACATAAGCTCCTTTAAAATGTCACAAAACGCATTTCCCAAATTAGCAGTGTCTTCATTTGAAAAGTCGAAACGTTTGTGACTAAAACGAGTTCAAAACCTTCCAAAGCATTTCTTGAAATTTTTAATTTTAATTTACAAAATCTGCGTACAAAATGAAGTTTCACAAAATATTAAACGAAGGCACTTCGATGTTTCTCTACTTCATATTTACATAATTTTCAAGTTGTAGATATTCTACAAATGATTTGAAAAAGAAAGAAAAATTACAAGATGCTAAGATATGTATTTTTTTTTCTTTTTTACATCTGGTGTGTTCAATTTTAGAATTGTTTGCATTAAAAAATACCTCTCTCGATTCACAAAATTCATCCCAAACTTGTACATTAAAAATAGGAATACAATGATATGATACAATTGTTTCTTGCAAAACGATGTCTTTGTCAAGTTTCGGAATTCGAAATCATAAAATTAAAAAAAGCTCATGAACGACGATACGTAATGAATTTCTAGAAAATTTTAATTTCATAAGCAATAATTTGTTTATTCACAATGAGACATGCATACTACAAGTATCTTAGCGACCGTGATAAAAGCAAACGAAATATTATTGTGAGACACTTCAGTGCAAGTTAACAGTTTTCTACTAACACAAAGATTTTCCACGAAGCCACGAAGAAGGTATTTTCAACGTATCACAAAGCAGTTCAGGACTAAACTTATAAATAACTGCATCTAACTTACTAAATAACTTCTTCATTGCATCAAAACTGTCAAAGAGCATGAAATACACAAAAATGACTCCCGTCCGACATCACCCGCGAACGGATTCACTCATTCTGAAGAGCATAAGATGCTTGTAAAAGTTGCGGGTAAATAGTGATTAACAGGCAATATATATCTTGAAAAAAAATCACGCAAAGGTGAATACATCTTCACGAGTACATTGATTACAGTTCTTTTTGGTTGAAAAGAAAAAAGAAAGGTTTATATAAGTCGTGAAATATCCGTTCGCTCGGGACAGGAAAATCTATATAGAATGGCTGCCCCATGTACTGGAGTACAGTTCTGTCCTTCGAAGGCAAACACTCTGTCCGGCACTCGTATCCTCCCCCTTCGAGGGCGAGGGAAAAGTGTCAACATCGACATCGCAATGGAATAGGATGGGGTGGAATGGCGGTGATTGAGGGTTAAGTGTTGGACCGTGGTGCCGAACCCTGCTGAAACAGAACTATACAGTCAGCCTTGTCGTAACGTGACAAGGGAAGGCTCAGAAATGCACCGGGGATATCAACAAACTATTGTATGTAAACTCCAATAACAATTAAAAAAATACAGAATGTTACATTGTGATATCATTTGAAAGCTTTCTAGAAAAGTATTCGAAAATTTATTTATCATCATATTTTTAATACACAAGCAATGATGTGAATGAAATGTACTTATCTAAAATTGTAGTTAGCAGAAATATTTGCATACCTACAAACAGAAACAATGTGACACAACTATATACTATACTTCACACAACTATATACTATACTTCAGAGATGTAAGGATAAGCGATAGAAACTATAGATATTAGATTCTTGTACGAATAATTCAGCGGCGTTCTTATATTGATAAATACTTTAAAATTTGGACGTTTGTTTGTTCCAATTTAATGTAACAAAACCACTTAACAGCATCTACAACAAGAGACAAACACTCAATTAATGCCAACGATGTTGTGAAATTTGTCTTTTTGAATAAAAAAATGTGCCCAAAAAAACCCCCAGATGTGATTGGGAAAGAAAACACAGGCATCGAGCGAGAAGAGTGTTGTAAGAGGGTTGCCTAACTTGTCGGATCCTCCAGAACCAGCTTGGTCGACGTCGAGGTGTCCCACCCGAGACCTCTGACGACCCCTCACAGACATATGACAGCTGACACATGAAGACATATCGACACACGCCCTTATGGGCCCTTGCGCCCTCTGTCGGTCGATCTGCGCGTGCTCCTCTTCCGTTTGCGTGTTTCCTTACGTGGTGTGTTGACAAGAAGACGGTGGTCGGATTACAAGGCAATGTTTACGAAATACCATGAATAAAAATTAATAAATGCAACGCACTTTCACGAAATTTGTGTGTCTCGAGAATATTATAGACCGTAGAGGCGAAATCACGAAGATCTTTGGAGACGAAACGTAAATGGAGGTAAAGGGAACTTAATTATCAAAGAAGAGAAACTATTTTTTTACGGATACAAGAATACATTTAAACATGAGAATCAGATGATGATCATCTAATACACTATTTTTATATAAACCAAAAATTATCTAGGGCATATATTTGAAATTTATTTGGATACACAAATTCAGAGTGTTCGACGAAAGAAGACATGTGCTATTCATTTAAGCGTTTCTTGTTCTATACTTGGAATAAAATTAAAGAAAATATTTGGAACACTTTGAGAAATTCCTTTTTATAAATTGCATTAACTTCAAGCAGAAATTCCGCGAACAATACTAGTTATTCAATAATTCTCAATGACTATTTTTTAATATAATTTTTTAGAACAGATTTCATTTAAGACAAAAAGTTAGAGCTTCAATATTGTGTTTTTGCTATGTGAAATTTCTGCCATTTTCGAAATACGGTGAGTTCGTCCAAAATGGGACTACCACCATTTTTGTACCGTTCTTTTATACACACAAGGAGAAACAAAAGAAATTTCAACGAAAAAAAGATCAACGTCTTTCTTTAAGAGTAATTTATGCTATTCAGTGACAAAGATTAATCACAACATTCGGAGTCATTTTCGTGAAAATTTTGGAAACGTTATTCAGGCTTCATGAAAAGTACCCCCCCCCCCAAAAAAAATCAAAATATTCGTTTCAAACTTGCAGGACCTCGTTGTGATCGATCGCGAAATATCAGTTTTGAAGAAAAGCGATTTACATGTTAGAATTGATCGCAGGCAGACGGACAAAAAGTCAATGGATTGTTTTCAGACTCACAAAACATGAATGGTGTAACTAGATGTCCTAGTGAAAGAAATTTTCTATATATACGAACAATATTTATCGACTTTTCGTTTCCAGGGTCAAGTAATAAGAGTTCTGGCGAAAAATCGCCTTTTTCCGGATACAAAATGACAATACTTTCTCTTCTTACGAAGTAAGAGAAGATGAACTAAAATTGAAAAAGAGGATTTGTCTCAAAAGTATTTGAAATGCAATGACAAATTTTAACTCAGTACTCGTGCATATTATATTAATCTTAATCTCAATCAGTTTTTACAATTTCTTACAATTGGAGGTGACATTCACATTCTATATGAAAACATTTCACGATATTAATCAACGTTAAGAGAAAATTTATGTGCACTAAAATAACGATTTGACAATTTAATTAATTTAAAATATATAAAAATTGCTTTTTATGTATGCGTATTTTGAAAGTATGATGTTCAGCATCCTCTGCGTGAATTGATGTCGGAAACGCAACATTTTCCAGGAAATAAACTCATTTCACTTTATTAGGGAACATAAGAGGATTCTTATTTATATTTACAGTGGAAAATGGGGCAATGCTACCTTGAATTTCTTAGGGCAATCAAAGATCCGCCCGATCCAAGAACTGAAGATCAAGCTTTCCCAGATAAATAAACTGATGATACATCAACAATTTATTTAATAAAAATTGGGCATTGAAAACTTGTTTCAGATCTCACTATCAGAGACCTTGCACAATCACGACAGAAACGCACAGTCGTAGTTTCCCAAAACGTCTTCGATTGTCATTGAGTAAATGAGATTTCAGTCAAGAAAATAGTTTCCCAGAATGGATTTATTCGGCGAGTTGAAAGAGTCTATCATAGTCCACGAACCATCGATGATAATGAACGCAGTCACAGAAACGAAAACCATTCGTGGGAAATGAAGGGCTTGATTCGTAGCTAGAATGAAACGATGACCATCTTGGCAAAAAACAATGCTTTTGGAGTGCAATTGCAAAATAATGGAGAACAGTTAAGTGGATTGACAAATGTGATTTATTCACGTAGTTTCTGTTGTTTTTCACTAATTAACATGACCGTAGTAAATTGGTGATATTAATTTAATGTTTATAACTAGTAAAATAAATCGTTCGAAATTTTATTTCGTATCAGATGAATGCCAGTTAATTGTGCAGTTCCTAAATATGATTCCAATATTAAGGGACTATTTATTTTATATTAAGGATGCATTTCAGTAATAAAAAACAAAAATTGAATACCTAATCTAACAGTTTTAATATAACAAAACAAAACGTACTACAATAAAATAAGGTGTTACATGCAGATGGAAAAAATTCCTGAGTGGTTCGCAATAATGTCGAATGTTTCGTAATTAGTCATATATTAATAATTATTTGCAGGGAACGAATCTTCAATTTATAATACAATTAATTCATATTACGAGACAATTGATTGTTCTACACGCATAATATATTTTTTCTACGCCCATTGTATATTTCTGTCATTTGATGGCTCCAACCCGTTGCATAATGATACTACTCATTACGATACAGATTTCATTATGATACAGGTTCTTGACCAATCACAGAGAAGCTTACAAACCAAGTATTAAGATTCATTATCCTTGAGAATCGTTGTAGTAAATGTTTGGTTCGATTGTGTATATTAAAATTGCATTTAATGTTATTTTATGTTTATCAATTTTAATTTATTTTGTTATCAGTAATTTGTAAGTGGAATATTATATAAAATAAATTGGTTTATAATTTCCCTTTGATTCTATTTGACTAGCACAGTGGTGGTGGTAGAGGGAACATTTGACCGAAGTGAAGATCAGAACTCAAGTTATTGCGTGTTATAAGTTGCTGCCGTGTGTTTGTCCTTTAAAACCGGCCAATTCTTTACTTTAAAATGTCTAGTGAATCAGAGGAGAAGTTGGCACCTTTAAAAATGAAAGAAAAAGCGAAAATGGTTTCCTCGGAATTATTGTAAGAGCAACTTTTGTATTCTCTCGCACTGCAAAGCCACCTACGGCAGGTAGGGTAGCTGTCCGTTAGGTGGCCTTGGCTGAATCCTGCACGTCAACTGCCACGAAACGATTCAATGCAAAATTTTAACATAAAAAAGTCATAGAAAAAGTACCGTATGAAACTCGATGTAATGGGTATTAATACACTCGTGTGAAGTTTACGATACTCGCTCGTTCCTCGCTCGTATGGTAATATCACATTCGTGTATTAATATCCATCATTACATCATCGTTTCATAATGTACTAATCCATATTAGATGCCTAAAATATTACAATAAAAAAAAATAAAAAAAAGTATTGATATGTTTTACTAATATTTAAATTTTTTAAATTTTAAACTACTGTATTATTTAAATAATTTATGAGCATTATATTTTCAAAGCATTAATGCTCATACGGAAGTAGAATATAATTAAATCAGCATGAGAAGAAAGAGAGCAAGAGAAAAATGCCTTTTTTTATTTAATTTTTTTATTTATGTATTTATTTATTGTTTGAAAGTTGTTCTTTAAGGCATGGAAAATTGTAGTGTGAAGAGAGGAATCATATCACAACAGTGTTTAGGCTATAAATTGCAAGATGGAGCTAGCTGTACTGCGGAGGAAGGGATCAAGACATTGACGTGTTCCACTACTCCTCAGTGCTATAATTTTGTGATGCGTATCGCGTTAGGCATGCACACGGTGGCGTATCTACTGTATAGCAGACCCGGCACGTCCCATGGGCTCTACTCACAGGGACACTTTTTAGAGAATACCCGTTAAAACAAATAACTCTAATTTTGAGTATTCTGATAGGGACGCTTGTCATGAGCACATCAGCGAGTTCGATTGATGGATATCAATTTTGAAGAAAATCGGCTGAACTGTTTAGTCACTAGAGTTGTTCACAGATGGGCGGACTGACGGGCGGACCGACGGACAGGCGGACAGGCGGGCAGGCGGACAGACGTTTTGCCGTTATTCGATTTTTCGGTATCAAGAATCCACAAAACATGGATGTTGATCACATCACGTGTTTAGAGATTTTTTCTAAATTTAGAAACTGGATATATCCACTATTTCGATACCAGGGACCAGTAATAAAAGATTTTTTCCCGAAAATTTCTCGCTTTTTCGCACAGCATTACAAAACGTTCTCTTTACTGCGTAAACGGTAACGAGAAAGTAAAAGGATAACGAATGTAGGTCCGAAAATCCGTTTTTGGTTCTTTTGAGCCATAACATTGCACACACGTCAGGATTAAGCTGCTCCAAAGATTAAGAACACAAGAATTACCCAAAACTAAGACTTTCTATGCAAAGCAAAATCATCAAATCTACACCTTGTCAGAATCACGGTAAACAAACCATTACTCAATATACACATTACTAGATTCAAGTCATTCACAGCAGACTGTGTGGATCGGCCACTTCAAATTAAATCATGGTCATCTAATTAAAAAGATAGGGGAAAAAACCGATCCAAAGACATGTCCCAAGTCTGGAATAGAAGTGACAACTGCACCATTCTCGTAAACGTTCTTCACGCAATCAAACGACAAAACTTAATCAAAAACGATTATACAATTTTTTTAAATTTTGAAAATGACCCAGGGACTTCATGAAAAGTACCCTTCAAAATAAAATATCGGTTTCAAGCTTTTGTATTCGATTACAGCAAGAGGTATCAATACCTGGAATTAACTCTGACTTCCTTGATTTTTTCAGAAGGGAAGAATGTGACAAAATTCTAATATTATTTATTCAACCAGGCATAACTCATCAACACAAGTTCCACATGTGTTTGTTAGTTTTATTTCCACAATGTGTATAATATCAAGTTTAAATTAAATACAATATGAAACGATGAAGAAATTATGGGTATTAATACACGAGTGTGATATGACAATACGAGCGAGGAACGAGCGAGTATCGTAAACTTCACACGAGTGTAATAATACCCATTAGAACGAGTTTCATACGGTACTCTTCCTACGACTTTCATAAGTTAAACTTTTACATTGAATCGTCTCGTGGCAGTGCACATGCAGGATTCAGCCAAGGCCACCTAGCTGACTGATCCCTATCCTACCCTCGCATGCTGCCGCAGGTGGTTGTGGTTACCAGTCCGCCTGCGAGGGATAACTGCGATAGTCAAATAGGATCGAAGGGAAATTATGATTCAATTAATTGTAAATAATATTCCACGAAAATATTACTAATAATAAAAGAAATTAAACTGACAACCATAAGATAATATCAAATGCAATTTTCGAACGAAACATTTACTAGAACGATTCTCAATGATTATTAAAGTGTCAAAACTTGGATTATAAACTTGTTTGTGATTGTTCAAGAACCTGTATCATAATGAAATCTGTATCGTAATAAGTACCATTGCGCAACTGGTTGCAGCCATCAAATGACAGCATTATATAATGGGAATAAAAAAAAGTAATTTCTGTACCCATCCTAAAGTTTTGCTGTTCTGTATACTATTTATTTATTGAAGAAAAGAGGATTTCATATTTCTGAATAGTCATTGCATAACAAATTTGCGTTAAAAATGAATGTAAATCAATATAAATAACAGTGGTCGTTCATGAGCAGTGCATGTGTAAAGCGACCTTAAAAATAGTTTGTTGAAAAAACATTAATATAGGTGCAATTGGCAAGGAGATACAAGTTTGTGTCAATGAATGGCAGACGGATGGATATAGACATAACTCTGGACATAGAGCATAACTCTTTTAGATTAGAAGCATTAAAGCTAAAACTTGGTAAACACGTTAGTAGTAAGGTGTACTTGGAGCGATCCGGAGATCAATAAGCTATTTTAATTTTTGAGAATACTTTACATAAAACACCTGTGACACGTTCAACATTTTCTTAAAAATGGTGACCTAATTTTTATATTTATTTTTTCTCAAACTGATGAAAGTGCATTTATGATACAGTTATGATTTGCAATAATATCTCTGAAATATTGAATATTGCAAAATGGAAAAAATTTTTCGCGTTTGTCAAACACCTGCAACATTAAAACCAGATACTTCTTCCTGAATGCAATTTATCTCCCAATTTTGATATTTAAATGATGTCACCATCTTTTTTAAAATAATATGTGTACGTAGTTGTTGAGTAATGACACTAACAGTCAGAGAAGTTTCGGTATACCTCGTATGCGCACATTTGCCGTGACGGCTACTACTACCAGACCAACAAGACAAAGAGTTAAGAACCATTGGACATTACACAAAGGTTTCACATAACAAAATTATGTGATTATAGTATTACAAATCATGATTAATTTATTTCTGGTCTTCGTGGTTCCATCGAAACACTGTTCGAATTAATCATTGAATATTGTGAACATTTATTTATTTATTTATTTATTTATTTATTTATTTATTTACGTCAAAAAAACAAACATTCAGACACTGATTGTCACTGGGAATCGCAAGTCATTAGTCTCGACGATCTAAAATTGCGGTCATAACATACCAAACGCAACATCTCTGCAGATGGTACAAGTTTGCAATCAAGCCCAGACAACTTCACGCTACGCTTCAATAAACTACCAATCAGCCAGAAAGAAAACTTCGTCGTCAATTGAAGAACACATTCGACATCCATTTCGGCTACAACAAAATCCATAGGGTGATTTAAAGCACAGTTGTGTGAAGCGAAATGAATTCTATGAAAAGCAAACTTAACAATATCCAGAGTGACGAAATTATAACATCCATGAAATGGCTATGAATAGTCACCTATTTGTGACAGCTTTTATCGCCCGGTAGAGAGGACCGTGTCTAGGAATACAAAGAAGCTACCGAAAACTGGCTGAACGCTGTTGGGCCACATAATTCTGGCGGTTTATATCAACATTTGTAGCCAAGCAGCCGGAACGAAGAGATTGACCCCGTCCCGACATTCGTGAACATACAATTGAACAACACATTCGGCATCCGTTTCGGCTACAACAAAATCCACAGGGCGATTTAAAGCTCAGTTGTGTGAAGCGAAATAAATTCTATGAACAACAAAATCATCAGGATACGGAGTGACGAAATTATAATAGCCATAAAAAGGCTATGAACAGTCATCTATTAGTGACAGCTTTTATCGCCCGGTAGAGAGGACCGTGTCTAGGAATACAAAGAAGCTACCGAAAACTGGCTGAACGCTGTTGGGCCACATAATTCTGGCGGTTTATATCAACATTTGTAGCCAAGCAGCCGGAACGAAGAGATTGACCCCGTCCCGACATTCGTGAACATACAATTGAACAACACATTCGGCATCCGTTTCGGCTACAACAAAATCCACAGGGCGATTTACAGCTCAGTTGTGTGAAGCGAAATAAATTCTATGAACAACAAAATCATCAGGATACGGAGTGACGAAATTATAATAGCCATAAAAAGGCTATGAACAGTCATCTATTAGTGACAGCTTTTATCGCCCGGTAGAGAGGACCGTGTCTAGGAATACAAAGAAGCTACCGAAAACTGGCTGAACGCTGTTGGGCCACATAATTCTGGCGGTTTATATCAACATTTGTAGCCAAGCAGCCGGAACGAAGAGATTGACATCGTCCCGACATTCGTGAACATACAATTGAACAACACATTCGGCATTCGTTTCGGCTACAACAAGATCCATAGGGTGATTTAAAGCACAGTTGTGTGAAGCGAAATGAATTCAATGAAAAACAAAATTATCAATATCCGGAGTGACGAATCTATAACATCCATAAAATGGCTATGAATAGTCATCTATTAGTGACAGCTTTAATCGCCCGGTAGAGAGGACCGTGTCTAGGAATACAAAGAAGCTACCGAAAACTGGCTTAACGCTGTTGGGCCATGTAATTATGTCGGTTGATATCGACATTTGTAGCCATGCAGCCGGAACGAAGAAATTGACACCGTCCCGACATTCGTGAGCATACAATTGAACAACACATTCGGCATCCATTTCGGCTACAACAAAATCCGTAGGGTGATTTAGAGTACAGTTGTATGAAGCGAAATGAATTCCATGAAAAACAAAATTATCAATATCTGGAGTGGCGAAATTATAATAGCCATAAAATGGCTATGAATAGTCATCTATTAGTGACAGCTTTTATCGCCCGGTAGAGAAGACCGTGTTTGGCGATTCAAAGAATGATTGATTGATTGATTTTTCATGTTTCCGGGCGCGTCAACTGCTTCGGTCATTAGTCCCGTTAGTGTAATGCATGTTTTTTTCTCGGGAGATGGCTGTGATCTTCCCCCCGCTGGATGGGGAGATCCGGCGCCGACCTACCGTCGGCTAGTGGGGTTTCCCCCTAACCAGGACTCTCCCACCAGCGAGGCACCGCCCCAGCCGGGACAAGCTCTATGCTCCCGACCGGTCTCCCGGAATATGTGGTAGTGTAGTGCATGTTAGTGTAAGTGTGTGTGTACGGGGACAGGATAGGACAAGGAAGAGGAAGGAAAGATCGCGCGCGGTCCGTGGCCCGTTTGTTAGGGTACTGCTCCGGCATTCGCCTGGTGTTGATCGGAGAAACCACGGAAAACTACCGATCAGAGCAGCCGGCCGCTAGAATTCTCCTCCCGACAGCGACTGAAGCGATTCAAAGAATTTACCGAAAACTGGCTGAACGCTGTTGGGCCATGTAATCATGTCGATTGATATCGATATTTGTCGCGAAGCAGCCAGAACGAAGAGATTGACACCGTCACGACATTCGTGAATATACAATTGAACAACACATTCGGCATTCGTTTCGGCTACAACAAGATCCATAGGGTGATTTAAAGCACAGTTGTGTGAAGCGAAATTAATTCTATGAAAAACAAAATTAACAATATCCAGAGTGACGAAATTATAACATCCATAAAATGGCTATGAATAGTCATCTATTAGTGACAGCTTTAATCGCCCCGTAGAGAGGACCGTGTCTAGTAATACAGAGAAGCTACCGAAAACTGGCTAAACGCTGTTGGGCCATGTAATTATGTCGGTTGATATCGACATTTGTAGTCATACAGTCCGAACGAAAAATTGACACCGTCCCGACATTCGTGAACATACAATTGAACAACACATTCGGCATCCGTTTCGGCTACAACAAAATCCATAAGGAGACTTCAAGCACAGTTGTGTGAAGAGAAATGAATTCTATGAAAAACAAAATTATCAATATCTGGAGTGACGAAATTATAATAGCCATAAAATGGCTATGAATAATCATCTATTAGTGACAGCTTTTATCGCCCGGTAGAGAGGACCGTGTCTAGGAATACAAACAAGCTACCGAAAACTGGCTGAACGCTGTTGGGCTATGTAATTATGTCGGTTGATATCGACATTTGTAGCCATGCAGCCGGAACGAAGAAATTGACACCGTCCCGACATTCGTGAACATACAATTGAACAACACATTCGGCAATCGTTTCGGCTACAACACAATCCATAGGGTGATTTAAAGCACAGTTGTGTGACGCAAAATGAATTCTTTGAGAAACTAAATTATCAATATCCGGAGCTACGAAAATATAATAGCCATAAAATGGCTATGAATAGTCATCTATTAGTGACAGCTTTTATCGCCCGGTAGAGGAGACCGTGTTTGGCGATTTGAAGAAGCTACCGAAAACTGGCTAAACGCTGTTAGGTCACGTAATTCTCTCTTGATATCAATAATTGTCGCCAAGCATCTGGAACGAAGAAATTTTTTTACACCGTTCTTACATTCGTGAACATACAATTGAACAATACATTCAGCATCCGTTGTCGGTTACAATAAAATCCAGAGTGTGTTTTGGAGCACAGTTGTTCCAAGCAAAATGAATTTTATGTAAACCAAATTAATCAATGAAATGACGAACAATATATTAACCATATGGCCGCAAATCATAAACAATAGTGCGAGCTATTATCCCCCTGTGAAGAGGACCGTATTTGATGATTCAAAGAAGCTACCAAAAACTCGCTAAGTGCTGTTGGGTTACGGTATTTGTCTGTTTTCGTCTGTGGCAAGGTATTCCGTGTGACATCGATATTTGTCGCCAAGCAGCCCGGTACAAAGATATTGACACTGTCTTTACATTTCTCATATAAAAAGACCAAGAAACGGTTGACTCCATGACACATCATACCACATCGATATGTGTCGCCAAGCAACCACGAGCACAGTTGTTTGAAGCAAAATGATTTTTTTGAAAAAGAAAGGCTGGAGTGATGAAGTTATAATTACCATGTAGTGGCTACGAATAACGGTAAACGCTGGCTAAAAGCCGTTGTGCCACGCAGTTGTCTGTTGATATCGATATTTGTCGCCAAGCAGCTGGAACGAAGAAATTGACACCGTCCCTACATTCGTGAACATACAATTGTACAACACATTCGGCATTCATTGTCGGCTACAACATAATCCATAGTGTATTTTAGAACACAGTTGTTTGATACAAAATGAATTTTCTCAGAATCAAATATCAAAATAATCAGGGTCTGGAGAGACGAACAATAATCATATAACGGCTAAGCATAGGCGTCTAATAGTAACAGCTATTATCGCCCGGTGAAGAAGACCGTACTTGGCGATACATAGAAGCTACCAAAAAGTGGCTAACTGCTGTTGGGCTACGGTATTTCTATCTGTTTCCGTCTGTGCCACGGTATTTCCGTGTTACATCGATATTTGTTGCCAAGCAGCCCGGAACAAAAGATATTGACACTGTCTCAACATTTATCCTATATAAAGACCGAAAAACGATTGACACCATCGTCGTCCAACACGGCGCCCGTGGGACGTTGGAGAACAGCTCCGGCTTCTTGGATGGGGACGACGATGGTGACAGTAGTGACGTTGACGTGAAAACCGGATAAGTATTTACCTCTTGATTTCGGGAAAATTGTCTCGTGTCTAAAGAGGACTCCTGAAACATACGCTTAACACTCTACACTAACATATGCTAAACACCACAAATAAACTTTATCAAGAAATGACCTATAACCGCATCATCAATATCATGGGGGTTTAATCGGATCCACCAATTAAACCCTCAATAAAACCTGATAAACTTCAATAATGACCTCACTGCAAAAGAAAAAGGAAAGAATGATGAAAAGTTACGACTAGAAAGTTGAAATCTCGAAGAATCGGATACACTGGACACACAACTTGCTCCTCTGAATGAAATATTATCGCATTCAAACAACTACCTCTTAAATTTTATTCAAATAAAGAGTTTTCTTGCGAAAAAAACGTACTATGGCATTTGAAACAGCTCGAGAATTTAGTCCCAATGTAACTCCATCGATCCAAATGTTAGAAGGTACATATTCGAAACTAAATGATACAAATATGAAGAGATTTACAAAAATAAAAAATAAATTAATCAACATTGAAAGTAATGAATCAGAATACTCTAGTGATACAAGTTAAAGTATCTCACCCCTTAAATTAAATATTAATTGACAATGGTTGAAAGCATATTACAATGTAATATCAATGGACTGTGTAATATCAATGGATTACAAGTAATAATAATGGCTGCAAAGAGAAAATCTATTAATTCTAACTAACAAATATAATCCAGATATAATATGCTTACAGGAAACTAATAATTCAGAAAGAGTGATTCCACAAATAAAAAATAGGAGGATATAAGAAATAGAAATAATTCATGAATATCCAGTACAGGCATCTATATATAATAAATATTAAAACTCATTGATCAGCTACCTAAGCACTTTATTGTGGTAGGCGATTTTAAAACTCACAGTCTAATGTGGGGATCTTGTATAGATGATTGTAGAGGAAAGATAATTAAAAAATATTAGAAGACTCAAATGTATTGATACTTAACATTACACGGTATACGGACGGACGGACGTTTAGCCGTCATTCGATTTTTCGGTAAGAACTCATAAAACATGATTTTTTTTTAATTTAGCAACTGGATTTATGCGCTTTTTCGTTATCAGGGCCCTGTAATAAGAGTTTTTCTGACAAACATTCGCCGTTTTTTCGCACAGCATTTCATAACTTTCTCTCTACTCTGTAGCGAGAAAGTAAAAACAGTAATGCAAGGCGACTTAAAATCGATTACCTAACGCTCATGTATAGTCTAGATCAAACGCAAAGGAACTACGATTTCTTTTTAATGAAAATGTTCTTAATTAGAATTTAACATGATGCAAATGTCCAGAATTCCGAAAACTCAGACCTTATCATATCCTATAGAAAAAATATACTGCTTTTAATTAGTAGAAAAAAAACCTTTGCAATGGTCTTGGAATGATGGAAAGGGAATGTAGTTGAAACATTTTCACAGAAAGTGTAATTAAAGACACTTGATAAACATTTTAATAAAAAATATTTACCAAGTATGAAATTAACACTCGTGGTCTAAGAGCGACGTAACAAAAATATATTCTACCCGCACAAATTACAAATGTGAATAACGTAATCGAAATGAAGTTACCGGGCAGCCAATGGAGAAGCCATCGGTGTTGGTGATTCATCGCTTCCAACTGCGGTGTCATCTCGCCCGCAGACGGGCATCGTTTGTCAGCAGCGCTTTGGAAACCTCAGCAGGTGACAGCGCCTCCTCGGCCGGGAGGAAGTTCCTAAAAGGCAGATCGAGACAGCACGGCGCATGATGGAAGGCCGGCTTCGCTCGAGGGTGACGGGAATGGCAAGGGTGGGTGAGGGCGGACGAGAACATGGTCGAGGACGAGGCGGAGACAAGCGCCACACCAAGGGTGAGAGTGAGGACAAGACCAAGCATAAGGACGAGGACTAGGTGAAGGTGGAGATGATGGCTAGGACGAGGACTAAGTTGAGGGAGAGGGCGAGATGAAGGGTGAGGGCGAGAGCGTGGGCGAGGACATGAGCGAGGACGAGACAAGGGCCTCAGGGTGACCCTTGGTCAGCCCTTATCCTCACTCTCACATTGTGGTCACCCACAAGGTGAGAGTGAGGACAAGGACAAGCATAACGATGAGCACTAGGAGGAGGTGAAGAGGGAAGGCGAGGACTAGGACTATGACTATGACTTGGTCAAGGTCGAGGGTGAGGGTGAGGGCAAGGGCAAGCACGAGGGCGATGGCGATGGCGATGGCGTTTCTCTGGCGATTTTCGATCCTTCTCTCTCAGCCAGAAACAATAATACTCGTAAACAAATCCATATTCTGAACCACGTTAGCCATGAAGTAACGGAGTTTTTATTGATTTAGTGCAGCGACTGTAGTAACGTTGAGATCAGTTCAAAACTGCGAAGCGAACATGAATTGAGTGTGGGATTCGCATTGTAAATTGGGAACAGTTTTAATTCAAACCTTCCTGATTATTATCGGAACTTAATATCACATTTTACTATGTATTGAAAAGGTCCACTCAAAAGTGGGAAAGATAAAATAACAAAATCCAATAGCGGATTATAGAGCGCCCATCGGGTGGCTCATTGGATAGTATGATTGCTTTCCACGGTGCAACCCCGGGTTCGATTCCCGGCCGCGGAAAATTATAACTGTGCGCTTTCCTTATAAGTGTCCTAGTATCTATTGTTATGAGACGATGAAAAATCCGACAGTAAGTTAAGAAGACCAATATATACGGTGAAGGGATGTCATGCTAACCACACAAACCCCTTATCCCAGGGCCAAGAGGCTGGGTCACCGCTGGTCGGCCAAGGCCCGTAGCGGGCTGTCGAGCTAAAGGACAAGATAGACAGGAGCTCCTTTGTTTATAAAATCTGATGGAAATTTGTAAGTCAAATTTGCTAATATTAAATTACGTATAATTTTAACGTTGCCTCAACTTCAGATGTGATTCCCATTTGCCGTACGCGTATGGTTCAAATTTTTTGAAAGGGAAACCTCCCACAAACAGTGTATGGCCCAAGTTTACCATACGGCAAGAAGCAGTTTACATACATCGAATAAATTATTTCATAAATGTCACCTTTTAGCATTGAAATATATCAATAAGAATATAAATTATTTGCCCCAACAATTCATATAAAATAGTTGATGCACTTATATTAACATAAACTTAATATGTTGTGCAAAGGGGGAGACTTAAATTTATTTTTTAGTCTGAGGTTTAAATCGATATATAAAATCGGTAGTTTGTTTGTCATTGTTTCTCTAACTAAAATCTATCGAAACATTTGCACCCATTCCATTGTATGGAATACAATGCAGAAAGTGTCTCATCCAGGTGCTACCTTAGACTCGTTAGAGATTATAGGTCCCTCACATTATGCGATACGTAACCGAGTGAGGGTGTTGCTTAGGGAGCCGTGTCCTGGACGTCGTAGAATGGGACAGGAGGGGGGGGGGGGAGAGCGGGCAAGGCGCAGGCAGACTGAGCGTTCGTGCGCAGGGGGTTGGCACGCCCGTCTGCCATCGCCTGGGGTTGCGCACGCGGCGGGCGGCGAGGGGGCTGTGGCGGCGGGGCGAGTGATTGACAGGCGGGCGGACCAATGGCGGCCCGGAACGCGGACGACGCCCCGCGGCCGCTGTTTCTCCTCCTCCACCACGCCCCCCCCCCGCCGCTGCCGTCACCCTTCCCGTGTGTCTCGCCACCCCCGCAGCGCCCGCACGACTATTACAATATGATAATGTGGACGTGGCCGCGGGCACGGACGCGGCGGCGGTGGCGGCGGCGCCGA
Source organism: Teleogryllus occipitalis (assembly GCA_011170035.1). Taxonomy (NCBI): domain Eukaryota; kingdom Metazoa; phylum Arthropoda; class Insecta; order Orthoptera; family Gryllidae; genus Teleogryllus; species Teleogryllus occipitalis. The sequence continues at coordinate 128,979 of BLKR01000115.1, read as the reverse complement.
GTGCGGGGGCGGCCGGAGTGGTCGTGATTGCGCCAGAGGACGGCGGTGGCGGCGGCGGCGGCGGCGGCGGCGGCGGCGGCGGCGGACGCGAGGGAAGACGGGGACGGGGACGGAGACGGAGACGACCGGCTAGCACGACTACAGTGCACGCTGAAGGTGGTGCGAGGACACGAAAACGTCGGGATCGGTAGCAGAGAACGCTACGGACGAGGAAACAAGGACCGGTGTTCGTAGTAGTCATAACGTTAAAAGACGTGAGAATGAAAAAGACAGTCTCTGAACCGGATGCCACACAGCGGAGATTGCTGAAGTCCAAAGAAGAAAACAGAATTGTGTCAATGATAAATGGTCGATTTAATATAAATGCAGTAAAGATGTGGTAAACTGTAGAAGATGTATAGAATTACCGATTGCAATGCGGCAAAAATTATTTTAGGTGAGAATATAAAATAACACAAAATTGAATTTCACAGGGTGTCTTCACGGTTCTGCAATAAATATCATTGTGAAGAACAAACATCGATTTCAGAATGTTATTCACAATGCGAAGAAAAGTTTGTGATAACAAAAAAAAAAGACAACACTACTCTGGAGTGTATCGTTAATCCTCCTGCCCTTGATTTGCGGCCGTTAAATATCGTACAAAGATCGTAGAAGAAAATGAAATATCGTTTGTGTTGTATTTTTTTCTTTGTTTAATGAGTTGTTTAATTTTTTAAGACTTTTATTAGTAGATGTTTTCTTTACCAAAAGTGATAGTTTCTTGTTTCAACACTAATCGGATGTCTACAAAATATGAAAAACTTGGACCATGGACAATCACTGCATGGTAACTCCGGAGTTCTCTTCCATAATCACAGTGAAATATTTTTATAGTACCTATTAATAAACGAACAGTTGTGAAATCGGAACAATATAGTGAATGTTGAACTACTTCCAATACGGACGACACCATTGCCCGTCAGCTGCAACGCCCGCAAGTTCAGAAAATGTACATGCCACTGCCGAACCTCAAAAACTGATAATGTTTTAATACAAACCTCTAGAAAATGATTGTGATGAATTGCTAAGCATGTATACCATTATTTCTTAAATATAAAACATCCCTTCATTTATACTGTAATTCATTTTCAGGTCCGTCGTTTCTCCACCCCCTCTTCCTCATTTGTTGTTCTCCGTATACGCAATGGCATTCGTATGCGACTGAAATTTTAATGAGAAGATGCATATTAAGTCTTTTTTTAAAAGTGGAAATACATATTGTTCTACGTGAAAAAATGCCTCAATCCGGATTCAGAGAGCTCTCAAAACAGACATCTCAATTTCCATTTTCGTTCATTTTCATTTGAACCATACGAGCATTTGAGGTAAATATTACAGCGTTCCAAGTGGGTTATCATTGCTTCAACGACCAGAGCTCTTGTAAGACCCGTGCTCTCGAAGAATATTCTCCGAAATTGCTCTACAAACTCCATCGTCCGCACAAAGTCTCCCTACCCAGCAGCACATGAAACGGCGGTCGTTTCAGCCCCTGAACTTGCGGCCCTCGTTGCTCCCACCCACGCGCCGCGCCGCGCCGTTCACCCGGGGGTCGCCGTTTCCCATGCCCTCGCGTGGTGCACGCCACCGCCGCGGCGAGGGCGGGGCGGGGCGGGGCGGGGCGGGGCGGGGACGCGGGCGGGGGCGGGGCCGGCGCACGCAGCTCCGCTCTCCCGCGAACGGCGCGGGCCGAGTCCCGGGGGGCGGTAATTGCCGGCGGTGCCAGCCGCCGATACCCGCCCGTGTTATTCGTCACCGCCTATCGCTCCGCGCGCCCCGCCCCTCCCCTCCCTTTCCCGCGCTTCGACCGGGCGCAGTATAAAAATACACGCTCGCCGGCCTTTGGAAGTCGACAAAAGAAAGTCGCCGGCACGACGACATAATTTAAAACCAGCGGCGACCGTCGAGCCGCTTCGAGTTGGGTAGATTGTGCGTGTGTTAACCTTACGTAACTGTTTCCCAGAAATCCGCCGCAGCGCAGGAAAAAATAAAAAAGAAACGAACGCGGCCCGGGGCCCCCGTGGACATGGCGTGACGTCAAAGCAGCCGCCGACGCCCCGGGCGCTGGCGTGTCCGGCCGGCGAGGCGCCGCCGAGCACTTGACGCGCACGGAATACGCTCGAGTGGCGCAGCGCCGGCCAGGCGCTGGACGGGCGCTGGGCAGGCGGCGCGGCGCCGGCATTTGCATAGCGGCACGAGCGAGGCGGTGGAGTTGAGGCGGGAACAACGGGCGGATAGGCGAAGTTCGAAAGGTTTCCAAGTCAGCTCGAACGGTGCTCTCTCTCTCCCTCTCCCTTTCCCCCCTCTCTGTCTCTCCCCCTTCTCTCTCGCCAGAGAGAGAGAGAGAGAGAGAGAGAGAGAGAGCACTAATAGAATAAGGAAAACATGCGACGAATCAAAAACTGGTACTGCAGCCATTGCACCTGTCGCAGATACATAATGTTTTCTTTTCCGAGTTATGTATATTGTTTACATATTTGGTGTAAATATTTGCTTTTACGCAATACTTCGTGGAACGGGCTTTGAAAAAGTACTCGATACTCACTCATGTCACTTTTAAAGCTTATTCTTAATTGGCAAGAGAAGTTTACATTAAATACTTGAATATGGAGAAACTATATTGCAACCGAATTCTTAACTCTGAATTAAAGAAAAAGAATGGCGTCTCAAAATACATTCGAGTGAGCATCATTTCAATGTTTTCGCTGTCCAGGTTGTCATCTCGATCTCCCATATCTAATTGAACTGACTGAACTGTAGACTGAACATTTATTCGTCGTTCGTATTGTAATATGAATGAAAAACTTTCAAGTACTCGTAATCAGGGCGTGCGTCTATGTTACTACGAATCACTTTTTTAAAAATGGGTTCTTTGTTCCTGGTGAAATGCCCCTGATAAGAAAATCTTGGGACGAAATTACCGACAAACTGCGGATAGTGTTAACATTTTTGAGATTCAAAGTCGAAATGTAAAAAGTAATTGAAATAAAATAATATAATATTTTATTAACGATACATGTTTTACAGACAGTTTCATCAAACTCAGAGATTGGTTGAAATCATCTGTCTGCATTTTTGGTCTTTTATAAAATATATTATAAAATACCAGTCGTAACATATACTAATTGATAGCGAGTTATGAAAACTCAGTTACGACATTCCCACACCATATACAACATAAGAGCATGTGGACCTCAAGAGCGGAACTTTCGAGGGAAGCACGCGCTTCCGTTAGCGTGTCGTGTCGCGTCGCATCGCGTCGCGTCGCGCCGCCGGCCTCCTGGGCTGCCAATATCGCGACGTCGCGTCGCCCGCCCGCGCGCCCGTCGCCACCCGTCGCCGCCTTCCCCGCCCAAATCGCCCGAAAAGTTCGCGGCTGGCGCATCCTCCGGCGACGGCAGCGGTAGCGGCCGTGACAAACCTTCTGCGTCACATCTGGCGCGGCAGGTAAAATTTAATATCCGACCCTCCCGCGGGCCTCCGCGGCGGGCCGCGCTCCCCGCCCCTACCCCCTTCCCCCTGGCCCCGCCCCTCCTCGTCTCTTCTCGTCTCGTCTCGCCCACCCCCGCGGCCCCGCAGCCGTCGCTGCCGCGGGCCTCGGTCCGCTTCTATTCATTTCACGTCAGCCCTCCATTCCCGCCATCCCGCCGCCCTCGCCCGCCCCGCCCGCTCCGCCCCCGCCGCCTCGCCGCCCCCGCTTGACAAATGGAGTCATGGACCGGGCGGCGCGCTCTTGCCATTTGCTCCACGCTGAACCAGAAGAAAAGAGATTTGAAAGAGTCTTACTGCCTCGGCTTTCAGTTTTAAAAAAAGGAAACAGAATAAAAAGGCGCACGCGGTAGCGGGGCCTGCGGGGGGTGGCGGGGCGGGAGGGGTCGAGGCGCTCCCAAGGAAATGCCTCCGGGCGGTGTTGGAGGCGGGGCGGGGCGGTGGTGGAGGCGGTGGCAGAGGCAGCGGAGGCCGAGGAGCTGTTTCGAGAAGCCACCACGGAGAGCGCTGGCGTTTCTCTGTGCATCTCAGCATCGATGATAAGCAGGAATGACTCCTATTCTTTGTGAACATGTCAGCAATTCTGTTGGTATGCGCAGGAATAATGAGCAATCAGGCACTGTGACAACATTAGCTAACATGTGTTTTCCATTGTGGATATGTCGTAATATCATTGAGCTCTAGACAGTTGTTCCGGAAGTAGTCGAATTGAAAACGAAACTTTGGATGTTCTCCTGAAATTCTTCTTAATTACCATTTTACAAATATCAACGAAACATATTAAACATCAGCTTTATTTATCATTATTATTATTATTATTATTATTATTATTATTATTATTATTATTATTATTATTCAATAACAGAAAATACTTCTTTATTAATTTTCGGATCTCAGAAACATTTAAAAGGACTGTTTGGATGATACACAACTTCATATGTTATCACGAATGACGGTTCGTGTGTACTACCAATATTTAATATATAATCCTATTATATTTACGACTACGACTTAATCGAAGTTTCATCAACATCGAACTCTTCTTGTTGTCAATATCGTCATAGCGAACAAGAGGTATAGATGGCGAAGCATATGAAGCATATCACAGATCCTGATATTGGAAAACTCTTTCTTCTTTGTCATTATCTTTGTTATTTGCTCTCAAAAGGATTAATAATGATATCTATAATAAACGCTCATTAATTATAGTGATTTCTATCATTTCACACTTCTCCCTAAATGAACGTCGTCCCTTACGGAATGCTCCACCTATACTGAGTATCAAAGAACTTCGTTTCCACTATCAACATCTGAAGAACTAATAGCCTAGTATTTGCAAGCATTATTTACACATTGTACGCTTGAAATTACTTTAATCTATTCCAATACTACACTCAATTCGTCGATCTCAATTAAAAGTTATATTTCATTTTTTACGTAATAAGTTCTTTGACTTCATTTATTATCCCATCTTGCAAAGGGGTGTTAAAATCTCTACTGACTTTCTTTTAAAATTCCATTGAAATGTCACATCTTTAGCATTCCGGTATTAACCACAATGTTATTGAACTGATCAGAGAACGAAAAAAGTCGCTACACACAACTAATTTTCAGGTTCTTGATTTGAGAAAAGAAATTTTTGACTAATTATATAATTGAAATGACTGGGAAATATTTCAGTAACGTCAACGAACAAAAATATTTTACGCACCTTCCCAACAATTCATACCCAAAATCGGAGCTGAGTGTAAATACGTAGTTGGTCCTTCCTACCGTTTCGACAAGTAATGTCCATTACTTTTCTTTATTAGTGCAACTGATCATTTCTGCAATACGAAAGGCTCAGGGCTGTTTCATGTAGAACTCACAACGAAAAGTCTTTCACTTAACCTGCGCATCCGTCGCACCCGCCACCACCCTCCGTTTGCCTCACGAGGCCTGGTCCCATTTGCCCACGGATCGGGGGAAGTTCTCAATATTAAGAATTCTAATCGACGTCCCTGCAGATGAGACGTCTGATGACAAATGGAGGGGAGCTTAGAGCTTCGTGGAAGCAGATGCAATACAACTTACACAGATGCTATAAGCAAGAGGCGCAGAACGGCAATTGCTTTAATAACATTTAGCCAGAAAATATTTGAAGAAAGTGACAAGAGAAATCTGAGAAACTAATTGTTAAAACATTTCGAAAGAAAACACGAATTTTATTTTTGCAGAACTAGATATCATGGACAGTTGGGACATAAGCAATACACGAGCCATTAAAAATTAATGTCTGGTACACTAAATGAAGGTCCCATTTAAGGCACAACGAATGTAGCGATTTCTCGTAACTCAATTACTTAACGTTCAGTTAGAAAAAGTTTAATGTAAAAATCATTTTAAATTGTTTTACTACTTTGAAAAACTTATTTATTTCTTAAATTTGATTACTATATTTGATTGCTAAAAGCTTTATCACTGGGTTTCAATTGAATAGTTTAGTATGCAGTTTTCTTTAGGATACGTTTCACTGATATTCTGAAGACACATTTTATATGTTTAATACATTTTTTCTTGCCTCCATCTTTCATATGCAATATGTCTGTTACAGAGAACGGTTTACCGCGACGGCTGCGCACTGCCTACACCAACACGCAGCTTCTGGAGTTGGAGAAGGAATTCCACTTCAACAAGTACCTGTGCCGGCCTCGGCGCATAGAAATCGCCGCGTCGCTGGACCTGACGGAGCGTCAAGTGAAGGTGTGGTTCCAGAACCGGCGCATGAAACACAAGCGCCAGACGCTGAGCAAGGCCGCGGAAGGCGAGGAAGGGTCCGAAGGGGGCGGCGGAGGGGGCGGGGGCGGCGGGGGTGGGAAAGGGCGGGCGTCGCCGGGATCCGGGAAGGGCGGGAAGGGCGGCGGGGACAAGGCGGCGGCGCTGCTGCTGCTCGCGCAGGACGATAACAGCTCCAAGAGCTGCGCCAACTGCGACCTGCCTCCGACTGCGGGCGGCGGGACCAACGGCGGCGGCGGGGGCGGGTTCGGCGGCGGCGGCGGGGGCGCGGCCGGGGGCACGGGCAGCTCCGGAGAGGCCAGCAGCGTCGCTAGCAGCCTCAGCCAACTCGCCGCCGAGGAGGACTCCCGCGGGTCCAGCCACGGCTCTCCGCCGCTCCCGGCGCCCGCCGCCGCCAAGAAGCTGGACGTGCTGGTGAAGGTGGAGGCCGCCGGCGCGGGTCCCGGCGGCGGGGGCGGGACCGGGCCCGGGGGCGGGTCCCCGCCGCTGCACTGCAAGATGCAAGGCAGCGCGGGCAAGGACGCGTGTGGGCCCGACCTGGGCGTGAGCCCCGGCAGCGGAGGAGCCGGCGGCGCGGGGGCGGTGCCGCCCGCGGGCGCGCTCACGCCATCCTCCACCCCGGGCACGCCGCAGCAACAGCCGAGCCCGCTGGGCCCGGGGGGCGTGTTCCGCGGCCAACGCGCCTCGCCCGCCGCCCCGCCCACCGCCCCCAGCGGCCCGCCCGGCGGCCTGGGCTCCCCCGTGGGCGCGGGGCTGGGCCGCGGCGCGGCCACCGTGGCCTTCCCCATGCGACGCGGCCCCCAGCCGCCGCACCCCGCGGCCGCCCCGCAGCCGCCGCACCTGCAGGCGCAGTGCTACGCGCCCGCGCAGCGCGTGCCCGGCGGCTACGATGGCTACCTGCGGCCGCACCAGCGACTCAACGGCTCCGTGCAGCCCGCGCGGGGCCAGGCGCACCCGCGGGGCTACCAGACCGCCGCTGCTGCGCACGGCTACCCGCAGCAGCAGTATCCGGTCTACAACGGATACCACCACCAGGCGGCGGCCGCACACCACGAGCATACGGGCTACCCCACCGCAGCGTACTCGCACCACCAGCAGCCGCCGCCTCAACCGCAGCAACAAGCTCCACAGAGAGTCAACTACCCGCAACAAGCAGCACCCTACCCAGACACCCACGCGCACGACGCCTACATGAACAGCGTCTACCAAGGCGGAGGCGGAGGTGGCGGGTACCATCACCACGAGTACCATCACCCAGGCGCAGACGGAGCGCATCACGTGGACGCCTCCACTTACTACGCAACAGACGGTGGTGTGGGTCAACATCATCCTCACCAACATCACCCACACCAAACCGCAGCCGGATATCCGCAACACATGGATTTCAAGACGGCTGTTGCCTCCCAACACCACAGTTACTACGAGGCGCACCACCAGGCAGCGATGTCGCACCACCAGGGCGGGGACGCCGCCAACATCCCTCCCGCGAACTTCGTCTCGTCCCCGGATCCGTTCCCCATGGCGCCGGGCGGAGGCGGGCCGGCGGGCAGCGGCGTCACCACCATGGCGACGGCCATCGCCGCCGCCACCGCCGCCGTCATGACGCCTCCGCAATCCGTGCAGACGCCACCGGGGGATTCCGGCGATTCCTTCAGCGGCTTCCCGCAGACGGCGCCCCAGCAGAGCGGGCCGGGCCCGACGGGGCCTCCGCCGCAGCAGCACCACTTCTACGGCGAGCAGGCCGCCGCCGCCGCGGCCGCCGCCGGGGCGGGCGAGAACTCCAACTCGTCGTCCGACTTCAACTTCCTGAGCAACCTGGCCAACGACTTCGCGCCCGAGTACTACCAGCTCAGCTGAAGCGGCGCGCGCGGGCGCCGGCGCGTTGGACACGCACGCGGCGCGTGAGGGACTCCGGGCAGCGAGCGGACTGCTCTTACGCAACTAAGTGCTTTAACATCTTCGTTATTAAGGGACATGAACAAACTCACTCCTAAAGAAACTTTACTTCTGCAATATACATAATATTTCTTTCTTTTTTTAAATTTGTTTTTTGGAGAGAAAAATGTTCACTACCGTTCACTATGCTACTAGCATCACTCCCAGAGCCTCTGCTGCATCATCAGGGTCCGATTCTCTAATGTGGAAGAATGTTTCACTGCTAGAAGCGATGCGTCCTGCAAAAAAAGCTACTCTTTTGAAGGTTTAAACACCAGCTTGCATCGGGAACGCTACTAAAAATGTTTGTCGTAAGCTCAGAAATATTGTTTCGAGACAATGACGTAAGTCAAAAAAGTTCTCAGAGCTCTTCCCTACTTCCGAATCACAAAAGAATTTTTCTACAGACGTTCATTCTACACAAGCATCACCGTCCAATGCACAATTAACTTCTACATTGAAATATGAAGTCGAATGTAAGTTTAAATTAAAAGTTCGTAAAACAGACTCGTCTTGTCATTTGATACAATCAAAATAACTTGAAGGTCCTATGTAATGTTTTCCCATTTAAAAATACGATAAATGTTTTCTTGAAACGAACATACATTGTTTTAATTAGGTTAGCATTCCCGATGCTCGATGGGCTCTTTATTACGTTTATCTGGCGCTTAGGGTGCGGGCAGGGCCACGAGGGGCGCTATCTGATGGCGCCAAGGGCCAGCAGGGCGAGCGAGAGGGAGGCGGAAGGGGCCGAGCGCGTTTTCACTTTCCGCGGGCGGCGCCGGGCGACGCCGGGCGTCCGAGACCGGCGGGGCGCGACCCGGCGCAGATAGCCAGCCGGCCGGCCGGCCGCGCGGCGGTCCCCGGCGGGCGATGGAGCCGTCAACGCCCGCGCCGGGGGGCGATACCATCGCCCGGGGCGCTAATTGAGAGACGACGCCGCGGGGCGCCGACGCCGCAACATTTATAACCCGCCGAGGAGGCGGCGGTGGCGGCGGCGTCGGGAGGGACGCGCGCCCTCGCGCCGCCTCCGCTGGACCGCCCCGCGCCGTTCACTTGTTTTTTCGCTCGCCCCTCCCCCTTGCAACTCCTCGCTAGAATAAACACGTCTGGAAGGTAGAAGGAAGGGCAACAAGAAGGACAAATATTGATAAAAAATGCATGCGAGCTCGTAATGAAACGTAATACGTTGTTTTCCAAGTACCTGTAAAAAAAAATTATCGAATGGTTTATTTTTAACGATCAAGTTGATATTTGAACTTTGGTATCGATAAACATCCTTAAGTAAACATTTTTATTAAATTGGTAGGGCCAATGTAGGGTTCTCATCTTTGTAGAAATTAATAAAAATAAATTGAAGTTCTTACTCCAGTGCTGGAAATGGTTATCTCAACTTCTCAATTGCACTTCTAGTATTTTCCAGACATTATGTACCTTTTTTGACAATGACCGCCCCCCACCCCACACCCTCGAGGCCAGAAGTGTTCCCTGATTTCGCCAAAAAGCGACAAAACAAATTCTTACTTCAGGCTAGGGAAGGACGTGCAGACGTCTTCAGGACGCCCTCAAAAGCACGACGTGTCGCTTCGCCGCGCAGTGCCACAGAAGAAATGGAAGATGAAGAATGAGGTGTGAAGTGTTGTGACGCGACAAAGTGCTTCGTGGGTGCTGACTGCGGGCGTGAGTGTGTTTGGAGTTTCGTTTCGGGGGAAAACGCGGCAAAGGCAGTGGTGATGGCGGCGGAGATGTTCTTCGTGCCGTCGGCGGACGGATGGACGAATGGACGGACGTTCGTCAAGACGACGAGAGCGACCCGCCACGATCGATTCCCCTCCCAGACGCAGTCGACGCCGACGTTGCAGGGGTGACATCTGGCGGGCACGCTCAGAACTTGCAGCGCGGCATATCGTGAAGCGGGGGCTTGGGAAACGACACGAGTTTCTCGATCTGAAATCACGAAATAATGAGCACACATTTTGTTACTTTTGATAAATTTTTGTTTGCCGGCAAATGCCCCTGATTGCTTCACGATCTGCCGTGTGCCTACATCTACGCCAATCACTCGGTGAGGACTCGGACGCCAACTTTGTACATTATCGCAGCTACAGCAAGACAGCAGCAGACTCTACTCTCTCACTAGGGCTAGCGATTGATTATTCATATGATTAATACTTCTTAGCTGATGCTGTTGTTGTTCTTTTTTTGTTGTTTGGTGTAAATATTCTAATGCTATTGATTCTTATTACTACTAATACTTATGTACAGATCAAAAACCTCCTGACGCCAGAAAGCTCCTTGTCAAACGAACTAGAAATAAACAAGGTTTTAGCCTTTAGAAAAACTTCTGACATGTAATATTTTTTGAATGCCCATTACCATTTCATTCCCATCAAACTTCATCCAAATCTTTACACTTTTTATTGGTTTTAGTCTTCAATATTACGGTAATGAATAAAACGTTGACGTCAATGAACATTGAAACATCGATAAAAAATGCTAATAATTTGCTGTATATAAATTAAAGGCTATAATTTATTGATAGAAATCATTTTCTCAACTTAATTTTATATTCTCAAGATCAGAAAAGCGTACGTACCTGCAAGAAATCTTCAAATTGATGATATTGTAAATACGATATCAAAGAAATAATACACGTATATTTTCACACGTCAAACATTTCTCCCTAACAATAATCGTCGTTTTTACTAACAGTCAGTTAATACTATTTAATATTCTAAAACATTTAGCCACTAATCGAAATGTAAGTTTCCACGTAAATCCCCCTATTGCACCAATTGTTTTGCCCCACTCTGATTTCATTGTTCAGTAATTCTGGCCTTTTCAATTTTTGAGAAATGGAACCGCATCCAGGGTTATCAAGAGTTATCTGAACCCCGCAACGGAGTGCCAGTAACCCGACTAAACTGCATAAGGCTTCAGAAAGTGCAGCGAAGGAGGGGGCATCGCTAATCATTTACATAATGGGGCGCCCATCGATCAGCATCACCATAGCGACGCTCGAGACGTGCGCCTACCACGGCCCCCGCCACAGACACTAGCGAGACGAACCGACGACGACCCGGAACACAACGCAGTAACACTGTTGAGGAGACATGGTCAAGTGAAAAATTTGCGTGATGTACATATGCAGACTTAATACATATAGTAAAATAGAGATATAAAGTATCATGAAATCCCCGAAATTGCCTTTAAATCACGATGTGTAGTAATGCGTTTGCAATGAGTTGTAGAGCATAGATATTCCCACAACATACATACATACATACATACATACATACATACATTCACACACACACACACACACACACACACACGCGCGCGCGCGCGCGCGCGTACACATACACACACCTTATTGGGAGCAGTCAGGTCAGAGGCAGTCAGACATTTCAGTGGGGGTGTTTATATTGAGTTAGTCACAATGAACGGTCACTCGTTATCTCGCGGTTTGCTGTCACAAGAAAAACAATATACACTATTGTTTTACTAGTAAATTGAAAATATTCATCGTAATGTCGCACTCTTTTTCGGTAATAATGCGACGAATAATCTCTTTCCACCACAGGTGCTCTAGTTTGGCCAAAATTTACTGTAAGTGACGGAATTTATGTAATCAGGTTTCAAATAAACTTTTCTACTGACGAGTGACTTTCTGTCTACGTAGCCTGGAACAGGATGCACAGTTAGTAGAGACAAGTAGTGGTCTCTGAAATACGAAATATCTTAAAAAATAATTCCCAGGGACGAACAGCTTTCAACATACATAACATGACATAAATGTCACCAACAATAGTCAACATAACTTGGCACCGGGTGTGATGTTAGTAGGGACAGCAGTGAGCAAATGGAAAGATTTTCCTTGACCCATCAAATGCCTCTTCATACTTCTAATTTAGTTCGTACAGTGGTTAATGACAAATCAGCGAATATATCATTTTACAAACTTCAATGTTAGTACACTAAAACGCATTTTTTGAACGGTTTTTGAACATTTAAATTAAAAGAAATATTATGCGCTTTTCACACATAGTTCGCACAGTCATCACGGGAGCTCGTCTGTCTTTCAATAACAAAGTGATGGTCAAGTTCAGAAAGCCAGGCTGTTCCAACTCAGGGTCCAGAGCGCTGTCGCGCGCCCACGCGGCCTTACAGCTTTCATTTCATCAAACCAGCGAAACGGAAATGCAGCTGGCGCGCCCTCACTGCTCCCTGCGGTTGTGCCGGCTCGAAGCTCCTGCTCGCTCGTGCCAACGCTTTGCACGTGCATAATGGTTAGTATATTATTGGTATGATTTTTAGTTGATATGCAACAAATGAACATCAACATCTGTAGACTTTGAAACTCTCAATACTTAAGGATTTTAGAATGTTTCGTTATCGAGTTTATTATTATTATTATTATTATTATTATTATTATTATTATTATTATTATTATTAGAATGATTGAATATATTCCTGTTGATCCCGTTTCAATATTGTAGAAATTGTAGTATTGTGCTGCTTACATATGAATGTTTTAGCTGCCAAATTGGACGCCGCCCTCGGCATATTATAAAAAAGGCTTTACATGAGAATGTTGTTTAACACTAATATATCTTCAATATGTATATTTAATTTATTCCTTTGTTTTTTACTACATAAAAATGCAATGTTTATTGTCAACCGCTTGTCAAATGCTTTTGAAAAGGCACATGCCAAATGTGCGAAACGTTAAGCACCAATAAATTTATATGAATTATACGTCTTAATTCCTGGTATCAATGTGGATTGATCCTATTTGGTCCAATAAATTTAAAAAGAACCATCTTTCTACAATATTATTATTATTATTATTATTATTATTATTATTATTATTATTATTATTATTATTATTAATGTTGAAAACTTAAAGAACGTGTGTAGCTCTGATGTGAATGCACGCATTCGAGTTAATGTAATAGTATTATGCCTAACGGTGTAATTATTTATTACATTTCAATTTCAAAACTCGATATAATATTGTTATCTTGGGAGGGAAATTGGAACATGTATCATTTCCAACGTATAAAGTTAGCAAATAAGGATATTTCTTCGTACTTTCGTAATAAAATTATACGGTTAATTATTTGATACTTTCACCATATTCTTATAAAGTATTATACAACGAATGCTCATTTACGGCATAAAATATTAATTTAAATATTGAAAAAGCCTATTATCATTGTTTATTAACATTTCAACAGAATTAGGCCAACTACCAAACTGTCGCAACAGTACCGCAATGTAATAACGTGCGTTGTGCTATTTACCGTTATTCTCAAGAAAAAACTGTTTGCCAATACTATATAGAAATGTAAGATAATTTGGAATGAGAGTTAATACTTAATATCATATGGCAAATCCACTTCGGACACAAGCGTAATCATTAACTCTACATTGTAGTTATTTTAAATGCTTACACTTTCTAAAGGCAGACCTTATTAAAGAAATTCCTTATGTTTTCCTCCGTTCTTCGCCAATTTTCCTCGCACGGATCTCTAACCACGTGGATACCACGTGGATGTCAGTGGTGACACGTGCTCAGCGTCACGGCCGCAGTTAATTTATTAATTCGGACGCGGCGATCCCAGTTTTCATTAATATCTGGCGGGTAGCGAGGCGGCAGCGACGGCGGCGGCGGCGGCGGCGGCGGCGGCGCGGGCGGCGCGGGCGGCGCGGGGCGGGAGTGAGGCGAGGCAGCTGCGGTGACAGTGACTGATGGCCGACGCGCGCGAGTGCATATGTGCGTGCGTGCGCGCGCGTGCGTGAGTCACGTTGCCACCACCGCAGCAGAAGTCACCGTCGCTTTCCGTGGGGGCAGTGCAACTGGATGCTGCGACAGTAAGACATCGGGCGGGACCTGTTTCTCATTTACAATACGCCGTCCCATAACTTCATACTTCATTTTATTAAAGTAAATCCAAACTAAAATACCAAGTTGTACATACATTTCAAACTAAGTTTCAGATACAACCAACTGTTTGCGCCCCATAAATATATGTTAATTTCGGTCGCTCTTTCATGACATACTACCGATCGAGGTTTCCAATGGCATGATTATTGAAGTGACTTGAATTTGGAAGGAAACGAAATCCCTCACTCGCAAATTTCTCAATAAGTCCTTCATCCCAAAATATATTTTTTGCGTTTATATTAAAATCATAATGCAATTTTCTCAATAAGTCCTTCATCCCAAACAATATTTTTTGCGTTAATATTAAAATCATAATGCTAGTAAGAAGTATATGCCACTTCATTGTACGTGTACAGCTTGAATAGCTTTAGGCCGATCATCAGTGTACCGTTGCAAGTTGTCGGAACATATCTAAAACAAAGGGTGTAAAACAATTACTTTTTGAAAAGTAATGGTCGCGAATAGTCATTCTTAAACACAGGATGAAGCCACTATAAACCATTTAAAACGCTAATTACTTGGGTCTCACTTTCTGATACAGAATCCTTTAAGGAAGCACTGTCACACACGCAATACACCAATGTGAAGAAATAAGAGTATGAGAAATCGAGAATACGTAGTTTTCTTTAATGGATTCAAATATATTTCGTTCCCAATGTCACTTTCAATGACGATATATGTTTGGTCAGATAAATTTTAAAAAATTGAAATTAAATTAGTGTAAATGACATGCACATGTCTGTCACATTGCATTTTAAACAAATTTACGTCCATTTATAAACAGAACCGCGAAGATTGAATATGAATAGACATATATAGTAGATGATAAATAGAGAATAGCGATCAAAGTAAGGAACACGTTTTGTGGGAATAATGATGAGTTATTGACAAAATGTACTCATGAAATAAAAGACAAGATACTCTGATATTTGCCTTCTCTGATGTAAAGGAACTAGCACTTATTATTTATGAACCCATTCATCAAGCTTTTCCCAATATCTTATTCATCTGTAGACCAAACTTAGAGAAAATGCTTCGGAAAATCAGTCAAGTTTGAGAAGGCACGTCCAGAAATCATATTGTTCTTTTACATTGGTTCTGAATTGCCCACCGTCTAAATGCTACTTGAAAAACCTAAGGAGATGGAAAACACTAAATGAGAGGAGCGAAATCAGGACTGTACGGAGAATTCGTCAACATGTCAGCCTCAACAAAAATTTGCTATGGTGTCTGCATTTAGACGGAACGTTGCCGTGGAACAGTTTGCCTACAGAGGAGTCGAATTAGTTTTCCCCGACGTGCGTCTCTCAAGCATTCTTGATTATCAAACCGGCAGCGTCCTCTTCTCTCTCCTCTGGTGAGGAATGTAAACAGAGCACGCCCGTGAGTTTCTAAAAGACTGTCAGCATAATTTTCTTTGTAGATGAAAAAGTTTTGAATTTTCTGAACTCTGGGAATGATCTGAGTTTCCAATAGACGCGCGTTTTTTTTTTCCATTAACACAACTAGTTCCACTTTTTAATTTTGACATTCATGAGTAATATGATAAGTGTTTCAAGAGTATTATAGAGTGTATTGATTATATACAGTATTTTATTACATGGCATTCGGCTACACCTTATAGCCATCTCCAAACCTGGTTTTGAATTGTACTTTTTAACACTTTATAGTGCATAATTTTTAATACATTTTGAAATAAATATCTGTAGACAGAAGCTTACCTTTTAGACAATAGAGTTGGATAATACTACATATATTGTATAAAAGTATAAGTTATATATAGTAGAGTTTTATACAATATCCATTACAACTCTTTCACGAAGCCCGAAGTATCTCACCGAGCCATTGAAGAACAACTTGAGTAGGAGGCGATTCAAAATCGATACTGAAGTTCAGCGAGCCGTTAGGAATGATATCGCGCAATTCACCCCGATTTCTCCCATTCTGGCATTGCCTTGGATTTCAGATGATAAAAATACTTGGACAAGCAGAGTGATAATATTGAGAAGTAAATGTTATATTAAAATCAGATTAAATTGACAGTGGGAATTCTTGTTACCTGACTTTTTCATCTATTTATATTTTCCCTTCAAACTAGGTCTATAATCTTATCATTATGACAATATTTTACTTTCACAGCTTTCGGTATTCCACATAGCAAATAATCATGACTGTCTAGAAAAATTTTCTTATAAATTAAAGTCTAGAAATGCATTATTAGTAAAATGTAATAAACACCGGAATTTACCAAGCAGTCTTTTTGTATTATTCCAGTAAAATACAATAGGAGAAATGAAACAAAAATATAAAAGCAACCCGAGAATATCAGAATATAATTATTTCTATAAATATTTCTGATAAATTTTTGATGTTATTTTCATTTAGCAGTGAGCATTGAACACAATCAATGACATTACGGTACTTGATAATTATTACTGAAACGAAAATCTTACCAATCTTGTGCGTAGGAACAGAATCAACGTACCACATCATAACGTAGCCCGCAACTAAGCTCGAACGTCTTAAAGGTCTCATTTACTCGAGAATGAGTTTAACTAATATCCAAGCCACAAAACTATTAATTAATTGAAAAAACGAGCATCTTAAAAAATGTATCTCAATCTCAAAAGGCGGCACGATATAAAGAATCAAGCATTTCAATCACATTGTAAAATGTGTTTGAGATAACGAAAATTGCGATACATTTTATTTGCCTTTGATTGATTGATTGATTTTTCGTGTTTCCGGGCGCGTCAACTGCTTTGCTCATTAGTCCCGTTAGTGTAGAGCATGTTTTTTTCTCGGGAGATGGTGGTGATCTTCCCCCGCTGGATGGCGAGATCCGGCGCCGACCTACCGTCAGCTAGCGGGATTTCCCCCTAACCAGGACTCTCCCACCTGCAGGGCACCGGCCCAGCCGGGACAAGCTCTAAGCTCCCGACCGGTCTCACGGAATATGTACTAGTGTAATGCATGTTAGTGTGTGTGTGTGTGTGTGTGTGTGTGTGTGTGTGTGTGTGTGTGTGTGTGTGTGTACGGAGAGAGGATAGGACAAGGAAGAGGAAGGGCAGATCGCGCGCGGTCCGTGGCCTGTTCGGTAGGGTACTGCTCCAGCATTCGCCTGGTATTGATCGGAGAAACCACGGAAAACTACCGATCAGACCAGCCGGCCGCTAGATTTCTCCTCCAGACAGCGACCGAATTTAATCTAGCTGAAAAGCTAGTGTCGAAAATCCTGCCGCCGTCAGGACTCGAACCTAGGACCTCCCGGTCAGAGTTATTTACCTTTGATGATATGCACTTTCGTGCTACGTCCTCAAGCACCTCGATTTACCGTAATTTACTTCCAAACAACTCGTAGATTGAAGAAGAGGATATGCTACATAATCCAAAGAAGTAAGACGTGTGCGTTCAGAAACCGCCTACGACCACCGCTTCGCCGGTGGTGGCACGTCCGCTGTCGTCCATGCGGCCCGTCGTTCGCGCCGGCGCGGGAAGCGTCGCACCCGGACCGCGCGTCCCGGCAGTGCGTGAGTTTTTGCAGGGCCCTCGCAGGCTGGTGACCGGCGCGGGGGGAGGGGAGAGCACGGAGTGGGGCGGCTGGGCGGCTGGAGGACCAGCCGGACGCCGCTGGAATTTCAATCGGGGCGCGCAGGGGCGGGGAGCGCGGAATGCGACGCCGAGGGTGAAGCCTGACCGCAGCCGCCACCCCCTCCTTTCGCGCGGGGGACTCGTCTCCTGACCGGACGTTGCCAGTGGAACCCTTCTTCCGGAATGGCAGTGACATGCCGAACGGAATGACAGACCGAGGGTATTTCTAACTTGCTGGCAAAGATTTTGTGAAAACTTGGCGTTGTAATGAGACCACGAAATAAATTTGTAATTTAATTCGTTATATTAAGGAAACAAATGATTTTCAAAATGATTTTCTCCCCCATACGTTACATACAGTTTTTGACTGTTTTTGACTAAATAAATAAATATTTTGCTTAACAAAGATAATGCTGATATATTAATAGATTGTTGTTATTAATGATAATGCGCTTACAATAACTCGAAAATATGTAATCGATAAATAAAAAAAGTAAACAAAGTACTTGTAAAGGTTTACTGTGTCAATGTTTGAGAGATAATTGTAAGAAAAGCAAAGAAGACTGTTTGACATAACACGAATCTGAAGACACTACGCACGGAACAATGCTATAAACTGAGACCGATTTTAAAAAGTACTTCAAATACCTGAAATTTACAATCATATGCGATCTCTCTCCAAACAAATCAATTTAGCACTATGTTAATAATACGAGCTCAAAGTGAATGCAATTTATTTTTACCTTTCGTATTGAAAATAATGAAGAATCTTAAAAATAAAACATCCCTTATAGCAATATATCCCCTCTATATACTACAATGTGATAAGTAGAACCCGGAAGAAAGCGTAGGCTTCCACGACAGGAGACACATCGCTATTCGGAAGACGCCGCGTCCTAGGCACAGGTGTCAACCTTTCTGTGGCTATTCTCCAACCTTTCTCATGTAATACGCCCTGAGGAATGTCGTTGCATGGCGGCCGAAACGTTGGTACCTGTGCTAAGGGCGCGGTGTCTCCCGCACAGCTAAGTAGCTATGGAGTCCCGAAGTCTGGCAAATTGCCTTTTTATTATTGAAACGATTTTATAACTTTTAACAATAGGACTCACTTAATTGTACTTCTGGAATTTTATTTGTAGATTTGGTCTTTTTTGGCCTAATTTAGCTTCTGATATCTATTTTTTAGCATTTTGTCTTGTGCCTTTTTCGTCATTATTTTTTTCTTTTCCCCATCCTGGTACCAATGGGAACCAAGATGGAAACACACCTGCAAGCCTAAGCAACATTAAGGCACAGTTGTGTATTATCTTTCTGTAGACGCGGAGGCTCGAGGGTCACGTTGAGTTAAAAAGGCCTAAAAGGGAAAGGAGGACGTTATCATTGAAGATTTTTGATATTTTTCATTGTTGCTGACAGACTTATTCGCTCACGAGATATCCAATCGTATTTTCGTGTACGGCTTCGTATCCCTTTTGAGAACAGAGCTATCTGTTCATGATATGCCTTTCTCAGTTCCTTCCGGTTCTTTCCTCCCTTCTGGAAATTACACAAGTGCGAAGAACGAAAGTTTTAATTCCGTTTTCACTGATACCACTTCAAGATTCAAAGGGATTTTACAATAGCATTTCATAGAAACAGCGTCGCTAGTAAAATAAATTCGTGGACGTTATTCCGGATGGTCACGTGCAATCAAGATTACAAAGAAAAGGTAGTTTCCTTCCTCGTAAGTGATAATGTACACTTTAAAATAATTCACATTTTTATTCTAACTCTAATCATTAGTTTTTTTACAATAATTACTTTTTAAATGGCGATATATCAATGTTTCCAGAGTTTTTGCCCCTCATACTTTAGTTAGAATAAATGCAGTTTGCATTTCTTTTTAGTACAAAAATAAATGACTTTTTGCCTATCTATTGTAGGTAAAATAAATGCCTGAACGTCCTGCCTCCAGTGATAAGAAAATACGACGGATATTCTCCTTCATAAGTAACCATGGACAACAAAAGCCCAGTGGGCTTATTACTGGTGAACAGGAAATTTCCCCCGTGGGTGTATCAATGAGATTTAAGACAACAAACACAAGAGTTCGCAAATTATGACGTATTTGCTGGATCAAGCGTGCATGCAACCCGCAAGAGACTAATGTTGGGTGTACAGGAAACGGTACATTCTGGAACCTTAATACCGGATATTTTATGTATCGTAAACTACCAAATGAGATGTTTTGGGACGTTGTATTATATTTTTATGGTTCCATCCATCCATAGTGCTAGAAACGCTGCAAGTTAGGTTCCAATGTGATTTTCACTTTTAATACTATGATTTAAGTGTTTATGAGATTGCAATGTTTTGCGGAAAATCTTTGCTCTATAATACAGTTTTAGGCATTCTCGCTTTTCAGGTCACTCTATCTACTCAAAACTTTCTGTTTCATCAGGGGAGGCGCTGCAAATTTACGCCGTAAGCTTACACAAATATTTTGTAATAAACAAACCATCTAAATTAAGTAATCAAAATTCCGGTTTAATTTTCAGGTTAACAAGTGCAGAAACACGGTGAACATGTGAGGAAGACTGAAGGAACATTAAACGAGATATTTGGGGGAAACAATACATATTTATTATTAAATTTCCTGATCGAGCACAGAACACTATTTACATTATTTTCATTGCGCACAAGTTAACCTTTACCATAATTTTGGGCGTGTGAGTTGCTTCGGCCTCTCTTGCGTTCCACAATATATTTTTATATACTAACAAGCGCTTGTATACACTTGTTAGTTAGTTAATGCCTTATTGTACGTGGCGAGACTCGGGCCATCAGGCCCGCTCTTCCATCTAACCACGCAAATTTCGCTACGCTCCTTTCACCATCTAGCGGAGAAAGGAGGTATTATCTTGGGAGACGAAACAGGCGGATCTCAACTTCGCTCAGATGCTTCTTTTAGGCTTGAAGATCTTTTACATGCAGTAAATCTACTACATGGGACAGTCAGCTTTACTTCCCCTCCGAAGGAAGGCGTACGAAGGATTTTTTCGCCCTTAAATATCCACGGCTTCGATCGGGTTTGAACACTCGGGTACAACAGTCCGGTGCGCTGACCGTTTTACCGCCGAATCCGCTTATACCACCGAATCAGCTTGTATACATACTCACTCAAACTATTAACGCTGCGCCTTCGTCCACCTTGCTTTAACCGCCGCTGCAAGAGCCCTTCACAGCCTCTCCTCTCCCGCCGAGCGCAGGGGAATTATCTAAGTGTTTACGTTCGCCTGCACTCAACTGGGACGAGGTCATCCCGGACGGTATGGCGGAAATAACATGCAACGCTCCCTGCATTAGCCTCGGCGACACTGTGCTCTCGTAGTACGCGCGTCTTGTCGCCGGAAGTTTGATTGATTGATTTTTTCGTGTTTCTGGGCACGTCATCTGCTTTGGTCATTAGTCCCGTTAGTGTAGTGCATGTTTTTTTCGCGGGAGTTGGCGGTGATCTTCCCCCGCTGGATGGCGAGATCCGGCGCCGACCTACCGTCGGCTAGTGGGGTTCCTCCCTAACCAGGACTCTCCCACCAGCAGGTCACCGCCCCAGCCGGGACAAGCTCTAAGCCCCCGACTGATCTCCCGGAATATGTGGTAGTGTAGTGCATGTTAGTGTAAGTGTGTGTGTGTAAGGGGAGATGATAGGACAAGGAAGAGGAAGGACAGATCGCGCGCGGTCCGTGGCCCGTTTGTTAGGGTACTGCTCCGGCATTCGCCTGGTGTTGATCAGAGAAACCACGGAAAACTACCGATCAGAGCAGCCGGCCGCTAAAATTCTCCTCCAGTCGCCGGAAGTAAACTTACGAAGCAGCGCTGCGCGGGGCGAGCGTCACCGCCCAGGGCGCCAGCCACTATTGGGAGGAAGCTGACCTGGAAGTTTTTGACTGCTGAAAAGGAGTGAATGTGTTCGTATTTCCGGTCTCATCTTAGCGATCGCTGAGGCGCCCCGGGTGTGCTACGCAGACCGAAGCGTCAACGACGACCACTTGATGTTTGAGTAGCACCAGCTTTGGTCAGTTCCAACCCCCCAATTGCTTAGTGTAGTCTTTGGGGAGCATTGTCCTCCCACTCGTGACTGCGGCTGCTTTAACATTTACAGTATTCTATTATGGCGCAGCCGCCAGATCCGGAAGTGGATGCGGTACTTTGAGATCACATGGGCGATCGAGATCACTTGGGCGATCGAGATCACACGGAGTTCGATTCATTTCTTAACGCCAAGTGTGTAACGACGGTGTACAGGCGTACATGGCAACATTTTGCGTACATGGCAACACTCTCTCCGAAATGTTATATTCTCAACATATCTGAACCTTTAAATGTTTCAGGAGAGTTAAGATAAAAAGTGAAGGGATATAAAACAGAATTTTGGCAGCCTTAACTCAATGTCGTTAACGATTTTTATATTACGAAGAATATAACATGAAATGTAGTGCTTTCTTACAGCGTATGCAGAGCAATGTTGTAACATGCGACCAGCGCCATGAACTTTGACTTTATCACCATAGACACTGAATGTTAATATATTGAATACTCAGAATGTGCAAACCAAAGATCATTATAACACTTAA
Source organism: Teleogryllus occipitalis (assembly GCA_011170035.1). Classification (NCBI taxonomy): domain Eukaryota; kingdom Metazoa; phylum Arthropoda; class Insecta; order Orthoptera; family Gryllidae; genus Teleogryllus; species Teleogryllus occipitalis. The sequence goes on along the minus strand of BLKR01000115.1, from coordinate 106,587 downwards.
ATTTGTGATAGAGGGAAACTTTGTTTTAATACATCTCATATGGAAGGTTGATGGCATAAAATTATTTTGCGGAAACCGGGAAATATTGGGACAACGCAGAAAAAAATTAGAATTTAAGTTAAAAAAGTTCTTAAAACATGGAAAAGGATTCTCTTTTCTACGGACATAAAAAATAAATGAATGAATGGTAGAAATTATGATGTCTTAAAAGAAAATATTCCATCATTCCATCGTATTCGTTTTAAAGCAGAAAGTAAGCCGGTTAAAATGAAACTAAAACCTTACAAATGCAGTACGATTTACAGTTTGTACAGATATTGTATGTATTCATCAGAAGCATTTTATTCTCAAGTTATCTCAGAAGTTAAAAATTTAAGAAATGTCCACATTATCTTGGGAAATTGGGGTTTCAATTTTCACACATTTCATTTCTCATTAAATTTAATGGGAGGTTATGGTTTCACGCAATTAGCTTCGCAATTAGGTGAAATTACAAAAAAATATTGACAAAAAACCTCTCAAGCGTTCTTTACGCTATCCGAAGACAAAGTTTGATCAAAAAATTTGGTGCCATTTTTGAGAAAATTTTGAAAATGTGTTTGAGGCTTCTTGAAAAGAAACCTCAAAAATAGAAATATACGTTTTTAACTCCAAAAGCCTCATGTTTATTTACATCGATCGGGGATTATTAATTTTGAAGAAATCGGCCGAACGATTTAGGCTCTAGCGTTCACTGCAGTCGGATACACAGAGGGACAGACAGTTGTTTTGCAGTCAATCGACTTTTCGGCATCAAGGATCTACAAAGCATGGATTCTGGCTACACCACGTGTTAGAGTTTTTTTTATGTATTTAAAAAGGGGATTTATCAACTTTTTTGTTTGAAGAAAAGTTTTTCTACCGAAAATTCGCCGTTTTCAGGCGCACGATTACATAACATTCTCTTCTTAGAAAGTACGTTTGTAAGGGCGCGAAAGTAAAAATAATTAAATGTTCCTACAAATAGACGATGTTTTCTTTACATCTCTGATTCCGAATTTGTAACTTGTTCAAGCGCGATATGGAGAGCACTATTGAAAACCGCTAAAATAGTATTTTATCAAAAAGCATGCAACTTTAAACATTGTTCTCTAAAATATACAAGCTGCACAAACTGTACAATCAATATGCAATGGCTTCAAAAGCAGAAATTGGATTGTGTGTTATTTTCGAACTATTCTGGTTTTCAAATGAACGAATATTAGGACCATTTAAATCCGTATTGAAAACTAACTGCAATGCATTAATAAATGCATTTCAGTTAGATTTCAATACGGATTTAAATCGTGATATAAAGAAATTACGTTGAATCGTGTTTGAAAATCATATTTGCTTAATGAAAGCATCACACTACTGGAAAAAAGTAATTAGGTATCTACTAAAGGATGTTTCAGCAAACCACTTCTGAGCGTGAAAAACGATATATTCGAGAAAACAATGATGCACTAAGAACACTGAAGTAAAATCCACTGCTTCATTCAAATCAGGAAACAAATGAGTGAAAATTTATGAATTCTGAGCAGTTACGTGTAAATAACGCATTCAAGTGCAATGATAATTTTCCCCAAACAATGAGCAGAATTGTACAAAATTAGAGAAGCCCTTCTCTCATGAACAGAGAACAAGAACATCCAGTATACATACGTGCAATACATTTTTTTTATTTTTCCTTCGAAATTTCTGTATCTACCAGGATCATAATTAGTCTTCCTTCATCAAAATTTGTATTAATTTACAGTCGTTAGAATATTTTATTACTTCACCTTCAAAATGGTAGTTACCTTCACGTACATGAAATGTTTATTTAAAACATCTGCCGCAATGGTTCGAATATATTCCTGTAAACCTTAGCGGATGATGTGCGAAACATGAAACAACTATATTCTTACAAAGCACAGCATTCCTTGGAAAATGGGAACGCCTTTCTTCTGGAGGCTGCCACAAATCGTGCGAGAACCAAAAATGGGCGACGGGAACGACCTACGCCCTGGAAACGTAGAGTACCTGGGAAAGCGTTCATGGGGCTAGAGATTTTGAAAAGGAATACTTGACTAGCGCTGCCCACAAAGTTCAAAGCGGAACAGAAGAAACGGAGCACCGTAGGTTCTGAAAAATTGAACATCTCCCCACTGGATTCACCTGGAGTACGCGCATTCTCTCACGTGCATCGGGAAGTGAGCGCGCTTTGACCCTCAGCTGGTCGAAATTGTTCGAAACTTTGTGATCGTGGTCAATGGCTCTAACATGTTCGAAGGCTTTGCTTCACGAGAACTGATAATATTCGTCTTGGGGAACAAAATCGTGAAAGGCGATTCTACTCAGACAAGATATGTGAAGAGCTTTTCTTCTTGCAGAGGAAAAATTAGGGGTTTCAAAATAAAAACGAGTCAAGTCCAACTGCTTTATTTTAAATACATGTAAATTTTTATTACGGTTAATCATCGACTAGGGGAACACATGAAGAAACCAAAAACCGTGTCACATATCTTCGAACTAGTGTAGCAGAGAGAATTAGTCGAACATCACCATCTACGAAAGACAAATTCTATTATTCTCTAAATAAAAAATCTTACACATAGTATATTCATAAATTGTGTGTCCGTGAATGTGATTCTGAATGTTATTCATTGTTAGAACTCTTCCTTTCTATCGTTCTGAAAATGTGAGGTGGCTTATGACACTTCTCAGTTTACTGGTGAGCAACTGACCATTTTGTTCCGGATTCTTCCAGAATAATATAAGAGAATTCTCTATAAACGTCTTTGGAGGAGTGAGGATTGTGCACCTCGAAGAAAATTTTCGGCGATCCAAAGAGCCTACCTAAAGAGGTGATCAATACTCATTCGATTCCTCTCGTTAAGACGAATAAAATTTCACTAGTTCTAGCCGGATCATTGTAGACTGATATGGAAGAATTTTAAATAAAATTATGTTTTGGGAAGTTTCAAGGCACCTACAGGGGCAAAACACTGCAAGGGGTACATCTTTTCCGGCATAACAAGAATTGTTACAACTTGATTCATCAAATTGACGATAAATAAACGTAGTTGTGTGGGGTCCCCCTGTTTTACTCCTCTACAACTTGGCACCTCAATGCTTTTCGAGGGGTTAGAGGAAGTAGTTTACGACATACGAGAACAATACCAACAGCTTTTTCGATATCAGAGTTCCGTTATATGAATTTGTCAAAAAATTGTTCTTTTGCCGCAGTATTATAATGCTTTGTCGTTATTAAGTAGTAAGGGAAGATGTAAAAATATTGCAGGCTAATCAGAAAACTACTGTGCCGAATGAGATGTTTTCTTATTCTAAGAATTGATATGGTGTTTATGGCAGCGTCATTCTAAAAGCGCGTCTATACGACAGAATCTCTCTGAAGATGGCCAAAATGCGGCCGAAAAGTCTTAATGCTGAATTAAATGCATACGAAACTAGAGGTGGTAACTAAGAAGGGCACAGATTTTCTCGATGAAAAGTTTCTTAATTTCCTTTGATGTGGACTTGCTTTACGGTCTAGTCCCATCCTCTTGCCAGCTGCCATCTATCGCCGCTCAAAGTACATTTTTTGAAATTTTCTCAATTTTTTTGGCTTTCTAATAGTAGAACCGAAATATTACTTTAAGAATATTAACGATGAGTAAAAGCTCGTCTATGGCAAACTTCATTTCAAGCACTTCCACTCACAAATGCAATAATGTATACAAATCGCCAGAAATGTGCATATTAACGACGTGAGGGATATTTTAAAAAATACATTTGTATAATTTTTGATAAAAACAAACGAATACAGCAAAATAAACATTAAGCCATCTTAAACAGTGCTACTATCAATATTCGTACGAAAAGTTTGAAGAAAAAATTTGGAGTCTTTTTGAGGAAATGAAGTTTGAGCGTTTCTGAACATGCGGGATTTTCAGCTCATTTTAAGAGAAAACTGTTAAGCTTTCGAGAAACTTCATATGATATTATTTAAAGCACATGCACTCATACATACAATAATATGAACTAATTGCCGTTAATATAAATATTAACAATGGAGGTGACAAGAAAAACATTAATTTTTGTAATTTTTGAAAAAACAAAAGAATAGAGGAATATGGCATTTATGTCGCCTAATAGATTATATTTAGCATTATTCCTACCAACAGTTTAAAGAAAAAAATTGGTACTGTTTTCGAGAAAACCTTGATTTGTAATGTTTTAAAATTGCAAATATTGCACGCACTGTTGCTCGAAAACTACTATTTTTGAAAAATATACATGACCTTAATGAAAGAACTGGTTATAGGCTACAAATTTTATTTGAAGGAAAAGCCTTTATCATCAATTTCATAGTTGTAGGAAGACACCGAAAAAAATTAAACTTTGGTAATTTTCGGAAATTCAGAGTTAACAGAGAAACAAGAACCTATGCCTCCCTCATAAGTGTATTCTTAAAAGAAATTTCAAGAAAACATTGGGAGCCATTTTTGAGAAAATTTTGAAAATGTCCGGGTGCTTTATGTAAAGTACCCCGACGGACAGATAGACGGACAGATGAACAGACGTAAATTTTGAAAAAAACACTTTTTCGGTGTAAGGAACCCTAAAACTTGTATTTCTGTCGGACTCTCGAAATCGATTTTCCGCAGCATTACATAACTTTCTCTACACTACATATATTACTCCGTATATTCCTACGAGAAAGTAAAAACTACGCCTTATAATAACTTTTAAGGCATATTAACATTTTTTCTTTCTAATGTTTTACTTTTAGAGAAGCTGGAAACTGGCTATTGTTTCAAATAGCAACGAAAATATATTTATTAGTAATTTGAATTGGGTTAAAAAAAATTTTTTATAGATCGTGATCGAACCTTCTTTACAGATTAACACTTTACAGCGTGAGTATAGTTCATTTTAGAAAATAAATTCTGTTACTATGATATAATTTTATAAATCATCGCAAGAGACTGAGTCTTAGGCGTTGTCTCCAGCCAGTACTCGTGACCGTTAAGTTGGATTCGTCACGTGATTCACTTTCTTTGAAAATGTATCGGTGATATCGAAAAAGGCAGTCGACTGCAAAGTTTTGATGGATGACTGATTGATGTTTACGGACACGTGAGCTGCTGTGGCTATTTTCCTGGAAGTATAGTGCATATAAAATCTCGAGAGGAGGTCAAGAACATCAGATTCGGCGCCGACTTACATATCGGATTTCTGGAGATCCCCCCCCCCCAAGCAGAGCATCGCCCCAGCCGCGTCAAGTTCTAAATTCCCAACACGCATGTTAGGAGGCGAGGTAGAGCATGTTGGTGTAAATGTGTTGTATGTTTAATGGGTGACGAGCGAACAAGGAACGTAGGAATCCTCAAATTTTAGTTGCTGAATAGTCTGAGCTTCTGAGGCGATGATAAGTTTTACAATCGAATTTGTATTTTGCAGGCAAAAGTTCATCAAATGACAAGGGCGCCTTCAGAAAATTCTGAAGGGTGAGCATTTTTTAGAACTAAAGTAAAACCTTTATTTTATTTAATTTATTGTAATAACTTATTTATACACTACTTTGAATTGGAAAATTTGTCTTGTTTGATAAATAGTTTGAATATGAAACACAATGAAAAGCTGCAATTTTAAAAATTACGTTGTCTTTATTATAACAACTGTTAAATGTATTTCTTCTATTTATTATTAATTGTATTTAAAAATTACGTTAATATTAATAACGGAACTCCAGTAAATATGGGTGTTGCTCTCCTTACAGTAGTGTAATTGCACATGTGGCGTTCAACGATGTGGTGCCTTTCTCCTCAGTAACCACTGAGTGATTCTCATGTGAATTATAGCTAAAACCATTAGGCAACGATTCAACTCATTGCAAGAACGACTTGAGTCCCGAACAACTCACTCCGGAAGATAAGGAATATGTATCCAAGTTACCATCTAGAGCTCGCATCGAATCACGTACTAAAACATTATCAGCATAACGTATACTTAGTACCCTTAGAACCACTTAGTAGTACTTAGTAGCACTTAGTACCCGTTAGTACTTTCTTTTTATATTCTCACTTGTTAGTTTTCTGCAATTATATTTTCTTCATATGTATTTCTATAATTTGCGTCAAAATTTATTTCACAAAAGTGGTTCAAAATAGAACCAATAAAAGGGGAGTCTCGCTGAAGAAGCATACCTTTCAGATGAATTTGTGTTCGGCTACCAAAGGACGTTTATGGAAACTTATTCTCGGATAATAATTCTTTATTTCTAAATCAAATAATTCTAAAACATGAAACATATTTTTAAAGCTTTTGTGATGCCAAACCTTTTATGATGTCAAAGATATGGAGTAACATGATGAATAAGGCTTCTGCAAATATTTTTAGATTGTTAATGAAACGAACTGAAATAAATAAAAAATTAGCCTATCTAAACCTCAACCAAAACATTTTATTGGTTTTATTTTTATTCAATTAAGGATGTTCATAAAGCGACCTAAAATGAATAAAAAATAAAATAAAAATAAACGTTCACGACCAAAATATCACAGTGACGCCTGCCGTTTGTTACGAGATACAATGTTTCCCTTAGGTCAACCCAGTGTTTGTATTATTTTGGTTTAGTTTGAAAAACGACTTTATTCAAAGACTACGAAGACAGTACGAAATAGGAATGTTCTCATTCCCCAAGTATCGAAGACAATTAATGGAAAAACAATTTTATCCAAGGGATTACGAAGACAGTACGAAATAGGAGTGTTCTCATTCCCCAAGTATCGAAGACAATTAATGGAAAAAGTGCGTTAGTGGGTACGGCGGCGATCGCGAGCGCGTGGATCGGCAGTGCTTGGTCAGCTGATGTGGCGTCGTGCACCTGTCTGCCGGAGGACGCCTGTAAACACAAGGCCTGGGGGGGGGGGGGGGGGCAAGCACTGATGGAGCGCTTCTTGCGCGCGCGCTGCGGGATGAGACAAAGGGGCAGCGCGGGCGCGCAGGGGGCGGCTAATCTGAAGATGGGCTTTGTAATGGCTCGAAAAAGACTCGCGCTTGTTTTGCACCGCTTCTTGTCCCGCGGACGGTGAGCTGACCCGCTTTACTATCGCCGCCTGCTTCCTAGCTCCTCCTGGGACAAGAGGGAAACGGCTGCATTTGTTTCTACGTGGCTACTATGTTGACGAAGATGACCTCTTTTATTTCTTCATAAAAGAACGTCAACAACACCGAATCAGAATTCCCACAATTCTACATAGCTGCTCAGAAGACGTCGCATTCTAAACACATGCCAACGTGTCCGTCCTCATGCCGAGTCCTAAGCATTTCGCAGCATGACTGATCGCATGCAAGATCGCAGCATGACTGCTCAAACATTGAAATCTGTTCCTGGGACGCGGAGTCTTTCTGACAGCTAAGTAGATAAGAATCAAGCTGCAGAAGCGGACCTTTCAGATGAATTTGTGTTCGGCTACCGAGAGACGTTTCTGGCCATTTTTCTCAGATAATTATACTTTAGTTATACATCAAATAATTCTAAAAACATGAACAACATTTTTTTAAAAATTTGTATCATGCCAAAGCTGTGATATGGAGTAACATGATAAAAAAGGCTTATTCAAATACAGTGTCACGAACATCTCTTGATTTATCATTCTAATCAAATTAGGTTCTTACTTTTCCTCCGCTAAGGGCAGAAAATAGGAAAAGTATCTGGTCCCAAAATTTAAGGTCAAGATGTGAATGGTCTAATTCATTGAGAGAGTCCTTAAGACGAAATAAATGGTTTTCATCATAATGTCGTATGAATGTGTGTGTTACAGATTATTCGGGGAGATCAACAGGGGTTGAACAATTTGGGGTTTGAACTTTAATTGCCACGAGTAACGAACGTTTGTTCCATTGCAAAAATATTCGAGGTTCTTTCAGACGCAGTAAAAATACCCGCAACTTTGTGGCAGAAATAGGGGAAAAGATTGCCACGTATGGAAATGAACCATTGGAAAAAGATATTAAGCCCGTATATCCTAAGTCCCGTCTTAACTAGACCAATCCCCTGATCTAAAGGACTACGTGGGAACAAGTGAGAATTAATATGTTTTAAATTAAAATTGAATTAAAAATGCAAGAATCTATCGGATGTTTCTGTTTTACCTTACTTACGTTAGCAGAGACAGTAGGATCAGTCGTTAATCGGAACGTGTTATCCCAGATCCCCACCCCGTCAATGCTAACACCATATAATGTACATGAGAGCAATAGAGATCGTTGCTACATTTTAACAGTCGAACACCTGTTATACTTCAGAACTCAGATATCATCAATTGCCGGAGGGAACTACGTCGGACCTCAGAATAAATTTCAAAATAATTGAAGAAAAAATTGTATATTTAAGCGTTAATACTACATGAATTTATGATTAAATTGGGTGTATTCTCCGAGTTAGTAGTTTCAATCTTTGAGGAGTGGAAATGACATTTTGAATACTTTCTGTATTATGCGGTTCTTTCCACATGGACACAAACACTAAGTCCTGTTTTTGAAGAATTAGTTCAACATTCCCTACTTTGCTCCGATTACTAACTGGTCTCTTCATACACGAATACAAAAGAAAGATTTAAACGTGTTTTTGTGGGACAACCTGTCTGCATGAGAACGAAATTTCCGGACTATCCCCAGACAATGCGATAACACATGGCGACCAGTTCAAATTATTTTGTAAACATCCGCTAAACCTTGAAAGACAAAACTAACACTGAGAGTTGAGGGTAAAAGTCATAAACGAAGAAACAATCACCTATCTTAACATATGTCCCCCAAAAAAAACTTCGCCGGGGTAGGTCGCTGTTCCTCGCTGCAACTGTTAAATGAAAAGCGTAAAAAAACAAAATTCTTCAAATTTTCATGATTACGATATTGATAACAGCGGGATCGATCATTAGGCATTTTACGAGACTAAAACGTAGTGAAATTCTGGTATGCCAATCATCCCTTTGTTTTGTTCCTAAATATTTCTTTTTTTAACTTTTACTTCTATTTGTCTTCTATTGAAAAATCTAATCCTAGAAAAGAAGAAGAAGAAGAAGAAGAAGAAGAAGAAGAAGAAGAAGAAGAAGAAAAGATTTCTATCAAAAGGCAGGTCTCCATAGCTTTTGAAGTTCTCTTTTCGCTGGGTGTGCTATATTTGGGTTTCGTTTCCAGCTGCCCGCGTACGCTACGTGCCAATATTTCAGACTTTCAACCGAACCGCAAGATGTGTTACGAATATTCTACTCAAATACTTATAAAAGTTCTCGTATTCTCCAGAAATCGTTTCAATTTCGACACTGATAGAGCCAGTAAATCAAACCAAGTAATTTTACTGCACGCCAACACATTTCAATATAAAATCACCAACCCTTATACATTTCATATTTTTACAAACACGTCCAGAACCCATTTCTCAATCATTTTAGCGTCGTAATTATTTTTTTTTTCTATTTGCAGATCACTAACAATTTTTACACAAAGCTGTTGCCGTATATTGGACACATTCCACTTGATATTCTTGGTAGAACTGTGTGAGAATAAAATAAATACTACTTCCATTGATTCTATAAATTGCATATCAGTATCGATCCAATTTCATATTTGAAAATCAAACGGTGTGGATGATACCTATTAATCATTTTTGTGTGTTAATTCACTTCAAGTATAAATTTACCATGATCTACCGTTTCGTTGTTCTAATTAGCAGTAAAGTGGTCGGACAGTATTCAAATACATCTAACAAAATGAAGAGGAAACACGTTAGCATAATATTTATCTGTAGATCTTTATATTCATACAGTTGAGATTGTCATTTATAACTTTACATATAACTTTACCATCGGTATTATGGTTCTTTTAATAGTTTGGTTTCACGTCTTTCTGATATTGTCAGAATCTCTCTATTCAATGGTGTTTTTCGTTGAGCGTTTGTGAGAGAAGAAATAAGCGATCCATAGATGAGAGCGAAGTCAGATTGTGAAGATAAACCAGATAACTAAAGATGTTTACTCCAAAACAGAAAGTAAGTGAGTATATTGAAATGTTCACAAAGTTTTACAGCGGAAAAAATCAGTCGAGATAAAAAAAGGGAATTATACAAGAAAGTATTTTCTAAACATGAAAATCTTTCTAAACTTGAAAATCAAACAATTTTTCTTTTTTTTTTCCGACTATTATGGGGTCCGGGCATGGAGAAAAAGAATACACTCTTCCTAAATAACAAATTACTTCTAATACGTTGTGCAGTCAGAATCCACGTTTTGTGAAACCTTAATACAGAAAAATAGAACGACGGCAAAACATCTGACGATCAACACTAGTGCCCGAGCTGGTCAAACGATTTTCTCAAAAATTGATGCTCTCCGATCGATCTGAATGAACTCGAGGACCTGCGAGTTTGAAATGAATATTTTTATTTTTAAATGTATTTTAAATGAAGTCTCAACATTTTCAAAATGTTCTCAAAAAAGGCTCCAAATTTGTAGATTACTTTTTTCCTTCGAATTACACAATGGGAGTTTCTAAAAGGTGCATTTATCATTTTCATTGAAATCTCTAATTTTTTGAGAATTGCAAACGCTTAAAAATGTTTCGGCGTCTTCCTACAACTGCAATATTGAAGATCAAGATTTTTTTTCTTTAATGAAATCTGTTTCTCAAAGACAGGTCTTTAAATACGATTGGCTGAGGCTGGCGTGGTTTATCTCCATACTTCCTTTTCAACCTATAATAAAGTCGATTTATTTATAACCTATAATAAAGTAAAACCTATTATTACTTCCTTTTCTACACATTATAAAACAAAATTAAGAAATTGAATATCGACATCAGAATATATTCTATCAAAAGTAGTAATTTATTAATTTAGAAGTCTTGTATTTAAAAAAATCCAATACATTAACTGAATAAACAGATCGATTTGCCAAAAAGTTAAGAAGTTTGTTTTTTCAAGTGCTGATACACTCTACCCAAGCATGAATAGATAGCTTATGAATTCTATTCCTTAATGAAAACTTACTCTTTTGATCAATGTGTGTTTAATGGTGGTAAGATGGTATGTAAGGTGAATTGAGAAAGAGAGTTACTCAGAAAAAAAGGAAAGCAACTCAACGTATGAGAGTGTCTCAATCGCTTTTCTTAACAAAGAACTTATCTCTTTTGACGATTAACGTGAATAGCTATACAGCTGGACATTTTGTCTCAGCATCAACTACAACGCTTTCGTGTACGGATATATAAAATCGTAAAATTCCTTAACAATATGATAAAATTCTTCACTTCCGCAGGAAACAATACGCAAAAATAAGTAGATTTCTTGCAAGAAAATATATGAAATTACAGAACGATCAGCTCTTGCTTCTTTAGTTTAATATCCCCTTAATACATCTCATACAATAAAAAATAGTGTTTTTAGTGTGTGAAGTGAGGAATTTTTTATTTTGTGAAACACTATTTTTTAATAAAAAAACAAAGGCTAATAATATTGTTATCGTAAAGCACTGCACACTTATAGATCGAAAGTGCAAAAAACCTTGTGTAAATTGATTTTATCAGACAAAACAAAGAATAGGAAATAAAATAATTTTGTGGTGATGATCGACAGCAAGAAGACTCATGATGGCATCGAGCCCCTCGAGCCTCCCGTGCCCCAGAGACCGCATTGGGAGTACGGGATGAAACAGGGAGGGGTGGCAGGGAAACGGGTAAGCCGGCGAGGGAGCAAGCAGGCGAACGGGTTGGCAGGCATGCATGCAAGCAGGCAAACCGACCGGCCGGCCAGTCGTTAGTTGCGCCGCGCCGCTCCGCGAGCAGGTAATTGCGATCGGCTGATGACAGGGCGATCGCCGCCGCCGGGCCGCGGGCCCTCCGCCGCGATTGGCCCTCCGCCCCCGCCCCCCAACCCTTCCCCGCCCGGCCGCCGGCCGCGGGCGCTTCCTCTCGATTGGGCGGCGGCGCCGGATTCCTCGCTGCCGATCGCGGGAGGCGGCGCCGCGCCGGCATGCGGTGGGCGGGCGGGCGGGACGCAACCCCGCAGCCACGGCCGCTGCGGCCTCACCTGCGCCGGGGAGGCAGACACAATGGAACAAAGCGGCCCGCACTTCGGACGCTCTACACACAGTGATTGCCGAGAGTGTCATGTAAACGCCTTCAATAGCTGGAAACATTTTCTGTTACGTTGAAGAACACTGCGAAATAATTAATATTCGTCAAAAATCTTTCGCTGCAATTCAACACTTTCTGTTACGTTGAAGAACACTGCGAAATAATTAATATTCGTCAAAAGTCTTTGGCTGCAACTCAACATCTAGAAGTGTGACATGCTCTGAAAACAAGAGAAATAATGAGAGCAATTCTGCATTTTAATATTCTCCTTAGCATCTTCATTACGCACAATTTCCGGTTTTTTAGAAACCGCCTGTGGGTCCAGAAAATCGTATAAACTACCAAGTAACTACCATCATTTGACATTGAACAAGAAATGAGTGGTCAATGTACAAGAAAACGTAAAGTGATTACTAGATATTACTTAATTTACCTGATAATTACCCACATACGGGACTCCAGAAATCGTCAAGTAGAGGACCTCAGGAAAGTAGTACTATCGTGACTGTTGCAATAGTGATAAGAATAAAGAAACTTATTTAAATTGTCATTGCAAGAGAGTATTTAGGAAATTCAAAAGAATGTATCTTCCTGCTTTCGCTCTTAATAAGAAAAAAAATCAGCATTTTCACGGGTGTCAGTGAATAGTGTAAGCATGGAAATGTTCTGGAAACTAAGTATTTCATAAGAGAATATTGTTAAGAGCTTCTCTTTAAAATTTCCTGATTTATCACTCGAAGGAATAAGATTGTAAGAATAACTTCGTATGAAACTACGATAAGGCATTTTCGAACAGCTTATATTATCTTATAAAATTTCCTCAACGTGTCGTCACAATTGCGTTATCTCATATGACAATTACGACATAAAGAACGGCGGTTACTGAAGCCCTCTATTCTAAATATTAATACATAGTTTAGAATCCTGAATCAATGATTTCGAAGTAAATTTTATTTCATATCATTTGAAAAGAATTACCCAGTTGGTATAGATAACCAGATAACCATTAGATAAAAATTTTTGTAATTCGTTTTTCTATAGTAAGACATTCTTAGAACATATTGATTGCTAAGAACACGTGAAATCAACATCGAGTATTCGAAAGAAAACAACACTTTATTACACTTCTGATGCGCCACAATTCAGGTTTGATTTATAAGTATATTATCTTACAATTTCTTTAGTTATTTTTTAAATAAAAATTGAAATGAATTCAAAACCAAATTAACGGGAATGCACGGCATATCGAAACTTATTTTTCAAGAATTACTCAGTTGTTCTTTTTAAGGGCATGATATCAATTAACTATGTGATGGAAGTTGCGTAGAAAACACCCATGCTTCAAGAATCAATATGATTGAAGAATTGCTTAAAACATTGGAACAAATTCTAGAAAAATACCATTACATTCAGTGTGAACACAAGGTTGAACATGTTTCCGAAAATGTAATTAAAATTATTTATATTTATCGAGGTCTGTACTTGCAGGGATCTATAGCAGAAATAACCTTCAGTTCACCTTAAATCAAAAACGTAATAATTATAAACACTGATATTTTTGAACGTACACATATGTGAGGCGATTGCCGGACATTGCGTTGCGATATCACTATCGATTGCATTTGAAAACACTTATCTTCGAACTCAAAATATTAGTTATCTTCGATTCGCTACCTGCGTCTGTTTAAACTCATCCTCACACTCGCAGGTCTTCCTGAAGTTCTTGACACAAACCAAACGACGCTCTAAACAAATGACAGCAGATAAGCGTTCATTCCGTAATTTTACGATATTATTAAAAAGTATTTATACTACAAACTCGGTTTGTATTTATACTGCAAACAATAGCAAGTTGTAAGACAAAGGAGCCCACTACCTTTATTTTAAAGCAATAATCACGAAATTTGGTTGAAGAAAAAGCTTAAACTTCTTTTTAAAAATAAAACCCTTAGTGTTTTAAATAATCATTTTTGCAATTTCCTAAATGTCAAGAGTTTTTCATGAAAATTGGAACGGTAATACACTTAAAAACGCACTTTCTTCTATTCGAGCAAAATAATTCAAAAAATATTTTCAGTCATTTTCTAGAAAAGAACATGAAAATAACGACCAAAAATTAAAATATCTTAATGACCTCCGGCACAGCACCAATAGATCTTAATCCCGACTTATTTACCAAGTGTCAACTAAAACGCTTCTAATATGACGAAGTTATGCGTGACACATTCACTTAGGCATACAGACATTCCAATTTTCGGTTACAACCATCTTCGGAGCAGTCAGACAACTTAATTCTGAGACGTGTGCAGACTTGCAGCTGGATAGAAGGATAGAACCTTAAACACTGATTTTACGATCGAGGAAATAAGGGGAAGGAACGGTAAGAAACTTCTTAGCCAGATTGTCAGTAACACACAAAATCCGTTGGTAATCAATATGGCTCTTCCAAAGATAAACAAAAATACAACACGACGAGCAATTAATATCTATCCAGGACATTTCAAGCCCCTCGTAAATTAGAGGCGACGCTTACAAAGTTGGACACTCTCCCTGCACCTTCTTGCAGCAACTAAAAGAGAGACTGCTACCCACGTTATTGAGAAGGCAAGTGGCCAGGTATAGGTTCACACGACAAGTACACACGCCTAGTGGAAAAGACCATTTTAGTGTTCGCGATTAATGTATCCACGGTTCTTTCAAGTAATTATTATTACTATTTTTTTCTCGGTGTTTCCTCACCCGGGGTTCAAGGTTTGAGGAGCCTTTAGGCATACCACATTCCTAGTTTTAAATATTTACAACTGTGCGAACTATACGGCAGTTTTCAAGCATGGCTGGCCTTTGAGCTTTTGGAATAATTGTGTGAGGAGAAAGACCTAATTTTTCGAAACAATTTTTTACACTTTTATTAATAAATACCGGTTGCTGTTATTATAATTGGTGTAATTTCAAGACAATTTACTTTTAAATTTCTTTATATTCTACTGAGAGATGAATATATATTGAAATTTTATTTGTTTCTGATTTATCGTTTCTGTGATCTGCAATCAATGATGAATGCTTTCCTTTTCTTTAAGTTCACGTAGTTGAACGTCGGGCTTATTTGCCAAGATCTTTGTATATTAGATCTTATTAAGCCAAGATTGCCAAGATTTTATTAAACTTAACTAACACCTTATTCACATAAACATACAAAATAGTCGGCTTTTAATGTTTATATAGATTCACGTACGAAATGATTAATAGAACAATTGTAGAAGTGGAAGTAATTACAAATTCGACTGAGCTTATGAAGTTTTAATCTCTTAAAAAACTAGGGGGGAAATATGGGAGTGTTAAGCAAATCCAGGGAACAATCAAATGTAGTAGTAGAAGATTTTGCGGCAGAATTTTCTGAACCAATTGGTTAGGATTAGACAATAACCCCGAAGAACAGCTTACAGGTGATCTTTGTCCATTATTGTGCAAATTAGCAAAAATCATAAAATATGTAGCTGTACTAAACTCTATTCGCAACATCAATGCCTTCGAAGATTTTTTACCGCGATTATAATTTTGAAATTGCTATTTTACCAGTTCATATCCCGTATGGAAAAATATAAAAGGCCATTAGATGTTGGGAATTTTTGAAAGGGAGTATAATATTATAAGCTACTACGATTCGTTGTTAAATTCAATGACAGATACTGAAGAAACATTTGAACAAAGCTACACTTGAAATAAATGAAGAATGAAAGAAATTTTAAACACATGAAAATACTTTTAAAACAGTTCACACGTCGGCGTCGGAAACGCCCCATTTAACTAGTAAATTACTTCCTCTAACACGCTGTATAACGAGAATATCATTTTATGGGTTCTTGATACCGAAAAAATTGTTTACGTCGAAACGTCTGTCCGTGTGTGAACAGCTGTTTTACTCCTCTAATATATTCTTAGCGAAATATTTCAATTCTACTATCAGGGGACGAGAAAAAATAAATTGTGGGGAAAAAATCGCTTTGTTGACAGCTCCGGGGGGAGGGGCGTATCACCGGAAAGCTAGGCAAGACTGAAGAGATTACAAAACTAACTAGAGAGAGAAAGACTGTCAATCTGTGGCACAACTAGTTTCAGTTATTGATTGAAATAACGTGGCCCTGAGTAGCTTAATGCAAGTATTTCCGTAAAGAGCTACCGCACGTGAAGAAGTGCCATCCACTTTCGAGAGCACGAGGAAATCTGCCTTGGAGAGGTTTGAATTTCCATACGTGCCATCTTTTCTTGACATAATAGACTTATAAGAGAGTAATATGCGTTTTTGCTCAGATTTAAAGAAGTGTATATCCTTTGCCACATAATACTATCCCGTTATGTAGTTCTGTTCCCAATGGCTTAGTAAGTATTTTCAATTATTATTATTATTATTATTATTATTATTATTATTATTATTATTTTATTGTTAAATTATTATTATATTGTTATATTGTTATTAATAACTACTCTTGCAAAAACTCCACGCTTTGTACTTTGTTTAAAAAAACTGATAATAGTAGAACCTAACTTCCCAAGGACAGCCCCTGAACTGTACATCAGGACTTTCAAGGTACGGTACGCACAGTAGTGCGAGAGTAACCATACTAATATTGAAAAGTGTTTAGATTGAATTGCACTGTAAATCAGTCTCTTTAATTTTATCGTAAGATATTATTTACGTCTTTTTCCTTTAGTTTAATATTGCACAGATTTTGGTTTTCTGTTCTGTTTTGACACACATGATGTGGAGTAGGAACATCCAAAAGAACTAAATCTGAAAAAAGGATTAGAAAGTTGAAAAAATTCTCATTTTTGGAATACTGTTTACGGAACATAATTCGGTCCCCACCTGTTCCTTTCATTATCGCACCTGCCTCCCCCAAACCCCGTGATTTCAACTGTCCCGACAAACCATGTGCCCAATGCAACACAAAAAGATGGTCGGCATCGTTTCCGGGCTACGTGCGATTATCATGCGAGTTAATCTGTTTTTATGTCATAATCTGCAAACTTAATTTTTTTTCGTCTCGAATCTAGAGGATACAGGTTTGTGGAGTAATTACTTACTCAGCAGTAGAACATTAACTGGGTTTTGTGTTGATAGTTTATGATAAATTGTCAAAACAATCACATATTCTTGATGTATTAAATATAAAGAAAATATAATGGCTATAATTCACAATTCAATTATGTATTATATTTTTATTTGAATGGTGTGAAATTCTGAACCTATGATTAATAATAATAATAATAATAATAATAATAATAATAATAATAATAATAATAATAATAATAATAATAATAGATATATAATATTTATTCCTACCGGGATAGTGGATCCTGCCGTATCCGGACCTCTGCATGTCAAACTCATCCAAGCGATGATGACTCATCCAGCTGATTTACTTATGTTGGTGGGTCTTTACACTATTATGGGGGATTCTCACAAACCACCCCATTATACTCCCAAATTTTATTCCACTTCTTAATGAGTCTCCGGAGTGCCGGCTAGTGCAGTGACTCAGCACTTTCCCGTCGGTACGAAACGTTAAAGGATGAGTTTGATTTCTCTTCAGACACCATAGAGTTCAGCGGGGTTTCAACATCAGAGACTATTGGAAAAACATACTGCCTAATACAAAAGATCCTAAACTCAACAGGATTACTTCTTAGCGATGTTGTTGCTGGACTCGACCCAGAAATTGAAACTTTCTCAGACCGTACTGTACTCTTCAAGCCACTCCTGACCCAAATAGCCCTTTCTGGGCAGACCGCAGTGACTATGGTTATACTATACTATGGTTAACATCCAATAGAATTAAATGGAGCAGAGAAATGAATAAAAAAGTTATTCGCACTTACCTGCTCATAAATGAAGGTAGAGACGATCCCTTACCGGGTTGGAGACACAAACGTCACTCTGAATTCTCTAAAACCTACCCAGAATTCAACTTGACTGAACAAAACCTAGCCGATCGTAAGAACGTAATTATAAAACGAAAGTATCTTACCCATATCGAAATTGATGAAATACGTAAGGAAGTGGGTAATGAACTTCAGGCAGCTGTAGAAGACCATCAAACTGGTGATAATAACGAGACGAGAATAGAGACAAATGATTTGAGTATAAATAAGGAAACCGCTGAAACGTTTGTAGGATATTTCTATCTGTTTCGAGACACAGATCCTCTTGGTAGGCCTAAAATCCCAAAATTGATCTTTACCAAACAAAGTAATATTCTTATTAAGTAAGTTGATCAGGTAATACCTCAGGTTGCTGACCAATTAAATAACTTGAGAGATATACTGCCTTGTATGCAGCTGCAGGTGCTGTAATTGATCTTAATGGACAGCACATTTAGAATAGTCCACCAAGCAACACAAAGAAAGCGAGAAAACCTGCATGGCAATTTAGACTGGAGGAAAGTATTGTTAAACTGAGAACAGAGATTAATATAATTCATGAATTTCTTTCAAACTACAAAAGTAGAAGAGTAAAGCATAAAATTAATAGAATCCTACATAAAATGCAAATCAACATCGACTCCGAGTTAAGACAAAAACTAACCCTGTACCACGATGAAGCTAGACAAAAGCTCAAAGCTAAAGGGGCTAGATTGCGAAGATACAATGACTGCTCAAAGCGGAAACAACAAAATATGTTATTTGAGAGGAACTAGAAAGTATTCTATCGGAACTTGGAACACAAAGCTGATAGCCAGGAGAAAGTTGATAGTTACAAATTCAAGTCATACTGGCAGGAAATCTGGACCAACCCTTCAAGCTACAATCATGATGCATCATGGCTCTCTGAACTTCAGGAAAAGATGGGCAACCTTCCAGAAATATCTGAAGTCCACATTACCATCTAAGATATTGAAGGAAGTCTTAAGAAATGCCAAAATTGGAAAACAGCGGGATTTGACAAAATTCAGAACTTTTGGTTGAAGCGTTTTGCCTCCCTACACAACTTGATTTCAAATAGTTTTAATGAGATACTTCAGAAGTCTGATCAGTGCCCAAAATTCTTAACGCAAGGTATTACTTACTACCCAAAAGTGTTCCTAAATCAGATCCCAAAAATTACAGGCCAGTAACATATCTCTGTACTATATAAGTTATTAACATCAGTTTTACACGAAAAGATATACATGCATTGTGATCAGAACAATATCATCAGCATGGAACAGAAAGGATGCATCAGAAGTAACTTTGGATGCAAAGAACAGTTGACTGTGGACAGCGTACTCATAAAACAAGCTGAGGTAAAAAGCCGAAACTTGAGCATGTGCTACATCGACTATAGACAGTCATTTGATTCGGTACCTCATGAATGACTGATACACATTTTGAAAATATATAAAATTAATACAAAGGTTGTAAACCTGTTCGCTGCCTTAATGAAAAACTGGTGCACGGAGATTAATTTGGAGAATTGTACATTTAAGATTGATATTCGTCGAGGAATATTTCAAGGCGATTCATTGAGTCCTCTATGGTTTGGTTTAGCAATAAACCCCCTATCACAGCTTCTAAACAAGGAATGTCTAGGATACAGACTCCGACTGAGAGATCCTACCTCCCGAATCAGCCATTTATTATTTATGGATGATCTTAAACTGTTTGCCGAGAGCCATAACCACCTGAAAGAGCTGAAGTATGTGACGCGGGTATTTAGTGAAGACATTGCTATGTCCTTTGGATTTGATAAATGTGCCGAAATACACCTAAAAATGGTAAAATGGTCTTAGTACCTGATGAAACTTGTGATTTTCGACAGCTTTTGTACCACGACACTAACAAATACCTTGGTATCCAACAAAAGAGACGAGTGAACCACACCAATATGAAGTCGATATTCCAGAAAAAGTACAAATCAAGAATCACAAAGTTGATGAACAAAAAATTGTACTCAAGGAATCTAATAAGTGCTATTAACACTTATGCTGTCCCAGTATTGACATATTCCTTTGGTATTCTGAAATATTCAGACACAGACCTTCGGGAAATGGATACGATTACTCGAACCACCCTCACAAAATTCAGAAAACATCATCCCAAGAGCGCTGTCGAAAGGCTTTATCTTCCCAGAAATCAAGGAGGTAGAGGCCTGCTTAATATCTTCAATCTTTGCAGGTCACAAGAAAAGAAAATGCGAATGTACTTTTACGCCTCGGATAGTGTATTACTGAAGAATGTAGTTGGTGTAGATGCAAACTATTCAGCTCTAAATCTCCAGAAGACTGAAATCAACACTGAAATTGTTTCCCCAGATATGTAACATTCAGACAGATTGGAAGAACAAGACCCTTCATGAAAAATATCCTAATCCCTTAAATAACTCATCAGTTGATAAAGTCTCTTCTCTCCTGTGGTTGAAAATGGGATATTTATTTCCTGAAACTGAAGGATTTATAATAGCAATTCAAGATGGGGTAATAAAAACACGCAATTATGATAAACACATACTGAAGAGCAGTATAAAGGATGTCTGTACAATGTGTAATCAACCAAATGAGACCATCGACCATGTATTTACAGGTTGCCCAGCTCTTGCCAACACTACATATCTAGGGAGGCACAATCAAGTAGCCAAAATAATCCATAGACAATTGGCATCAAATTATAGACTAATTGAGAACCCTTCACCATTTTACAAATATTCACCTTCACCGGTTACAGAAAAAAGTGAAATAGTAATCTACTGGAATAGGCCTATTGTCACTGATAAAACTGTGGATTATAATCGCCCGGACATAGTAGTTATCAATAAAATACAAAAGTATGCAACAATCATAGATGTAGGCTGTCCGCTGACAAAAAATCTCAACAAGACAGAATCGGAGAAGATTTCAAAATACCAGAATTTGGCAGCAGAAATCCAACATGTTTGGCAACTGAGTAAGGTTGAAATAGTGCCAATAATCATCTCAGTCACAGGAGTGATGACGGACCGATTTCCTTCAGGTCTTACAAAAATAGGATTATCAAAAGGAATCTGCATAACCATCCAAAAAGCTTTAATCCTACAGACTTGCCATATTGTGCGAAAATTTTTAAATTGAACGGCGGACAAAGATGAATTTCTTCTCCGTCTTTCCTCATATCTGTCATTACCTGTTGCATTTCCTAGAGCCTAAGTCGTATGAATAGATGAATGCTTACTGAGCTAATAGACAATGCTTACTGAGAAAATAACATAATAATAATAATAATAATAATAATAATAATAATAATAATAATAATAATAATAATAATAATAATATCATATCATCATCGTTATCGGTTCTCGAATCCCGTCGTATATTATAAGTGTTCTTACAAATGGGACAATTTTTTTCGTGAAAATTTGACAAAGGTCTCGCAGATCCGCAGCGAACGACCCCAGCACCCATGTCTTCGCTACCTCTAGTTTTGTCGCATTTTCCAACGAAGAGTTGACAGGTGCAGTATCTCCTTTGTCTGCCGCGCCCCTGGCGCAGACGGTGTCCGGCTGCGGCGTCGTTCCTCGGCTGGGCGCAGCGTCGCGACGCGCGTTTTCGGGAGCGGGACACCTGTCCGCGGACAGGCACCTGCCGCCGCCCCCGCCGCCGGCGGCGCCGCCCGGAGCCGCGCCGCGCCGCCGCAGTGATTGATGCTCGGGGGCGGGGGCCGATGGCCGGTAATGGCTGGCGATCTGTTTGCCTCCGGCGCAATTAGCCCGCGTGATCCATCAGCACGGCGCGCGCACTTGTCCGCGCGCGGACCCCTGCGCTTTGCTTCCCAGAGCCGCCTACGCCCGCGCCCCCGCCCCCGCCGCTACCCTCACCCCGGACCTCACATCCGGCAGAAGACATCGGGGATACTTCGTCTAAACTCGTCCAGAAGTACCCAGGTACAAGACCGACTGTGATAAACAAGCAATCAACACAAGGGTTGGAGTCTCGTTGGTGGCTGATTTCCGGATGTATCTATCGATTTCAATCTCTTTCTAGAAGATAATATTCTAGCGATCGGCTCTTCTTACCAGTAACCGGTAGCGGTAGTTTAGTGCATCAACTGATGTCACTGCAGCGCCTCTCACCGGGAGGTCGAAGGTTCGAGTCCTGACGGCGGTGGGATTTTCGACACTAGCTTTTCAGCTAGGTCGAATTCAGTCGCTGTCTGGAGGAGAATTCTAGTGGCCGACTGCTCTGATCGGTAGCTTTCCGTGGTTTCTCCGATAAACACCAGGCGAATGCCGGAGCAATACCCTAACAAACGGGCCACGGACCGCGCGCGATCTGTCCTTCCTCTTCCTTGTCCTATCCTCTCCCCTTACACACACATTTACACTAACATTCACTACACTAGCACATCTTCCGGGAGACCGGTCGGGAGGTTAGAGCTTGTCCCGGCTGGGGCGATGCCCCGCTGGTGGGAGAGTCCTGGTTAGGGGGAAACCCCACTAGCCGACGGTAGGTCGGCGCCGGATCTCGTCATCCAGCGGGGGAAGAACACTGCGATATCCCGAGAAAAAACATGCACTACACTACCGGGACTAATGACCAAAGCAGTTGACGCGCCCGGAAACACGAAAAAATCAATCAATCGATCAACACAAGGGTTGGAGTCTCGTTGGTGGCTGATTTCCGGATGAATCTATCGATTTCAACCTCTGTCTGGAAGATAATATTCTAGCGACCGGCTCTTCTTACCAGTAGTTTTTAGTTGTTTTACTAACCATTTCCAGGTGGATGACGGAACAGTACATTAACAAAGGGGGCTACGGATCGTTTGCGATCTTTCCTTCTTCATTGTTCACTTCTCACCCCTAACATATACATATTTGAATAAACTCGGGCCAAAACCTGATGCATCAGAGCAGCTTGATCAGGTCAAACCGTTAGTGCCTCAGTTTAGAATTAAATGATCGAAGAAAATGTGAAAACGTACTGAATGAATACGTATTGTCCCTGGGGAGGGAATCCGACACGATCTCTTGAAGATCGGCAGCCGATCTCAGCGGGAGAAGAACATCGCCAGCTCCCGGGGTGGCATGCACTATATTTAAAAACTAGTGACTTAAATAATTTACGTGTTGGAAATTAAATATTCACTCTCCGAGCCGATTGGCCTCGCCCCACCCCCGCCAGCGTGGCCGCTAGCCTGGACTGGCATTCAGTAGGTGGAATCGGGGTTATTTCTAAGTGCGTATCAGAAGTATATGTACGAGAGCAGGAAAACCATTGCTCACAGCCAAAGAAAGAATGAATTTCAATATCTCAAACCTTTTCAAAACGTGCTGTGATGCTCATGATTTGCTCGAAGAGTCAATGACTAGACGATCACAGCGAAATTGTGAACCCAAAATGATTATAATGACTTTCTATTGTACGAAATCTGACTTGATCCAGGGAACGCAACAGGTTGGGAAAATGTTTGGAACAAACCAGTTAAGGGAGTTTAAATATCAAAATACTTCCGCGCAATATCCAGATGTTTTCGTAAAAATATGCTGAAAAGTAGTCAAGATTTTCCAGCACGCCTTAAATAGAGAAATATACCAGTGTTTGTATGCCCATAGCGGAAAATATTGTAACAATCCAGGATCCCCAGGAATGAAGACAGGGCAAAGAATAAAGATAAACATGTAATAAGTGGTATTAACATCAAAGGCGGGGACAAATGAAAGCGGTGTCGTGTAGCCATAATTTTTTTGGAAGTCTAAGAAGACGCGACAAAATCATAATGGGGACAATATAGTTCAGTAGCGTTTGTCGAGTGAAACATTTTGGAAGTTATTTGAAAGAAATCAGTTCACGCGTTCCAAAGATATAAACAGTTTAGTGAAGTACATTTTAAGCACACAACTAGACACGATAGCCATTGTTGTAGCTTAAGATCTAATGTAAAAAGTTGGTTTTTTCAAAAAATTAAGTAAACGCGTGAAGCGATTCAAACGAAACTTTTGGCATTAATAGAAGAAATTATGGGGAAAATTATGGCACTACTCACAACGCGGAGAAATTTCGGGGGGCTACGGCATAAAAGAAAATGTAAATTGTATAAGTGGGAAATTCCAAACGAGTCGTATGACGTCAGAGCGGTGGAAGGGGATCGACCGTCTTCAGATTAAAAGAACTTTGGAAATTTTAGATGGTAGAAAACCAAATAGAAAACGGTAATAGCATTCAATTTGAAAATGCATGAGAATAATAAAGAGAGACGACCCAGAAAGAAGAAGATTAACTTAAAAATATATAATATTATATAGAAGACCCGGAAGTGATCGTGAAATGTTCGAGAGAAAAAAAGAGGAAGTCTCGGGACAACAATGAGAAAAAAGAACGCGGGGAGAATAGCTTGAGGGAGGACGTATGTTGAAACGCTCCGCGGAAATTAAAAATTTTGTTAGAAAGTTGTGCTAATCACGCGAGCAAAGTTAATTTTATAACGTTTAGTTGTAGCGGAGAAAGTTTAGAAGGTGAAACGCGGAAAATTATTGCAAAATTTCCAAAGAGAACGTTGTTCGCGAATATAAACAGTCGCATCAGCCGTGTGATTAAACTCGTTTCGTAAGTAATAAACAGTTATAACGAAGAGACATTAATTATTTAAAAATGAATTTTTCCGAATTACGTGTGTGAAAAATGGAAGGATGCTGCGAATGGACAAACGAAAGGACGCTGCGTATATTTGGCGAGGGTGATGCATGAGAACGGCGCGGTGCAGGTCGCTGAACTCAACGAAAGGAAAGTGCACTAACTTTATTTAAATTGGTAATGCGCATTGATAAGAAGAAAGAATAGACTCATAGCTTCTAATGTACAAGACCAAGTTTTGTCAAATAGAAATAGATTTTAGTGAAAACAAAAAAATAGAATGCGCATTCAAGTATGAATGATTTGGTTTTAATCTTATAGTGTAAATCTTCCGTGTGAATGAGAATTTCGTGTTTCTAGGGTATTGTTTATTGTGTATTTAGTGTATTGTGTATTGTTTTTCGATTTTGTGTTGTTTGTTATTTGTTATGCCGCTAGCAGAGGAAGGAGAACAAAAAAAAAACCAGATAAAATAAACGATGTCGAACGTTGTTGGTTCGACATTAAACCAATGCAATTGGTCTTATAAGTATGTGTAGTTAGATGAGGACCTACGCCCACGTGCCCGAATACTACGTCAGGATCCTGTATAGGTCCGCCACAGCCTCACGCCCAGTATTTATATATGTATGAATAAATATCAGAAAAGCAGCTAGGCAACGGGCAAATTTCAGATGTATGTATTTTTGGCAACCCAACGTCAGGCATAATAGTGGACATTTTGGTAAGAACTATAGATGAAAGGAGCACAGGTAAAGATCGTTACATATTTTTGTAAGTTAGTTTTGAGAAAGAAAAGCAGAACGGATAGGTAACGTGTACCATTACATATTTGGCAGCCCAGCGTGGGGGCCATTGTAGAAGGTTTTCGGAGGTAGGCGTAGGTACCGTTACATATTTGGCGCCGCAACGCGGGTCGTGAGTAGAACGAGTACCAGGGCACTATAATAGTACGCAAGTGGGCTAGGCAATCAGGTCAAAGATCATTGTAACCATAGCATATTGTATTTCAAAATGGAGACGCGTAGTGGAAAAATGATAAGCATACGGGATACGTCGGATTCGGAGACAATTTCCGCTCGCGATGAGGACGAGGAGGGCCAACGTTTACAGGAAGTAGAAGTAGAAGGGGAAGGGAATATTGCGATAAACACGCAAAGTGCAGATATGAGCCAGGAAGCTGCAGGTGAAATTGTTCCGGAGGTGCAAGAGGTACCCGAATCCACCCTTTCCATGTTGCTACGTGTAATGCAGGAAATGAGAGGTGACAGTGCGAGGTTACAGAACCAGTAGATTGAATCATTTAAAAGCAGTGAAACCAGCATGCGGGATGGAAAAAAAAAAGAAAAAAAAAAAAAAAAAAAAGAAACCTCATCTACTACTGATCACAAAATGAAGCAAATCTGTGCTTTGATTAGTGAATAATCGATGAGTGACTTTTGAAGAAGTAATATACCCTTTAGTCAGGTTCTGCATATGAGAAGGATTGTCGAAAGACATGTTACAAGACAACGCGCAACCACATCCCGTGGCCCAAAGCCTTCGAAATCTGTAATATGTGTCAGAGCAACCCGGCCATAGTTTCAATCTTGTCATCTGTTTGGCCCACTTAAAGGCGCTTTAAGATGCGGAAGATCAGCCTTCTACCAGCAGAAGAAGAAGGCGTACACGGATTGCTGCTTAACTATAAATCCTACTTTCTATGGGTATAGGAAAATTGGTGGTAAGATGGGCAAAGCACATTAAAAAGACGCCTATGTTGAAAAATGAGCTCATTGTATTGTTGTACAGTTGAAAATATAAACGTGCAATACATATTGACTTATCCTCATAGATTTTTGAAGATTATGCTATGAGCATTGAACGAATGCACGGGCAAACTGCAACACACGTTATCATTCTCCACAACACAAAAACAGCGAATCATCCAAAGCCTTTCAAACCCGGTTTTGATCTACTTGAAAAACAAATAAAGTTCAGATTACAGAAAAAACCGAAAATGAAGAAGATAAAATAAAGAATTTTGACACAAAAAGCTGTATGAAAAAGTTGTTTTGATGTACTGAAATCAATTCACGTTTACATTAACCCGTAGATGCATGACATAGGTCTAAGAGGTCCGGAAGACATTTTAAGCGTTAATACATCCAGGAACGGTAATCAGATTTCTTTCTACATAATAAATATCTCTACAGATTTTATGAATAATGTGTTTTAAATAAAACATACGCAATAAAATTATACATTTTGCAGAAATTTTGAAATATTGGAAGTTTCCTCGCTTCTGCACTACATAGGTCTTTTAGACCCGAGCGAATGAGTATCGGCTATTACTGTTTTACAGTTGACACTTTTGGTCTCTCCGCTGATACTGTGGAAGAATATAGTTAAGTTCTGAATTGAAACAGGTACACAACGGAAATAACATCTTGCCTTTTGTAAAATCGTCATTTTTGAAGTCGGTCTTACAGAGTCAGTACGTCATGAACTCGCATGTTCTATTTTGAATTCTGGGAGAAATATTACCAAGGATAGTTATTTTACTAATGTATCACTAGCAAAATATTTCGCTCAGAAAAATATAACTGTTGGAGGAACTTTACAACTAAATCGTCGTGACGTACCTGTCATCATGAAGCCCAATCTGAAACGTAAAAAGCATTCTTCAGTATTTGGTTTTCATGAAGATACCTTGGTCAATTATGTCCCCAAAAATGACAGAAGTGTTGTCCTCATAACTACACTTCACAGAGATAAGACAATAGTTCAAGAGAAAAAAGTAAAACCTAACATTAACCTACAACAAAACAAAATCGGAAGTGGACACTTTGTGGTGTAGGTTTTAGCCATTTGATCAAAGAGACAAACCAAAAGATGGCCACTGGCTCTTTTTTACAATATTCTGAACACAACTTGCATAAATGCTTTTCTTTTGTTTCGAACACAGCATTCAGGGGCATGGAAGAACAAATGTCATAGTCAGAGAATATTTTTACGTAAACTGGCTCACCCCACAAATGATACTGCACAGTTACAACAGACTTCTGGAGAGATGGACCAAAATGGCGTTGGATCTCTGCGGTATAACTCAGAAGAGTCCAGGAAGAGGCGTAAAAATTACAAATAAAAAGAGGTCAGTATTGCACTCAACGTGTGAGAACGACAATCGTCGACTCACTGCAGCAAATACTAGAAGAATGTTTGTAAGGAGCTTAGTAGTGTGATGTTTTCTAAGTGTAAGTAACTATTTTATGGATGTTGAATTTTTAATAAATTTGCTGCAATTAATAACTACTACTCGCGTAACTTTTCTTGAACGATGACCTTGCTTCCCCCTCCCTTGAGCAATAAACAGTTGAAGGCAAAAGCTCGCAGCGAGCACTGATGACAACATTACAAGCATTACAACTTCGGTGGTGCGAAACAGAAGCAAGCCAGGGCTAGTAGCTTTCATAGTCAAGAACTTCTGTTCAGCTTTATTACCATGATCTAAAGAAATGTCTGAGGCAGGTCCAGGACCTTCATGTGAGAACCTAAAACTCCTATCTACTGTCCCTTCTGTTGCCTACCCAGAGCGATGACCCGACTGCACACGTAGCAGGTTTGCCTTTGATTTTCCAGAGTTTGCCATTACTGTAAATACTCTAGTGGCCGACTCTGTAACTAATACTCCCACTCCGCCTGCATTTCTTCAATCTATCGTTCAAGAAAAGTTGCGCGAGTTGTATAAAATGTTATTACTTATGTAACGAATTATGCTAATAACAAAAATCATTCAAAATCACAAATCCTTCTGTCTTACCTTTAAATTAGTAACATTTGATAATTGCCAATACATTGTGTATGTTTGTACAGAAATACATAAATAGTTAGAAATGTATCAGAACATCACGATTTTAAAAATAATCTAATTTTACTTAGAAAATTTCATAGGTTGTATTGCCGAGCTTAAGAGACCCATGTGGTGTATTTTCGTAAAGTTAATTGGTGGTGATTCTAAGGGTTAATTTGAAAATTCATACAATCACGAAGATATTATGACATTCATTAAAAAGTGTGCTTTGTTAACAAAAGTGAACTTCTATTGATAACTCAATGTTTTTACGCGTGGCCAGAGTAAATCATCAATGCTAAAACTTCAGGGCTGACAACACAGCGATATTTGTAAACACTCATATCATTACTAACCATGCTTTTACAAGTATACGCAATGCGGGAAACCACTAAAAAGGAACATTATGCCACTGAATAATGGTCACAATGCAACTGCTCAACAAGCAACTACATTAAGAAACCACCTGCTTTTTTAATAAAGACATGCAATTTGCTCCACATATGAAAGTCGTGTAGCGAACTAAAATCTCCATATCGGAACTTGCTTCGCCTCCAGCAAAACGATGGAGAATAACGACTCAGAAGTGTCTCGTCTAACGATCTCCGAAACGGCGCCGTCGCCGTAAAACACAGCTTTCGTAAACGGCTGCCCCGGCCAGCATCGCACCGCATCAGCGTATCCTTTTTGCCGGGGGCGGGGCGGAGGGGCGGGGCGGAGTGGAGGAGGGAGGGGGCGTCTGCGGGCGGTGGAGGTCGAGGCCGGGAGGGGCGCTCGGCGTCGCGGGCGTCGCGCCGCCCAGCTGTCGTGTCCGCCCTGCTACCCCGTTGACCAACAAGGAGTCACGGCCGCTGGCCTCCATTCCCGACGACCCGATGAAAGCGACCTGCGCTCCTGGACTGTCTGCGAGAGGGGAGCTCAGTGTTCAAAAGACGGTTCCAAGGTCACCTTCGTGACGATGCTTTGACCATGAAGTGTCTTGTTCACAAGTAATGAACATCGCTTTCATATTGTCTTTCAATATAATCTTTCATTGTTATAGGGCAGAAGCCATAGATTACGGTTTGTATCTCTAAATGATCTTGTGAAAAGAGCTAATTGCAAAGAAAAGATTTCATTCAGAAGAAAGAATTTTATCTTTAATACTGAAAGAAGAAGGTGAAACAAATTTAATTTTTGCAATTTTCGAAAATTTAGACGCACAGAAATCGTTTTCTCGTAACCCAATATTTCGATATGAACGATCCCCATAACGTAAGAGTATAGCTACAAATGTTATGGAAAGTATTTTAATACATTTATGAACAAAAAGTATCCGATTTTTGGTATCAGGGACCTACAACACGCCAAATAATCTCTGTTTTTCCGTAGCCTTTTACAACATTCTCTATACTACATCAGTAGTATGCGAGAAAGTAAAAGTGCACGTTGAAATTACTGTAAATCTGATTTCATTAACTTCGTCCGCAGCGTTAATTCAACCCAAAATCTTTGGTGCATCACCACACAAAGGTCTACCTTCTGAACAGAAATTAGTTGTTCAGGCAATAGATATTTTTAATTATTTATGTAATTACACTATTTGATCAATATTCTCAATATGACGCAGAAACATTCAAAAAGCAATACAATGGATTTAATTTCGTCCAATGTTTCATTGTTTTCATCGGTTACAAATTCGATAGATGAAAAATTATTTTTATTGCTTACGAAATGTCTAAGTTGTAGTCAATTTAGCTTTAAAGTACATTCGCAGTATTTATATCACTATAACTATATAACTGTATACTTTCTAGCTATACAATTGTCGCTACTGCATCTTATCTTCTGCATGCTCTTTTTAGCATGCACTCAACCCAAATGCGTTTCTGAAAGTCCTAAACGACTTTCTATTACCCCCAGCTCCCCTTGAAAAATCACTAATTTAATTTTATCACTACAGTGTTAAAATAGTTTTTTCGAATTTGCTTTGCATGTATTATCTTTTCTTAGGAAAAGTATAATTTTCGTAACAAATAAAGTTTATTCACAAGACGTAATCATCCTCTACATAAAATACCTTAAGAATACACGAATTTTAGTATAGGAAACCTAGACACAAAACCTCGCCAGTTTTCTACTGCTCGATAAAGAATTACCCCAGGTCTGCCTTATATTTAACATGACTATTTCACTCATGTTATTTCGACCAATCACATTAAAGAATTCGTAGCTTAAGAGACAATCGTTGCAGTAATCCTCCTCGCGTTTTATGGCTTTTGTCTTATCGTTTTTGTCTTAAGGTTTTTGTCTTATCGCCACCTCGTTGCTGAGCAGGCATAATGATCAAGAAGTACTAGTGACGTACGTACAATCCAGTAAAATTCAATACAAACAAACAATCGTACTAACCAATTGCTGTGACTCTGGCTGG
Organism: Teleogryllus occipitalis; assembly: GCA_011170035.1. Classification (NCBI taxonomy): domain Eukaryota; kingdom Metazoa; phylum Arthropoda; class Insecta; order Orthoptera; family Gryllidae; genus Teleogryllus; species Teleogryllus occipitalis. Next base: position 75,623 of record BLKR01000115.1, on the reverse strand, counting down.
TAAGTTTTAAATTAAAAAAAAATTAACTTTATTCTTGCATAGCCTTTTATTAGTTAGGCATCATTTTATTCGTGAAATAGTCTTCCTAAATAACACTCGAGGTTCTGAGTTTTACAGATAAATTCTCTTGCCGTTACGCGGCTTGTGAATTTATAGGTAAACTCAGAACCTTTCGTGGCATTATTGCTGAAAAAATACTAGTTCACACATAGCATAGTTGGACCAGCTAGTGTAGCCGACCCAAATATTACCTGTAGCTCACGTTACGATACAACACACATCAGTATTGGTAAAAACACATGCTTCGCGTTCTATCCTTGGTAATCCCCCTAAGAGAATATTCAAAGCAGTTGGATGCCACCCTTGAGTTTTTGAATTGGGAAAGAAATAGGACACTTCACAGGGGCTGGACTTGCCCCCTGTGAAACAGTGAAGTTCGTTTTGTCGGAACAAATTTCCCACGAGATTGTCCGAGAATAGAACCCGCACCTCCTTGGTGAACGCCAAGCGAATTTCGCTCTGAGCCGCTATTGGCTACGAAACACACTTTACCATAGGAAAAGATTCGAAAACGCGGTTTAGAAACCTAAAATCAATTTTTTGTGTCCACAAATATCACGCAAGTTGTTTTTTATTTCGTATTCCGTTTTGAATGTCGTATGGGCTCTATTTTTGGAAGATATTTTCTCTTCATAGAAGAAAATTTCGTCGTTGGTTTCCAGCATGAAGCTGTTTTAATTTTTAAAACAATAATTTACATACTTCGCACGAAGGCACGTAGTATTAATATAACTCATTTGCTATGTATTAATTAATATTCGTTAAGTAACTACAATGTATCTTATCAGTCGCTTATCAATATACCATTTCCGTACCCAGAGAACACCAATTGCACGAGTTCAACAGCAATTACCAGAAAAAATTGCAATAGAATTGTAAGAAAATGTTATCTATTTAAGACCTAACGCCAGATGTATAACAATCATCTAATATAATAGAATAAAATCATCTAATGTAGAGCAATATTTACAAACATTTCTACAAGTTTGAAATAAAATATCACTTTTCAAGGTTCGAAAAGATAGGAAATTGGAATTTTCTGTTCTTGCAGTTCTTTTCATTGGGACACAGATGGCTAGATGGATTTCTTTTCTAAAGAAGTGGTTCAATATTCACTACGATTCTCCGGTTGCACAACTTGCCTACAAGGGACGTCGACAAATACTAAAATAAGATTGCATCGTTTTTAGGAGCAGGCCTGGCTGTAAGATAATGCCGGAGTTTCCATGAAGCACGAAGGGAAGAAGAAGCATGACGGGAAGACAGTGTCACAAAATCTGAGGTGAACTACCGACAGCTAACTTCTGGCCTTTTTTGTTAATTTTAATACCAATTAAGGATAAATGAGTGTCAGCCTATATCTGGAGATACCCCTTACCAAAAGATGGTTAACATGTGAAAAGAAAACTATTACTATGTTCGCCTATCATATTCCCTACGATCATCGTTGCTACCACTATCGTTGCTTCGAACAGTTGTAAACAAATGTATAGTTGCCTCCTTGTGGCAATAAGAAACAATTTTAATCTGTAATTACTCAAAGCGTAATGTCACTATTGGAATTAATTAAAAAGCATATAGTAGTAAAATTTATAAGCTTTAATAAAGGTGTTATGCATTTTTAATTTCCGCATTGAGCGCACAAAAAGAGTTTGCTTCTTTCGGAATATTCGTAAACGTCTGAAACAGTGCACTCTTAAATTTACTTTTAAAGTAGGTAGACGAGCAGAGTAATACTTTTCATTTCACATGTTCACCCGATAACGTTTTCCCTGAAATGGGGCGGCTGGTTCTTGTTTTGGCCTTAATTGGTTAAGACGAACTCAAACCATAAATTAGCCGTCTGTAGATCATTTCAAATTTTGTGTCACTGTCATGGTGATGGAATCGAATTTTTGTAAACATGCGATAAACATGCGATAAACATAGAAAGTCGAAACTATCACTAGGGGATAGAAAAGGTTATAATTATAAAAGTCATATACGTTGAAAACGTTACACCTTACCTAAATATAGAGGGAAAAACTATGGATTAATTGTCCTCTCCTCTTTGGAATGCGACTGTTCATATAACAAATACATGAATGCAGCTCTCATTTTCTCCATGTGTGCCCACGCCTAGTATATTATACTATGTTAGGTGAGTTGTCAATCGTTTGTTCTGTATACGTGGAAATGAGAAATATAAGACACAGAATAATCCTGTTTAATTCTCATAGAATACCAACTGAAGTAACTCGCGACGTTTGGTAAAAGTATGTCAACGTGAATAACTCATGAGATACACAACTCATTTCCTGTTAATACCAAAGTCATTAAGGGTTAATAAACAAGCATAAATGTCATGAAATCACTCAATTTAGTTGGTCACTCATGGCTTAGAAAACCCATACATGAACCATCATTCTTCAGAAGGGTTCGAAAGAGTGACCTTGACTTGCAAAAATAGCTTACCATTACCGCTGTATTGATTTTGTTTCACAAATACAGTATAGCATTCGTAGAATTCAGTTATTCTAGTAACTTCTTTGACGCTTGAAGTCGCCTTATTTCTAGCACCAGCCCCGCACGTCGCGGCGACGGACCGTGAGAGCCCGGTGTGCGTGCAGGTCGCCATCGCCTTCGACTTCGCCTCCGCCGCGGCCGCCGCCACCACCGCCTCCGCCGCGCGTGATCCGTCCGGCCAGCGCGCCTTCCTCCCTTCTCCCCCTTCCCCCATCTCATCCCCACCCCCTCCGCCACGCTGCAGCTCCGCTCAGCGCTGCGAGGGGGAGGCAGGTAATAGAGGCAGCGACCGCGGTGTATAATTATGCTGTTATTACGGCGATCGCCTATCGTGGCCAAGACGAATGCTAATAACAGCCCGGCGAGCCCCACGCGGGCAGATGGCGGCGGCGCGGCGCGGGGAGACCGCCTGCCCGCCCTCGGCCCGCCTCCGCCGCCGCGTCGGCCGCCGAGCCTATCCGTGTAATTACGGGACGCAGAGCCCGCGCCCAACACCGCTGCCGAACGCGGGAGGCGAGGGGCGATGCGGGGTGGGCGGAGCGGGAGGCGAGGGGAGGGGCGGAGCACGCCCGGGGCGATGCCGTGCGCCGCCCGATCACGGGGCAACGACGGCGGCGGCGGCGGCGGCGGGGCCGACGGCCGAGGAATGGTGGGAGAAGGTTCTCGAAGCAATGGCCGGTCATTGATGACGGTGTGGTGACAGTTAATGACGTTGACGAAAGTGATGACAGTAATCGCAGTTGTCTAAATGGGTGAAAGTGTACGCTGGGTTTCGAATCGCGTGAAAGAGGATTGCGCAAGGACTTGCACAGGCTTCAGTGAGACTAACAATGTACTCGTTATCGGACTACCCATCGGATCGCCCGGATGTACAATGGTTACACACGTTTAGCACAGTAACGCGAAACACTGCTCTGAGGGTAGGTGTTTCTAAGGTTCTGTGGACTTGTGAAAATAAACTGTCAGAGTCAAAATCGACTCACTTCAGTCTCGCTTAACGTATTTAAACATAGACCGTAAGGATGCAATTTGCTGCTTTTATGTATAAATTTGATTTGTCGTAGACGTAAAGAAAACTTTAGTGAATGATTGGATACTCTGCGGTTTTACTGATGTTTCTGATATCATATTTATCAAAAATAATGTCAAGAAAGACAAAATTTTGTCGCAAAATATCAATAAAGCAGGTTTCGATAATACACCACCACTATAACTGACATTTAAAAAAATGACTGAGTAACGCGTGAATACCAAAGAAATTTGCTTATATTTACTGAAATGTGTCTCAATGTAATAATATTGTATCAGTGGATTAATATCTTTCAGTATTTTTCGCCGGTATTAGTTATCAACCAAACAATGTCAAAATATGCTGAATGTTGTCGTAATGTCGTCGCCAGAATTTTGAAAATCCTCGTAATAATTGCTGCTTTACCAATAATTTTCAATTACTTTCCATTAAAAAAGTGGTGCACCTTTTTTAAATAAGCGTCTTAATTTTTCAGTAGAGTGGCTTTTCTTTTTTATCTTTTTATTGTTGATAAATGAGGTTGCCAAGGCAAGTTCATCAAGTTTACAAACCGAAGACCTATATTTCTTTTATCCACTCTAAAAGTGACGAACTGCATTGTAAAGAAGTTTCATTCCATCAAGGAAACTGGTGGAGAAACTCCCCAAAGTTGAACGAAACACACTCCCTAGTTGTCGTCAACTATCTTCTGTCGGAGCCCGAGGCAAAGAAAAATCTGATTTTATCACGCGCCTATTTCTCAACTTTCTATCTTTCTCGGGGATGAACACGCCAGCAGCACATTACCAAATCACCCAGAACTCGATTTCCGAAAGGTACGTACCCCCACTGCGTAGACTTACGGCGGTATCTTGCGTGCCGCTGCGTCACGCGTTTCCTCACTGCCTTCAACTGCGCCCCGCCCACTAACCCGGCTCCCCGCCTTTCCTTCCGGGCGCGCCCCGATAACCGAGGACTCAAACCGACGTTCGGTCCGGGCCCCGCCCTCGCCAGACCGTCGTACGCCGTGATGATTTGAACGCGTGCTCGTCCCCGTGCGTGACTTCGCGTGAGGCGTGACCATCGGTTCGCCCCCCATTCCATCTCACGTGCCGTCCCCCCCCCCTGGATGCCCGCGGCAGGCAAGCAAAGCGGGGTAAAACACACCTTCGTTGAATAGCTACAACCAGCGTTCCGAACGACCAACGAATATTTCCTGCAGGATTTTTTTTTCTACAAATCTCGCATATTTAATTTGAAAAATGGAAGTAGTTAACTTTCCATTTATGATAATTTAGTGTATCGAAATTATTTCATTAAAGTAACTGCCTATTAATTCAGGAGACGTACACAATCAGCTTTTCGCATTAAAATAATATGGCCAAAGCAACTTCGCTCATAGTTTCACAGTAATTTCATGATGACCCTTAATATATTCATCCTGAAGCTCATATTACATGAAAATTTATTCCACAGAAGCAATAAAGACGGCGAAATGAGGTCCCACTTTAGGCCTGGAGGGGAAGTTTGTTAGCACTCCTCTGGGATGTGGCCGCCTAGGATCCTGCACGCAAGCAGCGAGACACCTCGTAAGGAACACAGGTAAGCTGGGTCGGGAGAAGGCCGGGAGAGTAGCCAAACTGCTTAAGGATACCACACATTAAGAAAAGAGACTCGTGTAATGTAACTAGGGAACTCAAAAAACTGTCCCACCGCAAACGGAAAAACCAAACGAAGAAAATTCGAAGTAACACAGAAGATTGATATTTAACATTCCGTTTACGACAATATTTTAATAAAATTCTCTCACTTAAAGTAATAAACATTGACTGAGAACTTTGTCAAACGACTGCAGTAAAAATACAAGAGATAATATCTTTTTCAATTCTCGTAGATAAAATGTTAAGACATACGGAATTGTTGGCAAAATGCAGTATGCGCATACATAATTATTATTTATTTTACTTCAGTGAATATAAAAGCTTTGAAACCACGGTTTCACAAGTTATGTACTCTAGTCCAATAATGTCGATACTTAAGTAATAAAATATTTATATTTCAATCATGGTAAACACAAACTATAATAGATAAACATTGTGAGTGAATTACTTGATTTAGTTCTTCTTTCTTTGTGTGTTACTGGAACAGGTCATACTAAACAAAATGGGGTTGTGTGGTTAACGTACATACGTGTAACGTGTGGTTAAACATTGAATTTTAAACTATAGCTAAACTAAAGCTAAACACTATAGCTAAACTTTTCGTAACGCGCAAGAAGACTTAAATTATACAGAACATCATAACTTCAGGCGTAGGTTTGCTGAAGAACTAAAGCTCACAAAATGCAATAGAAAATTGCAAAATATCTCATTTGATAAGTCGGAATGAGAATTGAACTCGAAAAGGGGGTTTTGAGGTGCCTAGGACGCACCGTCTTCGAGTTAGCAACGGTGGTATCGTGTAATGCAGTGTAATGTGTTTCATAATTGTATTAAGGCTGCTGATTTCTTCATAGTATAATCTACTACTTAAAAGTTCTTCATAGTTTAATCTACTACATAGTATTAAACTACTTTTTTAGGTCACTGCGGAAACGAAGTAATCCCATCCAGTGGTGGGTTTTTTGTCTCGATGACCTCAAAAAAATCGCAAAAAAACTGTAATAATTCCATAGTATATTTTAATCGTGGAGGGGGGATAAACTGCACTAGTTTCAGCACATCGAAGTTTTCTAAAACTGTTGTCTCTACTGTACATAAATCGGCGTGCAAAGTTTCGTTAACAAATTTACGAAGCCACGCATTGTATTTACGAACAGCCTCTTCGAAACTTATTTAGTGCTGACGTGGTCCGTCAAATACAAAGACATGCGTGGATCCGATGTGTTTCACACTGCAGCTGCGCGGTTTCCCGTGAGTGAGGGTTGTATTAGCACCCGGTAGAGTGGTGATGTGTGTTTAATTCAGCACGCAAAAGAATTGAGGAAGAAAATATTTACATTTCATTTCAATATGTTTTTCAATCGATCGTTTGTTAATTTTTTTAGTTTAATTAAATCATTAGCGTATTGAAATCGGAATATACAGTTTAGACGTTTTATGTCAACTTTTCTCACAAGAAATGAAGTTTACAGAATTCCTTTCAGCATTCAACGTTGAATATAGGCAATAAGCAAATTCAAGACCCTAAAATTAAGACGTTTGGGAGTAAAGTTATTATTGAACAACGAAAATTGAACGGCTCGTAATAAATCGGTAATTTTCAATATCTTCATATTTTTATCTTTCTGTAATTTACACTACATAGGGGGCAAGTTTTGTTCTCTATAGAGTCAAAGTAATAGGGTATTGAATATTGAGCACTGAAATTACTACTGGACAGAATGTAATGCAGATATTTTAATATTCTCATTGTAAAATATGTCGTGTTCGAAAACAATGAAATAAATAAAAGGCTTTAATGATGACGAAATATCGAATGCCTATACGACAACCCTCTGCTATGAAGTATCTAGGGTTAGTCTTGCTAATACTAATACTATGTGTGTGTGTGTTTATGACACCAACTCCAACGTTGTTCTTCAGCACAGGTGCAAGCAACGACACATATGGTGTTCTCAACTCCCCAGGTATGTACACCACTGCTTATTCCCCTCCATTTCCTTTTCATCCACCACCTTCCCCTCCTCAGCAAGTGCCCTCACGTCGAGACTTCCTCCCTGAGGGGACCGCATTACGGCTAAACCGCTATTAAATTATTAGCATCAGCGCGTCTCGGCCAGGGCGAGTGAGCGCGGTGCTCTGACAGGCGCGGCCACCGGCGGGCGGCGGGCGGGCGAAGGAGGGGCACGGCGGGGTGGGGGCGGGGCGGGGCGGGCGGCGGGGGGGCGAGGCGCCGACGCCGCGGGCCGCCCGTGATGACCCGTGCTCGCTCCTCGCAGCATTCAAAGCGGCTTGAATTAGAGCAATTTGCCGCGCCGCTCGCTCCTTCGCCCCCCACCGCCCCCCGCCCCCACCGAGCCGACGCTGCCCGGTCGGACGCCCGCTTCGCTCGCGCGTCTAACGATCGACGCTTGTCGTTAGTCGTCGATAGAGGCGGAGATTCGCCGAGGTGCCGTGAAGGATACATTCGCTGGAAGCGAGAGTGTGAATAAGGAATGTGAATTTGAAGAACAAACCACAAAGGTAGTTTAAAGGGGGCTTGCGGGGCTGAGGGTCACGTCATTTTTATTAATAAAAATTCAAGTGTCTACGATTTCATAATAACGGTCTTTTTTATAATGTCCTCGCAGAATTACGTCCCGCCGCCGTCTTTCAGCGCGGCTACAAGCTGGTTGTTCTCGTGCCGCAATCGCTCCTCGTTGTCGTATCCTAACTCAGCATTAGTTTCGTCCAGTGTACATCCCGCCCGCTCGCCCTGTCCTGCTCGACCCAGCCCCGCGACACATGGGAACGCGCAGGAACAATGAAGCCCAGGTGGATTGGGAATTGCATATAACTGAAGCGCTATATAGTGGAGAGTAACAACATAGAAAACAGCATAAAAATCTTCTCCATGAAAAAATACTATGGTATGCCATAGACATTGGTCAAACGGTCTCGGAGTTTATCGACCTAGGACTTTCCAACATCCATTCTAAAACTACCAACTTCCATTCTGCAATTGTGTATATAAGCTCCCATGTGCACTTCGTGATATAACACAATTCCATTGAAATAATACAATTCCATTCAATTCAATCCCTATTCAATTGTTTTTTTTGTTTTTTTTACAATTCTGCTAGTCTGTTCGGGCTAAACTTGGAACAGCTAAACGGATTTCATTAAGGTTTTTAGTGAAAGGTAAAGAATTTTGTCAGGCATTGCGATCTTTTTGTCAGATCATTATTTTCTATTATATGAAGGTTTGTTTTGATGTAAAGAAAGAGATTTTTTCCCCTTTTCCATCTCAGAGAAATATTGTACACTGGGTCCACAAGACAAGGGAAAAGGATCTGTTTACTTGACATTTCTTAAAACCTATCCCATCTTCCTTCAAAAACAAAATTCAAATGCATATTCGCCCAGTTTCTCGCAAATATTCCGAAAACAGTGAGAAAACCTACCAAAACGGATAAAAAGTTTCTCAAAGTCCTTACAATTTCCTTCCAAAGGAATTTCAATTCATTCCAATAGCGATATTAAGGCTTGATTATTTCAAGGTCAAAATTAATATAATTTCCGAAAGTAAGAGGCAGAGTGAGAACAAACGGAGGGAGAGAGAGAGGGCGGAGCGCAGCAGGGAGAGCCAACCGAGAGACGTAGCTGTCTTGGGCGGGCCGGGTCTGGACGGTGTCGGGCGCGTGAGGACGAGGAGGAAGGGAAGGAAGGGGTAGGCCGGGAGGAGTGAGACGGGCGATGCGAGAGGAGGGAGGGGGAATAATATTCCTTCAATTTTACACTATAGGAAAAATTCATTTCTTTACCATTTACTTTCGTTAGACATCAATAAAATTATGTCATGGTAAATAATCTCTGCGCATTTCCTTGTTAGATTCTGAATCTGTTTACACACTTGGTTCTTGAAGTTGCATCAATATTTTCCCGAATATATAGTATCTTTGTAATGCGTCCTTCTGCCTTTTCTGATGGTTTAAAAGTTCTGTGGCAAACCAACTGTATATTTGTTTGTAAATACCTGCATTTGTGCGGATTCTGTACATCACAAGGGAAGTACCAGATCAACCTAATTAATTGTTCAAAGTCAAGCTTTGCTTTATTTTTAAGAACAAATTATATTTCGAGCGATTTTCTGTTGTATTCATTTTTGAATACAAAATAATTGAAACACTTGTAAGAAAAATACTATTACCATGCATGGCGGGCGAAAGACATTTATTTAATTATTTATTAATCTATTTACGTCAAAAACAGCTAAAAACAGTGTACGACATGCTATGGGCAGAAATATATATATATATATATATATATATATATATATATATATATATATATATATATATATATATACACTTACAATGTAATAAAATATATTTCCAAAGATAAATCAGCAATAAAGTTTGGGCTCTTATCCATCATTTTCTTCGTCAAGGAACTTCCTGCCGCACCAACATGGAAATGATCACTTGAATAACTAAATTTCCCACTGAATTCTAAAAGACGTGCATAGATAATGAAGTTACATTTATGTCCAGAAGCAAAACAAGGGGCCAGCCCAGCATTTGCTCAATGGATCAGGGAAACTGGACAAAAAACCTGATCGAGATGGGGACGTTTCATTTCATTGAATGTTTTAATAAAATATGGTTGAAAATGGAAGAACCACTAGCATAAACAATATTAATACATGAATTGGTTTAATGATGTATTGTATTACTTTTGTGTTGAAATGACATCATTTGATATTTGAAAAGACTTATTAAATGCATACGAAACTCATAATTCGTATTTACAATTTTGAAACTATGACTATTGTTATTTGCTAATGCATTCTAGATCTTTACGATATTTCTTTTTCTTGTTTCGTAATTTGCTAAATTGTTCGAGACTCAGTATGGAGGGGCATCTTACGCACCCACAAAATTACTACTACCGAAGTCTTGAAGGAAGTATAAAGTTAATGTTGTTAATAACCTGACCAACTGAAGATACGGCCTTAATACCTGATCAATATATTATGTAGGGAACTGAATGTTTTTGAAACATTCCTTGCGTTACAAGAATCACAAATTTTATTTCTCCTTTTATTCAAACTCACTTTATATCAACTTCCTTTAACACCACAAATAAGGATATTTACATTTAGTGCAAAGAAAAACTCGTGTGTAGGAGAGATAAAACTCGAATTCTCAAGTAGAGACAATGATGATTGGAATGAAAGTTAAAAAACCTATCAAAAGATAATTTGATTTCTGACTATGACTCATGAGGTATTTTTTTTCATACTCCACCGAAAATATAATAATTTACTATTTCACTTTATAACGGCGTTTTATACAATTTCTTCAGTTAACGAATATAATGACAAAAATGTCAGGAGGCGTACTCAGTTTGTCAATTTTTACATTTGTACACGATGTAACACCTCGGAGAACAACGAATTTCGTGAAACTGCGATACTTCAAACACACGTGATGGGGCAGTTACCTAGTGTAGAATCTCAGCTACAACACAATCAATAACAAATTCCCGATCGTGTCATTCACGCTACGAATACCTACTTTTCTTTTGTTAGTCAAATATTTACACTGAGAATGTATACATTGCGTTATGTAAAAACAAGCACATCAGAAGTAAAGCAGTATGAAATGTTTTGGAGCAATTTATTTTGGAAAACTAAACATGAAACAAAGTATTATTATTATTATTATTATTATTATTATTATTATTATTATTGGAAAGTAATTAAATGAACATTAATTTAATGTAAGAAATTCAATAAACAATATTATTGTTCATCTCATGTTATTTTTATTTGTTTCTTCTTTTTAAACAGGTATTTTAGAATATAAACGAAAAATTTTCATATTCAAAATCTCAATAAAACTTCCATGAAATCATTCTGAAAGGCAGTGATTAGGTTTGGCAGGTGAAAGATTTGAGATATTTCATTGGGAACTGGTAAGTTAAAAGTGCAGTATCTATTCATTTCACTATTTTTATTCAACTAATGGTAGTTTTGTATTGCTTGAGTATTCACAAATAGTCATACCAAATTACACTAATCACTTTCCTCTACTGACCACTCATTAACTGCGATACGTCAGTCGTAGGAGGTGGTGTGCGCAAGAATAATAGTTTCATTTACTTCTAGACACTGAAAGCATGGAGAGATTTAGTGACCATTTGGAGAGAACTAATGCCGTGAAATGCAGAGAAAATATATTTGGAATCTGTTTCAAACCCTTTGCCAAGAAAAAAAGTATTTTTTGTTTTTCATTAAATTCGCTGTAACTCACGAAATAGTCACCTTTTGTCAGATTCGGTCTTCAATATGGGCATAACGAAAGGAAAATACAAGGACGAAAAAAACAATACGGAATATGAAGGCAAAAGTAATACAAGAAAATATTCTAAGTAACAGAGAATATTCCATTCATAAATCAACAATATCAATCAGATAGATATAAGGCATTCTGAGAAAATAACTATAGAAATAGAAGAAAGACGTAAAGGGACGAATATCAAATATGATTGAATTATGGATTGAAAATAAGCCTAAGGACTTACATTACAAATAAAATATTTCCTCTTAGCTTTATTAAAATTGGTTAGTCATGGGGGAGAAGCAGACAATTACGTAATTTACCTCATTTTCAGAAGCCAGTTTGTAACGACAAGAAACTGGCAGGAAGACTTGCATACTATGTATATTAACTAAAATATAATATGACCAAAACTAGCGGACACACGGTGGCTCACCAAAAATCTGAGAATAAATGACCTGTTAGGTTATTATTGTAAATTATTCAATATATTTATTGCAGATAATCTGGGAAATTATCATACACATACGATGGTAAAGATCGATATTTCTTCGTAACCCCTAACCCTTACATGAAAATAGTCATACGGTACTACAAACATATTTCCGGAAGACAAAATTAACTCTCATAATTATATATATATATATATATATATATATATATATATATATATATATACACATATATTGTAACACACCCACCTACCTACTTTACCACACGTGGTGGGTCGTGATAGCATGAATGCTCGTGAAGCGTGAATGCTCGTGATAGCGTGAATGCTCGTGAATGCTCGAGCTTACAATTCTCAGGAAGCAGGATCTTTCGGGTATGAGAAAGGTCTGAACCCTTAACACAATGAATCAAATAAAATACGAATAATATGGACATATATTCAATGAGAAATTTTACAGTGACGCAATTTCACAACAGGTTATTGCACTTTAAGTAGCTGATCACTGAAAAATGAAACAAGACAAAAAAACATATAGGCGTCACCTCGACTGCCTGAACACACTTTCATCAACTACAATTTACGATTAGATCACTCCTTTCTAAGTTTTCCACTACTAAATTATTTACTCTTTTGGCCCCTTAGTTTTCCGTGCACGACTTTTTGTTTCAAATGAATTTGATACTTGTTTCAAAGAAACCCTTTCACAGGTGCTAGCCTTGGGCTTCGCACTCACTATAATACTGAACACAAAAAAAAATATATGTGGCATTCACGTTACTTAATTCATACCCCTTTACATGTCACAAAAGCAATTACTTTAAACACAATACAACAAATTGATCTTTCTAGATAATATTAACTGTACAACATATAAAAATTCTGAATCATTTATGTAAAATTGCACAAGGTAAGCCTCTTTAAATGAATATATTGACACGTGCAGTAAATGGCCTGGAAACTGCCACTCACAGTTCGAAATACTTCTCCCTCCTATTTTAGACGTTTCACCCACTTTTAACACTGATGGTCGTGTATTTACCACTATCCTCTTTCCCAGCTGAACGCTGCATAAACGTTGCCAGTTCCTTTACCTCACCAGCTCCGCGTCGCTCGCCTGTAGGTAACCTTGGGGATTTTCTGCCGCTCGTCCCGCTGTCTGCGTCGTCTCGCGTGCTGTGCTGCGACGAAAGCAGTTCCTTCCGCTCGAACGCCGCCAAACCTCCAATTTCCACACCTTTCTCTCGTTCTGAACCCGTACTATCTTCGCTCTAGACCAAGTCCTTCTCGCCTACGCTTCACTCTTCCTGAGGTCGTCCGTCTTCCACCGCCTCGTACACGTTCGTTCGCACTTCCAGCCTCGAAATTATTAATGTTACAGGAGTTATGCTCAAATGCTCGGCCGACTTACCACACGTTAGGCATGTGTGGTCTCAGCGTGCAATGTGAGTTGCTGGATTTAATTAATGTCCTTCTGCGCAAATTTTACAACTATTGAAGTTATTTCGACGTCAAACATTTTGCTTGCTCTACGAATTATTGTGACTGCAACGAATGATTTTGCTCTCTACTCCCTAATTACTTCACTTTTCTAAGATACGCTTTCCGAGCTAGCTTTTAACTATCAAGTTAAAATAAACTCCTATACTATCTATTTCTTCTGGTCGCCGTCGCTGTTACCGTACAAGAGAGCTTCTTCTGGTCGCCGTCACCGTTGTCGTAAAAGAGAGTTCCTCCGATCACCGCCGCAGTTGTCGTAAGAGAGTTCCTCCGGTCGCCGTCGCAGTCGTCGTAAAAGAGAGTTCCTCCGAGGCGCGCCGCGATACTTGTTACTCGCGCCTGGGGAAATGTTGGAGGGGTGCATATTCTCCTCCTTTCGTAACCTCTCGGAAGAAACATTACCCACTAGTTCGGGCGTCGCAGTTTGAAAAGCTGCGGGCAGATGGCGCGTTTACCGGCCATCGCTCCGCCGCGTACCCTAGTCCTCTCTGTTAGTGGGCTACTTTACATAACTTGATGGTGGCGTTATGGGGTTGTCTAATCCCGTGACGTCTATCTATCTATATATATATATATATATATATATATATATATATATATATATATATATATATATATATATATATATATAGAGAGAGAGAGAGAGAGAGAGAGAGAAATTATAAGTTTTAACTAATTGTTTTCTTTCACTTTCCTTTGATATTAGACGACAAAATTTAAAAAACCAATGATATATAATTAATGAGTTTTGTATTTTTGAAAAGTTAGAAAAATATCCCTACATGAAGATGACAAAATGTCATCTAAACTTTGTATTTGATGAAAATACGAAGTGAAATATATAGTATGTGTAACATTTCTATTGTGTTTTGAAAATTTTAAAATAAGAATATAACTGTAGGATATGTAATAGGAATATGTAGTTATTAAAATTAACCCTTAATGATCAATTTTGTTTTCAGCCTTCTTGAGTATATACACATAAGACGTCCCTGAATGAAGGAATTCATTTTCTTTTGTGCATTTCATATAGCTTTATTTACTTCAAATACTAATATTCAAATAATATATAGAATGATCTACCATAAGAGCAAAACATATTAAATGGACCGAAAACTGGAGAGCTGAAGAACTGGAGAGAAATCACAAGCTAAAATGTTACTTTGCGGCGCACTTCTAATGTTCACGGAGCAATCAACAAATGATACGTTACAATTTCAAACCGTTTGCTTACTTATATATCAACACTCAATGTCAAATTCTACTATAAAAATCTGTTGTCCTATCCAACGAGCTTAAGCTTGCCCACTATAGGGAGGACTTCCAAATTATTGATACCGTTCCAGAACGTGTGAAAAGGTAGCAAATAATTTCTATATTTCCTTCTATTTCATTCCGCTAATAAATTCCTACGACGAACAAGAAATCCCAGTTGAATCCTAAGTCGAATTAAAGAAAATTCCCCAGAGTCAAGCTCTCTAAACTAATAATTTCGTGTAGAATATTTCCTTATTCCCTAGCTACAGCTCGACAAGTCATATCTTTCTAATTTATTCCCAAAATCAAAATTAAAAATTCAATAATATCTAAAACAAAACAAATTAAATAAACGCGCAGAGTAATGAAAGAATATACAAATCCCAAAATGTCATATATTGTTCCCGTTCAAAAATGAGCTTCTTAAATATAAATATTTAGATATTGTAGATATTTATTTAGTCGAAAGTAGTAAAAAAAGCTGTATGTGACGTACAAGTATGGGGAGAAAATCATCTGTGCACGCTTTCTTGAGTTTCAGAATTCCTTCCCAACAATTTAAGTATTAATAGTTGAAAGATGAAAAACGTTAATAACAACAACAATGATAATAATAATAATAATAATAATAATAATAATAATAAGAAGAAGAAGAAGAAGAAGAAAACAATTTACAAAGCGCGAGATTAACGTTTCAAAAACAGGCATTTTCGTTCCCGAGTCATAGAAAACGTATTTGTAACGGTAAACGAACTGTAGATTTATTTTTCTGCATTTCTAACAAAATAGTAAATCACACTACACCACTACTGCATTTCTAACAAAATAGTAAATCACACTACACTACTACAAGCAAAGAAAGAGCTCAATAGAACGTGCGCATAGTGAATAATATACTCCCAGAAACAAAAACCCAATCGAGATGGGAGTCATTGACCCGGAAGCTGAAGTATATTACTTGTTAGAGGCATCTTAAGTCTTTTTATTAATTATTAAATACAAATAAAAAATAATTCATTATACTATAACATTGTTTTGATATAGTTAGAAACAGTTAAGCAGCAGAAAAGATTTTACTTTTAACTTAAATTTGAGTATCGACTTTAATTGTTTAATGTGATCTGATCATGCGTTGTATTCTATTATATTATATGAAGATTTCTTGTAGTGAACTGTTGATACTGACACTTCATGAACATGATTTCTACGACGTATGTTGTAATTATAAATATCACTATTACATGAAAATATGTTCCCACCGTTAGGTAAATCAGTTTTGACAAATATTACAGACTCGTACATAAATAGACAAGACAGCTCAATGAAAAGTGGCTTGCAGTGCTTGATCACGTGGATGGCATTTTTTCATTATTCGAATACTTTCTTTTGTAATCTAAATGTCATCGCTGCATTGTTTCCCAAGGCAGCGTATGTAGTAATATAAAATTAAAATGTTCGTAAAAATTAATGGTACTAATTTTTTTCAATTTTTTCTTTCATGTAAAGTATTAGAAACAACGCTAATAGAATCCACTACCACCAATTCAAAGGAAGCGCCTGTGGTGGATACCTACGTTTATTTTGATAGCCACAAACAGCAGTCATTTCTATCCTCCAGAAATGCAACATACTATAATCATCGAACAAATTTCTTGAAGTAAAGAAATAATTTGTTAGTTCTAAGTTCAATTTAATGCCTTTCTTCAATCTACTTTCTTTAATAAGAAAAGCAATAGCTTTCAAACACTTCTCAACTTATGTTCAAGAAGCGCAGTAAATTCTGGGCGATCGACTTTGTAGCCAAACACACAAAAAATAACCTTATTTTTAACCTCACTTTATTCGAAGATATGTTTTTAATTAACACGTTTCGTTAAAAATTCGTATCTTCACATTTGTAGTTGTAGGAAGTCGCCGCAAAAATTTCTTAATTTTTTAAAGTTTTCGTAGAATGAGGCATTTCAATGAACATGAGATCTGTATCATTATCTTGCGTCCTTTACGCTACCTAAAGTCTAAAATTAATAAAAAATGCCGTTTTTTAAGAAAAAATGGTTTAAAGAAAGTTAAAATTGTTTATGTTTGACACAAAATTTCGCAAACAATTCTCATGATTTTGAAGAATTGAACATTACATTATTTTTAATCTGTTTTTATATGACATATCGGTTTTTGACATATCGGACATTAAAATATCGGTTTCAAATTCAAGAGTCCGCGACATCAGTCATATCGACTAGGGATTGTGGATTTCGGAGAAAATCGACTAAACGGTTTAGCCGCTAGCGTTGTTCGGACAGACGGATAGACGTTTTGCAGTCAATCGATTTTTCTGTATTAAGGACCCACAAAACATGGATTCTGGCTACACCACGTGTTAGAGGATTTTGTTTTTTAAATTTAGCAACTGCATTTACTAACTTTTTCTTTCCCAGGGCCCGGCAATAAGAATTTTTTCTGCCGAAAATTCCGTCACTTTTTCGCACAGCTTTACATAACTTTCTCTTCTTAAGAAGTTTTCTTCTAAAGGGCGAGAAAGTAACATTGTCGAAAAACCTGCGGGTGAACGAGAAGAAATTAATAAAAACGATAAAAAATTATTATCGCCTGTCCATCAAAATTAATGATATGTTTCTGGAACGCCATTATATATTTGTGTTAAATAGAATTATGGTATTTTTCATAAGAAATAAAAATGGAAACTCACATTCTCTTTTAAATCTACGGCTAACGAAGTAGCGAGTAAACATTTCAGCGACAGCGGCTAGCGAGTAAACATTTCAAACCTGGAAAAATTCTTGGCTGACGGGACGCGGCTAATCCCTGACAGCCAAGAATTTAATGACTCCGGCCGCGGAAACCTACGATTCTATATTTCAAAACTGGAAATTAATTCTTAACTTCCTAACAGTATTAAACCACAATGCGGTTTACTGATACATCAGAATGCCAACATTAATTAATGTTGGCATTGGTTAATGTTAAACCAATCACATGTTTTCCATATTCGATATGCATTAACTAATGCATGTCGAATATGCAAAACATGGCTTCAAGAAATTTTAAACATTTAGAAACTGTACAAAATAACATCTTAAAAAATTATCAAAGCCCTATGGATCATTCCCAATTCGTGTATATGTAAAGTAATTACCATAGAGACCCTAAAATCCCTCATGCAAACATCAACCTGATTTTACCCCTCATTTACAGATCTACCTTGCAAATCAGATATCCACATTGGTAATATTTGAATAATCCACCTCGTGTTTGTTATCGATTAACAAAAGATTCAACCCGATACACCGTACTTTTCACGATTTTTAGCAAAAATTACCTTTAATTTTATTGAGTATTGATCACTTTTTAATCCCTTAATCTACTACTTAACTTGCTTAATATAATAGTTATTGAAAATCAGAGTAAATCTCCAGTACCTAGCCTTAGGATGTCGAATTCTTGAAGTTCATTATAAAAGAGGCAAGACCAAAACTGAGAATCAAACAGAACATACATTAAAAAACGTTTGTTACCTTAAACAAAATAAACCTACATTTCATGTCATGAACTGAAAATTCATTTGTCTCGATTTTTATTGTGTATCGACCTCTGTGTTGAACCTTCCCATCTGCTACACTATTAGGATTTTGAAATACTAGCTGCCAGCAGTGGTTGTTCAAACGAAAATTTTAAGAAAGTGGAACGTAACAGAGAAGATTAATATTTGACGTATTCTGAAACAATGTTGAACATTTTTATTCGCCGAATATTCTTCCAGGAACCATTCATATATCAGCGATATTGTCTACTCAATGACAACACTGATTCATCTTCAGTTTCCTCAAGTGAAATTAATTGTATCCAAATCAATCTAATGTTCTCAGCACAAAAGCATTTGTCATCTGTGCAATAGCAATATTTAATATACTTGGTAATCTTTATAAGTTATATGATATGTCAATCTTAGTTTTTTATTATTGAAATATTTTGAACAATAGTGAAAGGTAACGGTAGGTCATAAATTCCGATTGAATATTATTTATTATGATACTACTAGTACTACCGTAGAACGTTCTAATGTAATTCAATGCTTATTTTCAAATCATTCTAAGGTTTTGTCAGACTGATGATTTCGCAAACTTAAACGAAGGTAGAGAAATATATTGAATCTTGCTCCGTGCATTTTTTAACGTTTAGGATAAGACGGCAATCAAAGGTTTTACAATCAAAGTTTCTTTTTTCAGAGACACGAAATCAGGATTACATCAAATATAGTGTGACAAAAACGTTTACGAAAATAGTTATTGTTTATTGGAAACGTTTAATAAAATGAAACCTAAAGGATCTACGTTTTAATATTTTCCAGCATGTATGGCATGCCGACTTGAGAAAAATATTGCAGTCTCCAGACATATTATTTTGTCAGAGAACCCGATTTTGTAGTAGTACAAACGGGGAGGGGGGATGAGCTCATGGAGGCTCAAATTCTTTTCAGAAATATAGGTTGAATTATTTAAACAATATCATCTCTGAATAAAAATTTCAACTTTTTTTTACGAAATTCTTTTTAGCAAATTAGTTGACCTTTATGTCTCAAATTATCTGAATACCACTAACATACTAACTGACATAAACCACCCAAAATTAATCACAATTTAGTACACTAAAGGTGAGTTTTTAATTGTTCTGAGGTTGGCGAAGGCTCAGACAGAGATTGCTGAGAACTGGAGTGAAAGCGACCTTCAAAAAATTAAAGAATAAACAAATATAAAAAACAAACTGACAAACGTTTAATTTCATAATTTGATAACTACGGTCTAACAGTTCAATAAAATTGAAATACACGCTGAAATCGCTCATTGATAAGAATTGTCTGGCATTAACATTTAGAAGTCACTTTCGAAGTGAAATTCATTATTATTTCCGCAACTTCATTTAAATATCATTGCCAAGGCGGGGGGGATTTACGTACGACCAATAATTCGGCACAGAGTAATCACGCCGTTCCCAACTCTCAAGCAAATTGGAAATGTTTTCCGTTCCAATTGCTTTATTGCATAATACGCAACAAATTAAAAAAAAATCCCTTTAATTTTTACATTTCATGAAATATTTAATCACGAATCCTTACTAAAGTCATTATCATTATTACACCATTTCCAAAACTTATATTGCTATTTCATATTGCAAATGTATCCGAATAAGGTATTTCAAGATGAGATCAATTCAACTTAATGAAAAAGTATAGGAAGGACGCCATATACAAGGATAGTGTTGAAAATGAGGTCATTTTATAAAGATCTTTGACATACGCACTCACCGGAAATACATAAAAATAATTTTAGAAAGAATATCGAACAGCTTGAGTTACAAAGCCGCAGCAGCAAATCAATTGTGTTTGAAACTACACTATTATTGTCAATTACGAAAAGCAAGGTAAAATACATGCGAAGCTAACCCAACTGACGTCAAGTTTTAGAAACGATAGCGAGCGATAATCCTCAACTGAATCGTTTATTTCAGAAACTCGTCAAACGCCAAATTTGTCATGTCGAGAAAATTGAGAAAAAGTGTCCCAGTTTTTCCGATTTCAAAATATTTTTTAATATTAAAGCAGTTAATAAATGAACATTTTTCAGATAAATATGGAATAAACGATGTGTCTGTCTGTCCTCATGGAACAATATTCCACCGCCAAAGCGCATTTTAAATTTTGGCGTTTGACGGGTTTCTGAAATAAACGATTCAATTGCTCTTAGGACCCAATGGCCAGCGATGGCTGAGGGAGCGGCAGCCGCGTTGAGAGCGAGTCTCGTTAAATCCGGTTTTGAATAAAATTAAGGCCGCAGCAAGTTCTTTCGGCGCTGTTGCACTTTCCCGTCGATCGGAGTGAACCATTTGAGCGCGGCGCCTCCCCCATAATTATGGTGGTGGAGAGGGGGCGGGATACAACGCAGCGGCGACGTGCGGACCGGGGATAATGAACCGCAATGAACCGGTTTCGGCCCGACTGTCCGACCAGCCGGCCTCCAGATCGGCCATTTTGCGCCTCAGGGATGTATCTGAAACGTGCAGGCTTCAGTGGGAATCGCGCTGTAGCAGTCAAAACCTTCCTGAGGTTCCCTCTCGTCAGCGTCAGGTTCTGATATTGCTGACGTCTTGCTGGCACTTGACACAGTTGCGGCTACTTCTCATTCCTAAGGGATGACAAGATTTGACTGATTAGTTTTCGGGGAGGTTAACTGTTATGGGCATTAGTTCCGTTAGTGTACTGAATGTTTTATCCCAGGAGATGGCGGTGATTCCCCGTTGATTAGTGAGATCAGGCACCGACCTACACGTCGGCTAGTGTGGAATGTGCCCCACCACGTATGCCCCCTTTCACCCGTGGAGCACCACTCAGCCGGCACCAGCTCTAATCTCCCAACAGGTCTCCCGACATGTGGGGTAGTGAAGTGCATGTAAGCGTAAGGGGATAGGACGAAGAAGTGGAAAGAAAGATTGCGCGCGGTCCGTGGCGCGTTTGCTCTCGGTACTGCTCCAGCATTCGCCTAGTATTGATCAGAGAAACCACGGAACAGTACCGATCAGAGCAGCCGGCCGTTATTCGATTATTAATTCGACTCAGCTACCTAACTAGTTTCGAAATTCGACCACTCCACCGAGACTCGAACACAAAAATCTCCCAGTCACAGTCGCTGCACGGTCAACGGAAATACTCCCTGAGCTAAACTCAGCCGGTAAAAGTCAAGTTTGCCATTTCTTCAGTACACGCTTTACTTTTTGTGTTTTAAATTATATTTTTAATTTTTGAATAGCACATAGGCGATTTCTTTTATTACGCAAAGAAAGAAAATAATTAAAACTTTTGTTTAAGTATCTTTTAATGTTAGGTAGATCTATGTATTTTTTTAATGATATAAATAAAAATACTTTAAGCATTAAAATCCTTCATAAATTTTACTTGTATGGTTTAAAAGTTATTAGAGCTTCTTTCAACAGCATGGAGTTTCGGTGTAATGAAATTCCGTATTTCAGAAAAAATACCTTTGTAAAGAACAATATAATGACAAACTACCCTAACCTAATTTCATCTCTAAAAAACGTAGCAGACAATCTCTACAGTTTCAACCTGATTTACATTTTGAGTTCCAAAGACAATGGAAAGGAGTATGTTTGTCTTTTTATAAACCTCGGCAAATTCAGTCTAATGTTGGGAGGTATGAAAGAAAATGCAGTCCGTTACACATTGTCTTGAACAAGAACAAAACTGATTTAGGAATTAAATATTTGACGATTTTGTCGAAAAAAAAACTGATCTTAAGTCGTCCTAATAAAGTCAACCGACCCACTCTTATACCTTAGGCAGAGAACTCAATGTCATTAGTGGAATTCACAATCTTCTATAACAAAAGAAAGGTACTGTAACATCTCATTTCATTCAGAATGTCAATCTTCCATAGCAAAAGAAAGGTACTGGAACACCTCATTTCATTCGGAATGTCATTACTCGAGATGTCCAGCAATTGTGAAACGATCAAATATTATCGTTGATATTCGGCATATTTACAGAATGTACCACTAACCGACATGCACAACATCGACTAAAATAAACGTCATTTGTGAGCGGACGCAGTTGGCATTCATTTAAAATGCACCCCGCAGATGTTATAGCGTGCTGGGGGAGGCTCAACAGAGTACCCGCAATTACAAAATATTAAATAAAAAATGGCACGTTAAAAAATATTTTAAAAATGTAAATATACCTGCAGGGGCCTCATCGTCTCCCTCTCAGTCTTTTCTGTTGCCGTTTCCGCACCCACCACTTGTGCGTTTCATCCTGGTAGCCGTTAAATCACGTGTAATTGTCCTCGCGACCCGCTGACACTGCCAGGGCGTTTTAATGGTCCGCGATTTACGGTTTGTTTATATCTTGTCAACATGGCGGCAGGCGCTACTGAGCTCAAGGTCTTTGATTTATGGGCCAAAAACGAGGGAAAGCGAGAACTTGGCACGCTCGCGGGATCTACCGGCAGCACTGTGAACTACGTGACCCAAATCGAGCTGCACAGAAGGTTCGATATTTGCGGCGGGCGTTCAAATGTGAGAATTTCTTGGCATAAGAATAGAGGAAAATGAAGATAAAAGTTAATGAAGACGAGTTTTTCGAGTTAATGAAATATTTTTACCTCTTATCTTTCTGTTATTTTTCTTTACGTCCAATCGAAAATAATCACATTTAGAATTGTGACTTCCGTTGTGGTCCTCGATGTCTTTTTACATCACTTGCTTTTCTTTTATCTGAGTACCATAAAAATCGTTGTTGAACGTTAATTTCTTGCAGTTTGATTGGATGTAAGTTTATGAACTTCGTTATTTTGAAAATACGTGTTCCCAACCATAAAAATAAAATACGAACATAAAGGGGATGAAAAAAGTGTTAAAATTAATAGTATAAGATTTTTTATTAAAAAAATGCAACTCGGAAATAAATATCAATATAGAGTCATCAACATTTATGAATACTTTAAAACTACAACAAAGAAAGTGGTTCTAGACTCTATAGGATAGATAGGAGATGGAACACCACTTCCTATATAACTTGTGGTACTTCAAAAGCAAATACTTCATATCATCGATAACGGATAAGTAAAATTCAAATATTTCCCACTAAAAGTTCTGCCATGACTTTAAATACTCAATATAACTCGAAATTGTGGGAAAACGACTAGTATTATGAAAAACTTTGTAATAGAATGATTTAAACATCTAAAACTGAGAAATAGATTTTCTAGTTCATTTTTATATACCTACTTTACTTATTCGAAAAATAAATTCAGAGAGAAAATTTGGAGTCGTTTTTAACAATGAAAAATGAAAATTTGAAGTTTCATGTAAAGAACCCCGAAAAAATAAAATATCCGTTTCAAATTCCCAGGATCACGTACGGCAAAAACTATTTACTCGTTGTAGCGGCACACGAGTGTGTAAAAAACTTTTCAAAAGTGGTTTCTCTTTTGATTCTTAAGTATGTCACCTTAGTATATGTAAAAGTGCAGGATGTCACCAAAAGTTGTGGTCGGTCTTTTCTTGAGACACGAGGTGGCGATCGATAACATAGACATATTTTAGTTATAATGGAATTTTGATCGTGTGAAGTGAAATGTTGTGCCGGAGATACAAAAGAGTCATTCCAAGTCAAATTTGGAAAAGTGTTTTGCGAGAACATTTGGGGTTTTGATGATGTTTTATTTACAAAGTTACACAGTCACAAAGGAACTTATGTGAAGTTGTAGTTGTATAAATGAAATAGTTTTATATTGATGATTCCAGGCGCAACAACTCCTAAAGTCGTTAGTTCCTTTAGTGTAGTGCATGTCTTTTCCTCGGGTAGTTCCTGTGATCTTCCCTCTTCTATAGTGAGATCCAGTGTCAACCTACTAGTCAGCTAACGTTTTCTCCGACCAGGTATCTCCCATAAGCTAGGCACCTGCCTCAGCCGGGACAAGATCTTCGCTCCGGTCTCTCAGCATGAGCGGTTGCATATTGTGCATGTAAGAGGAAATGTGCGTAAGTAAGGGGTTAAGTGAAGGAAGTGGAATGAAAGATCGCGCGCGGCCCCTATGTTAGGATACTGCTCCGGCATTCACCATGTATTGATCGGAGAAACCATAAAAACTTCCATCAGAACAGCGGGCCACTAGAATTCTCATCCAGACAGCGACTGAATTTGACCTCTACCTAGTTATATTGTCGAAAAAATAGTGCCACCGGTGGGACTCGAACCTAGGACTTCCTGGTCAAAGACACTGCAGTGACATCAATTGATGACCTGACCCACCTCTCCCGTTAAATTGGGTTTTTGAGATACAGCAGTTTCTTTGACCTCGAGCTTCGTCGATGTTTAGTACAACTACATTTTTGCAACTTTCGGAAACAATATTACCTACTCTGTTATAGCTGTACAAATGAAATGGAGCTTTGATGCACATTTTTTTCGTTCTATTCAATTGATCTAAAATCAATTTTTCATTTATTAATAAACCGGGATAAGCTGTGTCAAAGTCACCAAAAAATTAGTAACAAAAATTCCAGTCTTCACCATTGAATAGCTTCCGAGTAAAAAATATGAAACGTGGCTAAAAAAATAATATATTGGTTTTGAATGCATAATTGCGACCCCCTGTCTCTTTCCATTTCTGGACAAATGAAGTTTAAGGTATATAATTCAGGCAATTTTCCTCTGCGACTTAGATGTTATTTACCCACGTGAATTAATAAACGAAAAAATTATATTAGTACCATAGAATGGAGTCAAAAACTTGAAAACGTGTGTGCCATGGCCACAACGATGACTGCTGTCCCTCACGCGCCTCGCGTTGCGACTTGCCACGGGCATCCTGGCACTTTTATTGATTTATCTACTGTATTACGTGTCATGATCAGCAAAAATTGTGTGTAATATGTAGATGAGAAGTAAAATATGCACATTTTCTTGAGCTCCAGTACCTCTTCCCCTCCCTTAACCATAAACAGTTAAATGATGAATGAAAGTACCCACAAAGCGAGGTTAACACCACCCGGAAACTAAACAATTTAGTTTTCGAGTGATAGAACAATTATTTACTTCGGTAAACGAACTATAGATTTGATTTTTAGTATTGCTAATAAAATAGTAAGCCGTACCCCCGGCTCTAGTTCCATTACAACTAGCAAATGGAAAACAAAAAAAGTCGCAAAGTGAAGCTATTCTTATGACCAGAAGAAAATTTAATTATGTTGTCATGTTTAAGGTGTAGTGGACTGAAGCACTACCAAGATTGTGTATCCACTTCGATTCGTAAATACAGTAGTGTA